>OU538844.1:4122892-5322892 GCA_912999785.1 Hydriomena furcata
AGGAGCTGAAGGAGCGCAGCGGCTCCTCGCTGAAGGCGATCAAGAAGTACATCGCCGCCGAGTACAAGGTCGACTCCGAGAAGCTGGCTCCGTTCATAAGGAAGTACCTGAAGAGCGCCGTCGAATCGGGTGCCCTCATCCAGACGAAGGGCACCGGCGCTTCGGGCTCGTTCAAGCTGGAATCGAAGACCGCCAAGTCGGCCGCCGGCAAGAAGGCGTCCGGCGCCGCCGCCAAGTCGAAGGTGTCCGCGGCCGCATCCTCGCCGGCCAAGTCGAAGAAGGCAGCCGCCGCATCCGCAGCGGCAGCCGCTTCCGAGGTGGCAAGAGGAAGAAGGCGGCCATTGCCGCCGCCGCCTCGCCTTCCAAGTCGAAGGTCGCCAAGGCGACGACCCCGAAGGACAAGAGGGCCGCCGCGGCCGCCAAGAGGAAGCCGGCGGCCGCGAGGAAGGCCGCCGCATCGCCGGCCAAGGCAAAGTCCTCCGCCGCCGCGCCCAAAGCGAAGAAGACCGCAAAGCCTCCGACCAAAAAACCCAAGGCGCCGAAACCGAAGAAGGCAGCCGCCACTCCCAAGTCGAAGGCGGCCGCCGGCAAGAAGGCGTCCGCTTCGAAGAAGTAGAATCCGTAGGTACCTATGCAACCTATGCTACTTGTGGGTGTCGGTTCGTCCGTGTCGCGCCCCGCGTCTTCCGCGCCGTCCACTCTCCGTCCGTGTCGAGACGGGAGGCGGATGCGGATGCCACGCAGAGGCAGGCAGGAAGATCGCACCTCGCGTACTGCGCGTATGCGATACCCAAAAAAGCCCTTTTCAGGGCTAACAATACATTCACAGTACACGTACAGCACGTGAAATGTTTCTAAAAGCAAAAATGCGTCTAAACAACAACTACTACTTTTAAATAAAGCAACCCCGTCTCCGTCCTTGCTTGCTTCCTTCCTTCCTTTCTCATTTATCGCCCATCGTGCATGATCTTGTTTGAATTGAATCTTCTTGTTTGAATCGTCTTGTTTCGAACACGTAGGTAGATAGATAGATTCATAATTTCCACCATAAACATTGGTCCATCTATAGATCCCGATTCAATCCGACTGCCCGACAACTCTGTCTACGACGACCTTTATTAATTAACACGTTAACTAGATAGGTTCAGGTAAAAATATATAATAATTATCAACTCTGATAGCACATTGTGCGTATTTTTGTTAAAGCAGCGCGCGCTTGTTCGCTTCCCCACCCCTCGCTGCTGACTCGCAGCGCGTATATGTCCAGTCGGTAGTCTGGCTCTTGGGAATTTAGTCACTATGGAGCGTTTCTCTGGTGCGGACCGTGCGTTGTGCGTACGTGAGTTTTACAAAAACGGAATTCGGCGACTGTAGCGCGTAGAAAATTCTGCAGTATTCGACATATTCGTCACTTAAATGATGCGCCTAGCACTCGACTCATTGCAAAATGGGTTGAGAAGTTTGAAGAGACTGGGTCAACTCTGGAGAAACCAAAATCTGGGCGGCCAAGAACATCAAGAACAGCCGAAAACGTGGACAGTGTTACTCAGTCTATTCGAGATGATCCAAACCTCTCGATTCGGAAGCGTGCTGTTGCTTTAAATGTGCACAAATCTTCATTATGCCGCATTTTACACAAAGATTTAAAGACCGAGAAGAAGGCTTAAAAAAAAACGCGGCACACACACACACCTTCCTCTGCCTACATACCTAATACCTACGGCGTAGCTGTGGTGCTGTTGTGACCACACCAACACTAAACGGCCCTTTTCATGGCCACAATATTTTTCGATAATGATTATTATAATGTTTCTTAATGGCTAATACGACGTCTCTCGTACGTGTACCCAGTATGCTGCCACCACAAACATTATCAGTATAGATCCCGATTCAATCCGACTGCCTGCCGGACAACTCTGTCTACGACGACCTTTATTAATTAACACGTTAACTAGATAGGTTCAGGTAAAAATATATAATAATTAACAACTCTCATTGTTTAAAATTGTTCCAAACGGATTAACTGATAGCACATTGTGCGTATTTTTGTTAAAGCAGCGCGCGCTTGTTCGCTACCCCACCCCTCGGCTGACTCGCAGCGCGTATATATATAAAACGATAGTGAAAATTTTGTATCACACTCGCTTCGCTCGGCACGCCATCTAAAGGCGCGCGCGCTCTACGTTTGTTTTAAATCAATCAACCTAAATCATGTCAGGACGTGGCAAAGGAGGCAAGGTCAAGGGAAAGGCAAAGTCCCGTTCCAACCGCGCTGGACTTCAGTTCCCCGTCGGTCGTATTCATCGTCTGCTGAGGCACGGTAACTACGCGGAGCGTGTCGGTGCCGGTGCGCCCGTTTACCTAGCCGCCGTTATGGAGTACCTGGCCGCCGAGGTTCTCGAGCTGGCAGGTAACGCGGCGAGGGACAACAAGAAGACCAGGGATCATCCCGCGTCATCTGCAGCTAGCCATCAGGAACGACGAGGAGCTGAACAAGCTGCTCTCCGGCGTGACCATCGCGCAGGGCGGTGTCCTGCCCAACATCCAGGCCGTGCTTTTACCCAAGAAGACCGAGAAGAAGGCTTAAAAAAAAAACGCGGCACACCTTCCTCTGCCTACATACCTAATGTACGGCGTAGCTGTGGTGCTGTTGTGACCACACCAACACTAAAACGGCCCTTTTCAGGGCCACAATATTTTTCGATAATGATTATTATAATGTTTCTTAATGGATAATACGACGGTCTCTCGTACGTGTACCCAGTATAAATAAAATATAGGTAAAACTAAAAAAAAATAGAAATTAGATGAGTACCGTAGCTACATCGGAACATGAACATGGGTAGGTAGGGTAGTGGAGTTGGTTGTTACTTAACTACACTAGGCTGGTATGGTAGGCTAGGGACTAATAATAACATAATGAATGAACATACAAAAGCATCGCAGTCGTAACCAGCTCGCTGCTGGGTCGTGCTGGTGGCTCGAGGCGAGGAGAGACGCAAGGCGGCGTGCACCGGACCGTGTCGAGTCCCGCCGATGACGTCGTCGTCCTTGAAAGTAAAATTATATTTATTAAGATTAAATATGTACCTAATGTATGTATATATAATGTAAGTAGTAAGTATACCTATAATATACAGTAAACACGTACCAACAACAACAATACCTACCTAGCTATTAATTTTAAATTCGTTTCGTTAGTTTCGATTCGAGTTGATGATAATGGTAAGCAGGCAGGTGATAGGATAGGATAGGATAGGTACATACGGTTATTCAAAATCTGAATCTTCGGTTCACTTCAGTGTTCGATTCAGCATGTTCGATAGATAAAAAATAATAATAATAAAAATAAAAATATATAAATAGTGTAGTGTTGCGGTGGTGGGGGGGTGATATTAAAACGTGCGAGCGAGATACGCTAGCTAGTCCCTTTCTAACGCTTCGCTATTGGTCCGGCGAGCCGACCGCGCTTTGATAACAGCGCATCGTCGCTCGTAGGGGCCTCGTTAAATACGGAATTTTCATAAAATTTTTGTACAGTCTGCCAGCAGCTTTCGTTGCGGATAGACAAGCTAGTTTGTTTTGTTTCTCTGATTGAATAACGTTCGTTCGCAATGCCGCCCAAGACCAGTGGTAAGGCCGCCAAGAAATCTGGCAAGGCCCAGAAGAACATCTCGAAGACGGACAAGAAAAAGAAGAAGCACAAGAGGAAGGAGAGCTACGCCATCTACATCTACAAGGTGCTCAAGCAGGTCCACCCTGACACCGGTATCTCCAGTAAGGCTATGTCGATCATGAACTCGTTCGTGAACGATATATTCGAGCGCATCGCAGCGGAGGCGTCGCGCCTCGCTCACTACAACAAGCGGTCCACGATCACCTCGAGGGAGGTGCAGACCTCTGTGAGACTCCTGCTGCCTGGCGAGCTGGCGAAGCACGCCGTCAGCGAGGGCACCAAGGCCGTCACCAAGTACACCAGCTCCAAGTAAACTGTGCGCATTACGGTTTACGCCGATTGCGGGATATCGCTCGTATTCAAAAGGCCCTTTTCAGGGCCACAAAAACTTTCGCTGATTATTTGAAAATGTTTCTTTCGATTTGTAAACACGTCTCTCGACTAACCTTACAAGATAATAATTTGTTAAGATTGTATACCTATATTATACAAACAAAACAAGAAAAACTAGCTTTTGTCGTCAATCGTTCATAATACGGACGAAGCATACTTGCTTTGCACACACAAAAATATATTAAAATGTTAGTTGTACATACTGTACCCACATCGATCGACTTTACGAGTTGGGCTGTGTTCCTGTGTGCTGCTCACTCATCTCATCTCATCGTCTTATCAGATCAGCCTGCACATGCACACGCCGCGCTGCTTGCTTGCCTCGCTCGATGGTCACCGGCCGAACGTTCTTAAAACGAAAACATTACATAAGTAAGTAGGCCCCTGCTCATAATAATTAGTAGGTATCATACATATTTGCAGAGATAAGTATTAAGTAAAATAAAATAATCTACACTATGTTGGCATGGTACGCGAGTACCTTACCTACCAGCCAACGTAATAAAAAATATTATATTATATGTTATATGTCTACAACACATAACGTGACTTATTCAACCTAATAAACGTACCTAAATAATGTACATTTATTAAAACATATAAACATTAAGGGAAAACAGGGTATGTAGTATTTTTTGTTTTTGTTATAAATTTATTTTTTTAATACAATCGGATCGAGACTGTTTCGTATCGTAGGATTCCTCTCCCCTCCCCACCTCCCTGCGACCCCGCGCTCGCTGTTCCGTTCACTATAAATATAAGAGCGCTAACGGCGGAAGGATTTAATATTGTTCTGTTCGCACCGCGGCACGGCACCCGTCCGTACCGTCGTCTGTTCGTTCGTTTTATTTGTCGTATCGTACGTAACTAATTGAGTGAGCAATGGCTCGTACCAAGCAAACAGCCCGTAAGTCGACCGGTGGTAAGGCGCCACGCAAGCAGCTCGCCACCAAGGCCGCTCGCAAGAGCGCGCCCGCAACCGGTGGTGTCAAGAAGCCCCATCGCTACAGGCCCGGCACAGTGGCTCTGCGTGAGATCCGTCGTTACCAGAAGAGCACGGAGCTTCTCATCCGCAAGCTCCCGTTCCAGCGTCTGGTGCGTGAGATCGCGCAGGACTTCAAGACCGACCTACGTTTCCAGAGTTCCGCCGTAATGGCGCTCCAGGAGGCGAGCGAGGCGTACCTCGTCGGTCTCTTCGAAGACACCAACCTGTGCGCGATCCACGCCAAGCGGGTCACCATCATGCCAAAGGACATCCAACTGGCGCGCAGAATCCGAGGAGAACGCGCCTAAGCTTTCCGCGAATTGCGCGTATCACGCGTGCTCTTATACGAGACCACAAAAGCTAAACAAAAGGCCCTTTTCAGGGCCACACATGATTCGAAAACTATACGAATGTTTCTTTGTACGATTGGCAAAAACGTTATAAATTTTATCCGAAGTAAAAGCTTATATCACGTTCACGTACCTTACGTTACGGTTACCTACACGTAGGCATGCATAGGCAACGAAACTGATTTATTTTATTAAATTAAGTACATAAGTGCATACTTTACTTGTGATACTTAGGATTAGGATATTATAATATATGGGCGTAGTTAGTGTCTGTCTGTCCAGTGACACTGCATGCATTGTTATATTTAAAGATAGAGGAGCAACATAAAATAATTAAAAAACCGTTCCGTTTATTTAGTACGAGTATCATGATCTGCTTGCATACATACTCGTGACTCTACCTATCTGTATTGAATTGAACGAATAATACAATATACGTACTTACTGCGTAATGTTTGTGAAGTAAGTAGGTATAGGTACTTAATAATTATTATCATCATTATTATTATTATTTTAAAAGATCCGCGCGGGGGGAGCTACCGGGTGGCGCGGCGCGCCTCGCTCGCGCCGTTTCTCCGGTGCGCTTTACTATAAATATAGGCGGTTACATGGCGGAATAGCGATCCAGTCGGTCGAAAGCAGTCGGCGCGCTTGCATTCGTTTCGTTACGTTCGTGTTTTCAAAAAGTTCCATCAAACAAAAATGACGGGCCGCGGCAAGGGAGGAAAGGGTCTCGGAAAAGGTGGTGCCAAGCGTCACAGGAAAGTGCTCCGTGATAACATCCAGGGTATCACCAAGCCCGCCATCCGTCGTTTGGCGCGCAGGGGTGGTGTGAAGCGTATCTCCGGTTTGATCTACGAGGAGACCCGAGGCGTTCTGAAGGTGTTCCTTGAGAACGTGATCCGCGACGCTGTCACGTACACCGAGCACGCCAAGAGGAAGACCGTCACCGCCATGGATGTGGTCTACGCTCTGAAACGCCAGGGCCGCACCCTGTACGGTTTCGGAGGTTAATCCTGTTGTTGCGCGCGTGTGTCGGTTTCACCACCAACCGATAACTATTACAAAAACAACAACAACAACAAAAAGGCCCTTTTCAGGGCCGCATATGGTTCTGATATTATTTTATGATATACTGTTTCTTTCTGACGATAAAACAAAATAAACGTTGCATTAAATAATTATATAAACAACAAACGGTGAAACGCGCCAAATGGATGGAATGGATGTGTATGACCGCAGCCCATGGCAGAGCTTACAGTACAATACTAGTGTGTAGGTTATTAGGTACTTACTTACTAGTACTAGCTAGAGTAGAATAGTAGAATAGAGAGAGAGAGTTACTCTTTCTTTTATGTGTCTTGTACGACTGACTATGACAATGCAATGTACCTACCACTAGAATAAAATTTATTAAGTACATAGGTAGATATTTAACATAAGTAATTATTACTTAAAATAGCGATATCACTCAGGAGGATAGGATACGTGTATGACACGTAGTACCTGCTACGTACAGCGTACATCAGACAGAGCTAAAATGATTATGATACTTGGAGTGATACATTTTGTTAAGTAGGTATAGGTACCTAGTAAATATAAATTATAATAAATGTGATGTAGTTATGTTCTATTATATTAAATTAAATTTGTTTACTATGTAAGTAGGTGTATGTATTAATATACTTATAGAGTTTGTGTATTATTTGAAACTGGTTGCAAACAACCTACCTACGGTTCCGCAGACAGAGTCTTTAAGCTGTTTGCATGCAGTTATTCTCGTTGGGGGTGCTTAGAAAGGAAGGTTTTAAGGGTAATATTTTGTTAGAATTGTTATGTAGAATTGATAGTTTACAGTGTTACAATAATATTATACGAATTATGCTATTTGAGTTGGTTCTTGAGCAGTGTTTTACTCGGAATCTGCGCTTAGTGTTTTACGAGCGTTCGAACATTAGCTGTTATATCTGTCTAAATATATGAGAATATGTATGCTGTGGTGCTACACGATGTAATTGATATGTTAGCCGTTTATTTGTCACGATTAACGAATGAATATATATAATCTAATAGAGAAAAATTGAATTTAAAGACGAGCCGACCTACCTGAGGTCCCGGGCGGCGGGAAAAAATGTTTATATCTCGTTACCGGGCAGGTGTATCGTTGCGAGAGTTGCACCGAGAGACGATCACGTTCAAAACGAAGACCCTCTCCGATCGGGAAAATGTCGAACAGTATGTAAATAAGCAGAAAATCAAATTTAATTAGATCGATGTTAGTGAAAAGTTGTTAGCGTTCCTACGAGAAATCGTCTCTCGGCTGTGCCGTTTTCCTTACGGTATTGCTGTTAGTCCAGAGGTTGTCTTAAAAATAGTTGCTTATTTTATCCGCTGCTACACTAGCGCCAAACCACACGTCGCACTATACTATTACGACCATTCGCTACCGCGTTCGTTCGTTTTGTGCAGTCGAAGTCGAGTGAAGTGAAGTGAAGTGAATATACCTACCCACCCAATTATCATGGCCGATACCGCAGTAGCTGCAGAGGCACCAGCCCCGGCGACTCCAGCGAAGAAGGTGAAGGCATCCGCCGCCGCCAAGAAGCCGAAAGCGAAGCCCACCCACCCGAAGACATCTGAAATGGTGAACAGCGCGATAAAGGAGCTGAAGGAGCGCAGCGGCTCCTCGCTGAAGGCGATCAAGAAGTACATCGCCGCCGAGTACAAGGTCGACTCCGAGAAGCTGGCTCCGTTCATAAGGAAGTACCTGAAGAGCGCCGTCGAATCGGGTGCCCTCATCCAGACGAAGGGCACCGGCGCTTCGGGCTCGTTCAAGCTGGAATCGAAGACCGCCAAGTCGGCCGCCGGCAAGAAGGCGTCCGGCGCCGCCGCCAAGTCGAAGGTGTCCGCGGCCGCATCCTCGCCGGCCAAGTCGAAGAAGGCAGCCGCCGCATCCGCAGCGGCAGCCGCTTCCGCCGGTGGCAAGAGGAAGAAGGCGGCCATTGCCGCCGCCGCCTCGCCTTCCAAGTCGAAGGTCGCCAAGGCGACGACCCCGAAGGACAAGAGGGCCGCCGCGGCCGCCAAGAGGAAGCCGGCGGCCGCGAGGAAGGCCGCCGCATCGCCGGCCAAGGCAAAGTCCTCCGCCGCCGCGCCCAAAGCGAAGAAGACCGCAAAGCCTCCGACCAAAAAACCCAAGGCGCCGAAACCGAAGAAGGCAGCCGCCACTCCCAAGTCGAAGGCGGCCGCCGGCAAGAAGGCGTCCGCTTCGAAGAAGTAGAATCCGTAGGTACCTATGCAACCTATGCTACTTGTGGGTGTCGGTTCGTCCGTGTCGCGCCCCGCGTCTTCCGCGCCGTCCCTCTCCGTCCGTGTCGAGACGGGAGGCGGATGCGGATGCCACGCAGAGGCAGGCAGGAAGATCGCACCTCGCGTACTGCGCGTATGCGATACCCAAAAAGCCCTTTTCAGGGCTAACAATACATTCACAGTACACGTACAGCACGTGAAATGTTTCTAAAAGCAAAAATGCGTCTAAACAACAACTACTACTTTTAAAATAAAGCAACCCGTCTCCGTCCTTGCTTGCTTCCTTCCTTCCTTTCTCATTTATCGCCCATCGTGCATTGATCTTGTTTGAATTGAATCTTCTTGTTTGAATCGTCTTGTTTCGAACACGTAGGTAGATAGATAGATTCATAATTTTCCACCATAAACATTGGTCCATCTATAGATCCCGATTCAATCCGACTGCCCGACAACTCTGTCTACGACGACCTTTATTAATTAACACGTTAACTAGATAGGTTCAGGTAAAAATATATAATAATTATCAACTCTGATAGCACATTGTGCGTATTTTTGTTAAAGCAGCGCGCGCTTGTTCGCTTCCCCACCCCTCGCTGCTGACTCGCAGCGCGTATATGTCAGTCGGTAGTCTGGCTCTTGGGAATTTAGTCACTATGGAGCGTTTCTCTGGTGCGGACCGTGCGTTGTGCGTACGTGAGTTTTACAAAAACGGTAATTCGGCGACTGTAGCGCGTAGAAAATTCTGCAGTATTCGACATATTCGTCACTTAAATGATGCGCCTAGCACTCGACTCATTGCAAAATGGGTTGAGAAGTTTGAAGAGACTGGGTCAACTCTGGAGAAACCAAAATCTGGGCGGCCAAGAACATCAAGAACAGCCGAAAACGTGGACAGTGTTACTCAGTCTATTCGAGATGATCCAAACCTCTCGATTCGGAAGCGTGCTGTTGCTTTAAATGTGCACAAATCTTCATTATGCCGCATTTTACACAAAGATTTAAAGACCGAGAAGAAGGCTTAAAAAAAAACGCGGCACACACACACACCTTCCTCTGCCTACATACCTAATGTACCTACGGCGTAGCTGTGGTGCTGTTGTGACCACACCAACACTAAAACGGCCCTTTTCATGGCCACAATATTTTTCGATAATGATTATTATAATGTTTCTTAATGGCTAATACGACGTCTCTCGTACGTGTACCCAGTATGCTGCCACCACAAACATTATCAGTATAGATCCCGATTCAATCCGACTGCCTGCCGGACAACTCTGTCTACGACGACCTTTATTAATTAACACGTTAACTAGATAGGTTCAGGTAAAAATATATAATAATTAACAACTCTCATTGTTTAAAATTGTTCCAAACGGATTAACTGATAGCACATTGTGCGTATTTTTGTTAAAGCAGCGCGCGCTTGTTCGCTACCCCACCCCTCGGCTGACTCGCAGCGCGTATATATATAAAACGATAGTGAAAATTTTGTATCACACTCGCTTCGCTCGGCACGCCATCTAAAGGCGCGCGCGCTCTACGTTTGTTTTAAATCAATCAACCTAAATCATGTCAGGACGTGGCAAAGGAGGCAAGGTCAAGGGAAAGGCAAAGTCCCGTTCCAACCGCGCTGGACTTCAGTTCCCCGTCGGTCGTATTCATCGTCTGCTGAGGCACGGTAACTACGCGGAGCGTGTCGGTGCCGGTGCGCCCGTTTACCTAGCCGCCGTTATGGAGTACCTGGCCGCCGAGGTTCTCGAGCTGGCAGGTAACGCGGCGAGGGACAACAAGAAGACCAGGATCATCCCGCGTCATCTGCAGCTAGCCATCAGGAACGACGAGGAGCTGAACAAGCTGCTCTCCGGCGTGACCATCGCGCAGGGCGGTGTCCTGCCCAACATCCAGGCCGTGCTTTTACCCAAGAAGACCGAGAAGAAGGCTTAAAAAAAAAACGCGGCACACCTTCCTCTGCCTACATACCTAATGTACGGCGTAGCTGTGGTGCTGTTGTGACCACACCAACACTAAAACGGCCCTTTTCAGGGCCACAATATTTTTCGATAATGATTATTATAATGTTTCTTAATGGATAATACGACGTCTCTCGTACGTGTACCCAGTATAAATAAAATATAGGTAAAACTAAAAAAAAATAGAAATTAGATGAGTACCGTAGCTACATCGGAACATGAACATGGGTAGGTAGGGTAGTGGAGTTGGTTGTTACTTAACTACACTAGGCTGGTATGGTAGGCTAGGGACTAATAATAACATAATGAATGAACATACAAAAGCATCGCAGTCGTAACCAGCTCGCTGCTGGGTCGTGCTGGTGGCTCGAGGCGAGGAGAGACGCAAGGCGGCGTGCACCGACCGTGTCGAGTCCCGCCGATGACGTCGTCGTCCTTGAAAGTAAAATTATATTTATTAAGATTAAATATGTACCTAATGTATGTATATATAATGTAAGTAGTAAGTATACCTATAATATACAGTAAACACGTACCAACAACAACAATACCTACCTAGCTATTAATTTTAAATTCGTTTCGTTAGTTTCGATTCGAGTTGATGATAATGGTAAGCAGGCAGGTGATAGGATAGGATAGGATAGGTACATACGGTTATTCAAAATCTGAATCTTCGGTTCACTTCAGTGTTCGATTCAGCATGTTCGATAGATAAAAAATAATAATAATAAAAATAAAAATATATAAATAGTGTAGTGTTGCGGTGGTGGGGGGTGATATTAAAACGTGCGAGCGAGATACGCTAGCTAGTCCCTTTCTAACGCTTCGCTATTGGTCCGGCGAGCCGACCGCGCTTTGATAACAGCGCATCGTCGCTCGTAGGGGCCTCGTTAAATACGGAATTTTCATAAAATTTTTGTACAGTCTGCCAGCAGCTTTCGTTGCGGATAGACAAGCTAGTTTGTTTTGTTTCTCTGATTGAATAACGTTCGTTCGCAATGCCGCCCAAGACCAGTGGTAAGGCCGCCAAGAAATCTGGCAAGGCCCAGAAGAACATCTCGAAGACGGACAAGAAAAAGAAGAAGCACAAGAGGAAGGAGAGCTACGCCATCTACATCTACAAGGTGCTCAAGCAGGTCCACCCTGACACCGGTATCTCCAGTAAGGCTATGTCGATCATGAACTCGTTCGTGAACGATATATTCGAGCGCATCGCAGCGGAGGCGTCGCGCCTCGCTCACTACAACAAGCGGTCCACGATCACCTCGAGGGAGGTGCAGACCTCTGTGAGACTCCTGCTGCCTGGCGAGCTGGCGAAGCACGCCGTCAGCGAGGGCACCAAGGCCGTCACCAAGTACACCAGCTCCAAGTAAACTGTGCGCATTACGGTTTACGCCGATTGCGGGATATCGCTCGTATTCAAAAGGCCCTTTTCAGGGCCACAAAAACTTTCGCTGATTATTTGAAAATGTTTCTTTCGATTTGTAAACACGTCTCTCGACTAACCTTACAAGATAATAATTTGTTAAGATTGTATACCTATATTATACAAACAAAACAAGAAAAACTAGCTTTTGTCGTCAATCGTTCATAATACGGACGAAGCATACTTGCTTTGCACACACAAAAATATATTAAAATGTTAGTTGTACATACTGTACCCACATCGATCGACTTTACGAGTTGGGCTGTGTTCCTGTGTGCTGCTCACTCATCTCATCTCATCGTCTTATCAGATCAGCCTGCACATGCACACGCCGCGCTGCTTGCTTGCCTCGCTCGATGGTCACCGGCCGAACGTTCTTAAAACGAAAACATTACATAAGTAAGTAGGCCCCTGCTCATAATAATTAGTAGGTATCATACATATTTGCAGAGATAAGTATTAAGTAAAATAAAATAATCTACACTATGTTGGCATGGTACGCGAGTACCTTACCTACCAGCCAACGTAATAAAAAATATTATATTATATGTTATATGTCTACAACACATAACGTGACTTATTCAACCTAATAAACGTACCTAAATAATGTACATTTATTAAAACATATAAACATTAAGGGAAAACAGGGTATGTAGTATTTTTTGTTTTTGTTATAAATTTATTTTTTAATACAATCGGATCGAGACTGTTTCGTATCGTAGGATTCCTCTCCCCTCCCCACCTCCCTGCGACCCCGCGCTCGCTGTTCCGTTCACTATAAATATAAGAGCGCTAACGGCGGAAGGATTTAATATTGTTCTGTTCGCACCGCGGCACGGCACCCGTCCGTACCGTCGTCTGTTCGTTCGTTTTATTTGTCGTATCGTACGTAACTAATTGAGTGAGCAATGGCTCGTACCAAGCAAACAGCCCGTAAGTCGACCGGTGGTAAGGCGCCACGCAAGCAGCTCGCCACCAAGGCCGCTCGCAAGAGCGCGCCCGCAACCGGTGGTGTCAAGAAGCCCCATCGCTACAGGCCCGGCACAGTGGCTCTGCGTGAGATCCGTCGTTACCAGAAGAGCACGGAGCTTCTCATCCGCAAGCTCCCGTTCCAGCGTCTGGTGCGTGAGATCGCGCAGGACTTCAAGACCGACCTACGTTTCCAGAGTTCCGCCGTAATGGCGCTCCAGGAGGCGAGCGAGGCGTACCTCGTCGGTCTCTTCGAAGACACCAACCTGTGCGCGATCCACGCCAAGCGGGTCACCATCATGCCAAAGGACATCCAACTGGCGCGCAGAATCCGAGGAGAACGCGCCTAAGCTTTCCGCGAATTGCGCGTATCACGCGTGCTCTTATACGAGACCACAAAAGCTAAACAAAAGGCCCTTTTCAGGGCCACACATGATTCGAAAACTATACGAATGTTTCTTTGTACGATTGGCAAAAACGTTATAAATTTTATCCGAAGTAAAAGCTTATATCACGTTCACGTACCTTACGTTACGGTTACCTACACGTAGGCATGCATAGGCAACGAAACTGATTTATTTTATTAAATTAAGTACATAAGTGCATACTTTACTTGTGATACTTAGGATTAGGATATTATAATATATGGGCGTAGTTAGTGTCTGTCTGTCCAGTGACACTGCATGCATTGTTATATTTAAAGATAGAGGAGCAACATAAAATAATTAAAAAACCGTTCCGTTTATTTAGTACGAGTATCATGATCTGCTTGCATACATACTCGTGACTCTACCTATCTGTATTGAATTGAACGAATAATACAATATACGTACTTACTGCGTAATGTTTGTGAAGTAAGTAGGTATAGGTACTTAATAATTATTATCATCATTATTATTATTATTTTAAAAGATCCGCGCGGGGGGAGCTACCGGGTGGCGCGGCGCGCCTCGCTCGCGCCGTTTCTCCGGTGCGCTTTACTATAAATATAGGCGGTTACATGGCGGAATAGCGATCCAGTCGGTCGAAAGCAGTCGGCGCGCTTGCATTCGTTTCGTTACGTTCGTGTTTTCAAAAAGTTCCATCAAACAAAAATGACGGGCCGCGGCAAGGGAGGAAAGGGTCTCGGAAAAGGTGGTGCCAAGCGTCACAGGAAAGTGCTCCGTGATAACATCCAGGGTATCACCAAGCCCGCCATCCGTCGTTTGGCGCGCAGGGGTGGTGTGAAGCGTATCTCCGGTTTGATCTACGAGGAGACCCGAGGCGTTCTGAAGGTGTTCCTTGAGAACGTGATCCGCGACGCTGTCACGTACACCGAGCACGCCAAGAGGAAGACCGTCACCGCCATGGATGTGGTCTACGCTCTGAAACGCCAGGGCCGCACCCTGTACGGTTTCGGAGGTTAATCCTGTTGTTGCGCGCGTGTGTCGGTTTCACCACCAACCGATAACTATTACAAAAACAACAACAACAACAAAAAGGCCCTTTTCAGGGCCGCATATGGTTCTGATATTATTTTATGATATACTGTTTCTTTCTGACGATAAAACAAAATAAACGTTGCATTAAATAATTATATAAACAACAAACGGTGAAACGCGCCAAATGGATGGAATGGATGTGTATGACCGCAGCCCATGGCAGAGCTTACAGTACAATACTAGTGTGTAGGTTATTAGGTACTTACTTACTAGTACTAGCTAGAGTAGAATAGTAGAATAGAGAGAGAGAGTTACTCTTTCTTTTATGTGTCTTGTACGACTGACTATGACAATGCAATGTACCTACCACTAGAATAAAATTTATTAAGTACATAGGTAGATATTTAACATAAGTAATTATTACTTAAAATAGCGATATCACTCAGGAGGATAGGATACGTGTATGACACGTAGTACCTGCTACGTACAGCGTACATCAGACAGAGCTAAAATGATTATGATACTTGGAGTGATACATTTTGTTAAGTAGGTATAGGTACCTAGTAAATATAAATTATAATAAATGTGATGTAGTTATGTTCTATTATATTAAATTAAATTTGTTTACTATGTAAGTAGGTGTATGTATTAATATACTTATAGAGTTTGTGTATTATTTGAAACTGGTTGCAAACAACCTACCTACGGTTCCGCAGACAGAGTCTTTAAGCTGTTTGCATGCAGTTATTCTCGTTGGGGGTGCTTAGAAAGGAAGGTTTTAAGGGTAATATTTTGTTAGAATTGTTATGTAGAATTGATAGTTTACAGTGTTACAATAATATTATACGAATTATGCTATTTGAGTTGGTTCTTGAGCAGTGTTTTACTCGGAATCTGCGCTTAGTGTTTTACGAGCGTTCGAACATTAGCTGTTATATCTGTCTAAATATATGAGAATATGTATGCTGTGGTGCTACACGATGTAATTGATATGTTAGCCGTTTATTTGTCACGATTAACGAATGAATATATATAATCTAATAGAGAAAAATTGAATTTAAAGACGAGCCGACCTACCTGAGGTCCCGGGCGGCGGGAAAAAATGTTTATATCTCGTTACCGGGCAGGTGTATCGTTGCGAGAGTTGCACCGAGAGACGATCACGTTCAAAACGAAGACCCTCTCCGATCGGGAAAATGTCGAACAGTATGTAAATAAGCAGAAAATCAAATTTAATTAGATCGATGTTAGTGAAAAGTTGTTAGCGTTCCTACGAGAAATCGTCTCTCGGCTGTTTCCAACCGCCGGAACCACCCAGCAAGTCTCCAGCTCAGGGGCCAGGAACTAGTGTGGCAGACCCACACACGGTACCTCGGCGTCGACATAGACAGGTCGTTGAGGATGAGGCCCCAGGTAGAGCGCGCCCTTCAGCAGGCGCGCGCGGCCCGGGCGCAACTCCGACCTGTACTGACATCCAGACTACCGCTGAGGACCAAAGTCCGGGTTTACAAGACCTACATCCGGTCCCGGCTCACATATGCCGCCCCTGCCTGGTATGCACTCCTTTCGAAGACCAATAAAAGGAGAATGCAGACGCTACAGAATGTAGCGCTCCGAGTCTGCACTGGTGCGGGCAGATACGTCAGAAATGATGTCATCGCCCGTGACACGAGGACTCGGGGCATAGAGGACTTTGTGGTAATGTCGGCCCGTCGCATGTACGACAAGGCCGACAACGGTCCACACAAACACCTGCAGGGCCTTGCGCCGCTGCACGCCAGACCTCCCGACCGGGACAGGTCATGGAAAACCCTCCCCCGCGAGATCCTGGGACTCCCGGGTTCGGTTATCACCGGATCACCGGGATCCCATCCCCGCTGATTACCAGCTACCTTCTATTTCTTCTTCTTCTATACATTGCTCTTTATTCTTAAATTCATGTTTGTGTACAAAGTTCTATAGTTTTTTTGTTATATATCTACTGCTTTTTTTTTTTTTTTTTTTGTACCTTCTGTGTTCTATTATATTGTTTCTATATATACTTCATAGTTTATAAGCTTTATATAGTTAGTCCATAAGTTAAATTTTTAGTGTACTATATATATATATATATATTATATTAATAATATGTATTGTAAATATCTCATGTACAAACAAAAAGAAAAAAAAAACCCAGTAAAAAAAAAAAAAAAAAAAAAAAAAAATGATGATATATATAAATATAATAAAAAATGCATATATATATAAAAAACAAAAAAAATAAAATAAAAAGTACAAAACTAATGGGAAAAAACAACAAAAAAAAAAAATTTATATAATTATATCATAATAAAGCTTTGTACATACATATTTAGTTAAGTAGATTAAGTAGCTTGTAAGTAGAATAAGAAAATTAGGGTGGCACCGCCGAAAGGCAACCCCCCATTACCCAGGGGTAGTCACCCCTGGAGTTGAGGCCAGGGCAAAACCACAAGGTGAGGCCCTACCCTAAATTTTAATGTACATTTTTAGTTTAGACGTTCCCGTGTAGTAGTCTCTCGGCTGTGCCGTTTTCCTTACGGTATTGCTGTTAGTCCAGAGGTTGTCTTAAAAATAGTTGCTTATTTTATCCGCTGCTACACTAGCGCCAAACCACACGTCGCACTATACTATTACGACCATTCGCTACCGCGTTCGTTCGTTTTGTGCAGTCGAAGTCGAGTGAAGTGAAGTGAAGTGAATATACCTACCCACCCAATTATCATGGCCGATACCGCAGTAGCTGCAGAGGCACCAGCCCCGGCGACTCCAGCGAAGAAGGTGAAGGCATCCGCCGCCGCCAAGAAGCCGAAAGCGAAGCCCACCCACCCGAAGACATCTGAAATGGTGAACAGCGCGATAAAGGAGCTGAAGGAGCGCAGCGGCTCCTCGCTGAAGGCGATCAAGAAGTACATCGCCGCCGAGTACAAGGTCGACTCCGAGAAGCTGGCTCCGTTCATAAGGAAGTACCTGAAGAGCGCCGTCGAATCGGGTGCCCTCATCCAGACGAAGGGCACCGGCGCTTCGGGCTCGTTCAAGCTGGAATCGAAGACCGCCAAGTCGGCCGCCGGCAAGAAGGCGTCCGGCGCCGCCGCCAAGTCGAAGGTGTCCGCGGCCGCATCCTCGCCGGCCAAGTCGAAGAAGGCAGCCGCCGCATCCGCAGCGGCAGCCGCTTCCGCCGGTGGCAAGAGGAAGAAGGCGGCCATTGCCGCCGCCGCCTCGCCTTCCAAGTCGAAGGTCGCCAAGGCGACGACCCCGAAGGACAAGAGGGCCGCCGCGGCCGCCAAGAGGAAGCCGGCGGCCGCGAGGAAGGCCGCCGCATCGCCGGCCAAGGCAAAGTCCTCCGCCGCCGCGCCCAAAGCGAAGAAGACCGCAAAGCCTCCGACCAAAAAACCCAAGGCGCCGAAACCGAAGAAGGCAGCCGCCACTCCCAAGTCGAAGGCGGCCGCCGGCAAGAAGGCGTCCGCTTCGAAGAAGTAGAATCCGTAGGTACCTATGCAACCTATGCTACTTGTGGGTGTCGGTTCGTCCGTGTCGCGCCCCGCGTCTTCCGCGCCGTCCCTCTCCGTCCGTGTCGAGACGGGAGGCGGATGCGGATGCCACGCAGAGGCAGGCAGGAAGATCGCACCTCGCGTACTGCGCGTATGCGATACCCAAAAAGCCCTTTTCAGGGCTAACAATACATTCACAGTACACGTACAGCACGTGAAATGTTTCTAAAAGCAAAAATGCGTCTAAACAACAACTACTACTTTTAAAATAAAGCAACCCGTCTCCGTCCTTGCTTGCTTCCTTCCTTCCTTTCTCATTTATCGCCCATCGTGCATTGATCTTGTTTGAATTGAATCTTCTTGTTTGAATCGTCTTGTTTCGAACACGTAGGTAGATAGATAGATTCATAATTTTCCACCATAAACATTGGTCCATCTATAGATCCCGATTCAATCCGACTGCCCGACAACTCTGTCTACGACGACCTTTATTAATTAACACGTTAACTAGATAGGTTCAGGTAAAAATATATAATAATTATCAACTCTGATAGCACATTGTGCGTATTTTTGTTAAAGCAGCGCGCGCTTGTTCGCTTCCCCACCCCTCGCTGCTGACTCGCAGCGCGTATATGTCAGTCGGTAGTCTGGCTCTTGGGAATTTAGTCACTATGGAGCGTTTCTCTGGTGCGGACCGTGCGTTGTGCGTACGTGAGTTTTACAAAAACGGTAATTCGGCGACTGTAGCGCGTAGAAAATTCTGCAGTATTCGACATATTCGTCACTTAAATGATGCGCCTAGCACTCGACTCATTGCAAAATGGGTTGAGAAGTTTGAAGAGACTGGGTCAACTCTGGAGAAACCAAAATCTGGGCGGCCAAGAACATCAAGAACAGCCGAAAACGTGGACAGTGTTACTCAGTCTATTCGAGATGATCCAAACCTCTCGATTCGGAAGCGTGCTGTTGCTTTAAATGTGCACAAATCTTCATTATGCCGCATTTTACACAAAGATTTAAAGACCGAGAAGAAGGCTTAAAAAAAAACGCGGCACACACACACACCTTCCTCTGCCTACATACCTAATGTACCTACGGCGTAGCTGTGGTGCTGTTGTGACCACACCAACACTAAAACGGCCCTTTTCATGGCCACAATATTTTTCGATAATGATTATTATAATGTTTCTTAATGGCTAATACGACGTCTCTCGTACGTGTACCCAGTATGCTGCCACCACAAACATTATCAGTATAGATCCCGATTCAATCCGACTGCCTGCCGGACAACTCTGTCTACGACGACCTTTATTAATTAACACGTTAACTAGATAGGTTCAGGTAAAAATATATAATAATTAACAACTCTCATTGTTTAAAATTGTTCCAAACGGATTAACTGATAGCACATTGTGCGTATTTTTGTTAAAGCAGCGCGCGCTTGTTCGCTACCCCACCCCTCGGCTGACTCGCAGCGCGTATATATATAAAACGATAGTGAAAATTTTGTATCACACTCGCTTCGCTCGGCACGCCATCTAAAGGCGCGCGCGCTCTACGTTTGTTTTAAATCAATCAACCTAAATCATGTCAGGACGTGGCAAAGGAGGCAAGGTCAAGGGAAAGGCAAAGTCCCGTTCCAACCGCGCTGGACTTCAGTTCCCCGTCGGTCGTATTCATCGTCTGCTGAGGCACGGTAACTACGCGGAGCGTGTCGGTGCCGGTGCGCCCGTTTACCTAGCCGCCGTTATGGAGTACCTGGCCGCCGAGGTTCTCGAGCTGGCAGGTAACGCGGCGAGGGACAACAAGAAGACCAGGATCATCCCGCGTCATCTGCAGCTAGCCATCAGGAACGACGAGGAGCTGAACAAGCTGCTCTCCGGCGTGACCATCGCGCAGGGCGGTGTCCTGCCCAACATCCAGGCCGTGCTTTTACCCAAGAAGACCGAGAAGAAGGCTTAAAAAAAAAACGCGGCACACCTTCCTCTGCCTACATACCTAATGTACGGCGTAGCTGTGGTGCTGTTGTGACCACACCAACACTAAAACGGCCCTTTTCAGGGCCACAATATTTTTCGATAATGATTATTATAATGTTTCTTAATGGATAATACGACGTCTCTCGTACGTGTACCCAGTATAAATAAAATATAGGTAAAACTAAAAAAAAATAGAAATTAGATGAGTACCGTAGCTACATCGGAACATGAACATGGGTAGGTAGGGTAGTGGAGTTGGTTGTTACTTAACTACACTAGGCTGGTATGGTAGGCTAGGGACTAATAATAACATAATGAATGAACATACAAAAGCATCGCAGTCGTAACCAGCTCGCTGCTGGGTCGTGCTGGTGGCTCGAGGCGAGGAGAGACGCAAGGCGGCGTGCACCGACCGTGTCGAGTCCCGCCGATGACGTCGTCGTCCTTGAAAGTAAAATTATATTTATTAAGATTAAATATGTACCTAATGTATGTATATATAATGTAAGTAGTAAGTATACCTATAATATACAGTAAACACGTACCAACAACAACAATACCTACCTAGCTATTAATTTTAAATTCGTTTCGTTAGTTTCGATTCGAGTTGATGATAATGGTAAGCAGGCAGGTGATAGGATAGGATAGGATAGGTACATACGGTTATTCAAAATCTGAATCTTCGGTTCACTTCAGTGTTCGATTCAGCATGTTCGATAGATAAAAAATAATAATAATAAAAATAAAAATATATAAATAGTGTAGTGTTGCGGTGGTGGGGGGTGATATTAAAACGTGCGAGCGAGATACGCTAGCTAGTCCCTTTCTAACGCTTCGCTATTGGTCCGGCGAGCCGACCGCGCTTTGATAACAGCGCATCGTCGCTCGTAGGGGCCTCGTTAAATACGGAATTTTCATAAAATTTTTGTACAGTCTGCCAGCAGCTTTCGTTGCGGATAGACAAGCTAGTTTGTTTTGTTTCTCTGATTGAATAACGTTCGTTCGCAATGCCGCCCAAGACCAGTGGTAAGGCCGCCAAGAAATCTGGCAAGGCCCAGAAGAACATCTCGAAGACGGACAAGAAAAAGAAGAAGCACAAGAGGAAGGAGAGCTACGCCATCTACATCTACAAGGTGCTCAAGCAGGTCCACCCTGACACCGGTATCTCCAGTAAGGCTATGTCGATCATGAACTCGTTCGTGAACGATATATTCGAGCGCATCGCAGCGGAGGCGTCGCGCCTCGCTCACTACAACAAGCGGTCCACGATCACCTCGAGGGAGGTGCAGACCTCTGTGAGACTCCTGCTGCCTGGCGAGCTGGCGAAGCACGCCGTCAGCGAGGGCACCAAGGCCGTCACCAAGTACACCAGCTCCAAGTAAACTGTGCGCATTACGGTTTACGCCGATTGCGGGATATCGCTCGTATTCAAAAGGCCCTTTTCAGGGCCACAAAAACTTTCGCTGATTATTTGAAAATGTTTCTTTCGATTTGTAAACACGTCTCTCGACTAACCTTACAAGATAATAATTTGTTAAGATTGTATACCTATATTATACAAACAAAACAAGAAAAACTAGCTTTTGTCGTCAATCGTTCATAATACGGACGAAGCATACTTGCTTTGCACACACAAAAATATATTAAAATGTTAGTTGTACATACTGTACCCACATCGATCGACTTTACGAGTTGGGCTGTGTTCCTGTGTGCTGCTCACTCATCTCATCTCATCGTCTTATCAGATCAGCCTGCACATGCACACGCCGCGCTGCTTGCTTGCCTCGCTCGATGGTCACCGGCCGAACGTTCTTAAAACGAAAACATTACATAAGTAAGTAGGCCCCTGCTCATAATAATTAGTAGGTATCATACATATTTGCAGAGATAAGTATTAAGTAAAATAAAATAATCTACACTATGTTGGCATGGTACGCGAGTACCTTACCTACCAGCCAACGTAATAAAAAATATTATATTATATGTTATATGTCTACAACACATAACGTGACTTATTCAACCTAATAAACGTACCTAAATAATGTACATTTATTAAAACATATAAACATTAAGGGAAAACAGGGTATGTAGTATTTTTTGTTTTTGTTATAAATTTATTTTTTAATACAATCGGATCGAGACTGTTTCGTATCGTAGGATTCCTCTCCCCTCCCCACCTCCCTGCGACCCCGCGCTCGCTGTTCCGTTCACTATAAATATAAGAGCGCTAACGGCGGAAGGATTTAATATTGTTCTGTTCGCACCGCGGCACGGCACCCGTCCGTACCGTCGTCTGTTCGTTCGTTTTATTTGTCGTATCGTACGTAACTAATTGAGTGAGCAATGGCTCGTACCAAGCAAACAGCCCGTAAGTCGACCGGTGGTAAGGCGCCACGCAAGCAGCTCGCCACCAAGGCCGCTCGCAAGAGCGCGCCCGCAACCGGTGGTGTCAAGAAGCCCCATCGCTACAGGCCCGGCACAGTGGCTCTGCGTGAGATCCGTCGTTACCAGAAGAGCACGGAGCTTCTCATCCGCAAGCTCCCGTTCCAGCGTCTGGTGCGTGAGATCGCGCAGGACTTCAAGACCGACCTACGTTTCCAGAGTTCCGCCGTAATGGCGCTCCAGGAGGCGAGCGAGGCGTACCTCGTCGGTCTCTTCGAAGACACCAACCTGTGCGCGATCCACGCCAAGCGGGTCACCATCATGCCAAAGGACATCCAACTGGCGCGCAGAATCCGAGGAGAACGCGCCTAAGCTTTCCGCGAATTGCGCGTATCACGCGTGCTCTTATACGAGACCACAAAAGCTAAACAAAAGGCCCTTTTCAGGGCCACACATGATTCGAAAACTATACGAATGTTTCTTTGTACGATTGGCAAAAACGTTATAAATTTTATCCGAAGTAAAAGCTTATATCACGTTCACGTACCTTACGTTACGGTTACCTACACGTAGGCATGCATAGGCAACGAAACTGATTTATTTTATTAAATTAAGTACATAAGTGCATACTTTACTTGTGATACTTAGGATTAGGATATTATAATATATGGGCGTAGTTAGTGTCTGTCTGTCCAGTGACACTGCATGCATTGTTATATTTAAAGATAGAGGAGCAACATAAAATAATTAAAAAACCGTTCCGTTTATTTAGTACGAGTATCATGATCTGCTTGCATACATACTCGTGACTCTACCTATCTGTATTGAATTGAACGAATAATACAATATACGTACTTACTGCGTAATGTTTGTGAAGTAAGTAGGTATAGGTACTTAATAATTATTATCATCATTATTATTATTATTTTAAAAGATCCGCGCGGGGGGAGCTACCGGGTGGCGCGGCGCGCCTCGCTCGCGCCGTTTCTCCGGTGCGCTTTACTATAAATATAGGCGGTTACATGGCGGAATAGCGATCCAGTCGGTCGAAAGCAGTCGGCGCGCTTGCATTCGTTTCGTTACGTTCGTGTTTTCAAAAAGTTCCATCAAACAAAAATGACGGGCCGCGGCAAGGGAGGAAAGGGTCTCGGAAAAGGTGGTGCCAAGCGTCACAGGAAAGTGCTCCGTGATAACATCCAGGGTATCACCAAGCCCGCCATCCGTCGTTTGGCGCGCAGGGGTGGTGTGAAGCGTATCTCCGGTTTGATCTACGAGGAGACCCGAGGCGTTCTGAAGGTGTTCCTTGAGAACGTGATCCGCGACGCTGTCACGTACACCGAGCACGCCAAGAGGAAGACCGTCACCGCCATGGATGTGGTCTACGCTCTGAAACGCCAGGGCCGCACCCTGTACGGTTTCGGAGGTTAATCCTGTTGTTGCGCGCGTGTGTCGGTTTCACCACCAACCGATAACTATTACAAAAACAACAACAACAACAAAAAGGCCCTTTTCAGGGCCGCATATGGTTCTGATATTATTTTATGATATACTGTTTCTTTCTGACGATAAAACAAAATAAACGTTGCATTAAATAATTATATAAACAACAAACGGTGAAACGCGCCAAATGGATGGAATGGATGTGTATGACCGCAGCCCATGGCAGAGCTTACAGTACAATACTAGTGTGTAGGTTATTAGGTACTTACTTACTAGTACTAGCTAGAGTAGAATAGTAGAATAGAGAGAGAGAGTTACTCTTTCTTTTATGTGTCTTGTACGACTGACTATGACAATGCAATGTACCTACCACTAGAATAAAATTTATTAAGTACATAGGTAGATATTTAACATAAGTAATTATTACTTAAAATAGCGATATCACTCAGGAGGATAGGATACGTGTATGACACGTAGTACCTGCTACGTACAGCGTACATCAGACAGAGCTAAAATGATTATGATACTTGGAGTGATACATTTTGTTAAGTAGGTATAGGTACCTAGTAAATATAAATTATAATAAATGTGATGTAGTTATGTTCTATTATATTAAATTAAATTTGTTTACTATGTAAGTAGGTGTATGTATTAATATACTTATAGAGTTTGTGTATTATTTGAAACTGGTTGCAAACAACCTACCTACGGTTCCGCAGACAGAGTCTTTAAGCTGTTTGCATGCAGTTATTCTCGTTGGGGGTGCTTAGAAAGGAAGGTTTTAAGGGTAATATTTTGTTAGAATTGTTATGTAGAATTGATAGTTTACAGTGTTACAATAATATTATACGAATTATGCTATTTGAGTTGGTTCTTGAGCAGTGTTTTACTCGGAATCTGCGCTTAGTGTTTTACGAGCGTTCGAACATTAGCTGTTATATCTGTCTAAATATATGAGAATATGTATGCTGTGGTGCTACACGATGTAATTGATATGTTAGCCGTTTATTTGTCACGATTAACGAATGAATATATATAATCTAATAGAGAAAAATTGAATTTAAAGACGAGCCGACCTACCTGAGGTCCCGGGCGGCGGGAAAAAATGTTTATATCTCGTTACCGGGCAGGTGTATCGTTGCGAGAGTTGCACCGAGAGACGATCACGTTCAAAACGAAGACCCTCTCCGATCGGGAAAATGTCGAACAGTATGTAAATAAGCAGAAAATCAAATTTAATTAGATCGATGTTAGTGAAAAGTTGTTAGCGTTCCTACGAGAAATCGTCTCTCGGCTGTGCCGTTTTCCTTACGGTATTGCTGTTAGTCCAGAGGTTGTCTTAAAAATAGTTGCTTATTTTATCCGCTGCTACACTAGCGCCAAACCACACGTCGCACTATACTATTACGACCATTCGCTACCGCGTTCGTTCGTTTTGTGCAGTCGAAGTCGAGTGAAGTGAAGTGAAGTGAATATACCTACCCACCCAATTATCATGGCCGATACCGCAGTAGCTGCAGAGGCACCAGCCCCGGCGACTCCAGCGAAGAAGGTGAAGGCATCCGCCGCCGCCAAGAAGCCGAAAGCGAAGCCCACCCACCCGAAGACATCTGAAATGGTGAACAGCGCGATAAAGGAGCTGAAGGAGCGCAGCGGCTCCTCGCTGAAGGCGATCAAGAAGTACATCGCCGCCGAGTACAAGGTCGACTCCGAGAAGCTGGCTCCGTTCATAAGGAAGTACCTGAAGAGCGCCGTCGAATCGGGTGCCCTCATCCAGACGAAGGGCACCGGCGCTTCGGGCTCGTTCAAGCTGGAATCGAAGACCGCCAAGTCGGCCGCCGGCAAGAAGGCGTCCGGCGCCGCCGCCAAGTCGAAGGTGTCCGCGGCCGCATCCTCGCCGGCCAAGTCGAAGAAGGCAGCCGCCGCATCCGCAGCGGCAGCCGCTTCCGCCGGTGGCAAGAGGAAGAAGGCGGCCATTGCCGCCGCCGCCTCGCCTTCCAAGTCGAAGGTCGCCAAGGCGACGACCCCGAAGGACAAGAGGGCCGCCGCGGCCGCCAAGAGGAAGCCGGCGGCCGCGAGGAAGGCCGCCGCATCGCCGGCCAAGGCAAAGTCCTCCGCCGCCGCGCCCAAAGCGAAGAAGACCGCAAAGCCTCCGACCAAAAAACCCAAGGCGCCGAAACCGAAGAAGGCAGCCGCCACTCCCAAGTCGAAGGCGGCCGCCGGCAAGAAGGCGTCCGCTTCGAAGAAGTAGAATCCGTAGGTACCTATGCAACCTATGCTACTTGTGGGTGTCGGTTCGTCCGTGTCGCGCCCCGCGTCTTCCGCGCCGTCCCTCTCCGTCCGTGTCGAGACGGGAGGCGGATGCGGATGCCACGCAGAGGCAGGCAGGAAGATCGCACCTCGCGTACTGCGCGTATGCGATACCCAAAAAGCCCTTTTCAGGGCTAACAATACATTCACAGTACACGTACAGCACGTGAAATGTTTCTAAAAGCAAAAATGCGTCTAAACAACAACTACTACTTTTAAAATAAAGCAACCCGTCTCCGTCCTTGCTTGCTTCCTTCCTTCCTTTCTCATTTATCGCCCATCGTGCATTGATCTTGTTTGAATTGAATCTTCTTGTTTGAATCGTCTTGTTTCGAACACGTAGGTAGATAGATAGATTCATAATTTTCCACCATAAACATTGGTCCATCTATAGATCCCGATTCAATCCGACTGCCCGACAACTCTGTCTACGACGACCTTTATTAATTAACACGTTAACTAGATAGGTTCAGGTAAAAATATATAATAATTATCAACTCTGATAGCACATTGTGCGTATTTTTGTTAAAGCAGCGCGCGCTTGTTCGCTTCCCCACCCCTCGCTGCTGACTCGCAGCGCGTATATGTCAGTCGGTAGTCTGGCTCTTGGGAATTTAGTCACTATGGAGCGTTTCTCTGGTGCGGACCGTGCGTTGTGCGTACGTGAGTTTTACAAAAACGGTAATTCGGCGACTGTAGCGCGTAGAAAATTCTGCAGTATTCGACATATTCGTCACTTAAATGATGCGCCTAGCACTCGACTCATTGCAAAATGGGTTGAGAAGTTTGAAGAGACTGGGTCAACTCTGGAGAAACCAAAATCTGGGCGGCCAAGAACATCAAGAACAGCCGAAAACGTGGACAGTGTTACTCAGTCTATTCGAGATGATCCAAACCTCTCGATTCGGAAGCGTGCTGTTGCTTTAAATGTGCACAAATCTTCATTATGCCGCATTTTACACAAAGATTTAAAGACCGAGAAGAAGGCTTAAAAAAAAACGCGGCACACACACACACCTTCCTCTGCCTACATACCTAATGTACCTACGGCGTAGCTGTGGTGCTGTTGTGACCACACCAACACTAAAACGGCCCTTTTCATGGCCACAATATTTTTCGATAATGATTATTATAATGTTTCTTAATGGCTAATACGACGTCTCTCGTACGTGTACCCAGTATGCTGCCACCACAAACATTATCAGTATAGATCCCGATTCAATCCGACTGCCTGCCGGACAACTCTGTCTACGACGACCTTTATTAATTAACACGTTAACTAGATAGGTTCAGGTAAAAATATATAATAATTAACAACTCTCATTGTTTAAAATTGTTCCAAACGGATTAACTGATAGCACATTGTGCGTATTTTTGTTAAAGCAGCGCGCGCTTGTTCGCTACCCCACCCCTCGGCTGACTCGCAGCGCGTATATATATAAAACGATAGTGAAAATTTTGTATCATCACGAGATCCACCGTCCGTTGCCAGCCGCTGCGCTAGCAACACGTGTCCGTTGTCCGAGCCTGGCTACCTGCCGGGACCGCCCGCTGTTGGCCCACGCGCCGACCGCCACCCCCGCTCGCCCCGCCGACGCACTTTCCAGTGCGTCGCCCCGAGCGACCGACTTCACTAGCCGCACTTTTTAGTGCGCCTGCGTTCGTTCTGTTTCAACGCAGTCGTCCTCTTTAGGGCAATCCCTGTTTCTTTTGACAAGCCGAGATTCGTCTAAATCCACCTTCAGTGGTCGACTTGGGGATACCACACGGTGCCAACGAACCAAGTCGGGCGTGGACCCGGAGCGCCTGCTTTCCTCCCTCAGAGGAACGCTACAATCCGGTTGGGTCTGGAACCACCGGCCTTGGGGACTACCCTAGTCGACACCAGATAGCGCGTAGGACACAACCCTTAGCCCCGTAAGAGTGGCGAAAGGGACACACCTTAGGTAGGACATATAGTACACAACCCCTCCTTGCCTATCCCGGCGAGGTGGGTCACTCACCCACACACTCACCGGGCCTTCCCAACCCGGTGAGATGGATGTCGAGGGAATAAGTCCTGCGGACGTCGCAACGGTAGAGCGGATGGTGCAGCAACTCGCCTTGCTGCAATCCCAGACGGCTCTAATCCAGCGCGATCTGCATGAACTGTTCTCGCGAAATCCCGCGCTAAAACAGCACCACGATGCTGCTCAGGCCCATCAGGCCATAACCTGCGCCCCTCAGGCACTAACCCGGAACCCCTCCCCGGCCCCTAAGGCCAAAAAATGCGCCCAGCGCAAGGCCACTCTGGCAACCACGACTTCGCGCGAAGTCTCTCCGGCCCCTCAGGCCACAAAGCGCTCCCCGCGCCAGGCCCGTCAGGCAACTCCCGATCCGCCGGCCCCTCAGGCCATAAAGTGCGACCAGCGCCAGGCCCCTCAGGCACCCGCGAATCGCGAAAAACATAAAACCGCCTCCGCTCACACAGAGGCTCTCAGAGCCATCGCGCGCTCTCAAGCCGGCTCTACCAAGCCGCGACCCGACTACCCGGAGTCTCCCTGCGCAGGCGACCCCGAAATGGACATCGTCCGCTCGCGATCACCCTCGCCAACCTCCGACTGCACCTTGCAGTCAGACGGAGAATCGCGTACGGCCTCATCGCAATCGTCATCGGACTCTGAATTCACTCTGGTCCAAGGTAAGAGGAAACGATCCTCAAAGAAGGTCCGTCCATCACAAGCACCTCCTGCCAAACTCCCTGCCGGAGTTTGGGCTGCACCCGAACCTTCCCCCGCTTCGTCTCACCCGCCCCCTACCCCTGCGGCTTCAGCCCCCGGGAAAAAAGAGCGCCCGCCTCCTCCCATATTCCTTCGTCAGAAAGAAAAATGGGACAAAGTCTGCTCGCTCTGTAGGACCCGCAACATCGCGTTCACACACGCGAGGTCTACCAGAGATGGTATTAAGATAACGGTGTCAACTTCCACCGACCATCGACGTCTAACGTCCTTCCTTCGGGAAGAGGGAATAGGCTTCCACACCTACGCCCTCGAGGACGAGCGCGTTCTACGCGTCGTGATCCGAGGCATCCCTGCCGAACAAGACATAGAGTCCGTCAAAAAGGACCTGCTAGCCCAAAACTTCCCAGTTAGGGCAGTCCATAGGATAATTAGCTCCCGCCTAAAGAAAGCATGCAACCTAGTACTCGTCATACTAGACCCAACCCCTGAAGGCAAAGCGATCTTCAACGTCAAAAGCGTCAACCAATTAAAAGGACTTCACGTCGAAACACCTAACCGGAAAGGCACTCCATCGCAGTGCCATAGGTGTCAGATCTACGGACACTCTGCCCGTAACTGCTACTCTCGCCCACGCTGCGTCAAGTGCCTGGGCGACCACGGCACCGCCGACTGTGCTCGCACAAAATCAACTGTCGAGCCGCCATCTTGCGTGCTCTGCGGCACCATCGGGCATACCGCAAATTATCGCGGCTGCCCGGCGGCCCCGCGGGCAAACAACAAGACAGTTCGGAGCGCACCCCCTCGGGTGCCGCAAACCACGCCCCAATACACCAAAGCCACCCCTAAGGTGACCACGGTGCCTCAGGCTACGCCCCACAACGCGTGGGATAAGCCACTGAAATCCACGAGCTTAGGCCGTCAGGCCCCCCACAGCTCGCCTCCTCTCCGCCCTCAGGCGGCGTACCGTCCTCCTCATCTTCGCGCAGCCCCTTCCGGGCCGCCCCCGGCACAGAGCTCCCCCAGTCTCAGCACTGAGGACCTCATAGCCTTCGGGGAAAAAGTCAGGGCCATAAAAGACCCAATCTTAAAATTAATGTTCATCACGGACAACAAAGCGCTCTACCGCGCACTCACGTCTCCCAGCTCCCCTTTTAACTAACCATCAATATGGTTGTACAAAAAGAAAGGCTGAAACCCCGCTCCGTTACGCTAGCATTCTTCAATGCCAACGGCCTCGCGAAACAACGCGCTCTCATAGCAGACTTTTTGACCCGACATCAGGTCGATATTTTGCTAGTCCAAGAAACGTTCTTGAAGCCGGCCCACCGCGATCCAAAGATCGCGAACTACCAACTGGTCCGCAATGATAGACTTGGCCGCAGAAATGGCGGCACTCTTATCTATCACAAGAGATCCTTGCACTGCATTCCACTCACCTCCCCTCCATTAACCGACCTGGAAGCCTCCGTCTGTAGGCTCTCACTCACCGGTCATGCTCCAATCACCCTAGCATCCTGCTACCTCTCTCCAACCAAATCCTTGCTCAGCAACGACCTAGCCGCACTCTTATCTCTAGGTAGCTCCGTCCTCCTAGCGGGCGACTTCAACTCGAAGAACGTTCTTTATAACTCCGCTACCACCAATCCCAACGGTAGGACCCTCGAACGACTAGCAGACTCGCTGAACTTTGACGTCATTCCGCCCATGACTCCGACCCACTATCCGTTTATTACGTCTCACCAACCTAGCGGTCCTGGACTTAGCGTTGCTAAAGAATGTTACCTTACGGTTGCATTCGATAGAAACGCTCCACGAACTAGATTCGGACCATCGTCCGGTGCTTATGCACCTAGGAGATCCGATCACCTCGACTCCCGAGACTAAGACTGTGGTGCAATGGCATAAACTCGAGAAAGCTCTCGAGTCTATACATTCACCTGACCTGGACAGAATACCCGACGACATTAGGTCACCCGACGACATCACTATTGCGGTCGACTCCTTGACCAATCATGTCACATCCGCGCTCAGCGAATCGTCTAAACAGGTCCCGGTGGCGGCTGACCGCCGCTGGACTCTGCCAGACGATGTGAGACGATTGATCACGAAGAAGCACGCAGCGACTCGACACTACAGCTCTTGGCCGTCTGACCAAAACCGACGCAAACTACGCGCTCTCGAACGCTTGGTCAAGACCCGCGTCCGCGACTTTCGTAACAGTCAGTGGGACAACATGATCTCAAAAATCCAACCAAGCCATCTGGCCTTCTGGAACCTAACTCGTTCGATGAAATCGGAAACCATCTCGGTCATGCCCCCGCTGACACGGCCCGATAACACTCGCGCGTTCGACGACGACGAAAAGGCCGAATGCTTAGCTGAAAGCCTCGAGTCTCAATGCTCACCTAGCTCGAACCCCGTCGACCCTGAACACCTCGATACGGTGAACAGCGAAGTCGAGCGAATAGCCGCTCTAGGCCCATCCGCCCCTCCTCTCCCCCATATCAGGGCCTCAGAGGTCCGGACGATCATCAAAAATCTCCATCCGCGTAAAGCCCCTGGCGCTGACGGCATCAGCAACAGGGTTCTCAAGCAGTTTCCCACTGCTCTTATCTACCTGCTGGTCAGCATCTTCAATGCGGCCATGGCATCCTGCACCTTCCCCGACGCTTGGAAGGAAGCCACCGTCATCGGCATCCCCAAACCAGGCAAAACGGCGACGGAACCCTCAAGCTACCGTCCGATTAGTCTCCTCAGTTGTTTAGGTAAAATCTACGAACGACTCCTTCTGATTCGTCTCTGGTCACACGTGCTCGAGCACAAACTTCTCCCAGACGAACAGTTCGGTTTTAGAGCTCGACACTCGTGCCCTCAGCAGGTGCTCCGCATTACGGAGCACATTCTTTCGATGAAGCACGGTATCTGGAGCGCAGACACCGGCGCGGTTTTCCTAGACGTGGCGAAAGCCTTCGATAAGGTCTGGCACAACGGCTTGATCTACAAGCTCTCCAAACTCGGAATTCCAGATAGACTCGTTCTCATCATGAGAGACTTCCTTCAGAACCGCAGCTTCCGCTATCGAGTGGAAGGCGTACTTTCGAACCCCCGCCCCATCAGGGCCGGAGTCCCACAAGGCTCCTGCCTCTCTCCGCTTCTGTTCACGCTGTTCACCAGCGACATACCACGCACCCATCAGGTGGAAATCGCCCTATTCGCGGACGACACAGCCCTATACACCTCCGACAGGAATCCTGCTCGGGTGCGTATAAGACTGCAGAAGGCGCTGACCGAACTCAGCTCATGGTTCCGTAAGTGGCGCATTGAGGTAAATCCGACCAAAAGTGCAGCAGTATACTTTAGCAACAAATTCCGAAAGCCCCTAGCCATCACCCTATACGAGGAACCCATTCCATGGGTCAACTCTGCTCGCTATCTTGGTGTGATCTTGGATAGACGAATGTCTTTCATCGCTCACACAAAGAAAGTCGGTAACAGAGCTAAATTTTACATCAGCCGTTTACATCAACTCTTATGCAAGAAGAGTAAAATGTCTCTTAGAAATAAGCTGACACTCTACAAAACTTGCATAAGACCCGTTATGACGTACGCATCAGTGGCGTTTGCTCACACCCGATCGGTCAAATCCCTCCAAATTATCCAAAATAAATTCCTACGCAAAATCACGGGCGCGCCATGGTATGTGCGCAACTGCGATCTCCACCGAGACGTCAATCTCGAGTCCATAGCCCAATTCATGAAACGCGCCTCCAGGCGCTTTTATGACTCGGCTCCACACCATCCGAACCCTCTCGTCGTAAACATCTCGGACTATCCGAGAGAACCACCTGAGGCAAAGACCCTCCGTAGGCCTAGGCACGTGCTAGGGGACCCCGACGACGACATCACCACCGCTAACGCGGAGGCGATGCCTTAATCTGGGTCCCTACGCTCCACTCAATTCGGTAAAGTTTATTCAAACCTAAACACACTCTACATGACCGATTCCGCCGGCGGTTTCGACGATGCAGGGAGGTAGCTTTCCGCTTACACCCCCTCAGGGTGTATCTTCTATCAAAAAACTTTCTCTGGCAACGGCCCAAGCCGAGGTTCGTACCTAAGTGGTGCCCTTGAGCTAGTTGCCCCTATCTAATTTTCCCGGCTCTGCGCCTTCAGCGCTCGCCATAGCCCGGTAACGCTGACCTCGGTCTAAGTGACCAATCAGCATAAATATCCGTCCGAAAAAAAAAAAAAAAAAAAAAAAAAAATTTTGTATCACACTCGCTTCGCTCGGCACGCCATCTAAAGGCGCGCGCGCTCTACGTTTGTTTTAAATCAATCAACCTAAATCATGTCAGGACGTGGCAAAGGAGGCAAGGTCAAGGGAAAGGCAAAGTCCCGTTCCAACCGCGCTGGACTTCAGTTCCCCGTCGGTCGTATTCATCGTCTGCTGAGGCACGGTAACTACGCGGAGCGTGTCGGTGCCGGTGCGCCCGTTTACCTAGCCGCCGTTATGGAGTACCTGGCCGCCGAGGTTCTCGAGCTGGCAGGTAACGCGGCGAGGGACAACAAGAAGACCAGGATCATCCCGCGTCATCTGCAGCTAGCCATCAGGAACGACGAGGAGCTGAACAAGCTGCTCTCCGGCGTGACCATCGCGCAGGGCGGTGTCCTGCCCAACATCCAGGCCGTGCTTTTACCCAAGAAGACCGAGAAGAAGGCTTAAAAAAAAAACGCGGCACACCTTCCTCTGCCTACATACCTAATGTACGGCGTAGCTGTGGTGCTGTTGTGACCACACCAACACTAAAACGGCCCTTTTCAGGGCCACAATATTTTTCGATAATGATTATTATAATGTTTCTTAATGGATAATACGACGTCTCTCGTACGTGTACCCAGTATAAATAAAATATAGGTAAAACTAAAAAAAAATAGAAATTAGATGAGTACCGTAGCTACATCGGAACATGAACATGGGTAGGTAGGGTAGTGGAGTTGGTTGTTACTTAACTACACTAGGCTGGTATGGTAGGCTAGGGACTAATAATAACATAATGAATGAACATACAAAAGCATCGCAGTCGTAACCAGCTCGCTGCTGGGTCGTGCTGGTGGCTCGAGGCGAGGAGAGACGCAAGGCGGCGTGCACCGACCGTGTCGAGTCCCGCCGATGACGTCGTCGTCCTTGAAAGTAAAATTATATTTATTAAGATTAAATATGTACCTAATGTATGTATATATAATGTAAGTAGTAAGTATACCTATAATATACAGTAAACACGTACCAACAACAACAATACCTACCTAGCTATTAATTTTAAATTCGTTTCGTTAGTTTCGATTCGAGTTGATGATAATGGTAAGCAGGCAGGTGATAGGATAGGATAGGATAGGTACATACGGTTATTCAAAATCTGAATCTTCGGTTCACTTCAGTGTTCGATTCAGCATGTTCGATAGATAAAAAATAATAATAATAAAAATAAAAATATATAAATAGTGTAGTGTTGCGGTGGTGGGGGGTGATATTAAAACGTGCGAGCGAGATACGCTAGCTAGTCCCTTTCTAACGCTTCGCTATTGGTCCGGCGAGCCGACCGCGCTTTGATAACAGCGCATCGTCGCTCGTAGGGGCCTCGTTAAATACGGAATTTTCATAAAATTTTTGTACAGTCTGCCAGCAGCTTTCGTTGCGGATAGACAAGCTAGTTTGTTTTGTTTCTCTGATTGAATAACGTTCGTTCGCAATGCCGCCCAAGACCAGTGGTAAGGCCGCCAAGAAATCTGGCAAGGCCCAGAAGAACATCTCGAAGACGGACAAGAAAAAGAAGAAGCACAAGAGGAAGGAGAGCTACGCCATCTACATCTACAAGGTGCTCAAGCAGGTCCACCCTGACACCGGTATCTCCAGTAAGGCTATGTCGATCATGAACTCGTTCGTGAACGATATATTCGAGCGCATCGCAGCGGAGGCGTCGCGCCTCGCTCACTACAACAAGCGGTCCACGATCACCTCGAGGGAGGTGCAGACCTCTGTGAGACTCCTGCTGCCTGGCGAGCTGGCGAAGCACGCCGTCAGCGAGGGCACCAAGGCCGTCACCAAGTACACCAGCTCCAAGTAAACTGTGCGCATTACGGTTTACGCCGATTGCGGGATATCGCTCGTATTCAAAAGGCCCTTTTCAGGGCCACAAAAACTTTCGCTGATTATTTGAAAATGTTTCTTTCGATTTGTAAACACGTCTCTCGACTAACCTTACAAGATAATAATTTGTTAAGATTGTATACCTATATTATACAAACAAAACAAGAAAAACTAGCTTTTGTCGTCAATCGTTCATAATACGGACGAAGCATACTTGCTTTGCACACACAAAAATATATTAAAATGTTAGTTGTACATACTGTACCCACATCGATCGACTTTACGAGTTGGGCTGTGTTCCTGTGTGCTGCTCACTCATCTCATCTCATCGTCTTATCAGATCAGCCTGCACATGCACACGCCGCGCTGCTTGCTTGCCTCGCTCGATGGTCACCGGCCGAACGTTCTTAAAACGAAAACATTACATAAGTAAGTAGGCCCCTGCTCATAATAATTAGTAGGTATCATACATATTTGCAGAGATAAGTATTAAGTAAAATAAAATAATCTACACTATGTTGGCATGGTACGCGAGTACCTTACCTACCAGCCAACGTAATAAAAAATATTATATTATATGTTATATGTCTACAACACATAACGTGACTTATTCAACCTAATAAACGTACCTAAATAATGTACATTTATTAAAACATATAAACATTAAGGGAAAACAGGGTATGTAGTATTTTTTGTTTTTGTTATAAATTTATTTTTTAATACAATCGGATCGAGACTGTTTCGTATCGTAGGATTCCTCTCCCCTCCCCACCTCCCTGCGACCCCGCGCTCGCTGTTCCGTTCACTATAAATATAAGAGCGCTAACGGCGGAAGGATTTAATATTGTTCTGTTCGCACCGCGGCACGGCACCCGTCCGTACCGTCGTCTGTTCGTTCGTTTTATTTGTCGTATCGTACGTAACTAATTGAGTGAGCAATGGCTCGTACCAAGCAAACAGCCCGTAAGTCGACCGGTGGTAAGGCGCCACGCAAGCAGCTCGCCACCAAGGCCGCTCGCAAGAGCGCGCCCGCAACCGGTGGTGTCAAGAAGCCCCATCGCTACAGGCCCGGCACAGTGGCTCTGCGTGAGATCCGTCGTTACCAGAAGAGCACGGAGCTTCTCATCCGCAAGCTCCCGTTCCAGCGTCTGGTGCGTGAGATCGCGCAGGACTTCAAGACCGACCTACGTTTCCAGAGTTCCGCCGTAATGGCGCTCCAGGAGGCGAGCGAGGCGTACCTCGTCGGTCTCTTCGAAGACACCAACCTGTGCGCGATCCACGCCAAGCGGGTCACCATCATGCCAAAGGACATCCAACTGGCGCGCAGAATCCGAGGAGAACGCGCCTAAGCTTTCCGCGAATTGCGCGTATCACGCGTGCTCTTATACGAGACCACAAAAGCTAAACAAAAGGCCCTTTTCAGGGCCACACATGATTCGAAAACTATACGAATGTTTCTTTGTACGATTGGCAAAAACGTTATAAATTTTATCCGAAGTAAAAGCTTATATCACGTTCACGTACCTTACGTTACGGTTACCTACACGTAGGCATGCATAGGCAACGAAACTGATTTATTTTATTAAATTAAGTACATAAGTGCATACTTTACTTGTGATACTTAGGATTAGGATATTATAATATATGGGCGTAGTTAGTGTCTGTCTGTCCAGTGACACTGCATGCATTGTTATATTTAAAGATAGAGGAGCAACATAAAATAATTAAAAAACCGTTCCGTTTATTTAGTACGAGTATCATGATCTGCTTGCATACATACTCGTGACTCTACCTATCTGTATTGAATTGAACGAATAATACAATATACGTACTTACTGCGTAATGTTTGTGAAGTAAGTAGGTATAGGTACTTAATAATTATTATCATCATTATTATTATTATTTTAAAAGATCCGCGCGGGGGGAGCTACCGGGTGGCGCGGCGCGCCTCGCTCGCGCCGTTTCTCCGGTGCGCTTTACTATAAATATAGGCGGTTACATGGCGGAATAGCGATCCAGTCGGTCGAAAGCAGTCGGCGCGCTTGCATTCGTTTCGTTACGTTCGTGTTTTCAAAAAGTTCCATCAAACAAAAATGACGGGCCGCGGCAAGGGAGGAAAGGGTCTCGGAAAAGGTGGTGCCAAGCGTCACAGGAAAGTGCTCCGTGATAACATCCAGGGTATCACCAAGCCCGCCATCCGTCGTTTGGCGCGCAGGGGTGGTGTGAAGCGTATCTCCGGTTTGATCTACGAGGAGACCCGAGGCGTTCTGAAGGTGTTCCTTGAGAACGTGATCCGCGACGCTGTCACGTACACCGAGCACGCCAAGAGGAAGACCGTCACCGCCATGGATGTGGTCTACGCTCTGAAACGCCAGGGCCGCACCCTGTACGGTTTCGGAGGTTAATCCTGTTGTTGCGCGCGTGTGTCGGTTTCACCACCAACCGATAACTATTACAAAAACAACAACAACAACAAAAAGGCCCTTTTCAGGGCCGCATATGGTTCTGATATTATTTTATGATATACTGTTTCTTTCTGACGATAAAACAAAATAAACGTTGCATTAAATAATTATATAAACAACAAACGGTGAAACGCGCCAAATGGATGGAATGGATGTGTATGACCGCAGCCCATGGCAGAGCTTACAGTACAATACTAGTGTGTAGGTTATTAGGTACTTACTTACTAGTACTAGCTAGAGTAGAATAGTAGAATAGAGAGAGAGAGTTACTCTTTCTTTTATGTGTCTTGTACGACTGACTATGACAATGCAATGTACCTACCACTAGAATAAAATTTATTAAGTACATAGGTAGATATTTAACATAAGTAATTATTACTTAAAATAGCGATATCACTCAGGAGGATAGGATACGTGTATGACACGTAGTACCTGCTACGTACAGCGTACATCAGACAGAGCTAAAATGATTATGATACTTGGAGTGATACATTTTGTTAAGTAGGTATAGGTACCTAGTAAATATAAATTATAATAAATGTGATGTAGTTATGTTCTATTATATTAAATTAAATTTGTTTACTATGTAAGTAGGTGTATGTATTAATATACTTATAGAGTTTGTGTATTATTTGAAACTGGTTGCAAACAACCTACCTACGGTTCCGCAGACAGAGTCTTTAAGCTGTTTGCATGCAGTTATTCTCGTTGGGGGTGCTTAGAAAGGAAGGTTTTAAGGGTAATATTTTGTTAGAATTGTTATGTAGAATTGATAGTTTACAGTGTTACAATAATATTATACGAATTATGCTATTTGAGTTGGTTCTTGAGCAGTGTTTTACTCGGAATCTGCGCTTAGTGTTTTACGAGCGTTCGAACATTAGCTGTTATATCTGTCTAAATATATGAGAATATGTATGCTGTGGTGCTACACGATGTAATTGATATGTTAGCCGTTTATTTGTCACGATTAACGAATGAATATATATAATCTAATAGAGAAAAATTGAATTTAAAGACGAGCCGACCTACCTGAGGTCCCGGGCGGCGGGAAAAAATGTTTATATCTCGTTACCGGGCAGGTGTATCGTTGCGAGAGTTGCACCGAGAGACGATCACGTTCAAAACGAAGACCCTCTCCGATCGGGAAAATGTCGAACAGTATGTAAATAAGCAGAAAATCAAATTTAATTAGATCGATGTTAGTGAAAAGTTGTTAGCGTTCCTACGAGAAATCGTCTCTCGGCTGTGCCGTTTTCCTTACGGTATTGCTGTTAGTCCAGAGGTTGTCTTAAAAATAGTTGCTTATTTTATCCGCTGCTACACTAGCGCCAAACCACACGTCGCACTATACTATTACGACCATTCGCTACCGCGTTCGTTCGTTTTGTGCAGTCGAAGTCGAGTGAAGTGAAGTGAAGTGAATATACCTACCCACCCAATTATCATGGCCGATACCGCAGTAGCTGCAGAGGCACCAGCCCCGGCGACTCCAGCGAAGAAGGTGAAGGCATCCGCCGCCGCCAAGAAGCCGAAAGCGAAGCCCACCCACCCGAAGACATCTGAAATGGTGAACAGCGCGATAAAGGAGCTGAAGGAGCGCAGCGGCTCCTCGCTGAAGGCGATCAAGAAGTACATCGCCGCCGAGTACAAGGTCGACTCCGAGAAGCTGGCTCCGTTCATAAGGAAGTACCTGAAGAGCGCCGTCGAATCGGGTGCCCTCATCCAGACGAAGGGCACCGGCGCTTCGGGCTCGTTCAAGCTGGAATCGAAGACCGCCAAGTCGGCCGCCGGCAAGAAGGCGTCCGGCGCCGCCGCCAAGTCGAAGGTGTCCGCGGCCGCATCCTCGCCGGCCAAGTCGAAGAAGGCAGCCGCCGCATCCGCAGCGGCAGCCGCTTCCGCCGGTGGCAAGAGGAAGAAGGCGGCCATTGCCGCCGCCGCCTCGCCTTCCAAGTCGAAGGTCGCCAAGGCGACGACCCCGAAGGACAAGAGGGCCGCCGCGGCCGCCAAGAGGAAGCCGGCGGCCGCGAGGAAGGCCGCCGCATCGCCGGCCAAGGCAAAGTCCTCCGCCGCCGCGCCCAAAGCGAAGAAGACCGCAAAGCCTCCGACCAAAAAACCCAAGGCGCCGAAACCGAAGAAGGCAGCCGCCACTCCCAAGTCGAAGGCGGCCGCCGGCAAGAAGGCGTCCGCTTCGAAGAAGTAGAATCCGTAGGTACCTATGCAACCTATGCTACTTGTGGGTGTCGGTTCGTCCGTGTCGCGCCCCGCGTCTTCCGCGCCGTCCCTCTCCGTCCGTGTCGAGACGGGAGGCGGATGCGGATGCCACGCAGAGGCAGGCAGGAAGATCGCACCTCGCGTACTGCGCGTATGCGATACCCAAAAAGCCCTTTTCAGGGCTAACAATACATTCACAGTACACGTACAGCACGTGAAATGTTTCTAAAAGCAAAAATGCGTCTAAACAACAACTACTACTTTTAAAATAAAGCAACCCGTCTCCGTCCTTGCTTGCTTCCTTCCTTCCTTTCTCATTTATCGCCCATCGTGCATTGATCTTGTTTGAATTGAATCTTCTTGTTTGAATCGTCTTGTTTCGAACACGTAGGTAGATAGATAGATTCATAATTTTCCACCATAAACATTGGTCCATCTATAGATCCCGATTCAATCCGACTGCCCGACAACTCTGTCTACGACGACCTTTATTAATTAACACGTTAACTAGATAGGTTCAGGTAAAAATATATAATAATTATCAACTCTGATAGCACATTGTGCGTATTTTTGTTAAAGCAGCGCGCGCTTGTTCGCTTCCCCACCCCTCGCTGCTGACTCGCAGCGCGTATATGTCAGTCGGTAGTCTGGCTCTTGGGAATTTAGTCACTATGGAGCGTTTCTCTGGTGCGGACCGTGCGTTGTGCGTACGTGAGTTTTACAAAAACGGTAATTCGGCGACTGTAGCGCGTAGAAAATTCTGCAGTATTCGACATATTCGTCACTTAAATGATGCGCCTAGCACTCGACTCATTGCAAAATGGGTTGAGAAGTTTGAAGAGACTGGGTCAACTCTGGAGAAACCAAAATCTGGGCGGCCAAGAACATCAAGAACAGCCGAAAACGTGGACAGTGTTACTCAGTCTATTCGAGATGATCCAAACCTCTCGATTCGGAAGCGTGCTGTTGCTTTAAATGTGCACAAATCTTCATTATGCCGCATTTTACACAAAGATTTAAAGACCGAGAAGAAGGCTTAAAAAAAAACGCGGCACACACACACACCTTCCTCTGCCTACATACCTAATGTACCTACGGCGTAGCTGTGGTGCTGTTGTGACCACACCAACACTAAAACGGCCCTTTTCATGGCCACAATATTTTTCGATAATGATTATTATAATGTTTCTTAATGGCTAATACGACGTCTCTCGTACGTGTACCCAGTATGCTGCCACCACAAACATTATCAGTATAGATCCCGATTCAATCCGACTGCCTGCCGGACAACTCTGTCTACGACGACCTTTATTAATTAACACGTTAACTAGATAGGTTCAGGTAAAAATATATAATAATTAACAACTCTCATTGTTTAAAATTGTTCCAAACGGATTAACTGATAGCACATTGTGCGTATTTTTGTTAAAGCAGCGCGCGCTTGTTCGCTACCCCACCCCTCGGCTGACTCGCAGCGCGTATATATATAAAACGATAGTGAAAATTTTGTATCATCACGAGATCCACCGTCCGTTGCCAGCCGCTGCGCTAGCAACACGTGTCCGTTGTCCGAGCCTGGCTACCTGCCGGGACCGCCCGCTGTTGGCCCACGCGCCGACCGCCACCCCCGCTCGCCCCGCCGACGCACTTTCCAGTGCGTCGCCCCGAGCGACCGACTTCACTAGCCGCACTTTTTAGTGCGCCTGCGTTCGTTCTGTTTCAACGCAGTCGTCCTCTTTAGGGCAATCCCTGTTTCTTTTGACAAGCCGAGATTCGTCTAAATCCACCTTCAGTGGTCGACTTGGGGATACCACACGGTGCCAACGAACCAAGTCGGGCGTGGACCCGGAGCGCCTGCTTTCCTCCCTCAGAGGAACGCTACAATCCGGTTGGGTCTGGAACCACCGGCCTTGGGGACTACCCTAGTCGACACCAGATAGCGCGTAGGACACAACCCTTAGCCCCGTAAGAGTGGCGAAAGGGACACACCTTAGGTAGGACATATAGTACACAACCCCTCCTTGCCTATCCCGGCGAGGTGGGTCACTCACCCACACACTCACCGGGCCTTCCCAACCCGGTGAGATGGATGTCGAGGGAATAAGTCCTGCGGACGTCGCAACGGTAGAGCGGATGGTGCAGCAACTCGCCTTGCTGCAATCCCAGACGGCTCTAATCCAGCGCGATCTGCATGAACTGTTCTCGCGAAATCCCGCGCTAAAACAGCACCACGATGCTGCTCAGGCCCATCAGGCCATAACCTGCGCCCCTCAGGCACTAACCCGGAACCCCTCCCCGGCCCCTAAGGCCAAAAAATGCGCCCAGCGCAAGGCCACTCTGGCAACCACGACTTCGCGCGAAGTCTCTCCGGCCCCTCAGGCCACAAAGCGCTCCCCGCGCCAGGCCCGTCAGGCAACTCCCGATCCGCCGGCCCCTCAGGCCATAAAGTGCGACCAGCGCCAGGCCCCTCAGGCACCCGCGAATCGCGAAAAACATAAAACCGCCTCCGCTCACACAGAGGCTCTCAGAGCCATCGCGCGCTCTCAAGCCGGCTCTACCAAGCCGCGACCCGACTACCCGGAGTCTCCCTGCGCAGGCGACCCCGAAATGGACATCGTCCGCTCGCGATCACCCTCGCCAACCTCCGACTGCACCTTGCAGTCAGACGGAGAATCGCGTACGGCCTCATCGCAATCGTCATCGGACTCTGAATTCACTCTGGTCCAAGGTAAGAGGAAACGATCCTCAAAGAAGGTCCGTCCATCACAAGCACCTCCTGCCAAACTCCCTGCCGGAGTTTGGGCTGCACCCGAACCTTCCCCCGCTTCGTCTCACCCGCCCCCTACCCCTGCGGCTTCAGCCCCCGGGAAAAAAGAGCGCCCGCCTCCTCCCATATTCCTTCGTCAGAAAGAAAAATGGGACAAAGTCTGCTCGCTCTGTAGGACCCGCAACATCGCGTTCACACACGCGAGGTCTACCAGAGATGGTATTAAGATAACGGTGTCAACTTCCACCGACCATCGACGTCTAACGTCCTTCCTTCGGGAAGAGGGAATAGGCTTCCACACCTACGCCCTCGAGGACGAGCGCGTTCTACGCGTCGTGATCCGAGGCATCCCTGCCGAACAAGACATAGAGTCCGTCAAAAAGGACCTGCTAGCCCAAAACTTCCCAGTTAGGGCAGTCCATAGGATAATTAGCTCCCGCCTAAAGAAAGCATGCAACCTAGTACTCGTCATACTAGACCCAACCCCTGAAGGCAAAGCGATCTTCAACGTCAAAAGCGTCAACCAATTAAAAGGACTTCACGTCGAAACACCTAACCGGAAAGGCACTCCATCGCAGTGCCATAGGTGTCAGATCTACGGACACTCTGCCCGTAACTGCTACTCTCGCCCACGCTGCGTCAAGTGCCTGGGCGACCACGGCACCGCCGACTGTGCTCGCACAAAATCAACTGTCGAGCCGCCATCTTGCGTGCTCTGCGGCACCATCGGGCATACCGCAAATTATCGCGGCTGCCCGGCGGCCCCGCGGGCAAACAACAAGACAGTTCGGAGCGCACCCCCTCGGGTGCCGCAAACCACGCCCCAATACACCAAAGCCACCCCTAAGGTGACCACGGTGCCTCAGGCTACGCCCCACAACGCGTGGGATAAGCCACTGAAATCCACGAGCTTAGGCCGTCAGGCCCCCCACAGCTCGCCTCCTCTCCGCCCTCAGGCGGCGTACCGTCCTCCTCATCTTCGCGCAGCCCCTTCCGGGCCGCCCCCGGCACAGAGCTCCCCCAGTCTCAGCACTGAGGACCTCATAGCCTTCGGGGAAAAAGTCAGGGCCATAAAAGACCCAATCTTAAAATTAATGTTCATCACGGACAACAAAGCGCTCTACCGCGCACTCACGTCTCCCAGCTCCCCTTTTAACTAACCATCAATATGGTTGTACAAAAAGAAAGGCTGAAACCCCGCTCCGTTACGCTAGCATTCTTCAATGCCAACGGCCTCGCGAAACAACGCGCTCTCATAGCAGACTTTTTGACCCGACATCAGGTCGATATTTTGCTAGTCCAAGAAACGTTCTTGAAGCCGGCCCACCGCGATCCAAAGATCGCGAACTACCAACTGGTCCGCAATGATAGACTTGGCCGCAGAAATGGCGGCACTCTTATCTATCACAAGAGATCCTTGCACTGCATTCCACTCACCTCCCCTCCATTAACCGACCTGGAAGCCTCCGTCTGTAGGCTCTCACTCACCGGTCATGCTCCAATCACCCTAGCATCCTGCTACCTCTCTCCAACCAAATCCTTGCTCAGCAACGACCTAGCCGCACTCTTATCTCTAGGTAGCTCCGTCCTCCTAGCGGGCGACTTCAACTCGAAGAACGTTCTTTATAACTCCGCTACCACCAATCCCAACGGTAGGACCCTCGAACGACTAGCAGACTCGCTGAACTTTGACGTCATTCCGCCCATGACTCCGACCCACTATCCGTTTATTACGTCTCACCAACCTAGCGTCCTGGACTTAGCGTTGCTAAAGAATGTTACCTTACGGTTGCATTCGATAGAAACGCTCCACGAACTAGATTCGGACCATCGTCCGGTGCTTATGCACCTAGGAGATCCGATCACCTCGACTCCCGAGACTAAGACTGTGGTGCAATGGCATAAACTCGAGAAAGCTCTCGAGTCTATACATTCACCTGACCTGGACAGAATACCCGACGACATTAGGTCACCCGACGACATCACTATTGCGGTCGACTCCTTGACCAATCATGTCACATCCGCGCTCAGCGAATCGTCTAAACAGGTCCCGGTGGCGGCTGACCGCCGCTGGACTCTGCCAGACGATGTGAGACGATTGATCACGAAGAAGCACGCAGCGACTCGACACTACAGCTCTTGGCCGTCTGACCAAAACCGACGCAAACTACGCGCTCTCGAACGCTTGGTCAAGACCCGCGTCCGCGACTTTCGTAACAGTCAGTGGGACAACATGATCTCAAAAATCCAACCAAGCCATCTGGCCTTCTGGAACCTAACTCGTTCGATGAAATCGGAAACCATCTCGGTCATGCCCCCGCTGACACGGCCCGATAACACTCGCGCGTTCGACGACGACGAAAAGGCCGAATGCTTAGCTGAAAGCCTCGAGTCTCAATGCTCACCTAGCTCGAACCCCGTCGACCCTGAACACCTCGATACGGTGAACAGCGAAGTCGAGCGAATAGCCGCTCTAGGCCCATCCGCCCCTCCTCTCCCCCATATCAGGGCCTCAGAGGTCCGGACGATCATCAAAAATCTCCATCCGCGTAAAGCCCCTGGCGCTGACGGCATCAGCAACAGGGTTCTCAAGCAGTTTCCCACTGCTCTTATCTACCTGCTGGTCAGCATCTTCAATGCGGCCATGGCATCCTGCACCTTCCCCGACGCTTGGAAGGAAGCCACCGTCATCGGCATCCCCAAACCAGGCAAAACGGCGACGGAACCCTCAAGCTACCGTCCGATTAGTCTCCTCAGTTGTTTAGGTAAAATCTACGAACGACTCCTTCTGATTCGTCTCTGGTCACACGTGCTCGAGCACAAACTTCTCCCAGACGAACAGTTCGGTTTTAGAGCTCGACACTCGTGCCCTCAGCAGGTGCTCCGCATTACGGAGCACATTCTTTCGATGAAGCACGGTATCTGGAGCGCAGACACCGGCGCGGTTTTCCTAGACGTGGCGAAAGCCTTCGATAAGGTCTGGCACAACGGCTTGATCTACAAGCTCTCCAAACTCGGAATTCCAGATAGACTCGTTCTCATCATGAGAGACTTCCTTCAGAACCGCAGCTTCCGCTATCGAGTGGAAGGCGTACTTTCGAACCCCCGCCCCATCAGGGCCGGAGTCCCACAAGGCTCCTGCCTCTCTCCGCTTCTGTTCACGCTGTTCACCAGCGACATACCACGCACCCATCAGGTGGAAATCGCCCTATTCGCGGACGACACAGCCCTATACACCTCCGACAGGAATCCTGCTCGGGTGCGTATAAGACTGCAGAAGGCGCTGACCGAACTCAGCTCATGGTTCCGTAAGTGGCGCATTGAGGTAAATCCGACCAAAAGTGCAGCAGTATACTTTAGCAACAAATTCCGAAAGCCCCTAGCCATCACCCTATACGAGGAACCCATCCCATGGGTCAACTCTGCTCGCTATCTTGGTGTGATCTTGGATAGACGAATGTCTTTCATCGCTCACACAAAGAAAGTCGGTAACAGAGCTAAATTTTACATCAGCCGTTTACATCAACTCTTATGCAAGAAGAGTAAAATGTCTCTTAGAAATAAGCTGACACTCTACAAAACTTGCATAAGACCCGTTATGACGTACGCATCAGTGGCGTTTGCTCACACCCGATCGGTCAAATCCCTCCAAATTATCCAAAATAAATTCCTACGCAAAATCACGGGCGCGCCATGGTATGTGCGCAACTGCGATCTCCACCGAGACGTCAATCTCGAGTCCATAGCCCAATTCATGAAACGCGCCTCCAGGCGCTTTTATGACTCGGCTCCACACCATCCGAACCCTCTCGTCGTAAACATCTCGGACTATCCGAGAGAACCACCTGAGGCAAAGACCCTCCGTAGGCCTAGGCACGTGCTAGGGGACCCCGACGACGACATCACCACCGCTAACGCGGAGGCGATGCCTTAATCTGGGTCCCTACGCTCCACTCAATTCGGTAAAGTTTATTCAAACCTAAACACACTCTACATGACCGATTCCGCCGGCGGTTTCGACGATGCAGGGAGGTAGCTTTCCGCTTACACCCCCTCAGGGTGTATCTTCTATCAAAAAACTTTCTCTGGCAACGGCCCAAGCCGAGGTTCGTACCTAAGTGGTGCCCTTGAGCTAGTTGCCCCTATCTAATTTTCCCGGCTCTGCGCCTTCAGCGCTCGCCATAGCCCGGTAACGCTGACCTCGGTCTAAGTGACCAATCAGCATAAATATCCGTCCGAAAAAAAAAAAAAAAAAAAAAAAAAAAATTTTGTATCACACTCGCTTCGCTCGGCACGCCATCTAAAGGCGCGCGCGCTCTACGTTTGTTTTAAATCAATCAACCTAAATCATGTCAGGACGTGGCAAAGGAGGCAAGGTCAAGGGAAAGGCAAAGTCCCGTTCCAACCGCGCTGGACTTCAGTTCCCCGTCGGTCGTATTCATCGTCTGCTGAGGCACGGTAACTACGCGGAGCGTGTCGGTGCCGGTGCGCCCGTTTACCTAGCCGCCGTTATGGAGTACCTGGCCGCCGAGGTTCTCGAGCTGGCAGGTAACGCGGCGAGGGACAACAAGAAGACCAGGATCATCCCGCGTCATCTGCAGCTAGCCATCAGGAACGACGAGGAGCTGAACAAGCTGCTCTCCGGCGTGACCATCGCGCAGGGCGGTGTCCTGCCCAACATCCAGGCCGTGCTTTTACCCAAGAAGACCGAGAAGAAGGCTTAAAAAAAAAACGCGGCACACCTTCCTCTGCCTACATACCTAATGTACGGCGTAGCTGTGGTGCTGTTGTGACCACACCAACACTAAAACGGCCCTTTTCAGGGCCACAATATTTTTCGATAATGATTATTATAATGTTTCTTAATGGATAATACGACGTCTCTCGTACGTGTACCCAGTATAAATAAAATATAGGTAAAACTAAAAAAAAATAGAAATTAGATGAGTACCGTAGCTACATCGGAACATGAACATGGGTAGGTAGGGTAGTGGAGTTGGTTGTTACTTAACTACACTAGGCTGGTATGGTAGGCTAGGGACTAATAATAACATAATGAATGAACATACAAAAGCATCGCAGTCGTAACCAGCTCGCTGCTGGGTCGTGCTGGTGGCTCGAGGCGAGGAGAGACGCAAGGCGGCGTGCACCGACCGTGTCGAGTCCCGCCGATGACGTCGTCGTCCTTGAAAGTAAAATTATATTTATTAAGATTAAATATGTACCTAATGTATGTATATATAATGTAAGTAGTAAGTATACCTATAATATACAGTAAACACGTACCAACAACAACAATACCTACCTAGCTATTAATTTTAAATTCGTTTCGTTAGTTTCGATTCGAGTTGATGATAATGGTAAGCAGGCAGGTGATAGGATAGGATAGGATAGGTACATACGGTTATTCAAAATCTGAATCTTCGGTTCACTTCAGTGTTCGATTCAGCATGTTCGATAGATAAAAAATAATAATAATAAAAATAAAAATATATAAATAGTGTAGTGTTGCGGTGGTGGGGGGTGATATTAAAACGTGCGAGCGAGATACGCTAGCTAGTCCCTTTCTAACGCTTCGCTATTGGTCCGGCGAGCCGACCGCGCTTTGATAACAGCGCATCGTCGCTCGTAGGGGCCTCGTTAAATACGGAATTTTCATAAAATTTTTGTACAGTCTGCCAGCAGCTTTCGTTGCGGATAGACAAGCTAGTTTGTTTTGTTTCTCTGATTGAATAACGTTCGTTCGCAATGCCGCCCAAGACCAGTGGTAAGGCCGCCAAGAAATCTGGCAAGGCCCAGAAGAACATCTCGAAGACGGACAAGAAAAAGAAGAAGCACAAGAGGAAGGAGAGCTACGCCATCTACATCTACAAGGTGCTCAAGCAGGTCCACCCTGACACCGGTATCTCCAGTAAGGCTATGTCGATCATGAACTCGTTCGTGAACGATATATTCGAGCGCATCGCAGCGGAGGCGTCGCGCCTCGCTCACTACAACAAGCGGTCCACGATCACCTCGAGGGAGGTGCAGACCTCTGTGAGACTCCTGCTGCCTGGCGAGCTGGCGAAGCACGCCGTCAGCGAGGGCACCAAGGCCGTCACCAAGTACACCAGCTCCAAGTAAACTGTGCGCATTACGGTTTACGCCGATTGCGGGATATCGCTCGTATTCAAAAGGCCCTTTTCAGGGCCACAAAAACTTTCGCTGATTATTTGAAAATGTTTCTTTCGATTTGTAAACACGTCTCTCGACTAACCTTACAAGATAATAATTTGTTAAGATTGTATACCTATATTATACAAACAAAACAAGAAAAACTAGCTTTTGTCGTCAATCGTTCATAATACGGACGAAGCATACTTGCTTTGCACACACAAAAATATATTAAAATGTTAGTTGTACATACTGTACCCACATCGATCGACTTTACGAGTTGGGCTGTGTTCCTGTGTGCTGCTCACTCATCTCATCTCATCGTCTTATCAGATCAGCCTGCACATGCACACGCCGCGCTGCTTGCTTGCCTCGCTCGATGGTCACCGGCCGAACGTTCTTAAAACGAAAACATTACATAAGTAAGTAGGCCCCTGCTCATAATAATTAGTAGGTATCATACATATTTGCAGAGATAAGTATTAAGTAAAATAAAATAATCTACACTATGTTGGCATGGTACGCGAGTACCTTACCTACCAGCCAACGTAATAAAAAATATTATATTATATGTTATATGTCTACAACACATAACGTGACTTATTCAACCTAATAAACGTACCTAAATAATGTACATTTATTAAAACATATAAACATTAAGGGAAAACAGGGTATGTAGTATTTTTTGTTTTTGTTATAAATTTATTTTTTAATACAATCGGATCGAGACTGTTTCGTATCGTAGGATTCCTCTCCCCTCCCCACCTCCCTGCGACCCCGCGCTCGCTGTTCCGTTCACTATAAATATAAGAGCGCTAACGGCGGAAGGATTTAATATTGTTCTGTTCGCACCGCGGCACGGCACCCGTCCGTACCGTCGTCTGTTCGTTCGTTTTATTTGTCGTATCGTACGTAACTAATTGAGTGAGCAATGGCTCGTACCAAGCAAACAGCCCGTAAGTCGACCGGTGGTAAGGCGCCACGCAAGCAGCTCGCCACCAAGGCCGCTCGCAAGAGCGCGCCCGCAACCGGTGGTGTCAAGAAGCCCCATCGCTACAGGCCCGGCACAGTGGCTCTGCGTGAGATCCGTCGTTACCAGAAGAGCACGGAGCTTCTCATCCGCAAGCTCCCGTTCCAGCGTCTGGTGCGTGAGATCGCGCAGGACTTCAAGACCGACCTACGTTTCCAGAGTTCCGCCGTAATGGCGCTCCAGGAGGCGAGCGAGGCGTACCTCGTCGGTCTCTTCGAAGACACCAACCTGTGCGCGATCCACGCCAAGCGGGTCACCATCATGCCAAAGGACATCCAACTGGCGCGCAGAATCCGAGGAGAACGCGCCTAAGCTTTCCGCGAATTGCGCGTATCACGCGTGCTCTTATACGAGACCACAAAAGCTAAACAAAAGGCCCTTTTCAGGGCCACACATGATTCGAAAACTATACGAATGTTTCTTTGTACGATTGGCAAAAACGTTATAAATTTTATCCGAAGTAAAAGCTTATATCACGTTCACGTACCTTACGTTACGGTTACCTACACGTAGGCATGCATAGGCAACGAAACTGATTTATTTTATTAAATTAAGTACATAAGTGCATACTTTACTTGTGATACTTAGGATTAGGATATTATAATATATGGGCGTAGTTAGTGTCTGTCTGTCCAGTGACACTGCATGCATTGTTATATTTAAAGATAGAGGAGCAACATAAAATAATTAAAAAACCGTTCCGTTTATTTAGTACGAGTATCATGATCTGCTTGCATACATACTCGTGACTCTACCTATCTGTATTGAATTGAACGAATAATACAATATACGTACTTACTGCGTAATGTTTGTGAAGTAAGTAGGTATAGGTACTTAATAATTATTATCATCATTATTATTATTATTTTAAAAGATCCGCGCGGGGGGAGCTACCGGGTGGCGCGGCGCGCCTCGCTCGCGCCGTTTCTCCGGTGCGCTTTACTATAAATATAGGCGGTTACATGGCGGAATAGCGATCCAGTCGGTCGAAAGCAGTCGGCGCGCTTGCATTCGTTTCGTTACGTTCGTGTTTTCAAAAAGTTCCATCAAACAAAAATGACGGGCCGCGGCAAGGGAGGAAAGGGTCTCGGAAAAGGTGGTGCCAAGCGTCACAGGAAAGTGCTCCGTGATAACATCCAGGGTATCACCAAGCCCGCCATCCGTCGTTTGGCGCGCAGGGGTGGTGTGAAGCGTATCTCCGGTTTGATCTACGAGGAGACCCGAGGCGTTCTGAAGGTGTTCCTTGAGAACGTGATCCGCGACGCTGTCACGTACACCGAGCACGCCAAGAGGAAGACCGTCACCGCCATGGATGTGGTCTACGCTCTGAAACGCCAGGGCCGCACCCTGTACGGTTTCGGAGGTTAATCCTGTTGTTGCGCGCGTGTGTCGGTTTCACCACCAACCGATAACTATTACAAAAACAACAACAACAACAAAAAGGCCCTTTTCAGGGCCGCATATGGTTCTGATATTATTTTATGATATACTGTTTCTTTCTGACGATAAAACAAAATAAACGTTGCATTAAATAATTATATAAACAACAAACGGTGAAACGCGCCAAATGGATGGAATGGATGTGTATGACCGCAGCCCATGGCAGAGCTTACAGTACAATACTAGTGTGTAGGTTATTAGGTACTTACTTACTAGTACTAGCTAGAGTAGAATAGTAGAATAGAGAGAGAGAGTTACTCTTTCTTTTATGTGTCTTGTACGACTGACTATGACAATGCAATGTACCTACCACTAGAATAAAATTTATTAAGTACATAGGTAGATATTTAACATAAGTAATTATTACTTAAAATAGCGATATCACTCAGGAGGATAGGATACGTGTATGACACGTAGTACCTGCTACGTACAGCGTACATCAGACAGAGCTAAAATGATTATGATACTTGGAGTGATACATTTTGTTAAGTAGGTATAGGTACCTAGTAAATATAAATTATAATAAATGTGATGTAGTTATGTTCTATTATATTAAATTAAATTTGTTTACTATGTAAGTAGGTGTATGTATTAATATACTTATAGAGTTTGTGTATTATTTGAAACTGGTTGCAAACAACCTACCTACGGTTCCGCAGACAGAGTCTTTAAGCTGTTTGCATGCAGTTATTCTCGTTGGGGGTGCTTAGAAAGGAAGGTTTTAAGGGTAATATTTTGTTAGAATTGTTATGTAGAATTGATAGTTTACAGTGTTACAATAATATTATACGAATTATGCTATTTGAGTTGGTTCTTGAGCAGTGTTTTACTCGGAATCTGCGCTTAGTGTTTTACGAGCGTTCGAACATTAGCTGTTATATCTGTCTAAATATATGAGAATATGTATGCTGTGGTGCTACACGATGTAATTGATATGTTAGCCGTTTATTTGTCACGATTAACGAATGAATATATATAATCTAATAGAGAAAAATTGAATTTAAAGACGAGCCGACCTACCTGAGGTCCCGGGCGGCGGGAAAAAATGTTTATATCTCGTTACCGGGCAGGTGTATCGTTGCGAGAGTTGCACCGAGAGACGATCACGTTCAAAACGAAGACCCTCTCCGATCGGGAAAATGTCGAACAGTATGTAAATAAGCAGAAAATCAAATTTAATTAGATCGATGTTAGTGAAAAGTTGTTAGCGTTCCTACGAGAAATCGTCTCTCGGCTGTGCCGTTTTCCTTACGGTATTGCTGTTAGTCCAGAGGTTGTCTTAAAAATAGTTGCTTATTTTATCCGCTGCTACACTAGCGCCAAACCACACGTCGCACTATACTATTACGACCATTCGCTACCGCGTTCGTTCGTTTTGTGCAGTCGAAGTCGAGTGAAGTGAAGTGAAGTGAATATACCTACCCACCCAATTATCATGGCCGATACCGCAGTAGCTGCAGAGGCACCAGCCCCGGCGACTCCAGCGAAGAAGGTGAAGGCATCCGCCGCCGCCAAGAAGCCGAAAGCGAAGCCCACCCACCCGAAGACATCTGAAATGGTGAACAGCGCGATAAAGGAGCTGAAGGAGCGCAGCGGCTCCTCGCTGAAGGCGATCAAGAAGTACATCGCCGCCGAGTACAAGGTCGACTCCGAGAAGCTGGCTCCGTTCATAAGGAAGTACCTGAAGAGCGCCGTCGAATCGGGTGCCCTCATCCAGACGAAGGGCACCGGCGCTTCGGGCTCGTTCAAGCTGGAATCGAAGACCGCCAAGTCGGCCGCCGGCAAGAAGGCGTCCGGCGCCGCCGCCAAGTCGAAGGTGTCCGCGGCCGCATCCTCGCCGGCCAAGTCGAAGAAGGCAGCCGCCGCATCCGCAGCGGCAGCCGCTTCCGCCGGTGGCAAGAGGAAGAAGGCGGCCATTGCCGCCGCCGCCTCGCCTTCCAAGTCGAAGGTCGCCAAGGCGACGACCCCGAAGGACAAGAGGGCCGCCGCGGCCGCCAAGAGGAAGCCGGCGGCCGCGAGGAAGGCCGCCGCATCGCCGGCCAAGGCAAAGTCCTCCGCCGCCGCGCCCAAAGCGAAGAAGACCGCAAAGCCTCCGACCAAAAAACCCAAGGCGCCGAAACCGAAGAAGGCAGCCGCCACTCCCAAGTCGAAGGCGGCCGCCGGCAAGAAGGCGTCCGCTTCGAAGAAGTAGAATCCGTAGGTACCTATGCAACCTATGCTACTTGTGGGTGTCGGTTCGTCCGTGTCGCGCCCCGCGTCTTCCGCGCCGTCCCTCTCCGTCCGTGTCGAGACGGGAGGCGGATGCGGATGCCACGCAGAGGCAGGCAGGAAGATCGCACCTCGCGTACTGCGCGTATGCGATACCCAAAAAGCCCTTTTCAGGGCTAACAATACATTCACAGTACACGTACAGCACGTGAAATGTTTCTAAAAGCAAAAATGCGTCTAAACAACAACTACTACTTTTAAAATAAAGCAACCCGTCTCCGTCCTTGCTTGCTTCCTTCCTTCCTTTCTCATTTATCGCCCATCGTGCATTGATCTTGTTTGAATTGAATCTTCTTGTTTGAATCGTCTTGTTTCGAACACGTAGGTAGATAGATAGATTCATAATTTTCCACCATAAACATTGGTCCATCTATAGATCCCGATTCAATCCGACTGCCCGACAACTCTGTCTACGACGACCTTTATTAATTAACACGTTAACTAGATAGGTTCAGGTAAAAATATATAATAATTATCAACTCTGATAGCACATTGTGCGTATTTTTGTTAAAGCAGCGCGCGCTTGTTCGCTTCCCCACCCCTCGCTGCTGACTCGCAGCGCGTATATGTCAGTCGGTAGTCTGGCTCTTGGGAATTTAGTCACTATGGAGCGTTTCTCTGGTGCGGACCGTGCGTTGTGCGTACGTGAGTTTTACAAAAACGGTAATTCGGCGACTGTAGCGCGTAGAAAATTCTGCAGTATTCGACATATTCGTCACTTAAATGATGCGCCTAGCACTCGACTCATTGCAAAATGGGTTGAGAAGTTTGAAGAGACTGGGTCAACTCTGGAGAAACCAAAATCTGGGCGGCCAAGAACATCAAGAACAGCCGAAAACGTGGACAGTGTTACTCAGTCTATTCGAGATGATCCAAACCTCTCGATTCGGAAGCGTGCTGTTGCTTTAAATGTGCACAAATCTTCATTATGCCGCATTTTACACAAAGATTTAAAGACCGAGAAGAAGGCTTAAAAAAAAACGCGGCACACACACACACCTTCCTCTGCCTACATACCTAATGTACCTACGGCGTAGCTGTGGTGCTGTTGTGACCACACCAACACTAAAACGGCCCTTTTCATGGCCACAATATTTTTCGATAATGATTATTATAATGTTTCTTAATGGCTAATACGACGTCTCTCGTACGTGTACCCAGTATGCTGCCACCACAAACATTATCAGTATAGATCCCGATTCAATCCGACTGCCTGCCGGACAACTCTGTCTACGACGACCTTTATTAATTAACACGTTAACTAGATAGGTTCAGGTAAAAATATATAATAATTAACAACTCTCATTGTTTAAAATTGTTCCAAACGGATTAACTGATAGCACATTGTGCGTATTTTTGTTAAAGCAGCGCGCGCTTGTTCGCTACCCCACCCCTCGGCTGACTCGCAGCGCGTATATATATAAAACGATAGTGAAAATTTTGTATCACACTCGCTTCGCTCGGCACGCCATCTAAAGGCGCGCGCGCTCTACGTTTGTTTTAAATCAATCAACCTAAATCATGTCAGGACGTGGCAAAGGAGGCAAGGTCAAGGGAAAGGCAAAGTCCCGTTCCAACCGCGCTGGACTTCAGTTCCCCGTCGGTCGTATTCATCGTCTGCTGAGGCACGGTAACTACGCGGAGCGTGTCGGTGCCGGTGCGCCCGTTTACCTAGCCGCCGTTATGGAGTACCTGGCCGCCGAGGTTCTCGAGCTGGCAGGTAACGCGGCGAGGGACAACAAGAAGACCAGGATCATCCCGCGTCATCTGCAGCTAGCCATCAGGAACGACGAGGAGCTGAACAAGCTGCTCTCCGGCGTGACCATCGCGCAGGGCGGTGTCCTGCCCAACATCCAGGCCGTGCTTTTACCCAAGAAGACCGAGAAGAAGGCTTAAAAAAAAAACGCGGCACACCTTCCTCTGCCTACATACCTAATGTACGGCGTAGCTGTGGTGCTGTTGTGACCACACCAACACTAAAACGGCCCTTTTCAGGGCCACAATATTTTTCGATAATGATTATTATAATGTTTCTTAATGGATAATACGACGTCTCTCGTACGTGTACCCAGTATAAATAAAATATAGGTAAAACTAAAAAAAAATAGAAATTAGATGAGTACCGTAGCTACATCGGAACATGAACATGGGTAGGTAGGGTAGTGGAGTTGGTTGTTACTTAACTACACTAGGCTGGTATGGTAGGCTAGGGACTAATAATAACATAATGAATGAACATACAAAAGCATCGCAGTCGTAACCAGCTCGCTGCTGGGTCGTGCTGGTGGCTCGAGGCGAGGAGAGACGCAAGGCGGCGTGCACCGACCGTGTCGAGTCCCGCCGATGACGTCGTCGTCCTTGAAAGTAAAATTATATTTATTAAGATTAAATATGTACCTAATGTATGTATATATAATGTAAGTAGTAAGTATACCTATAATATACAGTAAACACGTACCAACAACAACAATACCTACCTAGCTATTAATTTTAAATTCGTTTCGTTAGTTTCGATTCGAGTTGATGATAATGGTAAGCAGGCAGGTGATAGGATAGGATAGGATAGGTACATACGGTTATTCAAAATCTGAATCTTCGGTTCACTTCAGTGTTCGATTCAGCATGTTCGATAGATAAAAAATAATAATAATAAAAATAAAAATATATAAATAGTGTAGTGTTGCGGTGGTGGGGGGTGATATTAAAACGTGCGAGCGAGATACGCTAGCTAGTCCCTTTCTAACGCTTCGCTATTGGTCCGGCGAGCCGACCGCGCTTTGATAACAGCGCATCGTCGCTCGTAGGGGCCTCGTTAAATACGGAATTTTCATAAAATTTTTGTACAGTCTGCCAGCAGCTTTCGTTGCGGATAGACAAGCTAGTTTGTTTTGTTTCTCTGATTGAATAACGTTCGTTCGCAATGCCGCCCAAGACCAGTGGTAAGGCCGCCAAGAAATCTGGCAAGGCCCAGAAGAACATCTCGAAGACGGACAAGAAAAAGAAGAAGCACAAGAGGAAGGAGAGCTACGCCATCTACATCTACAAGGTGCTCAAGCAGGTCCACCCTGACACCGGTATCTCCAGTAAGGCTATGTCGATCATGAACTCGTTCGTGAACGATATATTCGAGCGCATCGCAGCGGAGGCGTCGCGCCTCGCTCACTACAACAAGCGGTCCACGATCACCTCGAGGGAGGTGCAGACCTCTGTGAGACTCCTGCTGCCTGGCGAGCTGGCGAAGCACGCCGTCAGCGAGGGCACCAAGGCCGTCACCAAGTACACCAGCTCCAAGTAAACTGTGCGCATTACGGTTTACGCCGATTGCGGGATATCGCTCGTATTCAAAAGGCCCTTTTCAGGGCCACAAAAACTTTCGCTGATTATTTGAAAATGTTTCTTTCGATTTGTAAACACGTCTCTCGACTAACCTTACAAGATAATAATTTGTTAAGATTGTATACCTATATTATACAAACAAAACAAGAAAAACTAGCTTTTGTCGTCAATCGTTCATAATACGGACGAAGCATACTTGCTTTGCACACACAAAAATATATTAAAATGTTAGTTGTACATACTGTACCCACATCGATCGACTTTACGAGTTGGGCTGTGTTCCTGTGTGCTGCTCACTCATCTCATCTCATCGTCTTATCAGATCAGCCTGCACATGCACACGCCGCGCTGCTTGCTTGCCTCGCTCGATGGTCACCGGCCGAACGTTCTTAAAACGAAAACATTACATAAGTAAGTAGGCCCCTGCTCATAATAATTAGTAGGTATCATACATATTTGCAGAGATAAGTATTAAGTAAAATAAAATAATCTACACTATGTTGGCATGGTACGCGAGTACCTTACCTACCAGCCAACGTAATAAAAAATATTATATTATATGTTATATGTCTACAACACATAACGTGACTTATTCAACCTAATAAACGTACCTAAATAATGTACATTTATTAAAACATATAAACATTAAGGGAAAACAGGGTATGTAGTATTTTTTGTTTTTGTTATAAATTTATTTTTTAATACAATCGGATCGAGACTGTTTCGTATCGTAGGATTCCTCTCCCCTCCCCACCTCCCTGCGACCCCGCGCTCGCTGTTCCGTTCACTATAAATATAAGAGCGCTAACGGCGGAAGGATTTAATATTGTTCTGTTCGCACCGCGGCACGGCACCCGTCCGTACCGTCGTCTGTTCGTTCGTTTTATTTGTCGTATCGTACGTAACTAATTGAGTGAGCAATGGCTCGTACCAAGCAAACAGCCCGTAAGTCGACCGGTGGTAAGGCGCCACGCAAGCAGCTCGCCACCAAGGCCGCTCGCAAGAGCGCGCCCGCAACCGGTGGTGTCAAGAAGCCCCATCGCTACAGGCCCGGCACAGTGGCTCTGCGTGAGATCCGTCGTTACCAGAAGAGCACGGAGCTTCTCATCCGCAAGCTCCCGTTCCAGCGTCTGGTGCGTGAGATCGCGCAGGACTTCAAGACCGACCTACGTTTCCAGAGTTCCGCCGTAATGGCGCTCCAGGAGGCGAGCGAGGCGTACCTCGTCGGTCTCTTCGAAGACACCAACCTGTGCGCGATCCACGCCAAGCGGGTCACCATCATGCCAAAGGACATCCAACTGGCGCGCAGAATCCGAGGAGAACGCGCCTAAGCTTTCCGCGAATTGCGCGTATCACGCGTGCTCTTATACGAGACCACAAAAGCTAAACAAAAGGCCCTTTTCAGGGCCACACATGATTCGAAAACTATACGAATGTTTCTTTGTACGATTGGCAAAAACGTTATAAATTTTATCCGAAGTAAAAGCTTATATCACGTTCACGTACCTTACGTTACGGTTACCTACACGTAGGCATGCATAGGCAACGAAACTGATTTATTTTATTAAATTAAGTACATAAGTGCATACTTTACTTGTGATACTTAGGATTAGGATATTATAATATATGGGCGTAGTTAGTGTCTGTCTGTCCAGTGACACTGCATGCATTGTTATATTTAAAGATAGAGGAGCAACATAAAATAATTAAAAAACCGTTCCGTTTATTTAGTACGAGTATCATGATCTGCTTGCATACATACTCGTGACTCTACCTATCTGTATTGAATTGAACGAATAATACAATATACGTACTTACTGCGTAATGTTTGTGAAGTAAGTAGGTATAGGTACTTAATAATTATTATCATCATTATTATTATTATTTTAAAAGATCCGCGCGGGGGGAGCTACCGGGTGGCGCGGCGCGCCTCGCTCGCGCCGTTTCTCCGGTGCGCTTTACTATAAATATAGGCGGTTACATGGCGGAATAGCGATCAATCGTCCGTTGCCGATCAATCGTCCGTTGCCAGCCGCTGCGCTAGCAACACGTGTCCGTTGTCCGAGCCTGGCTACCTGCCGGGACCGCCCGCTGTTGGCCCACGCGCCGACCGCCACCCCCGCTCGCCCCGCCGACGCACTTTCCAGTGCGTCGCCCCGAGCGACCGACTTCACTAGCCGCACTTTTTAGTGCGCCTGCGTTCGTTCTGTTTCAACGCAGTCGTCCTCTTTAGGGCAATCCCTGTTTCTTTTGACAAGCCGAGATTCGTCTAAATCCACCTTCAGTGGTCGACTTGGGGATACCACACGGTGCCAACGAACCAAGTCGGGCGTGGACCCGGAGCGCCTGCTTTCCTCCCTCAGAGGAACGCTACAATCCGGTTGGGTCTGGAACCACCGGCCTTGGGGACTACCCTAGTCGACACCAGATAGCGCGTAGGACACAACCCTTAGCCCCGTAAGAGTGGCGAAAGGGACACACCTTAGGTAGGACATATAGTACACAACCCCTCCTTGCCTATCCCGGCGAGGTGGGTCACTCACCCACACACTCACCGGGCCTTCCCAACCCGGTGAGATGGATGTCGAGGGAATAAGTCCTGCGGACGTCGCAACGGTAGAGCGGATGGTGCAGCAACTCGCCTTGCTGCAATCCCAGACGGCTCTAATCCAGCGCGATCTGCATGAACTGTTCTCGCGAAATCCCGCGCTAAAACAGCACCACGATGCTGCTCAGGCCCATCAGGCCATAACCTGCGCCCCTCAGGCACTAACCCGGAACCCCTCCCCGGCCCCTAAGGCCAAAAAATGCGCCCAGCGCAAGGCCACTCTGGCAACCACGACTTCGCGCGAAGTCTCTCCGGCCCCCCAGGCCACAAAGCGCTCCCCGCGCCAGGCCCGTCAGGCAACTCCCGATCCGCCGGCCCCTCAGGCCATAAAGTGCGACCAGCGCCAGGCCCCTCAGGCACCCGCGAATCGCGAAAAACATAAAACCGCCTCCGCTCACACAGAGGCTCTCAGAGCCATCGCGCGCTCTCAAGCCGGCTCTACCAAGCCGCGACCCGACTACCCGGAGTCTCCCTGCGCAGGCGACCCCGAAATGGACATCGTCCGCTCGCGATCACCCTCGCCAACCTCCGACTGCACCTTGCAGTCAGACGGAGAATCGCGTACGGCCTCATCGCAATCGTCATCGGACTCTGAATTCACTCTGGTCCAAGGTAAGAGGAAACGATCCTCAAAGAAGGTCCGTCCATCACAAGCACCTCCTGCCAAACTCCCTGCCGGAGTTTGGGCTGCACCCGAACCTTCCCCCGCTTCGTCTCACCCGCCCCCTACCCCTGCGGCTTCAGCCCCCGGGAAAAAAGAGCGCCCGCCTCCTCCCATATTCCTTCGTCAGAAAGAAAAATGGGACAAAGTCTGCTCGGTCTGTAGGACCCGCAACATCGCGTTCACACACGCGAGGTCTACCAGAGATGGTATTAAGATAACGGTACCAACTTCCACCGACCATCGACGTCTAACGTCCTTCCTTCGGGAAGAGGGAATAGGCTTCCACACCTACGCCCTCGAGGACGAGCGCGTTCTACGCGTCGTGATCCGAGGCATCCCTGCCGAACAAGACATAGAGTCCGTCAAAAAGGACCTGCTAGCCCAAAACTTCCCAGTTAGGGCAGTCCATAGGATAATTAGCTCCCGCCTAAAGAAAGCATGCAACCTAGTACTCGTCATACTAGACCCAACGCCTGAAGGCAAAGCGATCTTCGACGTCAAAAGCGTCAACCAATTAAAAGGACTTCACGTCGAAACACCTAACCGGAAAGGCACTCCATCGCAGTGCCATAGGTGTCAGATCTACGGACACTCTGCCCGTAACTGCTACTCTCGCCCACGCTGCGTCAAGTGCCTGGGCGACCACGGCACCGCCGACTGTGCTCGCACAAAATCAACTGTCGAGCCGCCATCTTGCGTACTCTGCGGCACCATCGGGCATACCGCAAATTATCGCGGCTGCCCGGCGGCCCCGCGGGCAAACAACAAGACAGTTCGGAGCGCACCCCCTCGGGTGCCGCAAACCACGCCCCAATACACCAAAGCCACCCCTAAGGTGACCACGGTGCCTCAGGCTACGCCCCACAACGCGTGGGATAAGCCACTGAAATCCACGAGCTTAGGCCGTCAGGCCCCCCACAGCTCGCCTCCTCTCCGCCCTCAGGCGGCGTACCGTCCTCCTCATCTTCGCGCAGCCCCTTCCGGGCCGCCCCCGGCACAGAGCTCCCCCAGTCTCAGCACTGAGGACCTCATAGCCTTCGGGGAAAAAGTCAGGGCCATAAAAGACCCAATCTTAAAATTAATGTTCATCACGGACAACAAAGCGCTCTACCGCGCACTCACGTCTCCCAGCTCCCCTTTTAACTAACCATCAATATGGTTGTACAAAAAGAAAGGCTGAAACCCCGCTCCGTCACGCTAGCATTTTTCAATGCCAACGGCCTCGCGAAACAACGCGCTCTCATAGCAGACTTTTTGACCCGACATCAGGTCGATATTTTGCTAGTCCAAGAAACGTTCTTGAAGCCGGCCCACCGCGATCCAAAGATCGCGAACTACCAACTGGTCCGCAATGATAGACTTGGCCGCAGAAATGGCGGCACTCTTATCTATCACAAGAGATCCTTGCACTGCATTCCACTCACCTCCCCTCCATTAACCGACCTGGAAGCCTCCGTCTGTAGGCTCTCACTCACCGGTCATGCTCCGATCACCCTAGCATCCTGCTACCTCTCTCCAACCAAATCCTTGCTCAGCAACGACCTAGCCGCACTCTTATCTCTAGGTAGCTCCGTCCTCCTAGCGGGCGACTTCAACTCGAAGAACGTTCTTTATAACTCCGCTACCACCAATCCCAACGGTAGGACCCTCGAACGACTAGCAGACTCGCTGAACTTTGACGTCATTCCGCCCATGACTCCGACCCACTATCCGTTTATTACGTCTCACCAACCTAGCGTCCTGGACTTAGCGTTGCTAAAGAATGTTACCTTACGGTTGCATTCGATAGAAACGCTCCACGAACTAGATTCGGACCATCGTCCGGTGCTTATGCACCTAGGAGATCCGATCACCTCGACTCCCGAGACTAAGACTGTGGTGCAATGGCATAAACTCGAGAAAGCTCTCGAGTCTATACATTCACCTGACCTGGACAGAATACCCGACGACATTAGGTCACCCGACGACATCACTATTGCGGTCGACTCCTTGACCAATCATGTCACATCCGCGCTCAGCGAATCGTCTAAACAGGTCCCGGTGGCGGCTGACCGCCGCTGGACTCTGCCAGACGATGTGAGACGATTGATCACGAAGAAGCACGCAGCGACTCGACACTACAGCTCTTGGCCGTCTGACCAAAACCGACGCAAACTACGCGCTCTCGAACGCTTGGTCAAGACCCGCGTCCGCGACTTTCGTAACAGTCAGTGGGACAACATGATCTCAAAAATCCAACCAAGCCATCTGGCCTTCGGGAACCTAACTCGTTCGATGAAATCGGAAACCATCTCGGTCATGCCCCCGCTGACACGGCCCGATAACACTCGCGCGTTCGACGACGACGAAAAGGCCGAATGCTTAGCTGAAAGCCTCGAGTCTCAATGCTCACCTAGCTCGAACCCCGTCGACCCTGAACACCTCGATACGGTGAACAGCGAAGTCGAGCGAATAGCCGCTCTAGGCCCATCCGCCCCTCCTCTCCCCCATATCAGGGCCTCAGAGGTCCGGACGATCATCAAAAATCTCCATCCGCGTAAAGCCCCTGGCGCTGACGGCATCAGCAACAGGGTTCTCAAGCAGTTTCCCACTGCTCTTATCTACCTGCTGGTCAGCATCTTCAATGCGGCCATGGCATCCTGCACCTTCCCCGACGCTTGGAAGGAAGCCACCGTCATCGGCATCCCCAAACCAGGCAAAACGGCGACGGAACCCTCAAGCTACCGTCCGATTAGTCTCCTCAGTTGTTTAGGTAAAATCTACGAACGACTCCTTCTGATTCGTCTCTGGTCACACGTGCTCGAGCACAAACTTCTCCCAGACGAACAGTTCGGTTTTAGAGCTCGACACTCGTGCCCTCAGCAGGTGCTCCGCATTACGGAGCACATTCTTTCGATGAAGCACGGTATCTGGAGCGCAGACACCGGCGCGGTTTTCCTAGACGTGGCGAAAGCCTTCGATAAGGTCTGGCACAACGGCTTGATCTACAAGCTCTCCAAACTCGGAATTCCAGATAGACTCGTTCTCATCATGAGAGACTTCCTTCAGAACCGCAGCTTCCGCTATCGAGTGGAAGGCGTACTTTCGAACCCCCGCCCCATCAGGGCCGGAGTCCCACAAGGCTCCTGCCTCTCTCCGCTTCTGTTCACGCTGTTCACCAGCGACATACCACGCACCCATCAGGTGGAAATCGCCCTATTCGCGGACGACACAGCCCTATACACCTCCGACAGGAATCCTGCTCGGGTGCGTATAAGACTGCAGAAGGCGCTGACCGAACTCAGCTCATGGTTCCGTAAGTGGCGCATTGAGGTAAATCCGACCAAAAGTGCAGCAGTATACTTTAGCAACAAATTCCGAAAGCCCCTAGCCATCACCCTATACGAGGAACCCATTCCATGGGTCAACTCTGCTCGCTATCTTGGTGTGATCTTGGATAGACGAATGTCTTTCATCGCTCACACAAAGAAAGTCGGTAACAGAGCTAAATTTTACATCAGCCGTTTACATCAACTCTTATGCAAGAAGAGTAAAATGTCTCTTAGAAATAAGCTGACACTCTACAAAACTTGCATAAGACCCGTTATGACGTACGCATCAGTGGCGTTTGCTCACACCCGATCGGTCAAATCCCTCCAAATTATCCAAAATAAATTCCTACGCAAAATCACGGGCGCGCCATGGTATGTGCGCAACTGCGATCTCCACCGAGACGTCAATCTCGAGTCCATAGCCCAATTCATGAAACGCGCCTCCAGGCGCTTTTATGACTCGGCTCCACACCATCCGAACCCTCTCGTCGTAAACATCTCGGACTATCCGAGAGAACCACCTGAGGCAAAGACCCTCCGTAGGCCTAGGCACGTGCTAGGGGACCCCGACGACGACATCACCACCGCTAACGCGGAGGCGATGCCTTAATCTGGGTCCCTACGCTCCACTCAATTCGGTAAAGTTTATTCAAACCTAAACACACTCTACATGACCGATTCCGCCGGCGGTTTCGACGACGCAGGGAGGTAGCTTTCCGCTTACACCCCCTCAGGGTGTATCTTCTATCAAAAAAACTTTCTCTGGCAACGGCCCAAGCCGAGGTTCGTACCTAAGTGGTGCCCTTGAGCTAGTTGCCCCTATCTAATTTTCCCGGCTCTGCGCCTTCAGCGCTCGCCATAGCCCGGTAACGCTGACCTCGGTCTAAGTGACCAATCAGCATAAATATCCGTCCGAAAAAAAAAAAAAAAAAAAAAAAAACGCGGCACGGCACCCGTCCGTACCGTCGTCTGTTCGTTCGTTTTATTTGTCGTATCGTACGTAACTAATTGAGTGAGCAATGGCTCGTACCAAGCAAACAGCCCGTAAGTCGACCGGTGGTAAGGCGCCACGCAAGCAGCTCGCCACCAAGGCCGCTCGCAAGAGCGCGCCCGCAACCGGTGGTGTCAAGAAGCCCCATCGCTACAGGCCCGGCACAGTGGCTCTGCGTGAGATCCGTCGTTACCAGAAGAGCACGGAGCTTCTCATCCGCAAGCTCCCGTTCCAGCGTCTGGTGCGTGAGATCGCGCAGGACTTCAAGACCGACCTACGTTTCCAGAGTTCCGCCGTAATGGCGCTCCAGGAGGCGAGCGAGGCGTACCTCGTCGGTCTCTTCGAAGACACCAACCTGTGCGCGATCCACGCCAAGCGGGTCACCATCATGCCAAAGGACATCCAACTGGCGCGCAGAATCCGAGGAGAACGCGCCTAAGCTTTCCGCGAATTGCGCGTATCACGCGTGCTCTTATACGAGACCACAAAAGCTAAACAAAAGGCCCTTTTCAGGGCCACACATGATTCGAAAACTATACGAATGTTTCTTTGTACGATTGGCAAAAACGTTATAAATTTTATCCGAAGTAAAAGCTTATATCACGTTCACGTACCTTACGTTACGGTTACCTACACGTAGGCATGCATAGGCAACGAAACTGATTTATTTTATTAAATTAAGTACATAAGTGCATACTTTACTTGTGATACTTAGGATTAGGATATTATAATATATGGGCGTAGTTAGTGTCTGTCTGTCCAGTGACACTGCATGCATTGTTATATTTAAAGATAGAGGAGCAACATAAAATAATTAAAAAACCGTTCCGTTTATTTAGTACGAGTATCATGATCTGCTTGCATACATACTCGTGACTCTACCTATCTGTATTGAATTGAACGAATAATACAATATACGTACTTACTGCGTAATGTTTGTGAAGTAAGTAGGTATAGGTACTTAATAATTATTATCATCATTATTATTATTATTTTAAAAGATCCGCGCGGGGGGAGCTACCGGGTGGCGCGGCGCGCCTCGCTCGCGCCGTTTCTCCGGTGCGCTTTACTATAAATATAGGCGGTTACATGGCGGAATAGCGATCCAGTCGGTCGAAAGCAGTCGGCGCGCTTGCATTCGTTTCGTTACGTTCGTGTTTTCAAAAAGTTCCATCAAACAAAAATGACGGGCCGCGGCAAGGGAGGAAAGGGTCTCGGAAAAGGTGGTGCCAAGCGTCACAGGAAAGTGCTCCGTGATAACATCCAGGGTATCACCAAGCCCGCCATCCGTCGTTTGGCGCGCAGGGGTGGTGTGAAGCGTATCTCCGGTTTGATCTACGAGGAGACCCGAGGCGTTCTGAAGGTGTTCCTTGAGAACGTGATCCGCGACGCTGTCACGTACACCGAGCACGCCAAGAGGAAGACCGTCACCGCCATGGATGTGGTCTACGCTCTGAAACGCCAGGGCCGCACCCTGTACGGTTTCGGAGGTTAATCCTGTTGTTGCGCGCGTGTGTCGGTTTCACCACCAACCGATAACTATTACAAAAACAACAACAACAACAAAAAGGCCCTTTTCAGGGCCGCATATGGTTCTGATATTATTTTATGATATACTGTTTCTTTCTGACGATAAAACAAAATAAACGTTGCATTAAATAATTATATAAACAACAAACGGTGAAACGCGCCAAATGGATGGAATGGATGTGTATGACCGCAGCCCATGGCAGAGCTTACAGTACAATACTAGTGTGTAGGTTATTAGGTACTTACTTACTAGTACTAGCTAGAGTAGAATAGTAGAATAGAGAGAGAGAGTTACTCTTTCTTTTATGTGTCTTGTACGACTGACTATGACAATGCAATGTACCTACCACTAGAATAAAATTTATTAAGTACATAGGTAGATATTTAACATAAGTAATTATTACTTAAAATAGCGATATCACTCAGGAGGATAGGATACGTGTATGACACGTAGTACCTGCTACGTACAGCGTACATCAGACAGAGCTAAAATGATTATGATACTTGGAGTGATACATTTTGTTAAGTAGGTATAGGTACCTAGTAAATATAAATTATAATAAATGTGATGTAGTTATGTTCTATTATATTAAATTAAATTTGTTTACTATGTAAGTAGGTGTATGTATTAATATACTTATAGAGTTTGTGTATTATTTGAAACTGGTTGCAAACAACCTACCTACGGTTCCGCAGACAGAGTCTTTAAGCTGTTTGCATGCAGTTATTCTCGTTGGGGGTGCTTAGAAAGGAAGGTTTTAAGGGTAATATTTTGTTAGAATTGTTATGTAGAATTGATAGTTTACAGTGTTACAATAATATTATACGAATTATGCTATTTGAGTTGGTTCTTGAGCAGTGTTTTACTCGGAATCTGCGCTTAGTGTTTTACGAGCGTTCGAACATTAGCTGTTATATCTGTCTAAATATATGAGAATATGTATGCTGTGGTGCTACACGATGTAATTGATATGTTAGCCGTTTATTTGTCACGATTAACGAATGAATATATATAATCTAATAGAGAAAAATTGAATTTAAAGACGAGCCGACCTACCTGAGGTCCCGGGCGGCGGGAAAAAATGTTTATATCTCGTTACCGGGCAGGTGTATCGTTGCGAGAGTTGCACCGAGAGACGATCACGTTCAAAACGAAGACCCTCTCCGATCGGGAAAATGTCGAACAGTATGTAAATAAGCAGAAAATCAAATTTAATTAGATCGATGTTAGTGAAAAGTTGTTAGCGTTCCTACGAGAAATCGTCTCTCGGCTGTGCCGTTTTCCTTACGGTATTGCTGTTAGTCCAGAGGTTGTCTTAAAAATAGTTGCTTATTTTATCCGCTGCTACACTAGCGCCAAACCACACGTCGCACTATACTATTACGACCATTCGCTACCGCGTTCGTTCGTTTTGTGCAGTCGAAGTCGAGTGAAGTGAAGTGAAGTGAATATACCTACCCACCCAATTATCATGGCCGATACCGCAGTAGCTGCAGAGGCACCAGCCCCGGCGACTCCAGCGAAGAAGGTGAAGGCATCCGCCGCCGCCAAGAAGCCGAAAGCGAAGCCCACCCACCCGAAGACATCTGAAATGGTGAACAGCGCGATAAAGGAGCTGAAGGAGCGCAGCGGCTCCTCGCTGAAGGCGATCAAGAAGTACATCGCCGCCGAGTACAAGGTCGACTCCGAGAAGCTGGCTCCGTTCATAAGGAAGTACCTGAAGAGCGCCGTCGAATCGGGTGCCCTCATCCAGACGAAGGGCACCGGCGCTTCGGGCTCGTTCAAGCTGGAATCGAAGACCGCCAAGTCGGCCGCCGGCAAGAAGGCGTCCGGCGCCGCCGCCAAGTCGAAGGTGTCCGCGGCCGCATCCTCGCCGGCCAAGTCGAAGAAGGCAGCCGCCGCATCCGCAGCGGCAGCCGCTTCCGCCGGTGGCAAGAGGAAGAAGGCGGCCATTGCCGCCGCCGCCTCGCCTTCCAAGTCGAAGGTCGCCAAGGCGACGACCCCGAAGGACAAGAGGGCCGCCGCGGCCGCCAAGAGGAAGCCGGCGGCCGCGAGGAAGGCCGCCGCATCGCCGGCCAAGGCAAAGTCCTCCGCCGCCGCGCCCAAAGCGAAGAAGACCGCAAAGCCTCCGACCAAAAAACCCAAGGCGCCGAAACCGAAGAAGGCAGCCGCCACTCCCAAGTCGAAGGCGGCCGCCGGCAAGAAGGCGTCCGCTTCGAAGAAGTAGAATCCGTAGGTACCTATGCAACCTATGCTACTTGTGGGTGTCGGTTCGTCCGTGTCGCGCCCCGCGTCTTCCGCGCCGTCCCTCTCCGTCCGTGTCGAGACGGGAGGCGGATGCGGATGCCACGCAGAGGCAGGCAGGAAGATCGCACCTCGCGTACTGCGCGTATGCGATACCCAAAAAGCCCTTTTCAGGGCTAACAATACATTCACAGTACACGTACAGCACGTGAAATGTTTCTAAAAGCAAAAATGCGTCTAAACAACAACTACTACTTTTAAAATAAAGCAACCCGTCTCCGTCCTTGCTTGCTTCCTTCCTTCCTTTCTCATTTATCGCCCATCGTGCATTGATCTTGTTTGAATTGAATCTTCTTGTTTGAATCGTCTTGTTTCGAACACGTAGGTAGATAGATAGATTCATAATTTTCCACCATAAACATTGGTCCATCTATAGATCCCGATTCAATCCGACTGCCCGACAACTCTGTCTACGACGACCTTTATTAATTAACACGTTAACTAGATAGGTTCAGGTAAAAATATATAATAATTATCAACTCTGATAGCACATTGTGCGTATTTTTGTTAAAGCAGCGCGCGCTTGTTCGCTTCCCCACCCCTCGCTGCTGACTCGCAGCGCGTATATGTCAGTCGGTAGTCTGGCTCTTGGGAATTTAGTCACTATGGAGCGTTTCTCTGGTGCGGACCGTGCGTTGTGCGTACGTGAGTTTTACAAAAACGGTAATTCGGCGACTGTAGCGCGTAGAAAATTCTGCAGTATTCGACATATTCGTCACTTAAATGATGCGCCTAGCACTCGACTCATTGCAAAATGGGTTGAGAAGTTTGAAGAGACTGGGTCAACTCTGGAGAAACCAAAATCTGGGCGGCCAAGAACATCAAGAACAGCCGAAAACGTGGACAGTGTTACTCAGTCTATTCGAGATGATCCAAACCTCTCGATTCGGAAGCGTGCTGTTGCTTTAAATGTGCACAAATCTTCATTATGCCGCATTTTACACAAAGATTTAAAGACCGAGAAGAAGGCTTAAAAAAAAACGCGGCACACACACACACCTTCCTCTGCCTACATACCTAATGTACCTACGGCGTAGCTGTGGTGCTGTTGTGACCACACCAACACTAAAACGGCCCTTTTCATGGCCACAATATTTTTCGATAATGATTATTATAATGTTTCTTAATGGCTAATACGACGTCTCTCGTACGTGTACCCAGTATGCTGCCACCACAAACATTATCAGTATAGATCCCGATTCAATCCGACTGCCTGCCGGACAACTCTGTCTACGACGACCTTTATTAATTAACACGTTAACTAGATAGGTTCAGGTAAAAATATATAATAATTAACAACTCTCATTGTTTAAAATTGTTCCAAACGGATTAACTGATAGCACATTGTGCGTATTTTTGTTAAAGCAGCGCGCGCTTGTTCGCTACCCCACCCCTCGGCTGACTCGCAGCGCGTATATATATAAAACGATAGTGAAAATTTTGTATCATCACGAGATCCACCGTCCGTTGCCAGCCGCTGCGCTAGCAACACGTGTCCGTTGTCCGAGCCTGGCTACCTGCCGGGACCGCCCGCTGTTGGCCCACGCGCCGACCGCCACCCCCGCTCGCCCCGCCGACGCACTTTCCAGTGCGTCGCCCCGAGCGACCGACTTCACTAGCCGCACTTTTTAGTGCGCCTGCGTTCGTTCTGTTTCAACGCAGTCGTCCTCTTTAGGGCAATCCCTGTTTCTTTTGACAAGCCGAGATTCGTCTAAATCCACCTTCAGTGGTCGACTTGGGGATACCACACGGTGCCAACGAACCAAGTCGGGCGTGGACCCGGAGCGCCTGCTTTCCTCCCTCAGAGGAACGCTACAATCCGGTTGGGTCTGGAACCACCGGCCTTGGGGACTACCCTAGTCGACACCAGATAGCGCGTAGGACACAACCCTTAGCCCCGTAAGAGTGGCGAAAGGGACACACCTTAGGTAGGACATATAGTACACAACCCCTCCTTGCCTATCCCGGCGAGGTGGGTCACTCACCCACACACTCACCGGGCCTTCCCAACCCGGTGAGATGGATGTCGAGGGAATAAGTCCTGCGGACGTCGCAACGGTAGAGCGGATGGTGCAGCAACTCGCCTTGCTGCAATCCCAGACGGCTCTAATCCAGCGCGATCTGCATGAACTGTTCTCGCGAAATCCCGCGCTAAAACAGCACCACGATGCTGCTCAGGCCCATCAGGCCATAACCTGCGCCCCTCAGGCACTAACCCGGAACCCCTCCCCGGCCCCTAAGGCCAAAAAATGCGCCCAGCGCAAGGCCACTCTGGCAACCACGACTTCGCGCGAAGTCTCTCCGGCCCCTCAGGCCACAAAGCGCTCCCCGCGCCAGGCCCGTCAGGCAACTCCCGATCCGCCGGCCCCTCAGGCCATAAAGTGCGACCAGCGCCAGGCCCCTCAGGCACCCGCGAATCGCGAAAAACATAAAACCGCCTCCGCTCACACAGAGGCTCTCAGAGCCATCGCGCGCTCTCAAGCCGGCTCTACCAAGCCGCGACCCGACTACCCGGAGTCTCCCTGCGCAGGCGACCCCGAACTGGACATCGTCCGCTCGCGATCACCCTCGCCAACCTCCGACTGCACCTTGCAGTCAGACGGAGAATCGCGTACGGCCTCATCGCAATCGTCATCGGACTCTGAATTCACTCTGGTCCAAGGTAAGAGGAAACGATCCTCAAAGAAGGTCCGTCCATCACAAGCACCTCCTGCCAAACTCCCTGCCGGAGTTTGGGCTGCACCCGAACCTTCCCCCGCTTCGTCTCACCCGCCCCCTACCCCTGCGGCTTCAGCCCCCGGGAAAAAAGAGCGCCCGCCTCCTCCCATATTCCTTCGTCAGAAAGAAAAATGGGACAAAGTCTGCTCGCTCTGTAGGACCCGCAACATCGCGTTCACACACGCGAGGTCTACCAGAGATGGTATTAAGATAACGGTGTCAACTTCCACCGACCATCGACGTCTAACGTCCTTCCTTCGGGAAGAGGGAATAGGCTTCCACACCTACGCCCTCGAGGACGAGCGCGTTCTACGCGTCGTGATCCGAGGCATCCCTGCCGAACAAGACATAGAGTCCGTCAAAAAGGACCTGCTAGCCCAAAACTTCCCAGTTAGGGCAGTCCATAGGATAATTAGCTCCCGCCTAAAGAAAGCATGCAACCTAGTACTCGTCATACTAGACCCAACCCCTGAAGGCAAAGCGATCTTCAACGTCAAAAGCGTCAACCAATTAAAAGGACTTCACGTCGAAACACCTAACCGGAAAGGCACTCCATCGCAGTGCCATAGGTGTCAGATCTACGGACACTCTGCCCGTAACTGCTACTCTCGCCCACGCTGCGTCAAGTGCCTGGGCGACCACGGCACCGCCGACTGTGCTCGCACAAAATCAACTGTCGAGCCGCCATCTTGCGTGCTCTGCGGCACCATCGGGCATACCGCAAATTATCGCGGCTGCCCGGCGGCCCCGCGGGCAAACAACAAGACAGTTCGGAGCGCACCCCCTCGGGTGCCGCAAACCACGCCCCAATACACCAAAGCCACCCCTAAGGTGACCACGGTGCCTCAGGCTACGCCCCACAACGCGTGGGATAAGCCACTGAAATCCACGAGCTTAGGCCGTCAGGCCCCCCACAGCTCGCCTCCTCTCCGCCCTCAGGCGGCGTACCGTCCTCCTCATCTTCGCGCAGCCCCTTCCGGGCCGCCCCCGGCACAGAGCTCCCCCAGTCTCAGCACTGAGGACCTCATAGCCTTCGGGGAAAAAGTCAGGGCCATAAAAGACCCAATCTTAAAATTAATGTTCATCACGGACAACAAAGCGCTCTACCGCGCACTCACGTCTCCCAGCTCCCCTTTTAACTAACCATCAATATGGTTGTACAAAAAGAAAGGCTGAAACCCCGCTCCGTTACGCTAGCATTCTTCAATGCCAACGGCCTCGCGAAACAACGCGCTCTCATAGCAGACTTTTTGACCCGACATCAGGTCGATATTTTGCTAGTCCAAGAAACGTTCTTGAAGCCGGCCCACCGCGATCCAAAGATCGCGAACTACCAACTGGTCCGCAATGATAGACTTGGCCGCAGAAATGGCGGCACTCTTATCTATCACAAGAGATCCTTGCACTGCATTCCACTCACCTCCCCTCCATTAACCGACCTGGAAGCCTCCGTCTGTAGGCTCTCACTCACCGGTCATGCTCCAATCACCCTAGCATCCTGCTACCTCTCTCCAACCAAATCCTTGCTCAGCAACGACCTAGCCGCACTCTTATCTCTAGGTAGCTCCGTCCTCCTAGCGGGCGACTTCAACTCGAAGAACGTTCTTTATAACTCCGCTACCACCAATCCCAACGGTAGGACCCTCGAACGACTAGCAGACTCGCTGAACTTTGACGTCATTCCGCCCATGACTCCGACCCACTATCCGTTTATTACGTCTCACCAACCTAGCGTCCTGGACTTAGCGTTGCTAAAGAATGTTACCTTACGGTTGCATTCGATAGAAACGCTCCACGAACTAGATTCGGACCATCGTCCGGTGCTTATGCACCTAGGAGATCCGATCACCTCGACTCCCGAGACTAAGACTGTGGTGCAATGGCATAAACTCGAGAAAGCTCTCGAGTCTATACATTCACCTGACCTGGACAGAATACCCGACGACATTAGGTCACCCGACGACATCACTATTGCGGTCGACTCCTTGACCAATCATGTCACATCCGCGCTCAGCGAATCGTCTAAACAGGTCCCGGTGGCGGCTGACCGCCGCTGGACTCTGCCAGACGATGTGAGACGATTGATCACGAAGAAGCACGCAGCGACTCGACACTACAGCTCTTGGCCGTCTGACCAAAACCGACGCAAACTACGCGCTCTCGAACGCTTGGTCAAGACCCGCGTCCGCGACTTTCGTAACAGTCAGTGGGACAACATGATCTCAAAAATCCAACCAAGCCATCTGGCCTTCTGGAACCTAACTCGTTCGATGAAATCGGAAACCATCTCGGTCATGCCCCCGCTGACACGGCCCGATAACACTCGCGCGTTCGACGACGACGAAAAGGCCGAATGCTTAGCTGAAAGCCTCGAGTCTCAATGCTCACCTAGCTCGAACCCCGTCGACCCTGAACACCTCGATACGGTGAACAGCGAAGTCGAGCGAATAGCCGCTCTAGGCCCATCCGCCCCTCCTCTCCCCCATATCAGGGCCTCAGAGGTCCGGACGATCATCAAAAATCTCCATCCGCGTAAAGCCCCTGGCGCTGACGGCATCAGCAACAGGGTTCTCAAGCAGTTTCCCACTGCTCTTATCTACCTGCTGGTCAGCATCTTCAATGCGGCCATGGCATCCTGCACCTTCCCCGACGCTTGGAAGGAAGCCACCGTCATCGGCATCCCCAAACCAGGCAAAACGGCGACGGAACCCTCAAGCTACCGTCCGATTAGTCTCCTCAGTTGTTTAGGTAAAATCTACGAACGACTCCTTCTGATTCGTCTCTGGTCACACGTGCTCGAGCACAAACTTCTCCCAGACGAACAGTTCGGTTTTAGAGCTCGACACTCGTGCCCTCAGCAGGTGCTCCGCATTACGGAGCACATTCTTTCGATGAAGCACGGTATCTGGAGCGCAGACACCGGCGCGGTTTTCCTAGACGTGGCGAAAGCCTTCGATAAGGTCTGGCACAACGGCTTGATCTACAAGCTCTCCAAACTCGGAATTCCAGATAGACTCGTTCTCATCATGAGAGACTTCCTTCAGAACCGCAGCTTCCGCTATCGAGTGGAAGGCGTACTTTCGAACCCCCGCCCCATCAGGGCCGGAGTCCCACAAGGCTCCTGCCTCTCTCCGCTTCTGTTCACGCTGTTCACCAGCGACATACCACGCACCCATCAGGTGGAAATCGCCCTATTCGCGGACGACACAGCCCTATACACCTCCGACAGGAATCCTGCTCGGGTGCGTATAAGACTGCAGAAGGCGCTGACCGAACTCAGCTCATGGTTCCGTAAGTGGCGCATTGAGGTAAATCCGACCAAAAGTGCAGCAGTATACTTTAGCAACAAATTCCGAAAGCCCCTAGCCATCACCCTATACGAGGAACCCATTCCATGGGTCAACTCTGCTCGCTATCTTGGTGTGATCTTGGATAGACGAATGTCTTTCATCGCTCACACAAAGAAAGTCGGTAACAGAGCTAAATTTTACATCAGCCGTTTACATCAACTCTTATGCAAGAAGAGTAAAATGTCTCTTAGAAATAAGCTGACACTCTACAAAACTTGCATAAGACCCGTTATGACGTACGCATCAGTGGCGTTTGCTCACACCCGATCGGTCAAATCCCTCCAAATTATCCAAAATAAATTCCTACGCAAAATCACGGGCGCGCCATGGTATGTGCGCAACTGCGATCTCCACCGAGACGTCAATCTCGAGTCCATAGCCCAATTCATGAAACGCGCCTCCAGGCGCTTTTATGACTCGGCTCCACACCATCCGAACCCTCTCGTCGTAAACATCTCGGACTATCCGAGAGAACCACCTGAGGCAAAGACCCTCCGTAGGCCTAGGCACGTGCTAGGGGACCCCGACGACGACATCACCACCGCTAACGCGGAGGCGATGCCTTAATCTGGGTCCCTACGCTCCACTCAATTCGGTAAAGTTTATTCAAACCTAAACACACTCTACATGACCGATTCCGCCGGCGGTTTCGACGATGCAGGGAGGTAGCTTTCCGCTTACACCCCCTCAGGGTGTATCTTCTATCAAAAAACTTTCTCTGGCAACGGCCCAAGCCGAGGTTCGTACCTAAGTGGTGCCCTTGAGCTAGTTGCCCCTATCTAATTTTCCCGGCTCTGCGCCTTCAGCGCTCGCCATAGCCCGGTAACGCTGACCTCGGTCTAAGTGACCAATCAGCATAAATATCCGTCCGAAAAAAAAAAAAAAAAAAAAAAAATTTTGTATCACACTCGCTTCGCTCGGCACGCCATCTAAAGGCGCGCGCGCTCTACGTTTGTTTTAAATCAATCAACCTAAATCATGTCAGGACGTGGCAAAGGAGGCAAGGTCAAGGGAAAGGCAAAGTCCCGTTCCAACCGCGCTGGACTTCAGTTCCCCGTCGGTCGTATTCATCGTCTGCTGAGGCACGGTAACTACGCGGAGCGTGTCGGTGCCGGTGCGCCCGTTTACCTAGCCGCCGTTATGGAGTACCTGGCCGCCGAGGTTCTCGAGCTGGCAGGTAACGCGGCGAGGGACAACAAGAAGACCAGGATCATCCCGCGTCATCTGCAGCTAGCCATCAGGAACGACGAGGAGCTGAACAAGCTGCTCTCCGGCGTGACCATCGCGCAGGGCGGTGTCCTGCCCAACATCCAGGCCGTGCTTTTACCCAAGAAGACCGAGAAGAAGGCTTAAAAAAAAAACGCGGCACACCTTCCTCTGCCTACATACCTAATGTACGGCGTAGCTGTGGTGCTGTTGTGACCACACCAACACTAAAACGGCCCTTTTCAGGGCCACAATATTTTTCGATAATGATTATTATAATGTTTCTTAATGGATAATACGACGTCTCTCGTACGTGTACCCAGTATAAATAAAATATAGGTAAAACTAAAAAAAAATAGAAATTAGATGAGTACCGTAGCTACATCGGAACATGAACATGGGTAGGTAGGGTAGTGGAGTTGGTTGTTACTTAACTACACTAGGCTGGTATGGTAGGCTAGGGACTAATAATAACATAATGAATGAACATACAAAAGCATCGCAGTCGTAACCAGCTCGCTGCTGGGTCGTGCTGGTGGCTCGAGGCGAGGAGAGACGCAAGGCGGCGTGCACCGACCGTGTCGAGTCCCGCCGATGACGTCGTCGTCCTTGAAAGTAAAATTATATTTATTAAGATTAAATATGTACCTAATGTATGTATATATAATGTAAGTAGTAAGTATACCTATAATATACAGTAAACACGTACCAACAACAACAATACCTACCTAGCTATTAATTTTAAATTCGTTTCGTTAGTTTCGATTCGAGTTGATGATAATGGTAAGCAGGCAGGTGATAGGATAGGATAGGATAGGTACATACGGTTATTCAAAATCTGAATCTTCGGTTCACTTCAGTGTTCGATTCAGCATGTTCGATAGATAAAAAATAATAATAATAAAAATAAAAATATATAAATAGTGTAGTGTTGCGGTGGTGGGGGGTGATATTAAAACGTGCGAGCGAGATACGCTAGCTAGTCCCTTTCTAACGCTTCGCTATTGGTCCGGCGAGCCGACCGCGCTTTGATAACAGCGCATCGTCGCTCGTAGGGGCCTCGTTAAATACGGAATTTTCATAAAATTTTTGTACAGTCTGCCAGCAGCTTTCGTTGCGGATAGACAAGCTAGTTTGTTTTGTTTCTCTGATTGAATAACGTTCGTTCGCAATGCCGCCCAAGACCAGTGGTAAGGCCGCCAAGAAATCTGGCAAGGCCCAGAAGAACATCTCGAAGACGGACAAGAAAAAGAAGAAGCACAAGAGGAAGGAGAGCTACGCCATCTACATCTACAAGGTGCTCAAGCAGGTCCACCCTGACACCGGTATCTCCAGTAAGGCTATGTCGATCATGAACTCGTTCGTGAACGATATATTCGAGCGCATCGCAGCGGAGGCGTCGCGCCTCGCTCACTACAACAAGCGGTCCACGATCACCTCGAGGGAGGTGCAGACCTCTGTGAGACTCCTGCTGCCTGGCGAGCTGGCGAAGCACGCCGTCAGCGAGGGCACCAAGGCCGTCACCAAGTACACCAGCTCCAAGTAAACTGTGCGCATTACGGTTTACGCCGATTGCGGGATATCGCTCGTATTCAAAAGGCCCTTTTCAGGGCCACAAAAACTTTCGCTGATTATTTGAAAATGTTTCTTTCGATTTGTAAACACGTCTCTCGACTAACCTTACAAGATAATAATTTGTTAAGATTGTATACCTATATTATACAAACAAAACAAGAAAAACTAGCTTTTGTCGTCAATCGTTCATAATACGGACGAAGCATACTTGCTTTGCACACACAAAAATATATTAAAATGTTAGTTGTACATACTGTACCCACATCGATCGACTTTACGAGTTGGGCTGTGTTCCTGTGTGCTGCTCACTCATCTCATCTCATCGTCTTATCAGATCAGCCTGCACATGCACACGCCGCGCTGCTTGCTTGCCTCGCTCGATGGTCACCGGCCGAACGTTCTTAAAACGAAAACATTACATAAGTAAGTAGGCCCCTGCTCATAATAATTAGTAGGTATCATACATATTTGCAGAGATAAGTATTAAGTAAAATAAAATAATCTACACTATGTTGGCATGGTACGCGAGTACCTTACCTACCAGCCAACGTAATAAAAAATATTATATTATATGTTATATGTCTACAACACATAACGTGACTTATTCAACCTAATAAACGTACCTAAATAATGTACATTTATTAAAACATATAAACATTAAGGGAAAACAGGGTATGTAGTATTTTTTGTTTTTGTTATAAATTTATTTTTTAATACAATCGGATCGAGACTGTTTCGTATCGTAGGATTCCTCTCCCCTCCCCACCTCCCTGCGACCCCGCGCTCGCTGTTCCGTTCACTATAAATATAAGAGCGCTAACGGCGGAAGGATTTAATATTGTTCTGTTCGCACCGCGGCACGGCACCCGTCCGTACCGTCGTCTGTTCGTTCGTTTTATTTGTCGTATCGTACGTAACTAATTGAGTGAGCAATGGCTCGTACCAAGCAAACAGCCCGTAAGTCGACCGGTGGTAAGGCGCCACGCAAGCAGCTCGCCACCAAGGCCGCTCGCAAGAGCGCGCCCGCAACCGGTGGTGTCAAGAAGCCCCATCGCTACAGGCCCGGCACAGTGGCTCTGCGTGAGATCCGTCGTTACCAGAAGAGCACGGAGCTTCTCATCCGCAAGCTCCCGTTCCAGCGTCTGGTGCGTGAGATCGCGCAGGACTTCAAGACCGACCTACGTTTCCAGAGTTCCGCCGTAATGGCGCTCCAGGAGGCGAGCGAGGCGTACCTCGTCGGTCTCTTCGAAGACACCAACCTGTGCGCGATCCACGCCAAGCGGGTCACCATCATGCCAAAGGACATCCAACTGGCGCGCAGAATCCGAGGAGAACGCGCCTAAGCTTTCCGCGAATTGCGCGTATCACGCGTGCTCTTATACGAGACCACAAAAGCTAAACAAAAGGCCCTTTTCAGGGCCACACATGATTCGAAAACTATACGAATGTTTCTTTGTACGATTGGCAAAAACGTTATAAATTTTATCCGAAGTAAAAGCTTATATCACGTTCACGTACCTTACGTTACGGTTACCTACACGTAGGCATGCATAGGCAACGAAACTGATTTATTTTATTAAATTAAGTACATAAGTGCATACTTTACTTGTGATACTTAGGATTAGGATATTATAATATATGGGCGTAGTTAGTGTCTGTCTGTCCAGTGACACTGCATGCATTGTTATATTTAAAGATAGAGGAGCAACATAAAATAATTAAAAAACCGTTCCGTTTATTTAGTACGAGTATCATGATCTGCTTGCATACATACTCGTGACTCTACCTATCTGTATTGAATTGAACGAATAATACAATATACGTACTTACTGCGTAATGTTTGTGAAGTAAGTAGGTATAGGTACTTAATAATTATTATCATCATTATTATTATTATTTTAAAAGATCCGCGCGGGGGGAGCTACCGGGTGGCGCGGCGCGCCTCGCTCGCGCCGTTTCTCCGGTGCGCTTTACTATAAATATAGGCGGTTACAGCTCATGGTTCCGTAAGTGGCGCATTGAGGTAAATCCGACCAAAAGTGCAGCAGTATACTTTAGCAACAAATTCCGAAAGCCCCTAGCCATCACCCTATACGAGGAACCCATTCCATGGGTCAACTCTGCTCGCTATCTTGGTGTGATCTTGGATAGACGAATGTCTTTCATCGCTCACACAAAGAAAGTCGGTAACAGAGCTAAATTTTACATCAGCCGTTTACATCAACTCTTATGCAAGAAGAGTAAAATGTCTCTTAGAAATAAGCTGACACTCTACAAAACTTGCATAAGACCCGTTATGACGTACGCATCAGTGGCGTTTGCTCACACCCGATCGGTCAAATCCCTCCAAATTATCCAAAATAAATTCCTACGCAAAATCACGGGCGCGCCATGGTATGTGCGCAACTGCGATCTCCACCGAGACGTCAATCTCGAGTCCATAGCCCAATTCATGAAACGCGCCTCCAGGCGCTTTTATGACTCGGCTCCACACCATCCGAACCCTCTCGTCGTAAACATCTCGGACTATCCGAGAGAACCACCTGAGGCAAAGACCCTCCGTAGGCCTAGGCACGTGCTAGGGGACCCCGACGACGACATCACCACCGCTAACGCGGAGGCGATGCCTTAATCTGGGTCCCTACGCTCCACTCAATTCGGTAAAGTTTATTCAAACCTAAACACACTCTACATGACCGATTCCGCCGGCGGTTTCGACGACGCAGGGAGGTAGCTTTCCGCTTACACCCCCTCAGGGTGTATCTTCTATCAAAAAAAAACTTTCTCTGGCAACGGCCCAAGCCGAGGTTCGTACCTAAGTGGTGCCCTTGAGCTAGTTGCCCCTATCTAATTTTCCCGGCTCTGCGCCTTCAGCGCTCGCCATAGCCCGGTAACGCTGACCTCGGTCTAAGTGACCAATCAGCATAAATATCCGTCCGAAAAAAAAAAAAAAAAAAAAAAAAAAAAAAAAAAGCGGAATAGCGATCCAGTCGGTCGAAAGCAGTCGGCGCGCTTGCATTCGTTTCGTTACGTTCGTGTTTTCAAAAAGTTCCATCAAACAAAAATGACGGGCCGCGGCAAGGGAGGAAAGGGTCTCGGAAAAGGTGGTGCCAAGCGTCACAGGAAAGTGCTCCGTGATAACATCCAGGGTATCACCAAGCCCGCCATCCGTCGTTTGGCGCGCAGGGGTGGTGTGAAGCGTATCTCCGGTTTGATCTACGAGGAGACCCGAGGCGTTCTGAAGGTGTTCCTTGAGAACGTGATCCGCGACGCTGTCACGTACACCGAGCACGCCAAGAGGAAGACCGTCACCGCCATGGATGTGGTCTACGCTCTGAAACGCCAGGGCCGCACCCTGTACGGTTTCGGAGGTTAATCCTGTTGTTGCGCGCGTGTGTCGGTTTCACCACCAACCGATAACTATTACAAAAACAACAACAACAACAAAAAGGCCCTTTTCAGGGCCGCATATGGTTCTGATATTATTTTATGATATACTGTTTCTTTCTGACGATAAAACAAAATAAACGTTGCATTAAATAATTATATAAACAACAAACGGTGAAACGCGCCAAATGGATGGAATGGATGTGTATGACCGCAGCCCATGGCAGAGCTTACAGTACAATACTAGTGTGTAGGTTATTAGGTACTTACTTACTAGTACTAGCTAGAGTAGAATAGTAGAATAGAGAGAGAGAGTTACTCTTTCTTTTATGTGTCTTGTACGACTGACTATGACAATGCAATGTACCTACCACTAGAATAAAATTTATTAAGTACATAGGTAGATATTTAACATAAGTAATTATTACTTAAAATAGCGATATCACTCAGGAGGATAGGATACGTGTATGACACGTAGTACCTGCTACGTACAGCGTACATCAGACAGAGCTAAAATGATTATGATACTTGGAGTGATACATTTTGTTAAGTAGGTATAGGTACCTAGTAAATATAAATTATAATAAATGTGATGTAGTTATGTTCTATTATATTAAATTAAATTTGTTTACTATGTAAGTAGGTGTATGTATTAATATACTTATAGAGTTTGTGTATTATTTGAAACTGGTTGCAAACAACCTACCTACGGTTCCGCAGACAGAGTCTTTAAGCTGTTTGCATGCAGTTATTCTCGTTGGGGGTGCTTAGAAAGGAAGGTTTTAAGGGTAATATTTTGTTAGAATTGTTATGTAGAATTGATAGTTTACAGTGTTACAATAATATTATACGAATTATGCTATTTGAGTTGGTTCTTGAGCAGTGTTTTACTCGGAATCTGCGCTTAGTGTTTTACGAGCGTTCGAACATTAGCTGTTATATCTGTCTAAATATATGAGAATATGTATGCTGTGGTGCTACACGATGTAATTGATATGTTAGCCGTTTATTTGTCACGATTAACGAATGAATATATATAATCTAATAGAGAAAAATTGAATTTAAAGACGAGCCGACCTACCTGAGGTCCCGGGCGGCGGGAAAAAATGTTTATATCTCGTTACCGGGCAGGTGTATCGTTGCGAGAGTTGCACCGAGAGACGATCACGTTCAAAACGAAGACCCTCTCCGATCGGGAAAATGTCGAACAGTATGTAAATAAGCAGAAAATCAAATTTAATTAGATCGATGTTAGTGAAAAGTTGTTAGCGTTCCTACGAGAAATCGTCTCTCGGCTGTGCCGTTTTCCTTACGGTATTGCTGTTAGTCCAGAGGTTGTCTTAAAAATAGTTGCTTATTTTATCCGCTGCTACACTAGCGCCAAACCACACGTCGCACTATACTATTACGACCATTCGCTACCGCGTTCGTTCGTTTTGTGCAGTCGAAGTCGAGTGAAGTGAAGTGAAGTGAATATACCTACCCACCCAATTATCATGGCCGATACCGCAGTAGCTGCAGAGGCACCAGCCCCGGCGACTCCAGCGAAGAAGGTGAAGGCATCCGCCGCCGCCAAGAAGCCGAAAGCGAAGCCCACCCACCCGAAGACATCTGAAATGGTGAACAGCGCGATAAAGGAGCTGAAGGAGCGCAGCGGCTCCTCGCTGAAGGCGATCAAGAAGTACATCGCCGCCGAGTACAAGGTCGACTCCGAGAAGCTGGCTCCGTTCATAAGGAAGTACCTGAAGAGCGCCGTCGAATCGGGTGCCCTCATCCAGACGAAGGGCACCGGCGCTTCGGGCTCGTTCAAGCTGGAATCGAAGACCGCCAAGTCGGCCGCCGGCAAGAAGGCGTCCGGCGCCGCCGCCAAGTCGAAGGTGTCCGCGGCCGCATCCTCGCCGGCCAAGTCGAAGAAGGCAGCCGCCGCATCCGCAGCGGCAGCCGCTTCCGCCGGTGGCAAGAGGAAGAAGGCGGCCATTGCCGCCGCCGCCTCGCCTTCCAAGTCGAAGGTCGCCAAGGCGACGACCCCGAAGGACAAGAGGGCCGCCGCGGCCGCCAAGAGGAAGCCGGCGGCCGCGAGGAAGGCCGCCGCATCGCCGGCCAAGGCAAAGTCCTCCGCCGCCGCGCCCAAAGCGAAGAAGACCGCAAAGCCTCCGACCAAAAAACCCAAGGCGCCGAAACCGAAGAAGGCAGCCGCCACTCCCAAGTCGAAGGCGGCCGCCGGCAAGAAGGCGTCCGCTTCGAAGAAGTAGAATCCGTAGGTACCTATGCAACCTATGCTACTTGTGGGTGTCGGTTCGTCCGTGTCGCGCCCCGCGTCTTCCGCGCCGTCCCTCTCCGTCCGTGTCGAGACGGGAGGCGGATGCGGATGCCACGCAGAGGCAGGCAGGAAGATCGCACCTCGCGTACTGCGCGTATGCGATACCCAAAAAGCCCTTTTCAGGGCTAACAATACATTCACAGTACACGTACAGCACGTGAAATGTTTCTAAAAGCAAAAATGCGTCTAAACAACAACTACTACTTTTAAAATAAAGCAACCCGTCTCCGTCCTTGCTTGCTTCCTTCCTTCCTTTCTCATTTATCGCCCATCGTGCATTGATCTTGTTTGAATTGAATCTTCTTGTTTGAATCGTCTTGTTTCGAACACGTAGGTAGATAGATAGATTCATAATTTTCCACCATAAACATTGGTCCATCTATAGATCCCGATTCAATCCGACTGCCCGACAACTCTGTCTACGACGACCTTTATTAATTAACACGTTAACTAGATAGGTTCAGGTAAAAATATATAATAATTATCAACTCTGATAGCACATTGTGCGTATTTTTGTTAAAGCAGCGCGCGCTTGTTCGCTTCCCCACCCCTCGCTGCTGACTCGCAGCGCGTATATGTCAGTCGGTAGTCTGGCTCTTGGGAATTTAGTCACTATGGAGCGTTTCTCTGGTGCGGACCGTGCGTTGTGCGTACGTGAGTTTTACAAAAACGGTAATTCGGCGACTGTAGCGCGTAGAAAATTCTGCAGTATTCGACATATTCGTCACTTAAATGATGCGCCTAGCACTCGACTCATTGCAAAATGGGTTGAGAAGTTTGAAGAGACTGGGTCAACTCTGGAGAAACCAAAATCTGGGCGGCCAAGAACATCAAGAACAGCCGAAAACGTGGACAGTGTTACTCAGTCTATTCGAGATGATCCAAACCTCTCGATTCGGAAGCGTGCTGTTGCTTTAAATGTGCACAAATCTTCATTATGCCGCATTTTACACAAAGATTTAAAGACCGAGAAGAAGGCTTAAAAAAAAACGCGGCACACACACACACCTTCCTCTGCCTACATACCTAATGTACCTACGGCGTAGCTGTGGTGCTGTTGTGACCACACCAACACTAAAACGGCCCTTTTCATGGCCACAATATTTTTCGATAATGATTATTATAATGTTTCTTAATGGCTAATACGACGTCTCTCGTACGTGTACCCAGTATGCTGCCACCACAAACATTATCAGTATAGATCCCGATTCAATCCGACTGCCTGCCGGACAACTCTGTCTACGACGACCTTTATTAATTAACACGTTAACTAGATAGGTTCAGGTAAAAATATATAATAATTAACAACTCTCATTGTTTAAAATTGTTCCAAACGGATTAACTGATAGCACATTGTGCGTATTTTTGTTAAAGCAGCGCGCGCTTGTTCGCTACCCCACCCCTCGGCTGACTCGCAGCGCGTATATATATAAAACGATAGTGAAAATTTTGTATCATCACGAGATCCACCGTCCGTTGCCAGCCGCTGCGCTAGCAACACGTGTCCGTTGTCCGAGCCTGGCTACCTGCCGGGACCGCCCGCTGTTGGCCCACGCGCCGACCGCCACCCCCGCTCGCCCCGCCGACGCACTTTCCAGTGCGTCGCCCCGAGCGACCGACTTCACTAGCCGCACTTTTTAGTGCGCCTGCGTTCGTTCTGTTTCAACGCAGTCGTCCTCTTTAGGGCAATCCCTGTTTCTTTTGACAAGCCGAGATTCGTCTAAATCCACCTTCAGTGGTCGACTTGGGGATACCACACGGTGCCAACGAACCAAGTCGGGCGTGGACCCGGAGCGCCTGCTTTCCTCCCTCAGAGGAACGCTACAATCCGGTTGGGTCTGGAACCACCGGCCTTGGGGACTACCCTAGTCGACACCAGATAGCGCGTAGGACACAACCCTTAGCCCCGTAAGAGTGGCGAAAGGGACACACCTTAGGTAGGACATATAGTACACAACCCCTCCTTGCCTATCCCGGCGAGGTGGGTCACTCACCCACACACTCACCGGGCCTTCCCAACCCGGTGAGATGGATGTCGAGGGAATAAGTCCTGCGGACGTCGCAACGGTAGAGCGGATGGTGCAGCAACTCGCCTTGCTGCAATCCCAGACGGCTCTAATCCAGCGCGATCTGCATGAACTGTTCTCGCGAAATCCCGCGCTAAAACAGCACCACGATGCTGCTCAGGCCCATCAGGCCATAACCTGCGCCCCTCAGGCACTAACCCGGAACCCCTCCCCGGCCCCTAAGGCCAAAAAATGCGCCCAGCGCAAGGCCACTCTGGCAACCACGACTTCGCGCGAAGTCTCTCCGGCCCCTCAGGCCACAAAGCGCTCCCCGCGCCAGGCCCGTCAGGCAACTCCCGATCCGCCGGCCCCTCAGGCCATAAAGTGCGACCAGCGCCAGGCCCCTCAGGCACCCGCGAATCGCGAAAAACATAAAACCGCCTCCGCTCACACAGAGGCTCTCAGAGCCATCGCGCGCTCTCAAGCCGGCTCTACCAAGCCGCGACCCGACTACCCGGAGTCTCCCTGCGCAGGCGACCCCGAAATGGACATCGTCCGCTCGCGATCACCCTCGCCAACCTCCGACTGCACCTTGCAGTCAGACGGAGAATCGCGTACGGCCTCATCGCAATCGTCATCGGACTCTGAATTCACTCTGGTCCAAGGTAAGAGGAAACGATCCTCAAAGAAGGTCCGTCCATCACAAGCACCTCCTGCCAAACTCCCTGCCGGAGTTTGGGCTGCACCCGAACCTTCCCCCGCTTCGTCTCACCCGCCCCCTACCCCTGCGGCTTCAGCCCCCGGGAAAAAAGAGCGCCCGCCTCCTCCCATATTCCTTCGTCAGAAAGAAAAATGGGACAAAGTCTGCTCGCTCTGTAGGACCCGCAACATCGCGTTCACACACGCGAGGTCTACCAGAGATGGTATTAAGATAACGGTGTCAACTTCCACCGACCATCGACGTCTAACGTCCTTCCTTCGGGAAGAGGGAATAGGCTTCCACACCTACGCCCTCGAGGACGAGCGCGTTCTACGCGTCGTGATCCGAGGCATCCCTGCCGAACAAGACATAGAGTCCGTCAAAAAGGACCTGCTAGCCCAAAACTTCCCAGTTAGGGCAGTCCATAGGATAATTAGCTCCCGCCTAAAGAAAGCATGCAACCTAGTACTCGTCATACTAGACCCAACCCCTGAAGGCAAAGCGATCTTCAACGTCAAAAGCGTCAACCAATTAAAAGGACTTCACGTCGAAACACCTAACCGGAAAGGCACTCCATCGCAGTGCCATAGGTGTCAGATCTACGGACACTCTGCCCGTAACTGCTACTCTCGCCCACGCTGCGTCAAGTGCCTGGGCGACCACGGCACCGCCGACTGTGCTCGCACAAAATCAACTGTCGAGCCGCCATCTTGCGTGCTCTGCGGCACCATCGGGCATACCGCAAATTATCGCGGCTGCCCGGCGGCCCCGCGGGCAAACAACAAGACAGTTCGGAGCGCACCCCCTCGGGTGCCGCAAACCACGCCCCAATACACCAAAGCCACCCCTAAGGTGACCACGGTGCCTCAGGCTACGCCCCACAACGCGTGGGATAAGCCACTGAAATCCACGAGCTTAGGCCGTCAGGCCCCCCACAGCTCGCCTCCTCTCCGCCCTCAGGCGGCGTACCGTCCTCCTCATCTTCGCGCAGCCCCTTCCGGGCCGCCCCCGGCACAGAGCTCCCCCAGTCTCAGCACTGAGGACCTCATAGCCTTCGGGGAAAAAGTCAGGGCCATAAAAGACCCAATCTTAAAATTAATGTTCATCACGGACAACAAAGCGCTCTACCGCGCACTCACGTCTCCCAGCTCCCCTTTTAACTAACCATCAATATGGTTGTACAAAAAGAAAGGCTGAAACCCCGCTCCGTTACGCTAGCATTCTTCAATGCCAACGGCCTCGCGAAACAACGCGCTCTCATAGCAGACTTTTTGACCCGACATCAGGTCGATATTTTGCTAGTCCAAGAAACGTTCTTGAAGCCGGCCCACCGCGATCCAAAGATCGCGAACTACCAACTGGTCCGCAATGATAGACTTGGCCGCAGAAATGGCGGCACTCTTATCTATCACAAGAGATCCTTGCACTGCATTCCACTCACCTCCCCTCCATTAACCGACCTGGAAGCCTCCGTCTGTAGGCTCTCACTCACCGGTCATGCTCCAATCACCCTAGCATCCTGCTACCTCTCTCCAACCAAATCCTTGCTCAGCAACGACCTAGCCGCACTCTTATCTCTAGGTAGCTCCGTCCTCCTAGCGGGCGACTTCAACTCGAAGAACGTTCTTTATAACTCCGCTACCACCAATCCCAACGGTAGGACCCTCGAACGACTAGCAGACTCGCTGAACTTTGACGTCATTCCGCCCATGACTCCGACCCACTATCCGTTTATTACGTCTCACCAACCTAGCGTCCTGGACTTAGCGTTGCTAAAGAATGTTACCTTACGGTTGCATTCGATAGAAACGCTCCACGAACTAGATTCGGACCATCGTCCGGTGCTTATGCACCTAGGAGATCCGATCACCTCGACTCCCGAGACTAAGACTGTGGTGCAATGGCATAAACTCGAGAAAGCTCTCGAGTCTATACATTCACCTGACCTGGACAGAATACCCGACGACATTAGGTCACCCGACGACATCACTATTGCGGTCGACTCCTTGACCAATCATGTCACATCCGCGCTCAGCGAATCGTCTAAACAGGTCCCGGTGGCGGCTGACCGCCGCTGGACTCTGCCAGACGATGTGAGACGATTGATCACGAAGAAGCACGCAGCGACTCGACACTACAGCTCTTGGCCGTCTGACCAAAACCGACGCAAACTACGCGCTCTCGAACGCTTGGTCAAGACCCGCGTCCGCGACTTTCGTAACAGTCAGTGGGACAACATGATCTCAAAAATCCAACCAAGCCATCTGGCCTTCTGGAACCTAACTCGTTCGATGAAATCGGAAACCATCTCGGTCATGCCCCCGCTGACACGGCCCGATAACACTCGCGCGTTCGACGACGACGAAAAGGCCGAATGCTTAGCTGAAAGCCTCGAGTCTCAATGCTCACCTAGCTCGAACCCCGTCGACCCTGAACACCTCGATACGGTGAACAGCGAAGTCGAGCGAATAGCCGCTCTAGGCCCATCCGCCCCTCCTCTCCCCCATATCAGGGCCTCAGAGGTCCGGACGATCATCAAAAATCTCCATCCGCGTAAAGCCCCTGGCGCTGACGGCATCAGCAACAGGGTTCTCAAGCAGTTTCCCACTGCTCTTATCTACCTGCTGGTCAGCATCTTCAATGCGGCCATGGCATCCTGCACCTTCCCCGACGCTTGGAAGGAAGCCACCGTCATCGGCATCCCCAAACCAGGCAAAACGGCGACGGAACCCTCAAGCTACCGTCCGATTAGTCTCCTCAGTTGTTTAGGTAAAATCTACGAACGACTCCTTCTGATTCGTCTCTGGTCACACGTGCTCGAGCACAAACTTCTCCCAGACGAACAGTTCGGTTTTAGAGCTCGACACTCGTGCCCTCAGCAGGTGCTCCGCATTACGGAGCACATTCTTTCGATGAAGCACGGTATCTGGAGCGCAGACACCGGCGCGGTTTTCCTAGACGTGGCGAAAGCCTTCGATAAGGTCTGGCACAACGGCTTGATCTACAAGCTCTCCAAACTCGGAATTCCAGATAGACTCGTTCTCATCATGAGAGACTTCCTTCAGAACCGCAGCTTCCGCTATCGAGTGGAAGGCGTACTTTCGAACCCCCGCCCCATCAGGGCCGGAGTCCCACAAGGCTCCTGCCTCTCTCCGCTTCTGTTCACGCTGTTCACCAGCGACATACCACGCACCCATCAGGTGGAAATCGCCCTATTCGCGGACGACACAGCCCTATACACCTCCGACAGGAATCCTGCTCGGGTGCGTATAAGACTGCAGAAGGCGCTGACCGAACTCAGCTCATGGTTCCGTAAGTGGCGCATTGAGGTAAATCCGACCAAAAGTGCAGCAGTATACTTTAGCAACAAATTCCGAAAGCCCCTAGCCATCACCCTATACGAGGAACCCATCCCATGGGTCAACTCTGCTCGCTATCTTGGTGTGATCTTGGATAGACGAATGTCTTTCATCGCTCACACAAAGAAAGTCGGTAACAGAGCTAAATTTTACATCAGCCGTTTACATCAACTCTTATGCAAGAAGAGTAAAATGTCTCTTAGAAATAAGCTGACACTCTACAAAACTTGCATAAGACCCGTTATGACGTACGCATCAGTGGCGTTTGCTCACACCCGATCGGTCAAATCCCTCCAAATTATCCAAAATAAATTCCTACGCAAAATCACGGGCGCGCCATGGTATGTGCGCAACTGCGATCTCCACCGAGACGTCAATCTCGAGTCCATAGCCCAATTCATGAAACGCGCCTCCAGGCGCTTTTATGACTCGGCTCCACACCATCCGAACCCTCTCGTCGTAAACATCTCGGACTATCCGAGAGAACCACCTGAGGCAAAGACCCTCCGTAGGCCTAGGCACGTGCTAGGGGACCCCGACGACGACATCACCACCGCTAACGCGGAGGCGATGCCTTAATCTGGGTCCCTACGCTCCACTCAATTCGGTAAAGTTTATTCAAACCTAAACACACTCTACATGACCGATTCCGCCGGCGGTTTCGACGATGCAGGGAGGTAGCTTTCCGCTTACACCCCCTCAGGGTGTATCTTCTATCAAAAAACTTTCTCTGGCAACGGCCCAAGCCGAGGTTCGTACCTAAGTGGTGCCCTTGAGCTAGTTGCCCCTATCTAATTTTCCCGGCTCTGCGCCTTCAGCGCTCGCCATAGCCCGGTAACGCTGACCTCGGTCTAAGTGACCAATCAGCATAAATATCCGTCCGAAAAAAAAAAAAAAAAAAAAAAAAAAAATTTTGTATCACACTCGCTTCGCTCGGCACGCCATCTAAAGGCGCGCGCGCTCTACGTTTGTTTTAAATCAATCAACCAAAATCATGTCAGGACGTGGCAAAGGAGGCAAGGTCAAGGGAAAGGCAAAGTCCCGTTCCAACCGCGCTGGACTTCAGTTCCCCGTCGGTCGTATTCATCGTCTGCTGAGGCACGGTAACTACGCGGAGCGTGTCGGTGCCGGTGCGCCCGTTTACCTAGCCGCCGTTATGGAGTACCTGGCCGCCGAGGTTCTCGAGCTGGCAGGTAACGCGGCGAGGGACAACAAGAAGACCAGGATCATCCCGCGTCATCTGCAGCTAGCCATCAGGAACGACGAGGAGCTGAACAAGCTGCTCTCCGGCGTGACCATCGCGCAGGGCGGTGTCCTGCCCAACATCCAGGCCGTGCTTTTACCCAAGAAGACCGAGAAGAAGGCTTAAAAAAAAAACGCGGCACACCTTCCTCTGCCTACATACCTAATGTACGGCGTAGCTGTGGTGCTGTTGTGACCACACCAACACTAAAACGGCCCTTTTCAGGGCCACAATATTTTTCGATAATGATTATTATAATGTTTCTTAATGGATAATACGACGTCTCTCGTACGTGTACCCAGTATAAATAAAATATAGGTAAAACTAAAAAAAAATAGAAATTAGATGAGTACCGTAGCTACATCGGAACATGAACATGGGTAGGTAGGGTAGTGGAGTTGGTTGTTACTTAACTACACTAGGCTGGTATGGTAGGCTAGGGACTAATAATAACATAATGAATGAACATACAAAAGCATCGCAGTCGTAACCAGCTCGCTGCTGGGTCGTGCTGGTGGCTCGAGGCGAGGAGAGACGCAAGGCGGCGTGCACCGACCGTGTCGAGTCCCGCCGATGACGTCGTCGTCCTTGAAAGTAAAATTATATTTATTAAGATTAAATATGTACCTAATGTATGTATATATAATGTAAGTAGTAAGTATACCTATAATATACAGTAAACACGTACCAACAACAACAATACCTACCTAGCTATTAATTTTAAATTCGTTTCGTTAGTTTCGATTCGAGTTGATGATAATGGTAAGCAGGCAGGTGATAGGATAGGATAGGATAGGTACATACGGTTATTCAAAATCTGAATCTTCGGTTCACTTCAGTGTTCGATTCAGCATGTTCGATAGATAAAAAATAATAATAATAAAAATAAAAATATATAAATAGTGTAGTGTTGCGGTGGTGGGGGGTGATATTAAAACGTGCGAGCGAGATACGCTAGCTAGTCCCTTTCTAACGCTTCGCTATTGGTCCGGCGAGCCGACCGCGCTTTGATAACAGCGCATCGTCGCTCGTAGGGGCCTCGTTAAATACGGAATTTTCATAAAATTTTTGTACAGTCTGCCAGCAGCTTTCGTTGCGGATAGACAAGCTAGTTTGTTTTGTTTCTCTGATTGAATAACGTTCGTTCGCAATGCCGCCCAAGACCAGTGGTAAGGCCGCCAAGAAATCTGGCAAGGCCCAGAAGAACATCTCGAAGACGGACAAGAAAAAGAAGAAGCACAAGAGGAAGGAGAGCTACGCCATCTACATCTACAAGGTGCTCAAGCAGGTCCACCCTGACACCGGTATCTCCAGTAAGGCTATGTCGATCATGAACTCGTTCGTGAACGATATATTCGAGCGCATCGCAGCGGAGGCGTCGCGCCTCGCTCACTACAACAAGCGGTCCACGATCACCTCGAGGGAGGTGCAGACCTCTGTGAGACTCCTGCTGCCTGGCGAGCTGGCGAAGCACGCCGTCAGCGAGGGCACCAAGGCCGTCACCAAGTACACCAGCTCCAAGTAAACTGTGCGCATTACGGTTTACGCCGATTGCGGGATATCGCTCGTATTCAAAAGGCCCTTTTCAGGGCCACAAAAACTTTCGCTGATTATTTGAAAATGTTTCTTTCGATTTGTAAACACGTCTCTCGACTAACCTTACAAGATAATAATTTGTTAAGATTGTATACCTATATTATACAAACAAAACAAGAAAAACTAGCTTTTGTCGTCAATCGTTCATAATACGGACGAAGCATACTTGCTTTGCACACACAAAAATATATTAAAATGTTAGTTGTACATACTGTACCCACATCGATCGACTTTACGAGTTGGGCTGTGTTCCTGTGTGCTGCTCACTCATCTCATCTCATCGTCTTATCAGATCAGCCTGCACATGCACACGCCGCGCTGCTTGCTTGCCTCGCTCGATGGTCACCGGCCGAACGTTCTTAAAACGAAAACATTACATAAGTAAGTAGGCCCCTGCTCATAATAATTAGTAGGTATCATACATATTTGCAGAGATAAGTATTAAGTAAAATAAAATAATCTACACTATGTTGGCATGGTACGCGAGTACCTTACCTACCAGCCAACGTAATAAAAAATATTATATTATATGTTATATGTCTACAACACATAACGTGACTTATTCAACCTAATAAACGTACCTAAATAATGTACATTTATTAAAACATATAAACATTAAGGGAAAACAGGGTATGTAGTATTTTTTGTTTTTGTTATAAATTTATTTTTTAATACAATCGGATCGAGACTGTTTCGTATCGTAGGATTCCTCTCCCCTCCCCACCTCCCTGCGACCCCGCGCTCGCTGTTCCGTTCACTATAAATATAAGAGCGCTAACGGCGGAAGGATTTAATATTGTTCTGTTCGCACCGCGGCACGGCACCCGTCCGTACCGTCGTCTGTTCGTTCGTTTTATTTGTCGTATCGTACGTAACTAATTGAGTGAGCAATGGCTCGTACCAAGCAAACAGCCCGTAAGTCGACCGGTGGTAAGGCGCCACGCAAGCAGCTCGCCACCAAGGCCGCTCGCAAGAGCGCGCCCGCAACCGGTGGTGTCAAGAAGCCCCATCGCTACAGGCCCGGCACAGTGGCTCTGCGTGAGATCCGTCGTTACCAGAAGAGCACGGAGCTTCTCATCCGCAAGCTCCCGTTCCAGCGTCTGGTGCGTGAGATCGCGCAGGACTTCAAGACCGACCTACGTTTCCAGAGTTCCGCCGTTATGGCACTGCAGGAGGCGAGCGAGGCTTACCTGGTCGGTCTCTTCGAAGACACAAACCTGTGCGCCATTCACGCGAAGCGCGTCACCATCATGCCCAAGGACATTCAACTGGCGCGCAGAATCCGAGGAGAACGCGCCTAAGCTTTCCGCGAATTGCGCGTATCACGCGTGCTCTTATACGAGACCACAAAAGCTAAACAAAAGGCCCTTTTCAGGGCCACACATGATTCGAAAACTATACGAATGTTTCTTTGTACGATTGGCAAAAACGTTATAAATTTTATCCGAAGTAAAAGCTTATATCACGTTCACGTACCTTACGTTACGGTTACCTACACGTAGGCATGCATAGGCAACGAAACTGATTTATTTTATTAAATTAAGTACATAAGTGCATACTTTACTTGTGATACTTAGGATTAGGATATTATAATATATGGGCGTAGTTAGTGTCTGTCTGTCCAGTGACACTGCATGCATTGTTATATTTAAAGATAGAGGAGCAACATAAAATAATTAAAAAACCGTTCCGTTTATTTAGTACGAGTATCATGATCTGCTTGCATACATACTCGTGACTCTACCTATCTGTATTGAATTGAACGAATAATACAATATACGTACTTACTGCGTAATGTTTGTGAAGTAAGTAGGTATAGGTACTTAATAATTATTATCATCATTATTATTATTATTTTAAAAGATCCGCGCGGGGGGAGCTACCGGGTGGCGCGGCGCGCCTCGCTCGCGCCGTTTCTCCGGTGCGCTTTACTATAAATATAGGCGGTTACAGCTCATGGTTCCGTAAGTGGCGCATTGAGGTAAATCCGACCAAAAGTGCAGCAGTATACTTTAGCAACAAATTCCGAAAGCCCCTAGCCATCACCCTATACGAGGAACCCATTCCATGGGTCAACTCTGCTCGCTATCTTGGTGTGATCTTGGATAGACGAATGTCTTTCATCGCTCACACAAAGAAAGTCGGTAACAGAGCTAAATTTTACATCAGCCGTTTACATCAACTCTTATGCAAGAAGAGTAAAATGTCTCTTAGAAATAAGCTGACACTCTACAAAACTTGCATAAGACCCGTTATGACGTACGCATCAGTGGCGTTTGCTCACACCCGATCGGTCAAATCCCTCCAAATTATCCAAAATAAATTCCTACGCAAAATCACGGGCGCGCCATGGTATGTGCGCAACTGCGATCTCCACCGAGACGTCAATCTCGAGTCCATAGCCCAATTCATGAAACGCGCCTCCAGGCGCTTTTATGACTCGGCTCCACACCATCCGAACCCTCTCGTCGTAAACATCTCGGACTATCCGAGAGAACCACCTGAGGCAAAGACCCTCCGTAGGCCTAGGCACGTGCTAGGGGACCCCGACGACGACATCACCACCGCTAACGCGGAGGCGATGCCTTAATCTGGGTCCCTACGCTCCACTCAATTCGGTAAAGTTTATTCAAACCTAAACACACTCTACATGACCGATTCCGCCGGCGGTTTCGACGACGCAGGGAGGTAGCTTTCCGCTTACACCCCCTCAGGGTGTATCTTCTATCAAAAAAAAACTTTCTCTGGCAACGGCCCAAGCCGAGGTTCGTACCTAAGTGGTGCCCTTGAGCTAGTTGCCCCTATCTAATTTTCCCGGCTCTGCGCCTTCAGCGCTCGCCATAGCCCGGTAACGCTGACCTCGGTCTAAGTGACCAATCAGCATAAATATCCGTCCGAAAAAAAAAAAAAAAAAAAAAAAAAAAAAAAAAGCGGAATAGCGATCCAGTCGGTCGAAAGCAGTCGGCGCGCTTGCATTCGTTTCGTTACGTTCGTGTTTTCAAAAAGTTCCATCAAACAAAAATGACGGGCCGCGGCAAGGGAGGAAAGGGTCTCGGAAAAGGTGGTGCCAAGCGTCACAGGAAAGTGCTCCGTGATAACATCCAGGGTATCACCAAGCCCGCCATCCGTCGTTTGGCGCGCAGGGGTGGTGTGAAGCGTATCTCCGGTTTGATCTACGAGGAGACCCGAGGCGTTCTGAAGGTGTTCCTTGAGAACGTGATCCGCGACGCTGTCACGTACACCGAGCACGCCAAGAGGAAGACCGTCACCGCCATGGATGTGGTCTACGCTCTGAAACGCCAGGGCCGCACCCTGTACGGTTTCGGAGGTTAATCCTGTTGTTGCGCGCGTGTGTCGGTTTCACCACCAACCGATAACTATTACAAAAACAACAACAACAACAAAAAGGCCCTTTTCAGGGCCGCATATGGTTCTGATATTATTTTATGATATACTGTTTCTTTCTGACGATAAAACAAAATAAACGTTGCATTAAATAATTATATAAACAACAAACGGTGAAACGCGCCAAATGGATGGAATGGATGTGTATGACCGCAGCCCATGGCAGAGCTTACAGTACAATACTAGTGTGTAGGTTATTAGGTACTTACTTACTAGTACTAGCTAGAGTAGAATAGTAGAATAGAGAGAGAGAGTTACTCTTTCTTTTATGTGTCTTGTACGACTGACTATGACAATGCAATGTACCTACCACTAGAATAAAATTTATTAAGTACATAGGTAGATATTTAACATAAGTAATTATTACTTAAAATAGCGATATCACTCAGGAGGATAGGATACGTGTATGACACGTAGTACCTGCTACGTACAGCGTACATCAGACAGAGCTAAAATGATTATGATACTTGGAGTGATACATTTTGTTAAGTAGGTATAGGTACCTAGTAAATATAAATTATAATAAATGTGATGTAGTTATGTTCTATTATATTAAATTAAATTTGTTTACTATGTAAGTAGGTGTATGTATTAATATACTTATAGAGTTTGTGTATTATTTGAAACTGGTTGCAAACAACCTACCTACGGTTCCGCAGACAGAGTCTTTAAGCTGTTTGCATGCAGTTATTCTCGTTGGGGGTGCTTAGAAAGGAAGGTTTTAAGGGTAATATTTTGTTAGAATTGTTATGTAGAATTGATAGTTTACAGTGTTACAATAATATTATACGAATTATGCTATTTGAGTTGGTTCTTGAGCAGTGTTTTACTCGGAATCTGCGCTTAGTGTTTTACGAGCGTTCGAACATTAGCTGTTATATCTGTCTAAATATATGAGAATATGTATGCTGTGGTGCTACACGATGTAATTGATATGTTAGCCGTTTATTTGTCACGATTAACGAATGAATATATATAATCTAATAGAGAAAAATTGAATTTAAAGACGAGCCGACCTACCTGAGGTCCCGGGCGGCGGGAAAAAATGTTTATATCTCGTTACCGGGCAGGTGTATCGTTGCGAGAGTTGCACCGAGAGACGATCACGTTCAAAACGAAGACCCTCTCCGATCGGGAAAATGTCGAACAGTATGTAAATAAGCAGAAAATCAAATTTAATTAGATCGATGTTAGTGAAAAGTTGTTAGCGTTCCTACGAGAAATCGTCTCTCGGCTGTGCCGTTTTCCTTACGGTATTGCTGTTAGTCCAGAGGTTGTCTTAAAAATAGTTGCTTATTTTATCCGCTGCTACACTAGCGCCAAACCACACGTCGCACTATACTATTACGACCATTCGCTACCGCGTTCGTTCGTTTTGTGCAGTCGAAGTCGAGTGAAGTGAAGTGAAGTGAATATACCTACCCACCCAATTATCATGGCCGATACCGCAGTAGCTGCAGAGGCACCAGCCCCGGCGACTCCAGCGAAGAAGGTGAAGGCATCCGCCGCCGCCAAGAAGCCGAAAGCGAAGCCCACCCACCCGAAGACATCTGAAATGGTGAACAGCGCGATAAAGGAGCTGAAGGAGCGCAGCGGCTCCTCGCTGAAGGCGATCAAGAAGTACATCGCCGCCGAGTACAAGGTCGACTCCGAGAAGCTGGCTCCGTTCATAAGGAAGTACCTGAAGAGCGCCGTCGAATCGGGTGCCCTCATCCAGACGAAGGGCACCGGCGCTTCGGGCTCGTTCAAGCTGGAATCGAAGACCGCCAAGTCGGCCGCCGGCAAGAAGGCGTCCGGCGCCGCCGCCAAGTCGAAGGTGTCCGCGGCCGCATCCTCGCCGGCCAAGTCGAAGAAGGCAGCCGCCGCATCCGCAGCGGCAGCCGCTTCCGCCGGTGGCAAGAGGAAGAAGGCGGCCATTGCCGCCGCCGCCTCGCCTTCCAAGTCGAAGGTCGCCAAGGCGACGACCCCGAAGGACAAGAGGGCCGCCGCGGCCGCCAAGAGGAAGCCGGCGGCCGCGAGGAAGGCCGCCGCATCGCCGGCCAAGGCAAAGTCCTCCGCCGCCGCGCCCAAAGCGAAGAAGACCGCAAAGCCTCCGACCAAAAAACCCAAGGCGCCGAAACCGAAGAAGGCAGCCGCCACTCCCAAGTCGAAGGCGGCCGCCGGCAAGAAGGCGTCCGCTTCGAAGAAGTAGAATCCGTAGGTACCTATGCAACCTATGCTACTTGTGGGTGTCGGTTCGTCCGTGTCGCGCCCCGCGTCTTCCGCGCCGTCCCTCTCCGTCCGTGTCGAGACGGGAGGCGGATGCGGATGCCACGCAGAGGCAGGCAGGAAGATCGCACCTCGCGTACTGCGCGTATGCGATACCCAAAAAGCCCTTTTCAGGGCTAACAATACATTCACAGTACACGTACAGCACGTGAAATGTTTCTAAAAGCAAAAATGCGTCTAAACAACAACTACTACTTTTAAAATAAAGCAACCCGTCTCCGTCCTTGCTTGCTTCCTTCCTTCCTTTCTCATTTATCGCCCATCGTGCATTGATCTTGTTTGAATTGAATCTTCTTGTTTGAATCGTCTTGTTTCGAACACGTAGGTAGATAGATAGATTCATAATTTTCCACCATAAACATTGGTCCATCTATAGATCCCGATTCAATCCGACTGCCCGACTCCCGACTCCGACTCCATCTAAATATACGCAATTTCAAGGCACCTTTATATATACCAAACTTAGGCGGGCGGATTAGCAGGTAGCAAATAGGAGGCCTAGAAATATAGCCAATGGGAGGCTTAGAATTAAAGCCAATCGGAGGCCCGAAAACCATCTAGAAACGCGGAATAGCACCAATCACACGTAGCCTTGAGCCAGTTGCCGTAGTTCTCAGAGACAACTAGCAGTATATAAGTTGGTTGCAGAAAAATACGTGTTCATTTAGTTATTATGATCAGACAGTGACAGGTTACGCTTTGTGAAATATTGGCATGGAGGAAGTCATTACCATTTTAAATTATGCTTTGAAGTAAATTGAGTGGACTTTTTATCGAAAATAAACTAAGGATTCGAAATTCTTTAAACAAAGGAACGAGTCGACATGGGTGGATTTACCGTAGAAAAGCAAAGTTTTGGATGCGTACCTTAAATTTTCCTGATGACGGCGCTTTTAGTTATGTGATGCTCCCAGGATAAGTTTTCAGTGATGATGAAGCCAAGATTTCTTTACCTCGCAGCAGTAACCTAAAGGAACATCGTTTTATTTAACGGAGGATTAGGTCGAGCCTAGAGATTAAGGCTTGGCTCTGGCTACCATTAATCAACACTTGTGTTGATTTGGAGACATATCTTCCTTGACCAAGATACAGCTCATAAATCTCCTGTCAGCAGGCGTCATCATAATGTAAAATATCATCCGGCTTAAAAGGGAGGTAAATCGGTTGCATGCACATCATCAGCATATAAGTGATAGAAAGAGCGAAGGTTCAAAAGGATTCATTAAGATAGAAAGGGCTGCTCTATCATAATGAGCGCAGGATGGCCAGAAGTATGGAGTGAAGGATGGCAGTACTAATGTTGTGAGCTGAAACGATGATGATGCGAAAACACGATTGAAAAGAATTTAGAAGATGAAATTGTAGATTTGATGGCGTTCCGTTACAAAACCTTCCATAGGGATCGTAAAGTGGAAATAGGACGAGGTCGTCCCATCTTTATGAATTCCTTTGAACCTTCGCTTTTTATCAGTTACATCCTTTTATGAAAAAGCACATACCTATCCCAAAATTAATTGACTATGTGCTTTTTTCATATGGATGGAAAGACACCAGAAGGAAGAAATTAATAAAGTGGGAGATGCGAAAGTTAGGATTGAAAATATATACCTGTTTTACATGCGTTTATACATATATATATATATAAACTACGGATAGATAAACTACTGTCGGACTATATCGATGTAGATAAAATTAAAACAATTTTTATCCATCTATTAACTTTATTACTCTCCAACATTGTGATACATAATCTAATCTACTACATAAGGACATTATTATGTACATAAGAAATAAACAAAAATAAATAAATAAAAAATAATATTTATTACATCAAAATAAATTAACATGATTTGTTATACTTATATACTGTAACATGGTAATTAAATCTCTAACATAACGCGGTGTGGAACAAATTCACTAGCATCACAGTACGGACTTGCCAGAGCCTTAATATCATACTTTGAATATCACCTAATATCCTGCAACATCTGTTTAGCAAGTACCGTTGCCTAATGTGTCGATCGTCACCATTAATACAAAGCTTTCATACACATAAACACATACTTAAACCGTACTTATCAACTAAGGCGAAAATATTTCAATTTGAATCGTCTTTGTTGATAAGTGTTCTGTAAACTGTTTATGTATATCAAAAACTTCACAGAAAGAGTATGACACGGCCAGTTTTGAATACACCTTCATACAAACATATGCATATATTGTAACAAGATACAACAGCGACATACTCTTTCTGGTCAAACTATGCGTTTGTAAAAGTGGCGCGGTCGGTAGTGGCTAAATTAAAATAATAAGTTACTAATTTCACTTGGATTTGCCTGCCTCTTCCGCTTCAAGTCGCTTGCGCATCGACTCTGGCATCTCGGCGGGCGGCGGGCGCGGCATCCTCAGCCAAACCTGGAAAACGCAAATATTTATCAGTTATGTAACATAAGACGTATACTGTAATCTATACACAGATTCAGTCTCATAGTGAGTAGTAGTTCCACATGGCATTTCAGTAGGAACAATTGGTTTATTTTCAAATCATTGAATTTCATTTGAATCACTGAATATAAACTTTTTTCAGAGATCACAATCTTATATTCTTGAGAATAAATATTTTTGTTGGTACATTGCGGATAGTTGAGACCAGATCAAACCTGTAGAGCTTTTCTGTAAATATATCCTGAACCTCGAAAGCTGAACCATAACATCTCACATATCTATACTGTAAATATATTCATTCCTAAACTCACTGTGGATATGTTATAGAATAGCTATACAGATCATGCAAACATTTATCCCGCAGCCAGCATCAAACCAGCACCGCTGGGCACTCGCCTCGCCACTATACACACGTCGTATTGATTTAGTTCTTGAGCGGGTATAGTCTAAATGCGATTTGTTCTTCGATTCTAGACTATTAAAAGCTATGTCGTATTAGGTTCACGTTCTACCACACGCGAAAGATGACATAAGTAAGAAATGATTGCATAGATGACGGCTGATAGAGGTAGATAGGCTGGTGGCCTTAGAGGTCGAGAGAAACAGGCACAGCTTCACTCAGCTCAAGACGTTCTCAAGTGATCCTTGCGATAAATACCTTTTGACTTTGGTTGAGATGGCCACCTACTACACTAAAACCATTTAGCAACAGTAAAAAGAAAATGAAGGATCGGCACGACCTCATACCTTAACAGCATCATAGATGAACCATTGCAGCGCGGTGAGTGTACCAATCATCACGATCCTGGGCCCCAGTCCCTTCCATACGCCGGCCATGCCAAGTTTACCGATGATAGAGCCGACGGTCGCAGTCCTGTCCTGAAATTGAGAATACATTGTGTCAGGTAATGGTAGTATTGATATCGAATAGAGACTTATTTAACTGCAGAATCTTTGGTTCAATAATAGAATTACTAGAAAAGGATTTGCTGTGTCGTGGGTATCAGAAACAGAGTGCAATCTACCATATCACCCAGGCCACATGTACATGCAAATATTTGTTTCGGAGCGGGAATCGTACTAGCTGGCCAGTCGCACAACGTGCCTGAGATCCTAATACAAAAGTCAGCAACCAAATTATGTAACTAATTCAAACTGAGGCTTCACATGCGTGGTACCGAAATTAAATGTAGTCAAGTCTTCTCCAACCCTTGAACTATCCTCTACAAAAAGCCATGCCCATCCATTGCTCCGTGAATGAAGGACAAACCAACAAACACACTTTCGTAGTACCTATGCAAAAAGATTAACTAAAAATACAATAATAGGCTTAAAAGGGTATAATGCGTCAAGTTGTCATGTTACAAAGCAAGAAAAGCAAAATAAATCAAACAAATACCACAAGTCAAGTAGGCCTCCTGAAGTCTTCTATGACGATACTTGCAGAGTCGAATCTTAGTTGAATTTAGAGAAATGCGTTCACCAAGTTGTTTTCATATAATTATTGCTCCTTAATAACCAAAAACTTTAAATCCAACCACAACTATTTATTAACAATATTTATATATTACCTACTTACAGTGCCACAAGAAAACAGTTATAACTTATATTTGATGAGCAGCAATGGAGCAAATTAAATAGGCAAACAAACAAAATAGACACATACATTATATAATTATATTAAAAGCAACGCACCACTCTTAGATGTGCGAGGGGAAGATCTAGAACGCGACACAAGTGTAAAAAAAAGGATATTAAAACGAGTAAATTCTAAAGAGCATTTTTTTTTCGTGAACTTAGCTAAAGAAATCGGCCAAGTGCGATTCAGACTCGGTTTACGTACAATCTTGTATGTTGACCGTTCGTCAACGCGGAAATAGAATGTCAAAGATTTGTCTCTTTTTAGGGTTCCGTACTCAAAGGGTAAAAACGGAACCCTATTACTAAGACTTCGCTGTCCGTCTGTCTGTCTGTCCATCCGTCCGTCTGTCTGTCACAGGGCTGTATCTCATGAGCCGTAATAGCTACAGTTGACATTTTTACAGATTATGCATTTCTGTTGCTGCTATAACAACAAATAATAAAAACTGAATAATTTTTTTTAAGTAGGGCTCCCATACAACAAACGTGATTTTTTTTGTTTTTTTATAGATACGGAACCCTTCGTGCGCGAGCCCGACTCGCATTTGGCCGGTTTTATTTTAAAACACGACCGAAACAACTTGGTGAACGCAAAAAAAGAAACGACGTAAGTACAAAGAAACCACAAGTCGCTCTGAAAAGTGCGGTTTATAATGGTCCCTACTATAACACGAACCAGAAACTCTACCTTTGAATATAGAAAACAAAAAAAATATGCGTGTGACATCCCATAAATGTAAAGCGATGATTAGTGCCGATAAGCAGGGACCAAAGATAGCCATAGAAACAACAAGACATGGTTCAGATTCAAATGAACAAGTACCATGTTGAGTCGCACTGAAAAGTACGGTTTATACTTCTTGAATAGTGATTTCTTGTGACGAACTTCTTTCAGGAATGTCAAAGAAACAATTAAAACAGCGCATTGAAAACTGCGTGGATCATATCGCGCTGAAAAGTGCGTTTAAAAATCTTGGATCTTTTTCTTCGTATTTCTGCTAGAGGTTCTTCTATGGTAACAAGGTTACGCAGCACCCAACACGCGCACTAAAAAGTGCGTAGACGCATGACAAAGAAACAAAATGTCAAAGAAACAAAACGTCAAAGAAACAGTAACACTGCGCAGTGAAAACTTCGCAGTGTCAAATCGCCCTGAAAAGTGCGTTTAGAAGCTATGATTCTTGGCGAAGACGTTGCAGACTGCTTTGATTCTCGAGTCTTGATCGAAGGTCATGTTTAAGTCAAAGAAACAAGTGTGTAGTGGAATGCACATGTCAGTTCGCACTGAAAAGTGCGTTTTGCTTGAGGCATAAGCTCAAGTGGTTCTTGTAGAGCTAATATCCACCTGCACCAAAATTCAAGTACATGCTTCTCTCTATTAGGATGAAGATCGTATAGCAAATTTGATGCTAGGTAGTTCCAGACAGACATGAATTTTGAGTTTGGTACAGTTGGTCATCTGCATTAAAATCACTACCCACTGGAACATATAAAGACCTGATCGGCAACTCTTAACGCTGGTTAAAGGAATATTGGAATGGAATATTGTAATATTATAGTAGTATACATAGTCCCGTGACTATTAAAGAAAATGTATTATCATTGTCACGGGACAAGTTACCTAAACAAAGAAGTCTTTTTTTCCCCATGTTACTGTATGTTAGAGCGGTAGAGACCTTTTACAAATTTAATAAATAAAAGATTACACGCTAAGTTAATACAATTCACACAACAGATTGATCCAAGCATTAAATGTTGAATGAGCTTTTTATATCCAATATACGTCGTCAGTAAGCCATATAATTGTAATGGTTTTGTCAAAGAAACAGACTTATTCCGCTATTGCGAAATGTGGGCGCACTGAAAAGTGCGAATTCGGTTATTTTCAGTTTTTGAGTACTGGAACGTTTTTTCTTCATTAGTTCATCTTCTTTTTGTTTTCTTCAGGTGCTTGGTAGTTCATGTGGTTGTCTTTTCTTCAGTTCTTTCCTTCAGACTTGGATTTCTGTCTTCAAAGATCATTCTTTCTTCTTGATCTTCGCACAGAAACATTCAAGATGGGTTCGCACTGAAAAGTGCGTTTTGTTGGCAAAGAAACAAATACGTTCGACGCTATGTCTACTAACGACGTACGTTGGATTTTTTGTCTGTAAACGGATGCTACTTGTCTAATATGATTACAGTATATGAATAAAATTTTAACCCTGTATCTACTATTCAATAATAATCTGTTGTGTGAACAGTAAAACCATGTGTTGCTACCAAAGCGACTGAACGATGATTGAATGGATATTATTATGTGAACAGTCTTACGCAGTCGCTTGGTGGCTCTATTTTGAGACGTTGTCCAAATAGAAAACCCGCTATCAGGATTCTATTTTATAAATAACCTAATTCAATACATATTTAGAGAAGATAAAGATCAGATTGCGAGATTTGAACAATACATTTCAAATGTCAAGGGGCAACGCCTAATTTATGTCCTGATGTTATGTTATTGTATGTCTTGATTCAAGCTGTAACAGCAACATATAAAAATGTTACCTGGTTCAGTTTGGAGACGACTGTGTCGGCGGGATGGGAGACAATGGCACAGAAAACGCCAGCGATGTAACCGGCGGCAAAAGTTACCACCAGCTGCTCGCCCTTGGTGCATAGCTCGCGGGGCTTCGGGACCACGTGCTGGAAAACACAATTTTATGTTATCGACGAGTAATTTTTAGCTGTGTTTTGTTTTGGTACAACGGTTATGCTGCAGATAGACATTCTCTCAGATTTCTAGGCGCTTAGATCCTCGAAGATGTCTAAAGGGGTTAGTGAGAGGCACGTCCAAACATTACATTTGGCAGTAGTTACTAACACATAGCCTATGTTCTCGAAAAGCAAATAGGCTACATCTTATCTAAGTTCCACGCGAGCGAAGTCGCGGGTGAAAGCTAGTAATATTATAAATACACAAGTTCGGGAGTTTGTTTGTTTGAGATTCTATCATGGCGTAAGAGCTGAACCAGACATTTATAGGAAACTAGCAGTCCACTCTGGCGTCGCACGGGTGTTTTGGTTACATTATTGAAGTTTTAGTAATAAATATAGCTCTCAATACTCATGAGATAATGAATCATTCTAATGGTGAAACAATAATCGTCATCCAGTTTTGAGTTTATTGGATACAACCATACAAAAATACAAATGTTTCCTCTGTATAATATATTAGTATAGACATGTATAGATAACATACCTTGTAAAGCAGCTCAACAGTCTTTTCAAAGCAGGCAAACTTCATCATGGTGTACGGAATCTGCCTTCCCCACAGTGGCACCAGTCCCTTGTAGAATGTTCCATAGCCTTCGTTCTTCACCATCTTGGGCCACGCCTCACGGAGTGTGCTGGCGAAGCCAGGCATGGTTTGGATGCGGACCTGTGTAAAAAACGTTTTAATCAATGGCTGGTTCAAGAGATAATCTTCTTAAACTCTTATGTAATATTGCAAAAATAGAGTAATCCTCATATTTTTAGTTGTAACCTCGAAATATCGATCTCGAAACCGTGTTTTGGTAGTTTTATTTAAAGAATGACTTAAATTTTGCCTCTAGTCAAGGATTCCTCAGTCAACAGAACTGTGAACTCATGGTACCTCGAGATCTACCTTCACATTCCTCGACAGCTTCTGAACGACAAATGCGTGTGACGATTTTATCAAACAGATGAAAATCTCCTTAGACTGATGACGTAATCGAGGAACATTCAAAATATCGATTTAAGATACCAAACATATTCTCAGAGGGAAATTCGAGCAGCAGAGCTTGAGTCAAGGTAGTTTTAAGATTACAACTAAGAATATGAGGATAAACATTTGACCTGTATGCACAATACAAGTACAGGAAAACATTATCACAAATGTTAGAAATATCTGTAAATATCTCTCGAGTCGTTATTCGCACTCGCTATTAAATTTTTGTGCAAGGAAAGTAACTAACTTCTTTGTGATTGATATTACCTTAGCGGCCTCCATCGGTGACAGGGCAATGTCAGCGAAGAACTCAGCCGAGGCGGAAGCGGCGAGGTATACCACTGTACGGTATGTGTACGCTGTCTCTTCGTCTAACAGCTTGTTGTAGCCCACCTTGAACACCTCATACAGGCCGAATTTGCACATACCCTGGAAATGCAAATGTGTGTGTTAATGTGCTTTGGGGATAATGTGTTCATTATTTGAGTGAGTTAGTCATATAATCGCAATTTCCACATGGTTCTTCGGTAGGAACAATTGGATTTGAATTTTAATCATGAATTTTACTACCTACTTGCATAATTATAGTTATTTTTAAATTTTTGTTGACTATGCTCAATTGCAAATGGCGAAGCAAACCTGCACTTCATGTAAACCGGTATTGATGATTGAAAACTTAATTCATGACTTATTTGATTTGACAAACAAGAATGAAAAATAATAATTAATATTGGTTCACATTTCACACATCGCCATCTAGCCCCGAACTAAGCCAAGCTTGTACTATGGGAACAAGATTACTGATAGAATACTGTTTCTTTTTTTTATAACAGTCATACACAGAACAATCATCTATGTTCTTCAAACAAGTGATTGTCGTGGGTGAGACAATCAATGGTGATCAAACCCAGAAAACACAGTTACTACCAACTAAGCTTCAGGTCATCTTGATTTGTATGTGTTGTGTATTGTTTACCTGCATGGAGTACCCAATGAATGTGGGCGCCCATCCCTTGGCGAGTCCACGCATACCCTCCTCCTTGACGGATACGCGGAAGCCGTTCACCACGTTCTTGTACTTGTCGGCATCTACCTGCAGCCGGCATTTCACCAAATCGAGTGGGACAACAGCCGTGTGCGTGATACCTGTATATTGCAAGCTTTTAGCGCGTTGTACGTTTATTAGTTCAACTAAAATAGGATTCGACTGTAATCTCCAAGTAGATACTGTCTAAAGGGGTTAGTCAGAGGCTCGTCCAAACATTATATACGGCACATGCCCACATTTTACAGTAGCATTTCACACGTGACAGGTTGTACGCCCGTCGTCGCTTACAAGAATACAAACTGGTTTCGATCACCGTTATAAACACATGATAATGGGCATATACATTTTAGATTTTGTTTCTGAAGAATCACCAAATTCAGACTATTACTTCCACTACCAGGATTAAACCAGGAGGCATGACGTCAGGAAGGCGGCCGGTTGTAAAAAAAACTCCCAATCCAAATCCATTTTCAACATCTAGATGTTGTCCTGATCCCATGAGGACATGGGATAAAGCAAAGATGAAGACGAAGAAGACTTTGAAAAAAAATATATATATTAAGTTGAAAATCCCAATCCTAAAGGTCTGTGGCCCCATAATGCTGTAAAGAAGTCAAGGCTGCAGATAGATGCTATGAAAAAATCTTAAAGATAAGTTGTGTAATATATTATGATAAGAGCTAATTATCTTTCTTATCACTGGTGTCTGCATGATATTAAAGTTTATGCAACGTGAATTGATTTGCCACACCTTAACATGAGTTACAGCTGATTATAAAGTGCATATTTTCACAAACATTAGTCCATTATGTGAGATTTTGGTAATTTTTCGGGCTGTTGATTGTGCCAAAGAAATGGACATACATACACTCGAAAAACATTACCCTTTCATCCTTTTCAATCGGGTAAAAAGTAGAATAGATATTTCACTCACCACATGACAGGACTCCTCCAAGACCGCAAAGCATGAAGTACTTAGGAGAGGCGAACTCGCAAGAGTCCTGAGGGACAACTGCTGCTGCTGCCATGCCCTGTCACAGAGACAACATTATAGTTCACAGTTTTTACAAGCGTTTATTTAACGTGCAACGTGTATGTAACTAAGTTAAGGTTTTGAAACAGTTATCCCCAACCGATTAAGCTGAAATTTTGCATACACCTTTAGTTCTGGTGCCAATACAATAAAATGGTGACAGCGAGCTGATCTGATGATGGAGTCAGGAGCTGTTTAACAGACACTCACAACGGAACTTTTTAGTAAATACTTTATGAACTTATATCTCAAGTTAAATAAGTACACATAAGATTCAGAATTCTTAATTTCAGGAATTTTCATCTATTAAGATAAAGTCGTAAAAACGTTTTCCTGAATCTACGCGGTCAAAGTCGCGGGTAAAACTTGTAATCAATAGTCTTATAATAGCCCTCAGATCTCATAATCTTGGTATCATAGGGCGCTCAGGCGGACACGCTGCGTGTAGTGGTCGCGACCACCCAGCCTCCCTCCAGCGCTTTGTTTCGTCATTGGGCATAATAATTGTAACTTATTTAACTGGAATGCTAACTGCAAAATGTGGGCATGGCATGCCAATATTTGAATGTGCCTCTAACTAACTCCTTTAGACATCATCAAGGATCTGCATGTTTGGAGTTCTGAGAGGATGTCTACCGTACTTGGGGATTTTTATAAGCATGGGTTATATGTACCTATGTAACGGAATCTTTAAAATTATAGCATGTTTTTTAAACTGTATTTTTTTTTGTTTCTTGTACGACTCTTTTGTCTTTTGGCAATTTTTAACCTATGTATAGTGTGTTATACTACTAGGCTAGAGTAACATAAATTTATGAATAAGGTAAAATTAATAAACCATCTTGACTTATTATTAATTAATAATTACAAATAAAAAGAATGAAAACAAGAATGTAGAAGGTAAATTATTCAACTTTATAATTTTACAAAATCAAAACATTAATTCACCTTTTAGCGTTATTTAAATAAATAAATGAAAAAGGATCATGTTGTTATCTCTCAGTATAGTTGAACTCTCAAATCTCTAGGCATTCAAGGGATTGGAGGCACATCCAAACATTTGAAATGCAAAGCCGGACTACTGCTTTGTGAACAAAATATTAACATAGAAATTGTTACATACCTCTAGAATGCTAACAGCTGGCTTATTTCGTAAAAACTATGTTTATCATGTTATGGCTTTCAATGCAGTTTAGGTACATAGGTTCTATAATAGTTAGTATGAAATTGGTATGTGTTCTCATATACACATGGTATGTGTTCGTGTGTGTCATAGCCATGGCAATGGCTATGTATGATTTTTACGAAATAAGCTAGGAGAAATGTGACAGAATAAATTGTTTACCTGTTCAATTTGTGGGGTGGATAGTGTGGAAGCTTGGCATTGCGCTGGTGCAAGGGGCCCGCGGAACGGAGAGTTCCGCGCAGACTCCAACAGGGATGAGAACATTATTCTGAAAAATTTATATTTATAATTATGACTATTATTAATTAGTTAATTACCATGTTTTTATTAACTCGCATTCTTGTGAATTTCTGGGTGGAATTTTGTTGATTTTAAACTAACTTCCGGATGAGTTAGATACTTAAAATTTGGACCATAGCATGAAAATGTAAAAAAGGAGAAAAATAAAAATTAACAAAAACATTTTTTATTTGATTGTTAATCAAAATTATGTGGTGAATACTTAGTGAAATATTTTATCACTAAGTACGTACATTCCCACCAATCCATTTATTATTTTATCTAGTTTGTTGCTAATGTCATTAGTTATTTCTTGGTCACTCTACTTATGGTCTGTTTCAGTGACCAGGTTGAAGTATTTACCATGTTTGTTACAATACTATCACTAAGTACATAGAGACAACATTGTAGGTAGGTATTATGCAAGAATACTGCAGTAACCTAGTTTGGAGAAAAATGCGCCATTTTAGAGACATATAACTTGAAATTGATCATTGTTGAATGAACCTTTAGTACAACTGTTAATTTATACTAGAGGGTCGGACCCGGCATCAAATGAAAAAAATAAGTAAGGACTTATTTAAAATGCAGTCAAACAAAAAAAGCTACAAACGACTTACAAAAAAAACGGTTAGAGCATAATTTGCGCGTTCCAAAGTCCTACTGACCTTCTGTCGGGAATAGTCTAAAATCAATGCCAATGCCGAATGAACGCAACGTCAAACGATTAGGTTAGGTAACTGCACACTAAATTTCACTTGTTTTAACGAAACAGCTATCATTTGTTACAATTACAATGACATTTAGCATAGAATTTGAAGGCAATCGATGAGAACCAATTCAAAAAACAAAAAAAAACACCATACGCGATCAATAGTACTGCGGGGCCTGGGTATGTTTGGGGTTATCGTAATAATAATTGGTTGAATTTAAAAAGTGCTTTATGGAAAATGACTAAATTATTGACAGATTTCGAAAAATGAGAATTACAGATATGGGACAAGGTCACGTGCTAACATAATTTCATTAGACATTACGTAAGGAAAATTCAAGAGCGAGATAATATAATAAGTATAAATGACAATGAGATGAGAAAATATTTTAACATTTATGACTTTTCTTTGCAATATTATAATGATATATTTAACTTACATGTTTTAAATCCTATGGAAAATATCACACACTCCTGAACACACCTCACCGCGCCTGACGCACAGTTGTAAAGGAAATGATGTTACCGCTGACAGCGCCATAGCGGAAGTTATATAATCATATCACGTGGTATATTTCCTCGCAAATCTTCAAAATAATAATATAGTCTAATAATTATATCTGTATTAATTATAATATATATTTTTATTATATTAAAACGTTTTAGTACATAAAATAATAAATCTTATAAAAAAACAGTTGGTGAATTTGGTATTTATTGCTAACGACTTACGCCATCTAGCGTCGAGTAGATTGCCACTCTGGGGTAAGACTATAGCAAATTAGCAAAGTTCTACTTTTCGAGTCGCTATTTCCATGAATGTCAAAGAGCATGTATGTGTGCAAATAGCGCTAAAAGCGTACTAAATTATCGAAGAAAATATTACTGTCATCAACATTAGTTCATATATTGCATTGTGGCAATACATTACATGACATACCATACACTATGGCAAGGCAAGGCGCGAATTTAGTAATTATTTTACGCAAGGGTTGAATTATTGAAGGGATGTCCGAGTTTCATAGTTTCAATGATAATGATATTTCAGTTTTTTTGTAGAAGATAAGATGACTTATTGAGGGTCCCACGGATCCAGCCCCCTAAAAAGGTTGTGATGGACGAAAAACGTGAAAAAATAGCCGACGATTACTCGTAAACTTATTGTAAAGCCTACTTAGCCGTGATAGTTTTGCATTTTACTTCAGTATATGTAGGTAGGTTAGCAGTCCGCCCCAGCGGCGGCGTCGCACAGATGTAATGCAATGATATTATGGGTAATTTTTTTACACCTTGGGTTACATTATCGAAGTTTTAATAGGGATCCCTATTTTTTCTATTAATAAATATATCATGTTAAGCTACTCAGAGATAATGTACCTAGCATTCTAATGGTTAATTAATTTTCGAAATCGGTCCAGAAGTTTTTGAGTTTATTCGTTACAAATATACAAAAAATCTTTCCCATATTAGTAGGTAGGCACTTAATTATAGATTATTACACTCATAATAACTTTGAATGGTATGGAACTTGGGAATGGTATAATTAAAAAAGTAATTTACAGGTACTGATATGGCCTTGAAAATGAAGTGATTTTTTTGGATAAGGATTAATACCCAGGTACGAATAATGTGGCCTAGTTTGTACAGGCGGCGTTACTATTGCATATTTTAACATGAAAAAGTAGTTATTGTGACATAACTGTAATAGTTGGACATATCGTCCATTTGCGACGACAGTGTGACATCTCAAAAACCGTAATTTTACAGAAAACGGCTTTTGAACATTAAAATGAGTATAACTCTTAAATTGTTGTCAAGATAGCTTTATTATGTATGAGGTGATTAGAGTATAACTAATATTGAAATGAAATATCAAAAGAAATAACACATTTGGAACCAAATTAACTTCATTTATAGAGTTTGAAAAAAAAATGGAAAACTTATCACGTTTTTCCAGAAAAAAAGAGAATTTACAAGTGGGTAAGTTTAGTTGTCACGTTGAAGATGACGTAAAATTTGACATTTAACTAAGTTATATGAAAACAAAACATTATTCTTGAAAAATAGTATTTTATTGTAGGAATAATAGAATCATTCAACATAGTGGTAACTATTTTAATCATACCAGTTTGTTGCGTTCAATTACACTTAGACTTATAAAAAAGTTATAATTATTAAGACACTTACTGTTTTTTTCACACTATCAAATTGAAACAAATGAGTGACAGGAAAAATAAAGCTTTCTTTAAGTAAAGCCATTATTAGCTATTTAATTAGGAACTTAAGTAAACTATTAGGTATGATTGACTAGTATTGTCTTAGATCAGTCTAGAAGGTATCTTGTACTGCTTACATTTCTTTTACTTATTCTAAAAAATAATTTGTATCAAAGCACTTGTGAAAACTTAACATACAAGACTGCCAAAACAATTTCGTTAACTGTTACATATAAGAAACAAAATATGTATAACGTAAAACCTATCTAAGTAGAGACTTAGGAACTAGCGACTTTATAGATAATAACTAAATAACAGGTACTCATAGGAACATTATCTAAACATAATAACAAACATTGGAACATTAGTGAGATTAATCAGTCATATAAATTCAGTCTTATAAGTAACTTTATATTTTTAAACAATTTTTAATTATAAACTTTCGAAAAATGCCCTGTAATAGCCAGGAATGTAGTTGCCATTTAGCAGTGAAAGAAGATCCTGTTTTTTCTTTTCGGCCAACCCCGGTTTTCTATTGAAAGCGTTCTTTAGTTGGATTGCATTAACAGGCTTCTTTTTTATTACCACAGCTCTCTTCATATTTTCATCCGCGTAAGACGTACGATAGTAGATCGCATGTGGATCATCTTTTAGCACTCGAATCCCTTTTAATTCAGAAGTTTTAACGACGTTTTGATCTTCATCCTTGTGAATTGCGAAATTCATTTGATTGAGAACAGCCTTCCAATCATAAATGTCACTGTAACATAATTCATTTACATGTATTGGCTCTGACTTCTTTCTTGCAGCTTTGATCGCCCCAATAAATCCTTCAGGGGTAAAAATAGGTACACTTCTCAACTGCCTTTTTACCTGGCGTTCAATTTGGGAGTGGGCCGAGTCTCCCTCATTTTGTGTGTCCCTTAATGAGAAATTTGTGTGTAATTGAGTTTATGTTTGGAAGGTTCTGAACAGCATAGAGATACATTTCACCTTCACCTTCAGATACGATTCACCTCTTCTAAGGACTGAATGATAAATGACCACTGTCTTTCAATTTCACCCAAATCCCAGTACTCTTTCAAAAGTTGTTGTCGTTGAATTTCCGTTATATTTGCGTAACATTTAAATTTACAGGTTTCTTTACAGGGGGGTTTAATTCTTCGTTTTGGAATATCCTTTTGAGTTTTAGCTGATTTATAAGGTTTCCCACTATTTCTCAATTTCTTTGCAATATTCTTCTTCCATTTTTTTTCTTGTCTTGGCCTTTTTTTCCCTTTTTTAGTAGGAGTTTCAACAGTAGTAGGAGGATTTTCAGATTCTGTTGCGGCGACGACGCTTGGTTCAATTGGAGGCGATTGGTTTTCGGTACTCATAGTGTCAGGTTCATCGATTGGATTTTCATTAGAAGTAAGAATTACTGAGTCGATGCCTGACCTTCCTTCTTGGTTTGCCGTTTGCTGACTAGGCGCAGCTGTCGGAACATTATCGCTCATAATATCATTGAGTGAAAATACAGGTCGGCGTTTTTCTTGAATTTCTTTATAGTCGGGGTCTTTTACGGAGTCATCGCTGTCCTCAGTGAAAGATGAACTTGAAGAGCTGCTACACGAACTACTTGAAGAAGATGAACTCATCGATACACTGCGATAGCGATGACTTTGCGTCGTTTTTTGATCATTAAATGATCAAAAAACGACGCAAAGTTTACTGTTTCATCGTCGAGAATCGTCGGGTTATTACGAGCAACTAAGGTACTTGAGGAAGATGAACTAGGTGATACACTGCGATGGAGATGAGTTTTTGTCGTTTGTTGGTCACCAACTGTTTCATCGTGGTAACCAGTGTTTGAAGTGGGGTTGTCACGAGCCACTAGGTTGCTACTGGACAAAGCTTCGTCCATTTTTTTTTGAGCCAATTGCAATATTAGCTTAGACCTGGTCCCCATCTGTAAAGATAACTGTAGTTTTATATTGCTGTTTAGTGTATACAACGTGACAAGTGAACATACCATAAAACTTTATCAAAATGTACTCTGCAACAACAGAACATCAACAAATGACCTACAACATATTTCCAGTTAAGGAGAAACATGTATCATCTACAACGTTACAATTCAAAATGACGCGGTGATACTGTGAATTTCTTCCAAGAAAAACGTGACATCAAAAACTTATCTCGTTCACTTTGCTCGATATTTTACAAGAACACTGTTATAAGTATGCGTGTCACATTATCGAATAAAAGAAAATCAATAAAAGAGACTCACCTTTATCACCTAAATCGTGGTATCCTCGTGATGTCACGTTTTTCACGAAAACCGAGAACACTTCACACCTCGAAGCTCAAGTGACAACTGAATTGTAACTGTGTCGAAGCCAACTAGATCAACAAACGAGACAGCGCTACACTGTGATATTTTGTCTGTTTCTCTCATTTACTTTGTTGTTTTTGTAGTAAAAAATATCCCGTTTTTGAAGATAACAGAACGCGAGATCACGATTCAGAATATCAGTAAAACAAAATATCGTATAGTTCGAGATGTCACACTGTCGTCGCAAGTGGACGATATGGTATATGGTATCAGACTTTTTTGTAGATAATGATGTTTTTTATAAAACTATAGTGCTCTATTGTCAACAATTTCCGCAGCGTACGCGATATAAGGATTTTTTTTACACGTTGGGTTACATTAACAAAGTTTTCAAGATCCCTAACGTTTTTGAAAATATTCTATAGCCTATGTTCATCAGAGATAATGTAGAATTCTAATGGTAAAATATTTACCAATGTGCAAAGTAGGTATTTAAGTTTACTTTCAAAAAGAATGATTCCAAGGTCTCTTAATTAGGATACTGTAGTAATTTCGGAATTGTTTATGCTGTATTTATAGTTAAGTGGTTTATTTTTTCTAGTAAATTTTATATGAAAACATTTAGAAGGATTTTGTAGCATTCCGTTAATATTAGGTACACCAATTAGTTATTGCATCTATGTCTTCTTGTAGTAATTGAACTTCAGATTTAGATTTAATTGTCCGATAAATTGTAAGGTCATCTGCAAATAAAGAAAACTTGCTATGTTTTATATGTTGTGTGATGTCGTTTATAAATATCAAAAAAAGAATTGGCCCTAGATGAGAGCCCTGCGGGACGCCTGATTTCGCTAGGTAAACCTTAGGTTCATATCCTTTTACAGTTACTGTTTGGGGTCGACTATTCAAGTAAGATCGAAACCAATCAAGTAGAGTACCAAAAATTCCTTGTTCACTTAATTTATTATTATAATCTAGTGTTAGAAATCAGGATGGAAATAGGGTTTTTAAAAAGAGAAATCGAAATACCTAAACTGAATAATACGAACTTTATAATAAAATGAACTTAAATGACAAAACAAAAATAATCATAATCGAGCGAAAATAATTTAAGAGACGTCCGTCACGTTCGAAAGCCAAGAAAGAAGTGCCTCGTGCGACCAACGAGCTTTGTTCGGGCTATGGTTCGGGCTATGGTTCGGCTTTGTTCGGGCTTGGCCCCGCCCACTGAAGAGATATTCCTAACACGGCCTCTCCTGACCATGCGGCGTCCTCGACCGCCTTATTCAAGATAGATACCTCGCGATCTGGAAGGTCATCAGCTGGTTAATCGTCTTCTGTAATAACACACATCGTTACCAAGCTGAAAACAGTCGGAGAACTAAGTCGATTTTGCATTACGATCGTGAGCGTGCACACAAACCATCGTAAGCGAAACCGAGTTCACTCAAAAGCCTCACATAACAAAGATTTGTAATTTAACGTATAATTCGAAAAGCACAAACGACAAACTCCGGATCTTCGTTGTTGTGCCGCATAACGAAAGCATTAGGTTTTTAACTGCGATCGCTATGCCCCGCGATACAAGCACAAAGTTCGCTTATCGCGTCTCCTTGACCATAGCCTAGGCTCCAAGTTCGCTTGCTATGGCCACTATTCGCATAACAACTGCATCTGGCTTATAGCTGCAATTGTTATGCTCCGCGATACAAGCACCAAGTTCGCTTATCGCGTCGATGAAATAATGACCCATAACCTAGGCTCCAAGTTCGCTTGCTATGGTCAGTCGTAACATACCACATCAACATGTGAAGTACATCATCAGGGCGAATTACATGGCCAAAAATATCAGTCAGTATTGACTCACCACTACCCTCAAAAAAAAACTGCACAAGCATAAGGCGTCCACTCGCCACGACAACGAACCATGTGTTCGGCAGCCTGGGTTCGCTTGCCAGAATCGCCAACCGCGTATTACGTTTTTCATTATCACGTCTATGAAAAGCGATCTAATAAGAAGATAGTGCCTTCAAACCCAATCAAAAAGTTTGAATGATAGATTGCTTACTTATGTTAAGCGTAAACTGTATCTTCGACTCCACAACACATTAAACCAACTACTACCCTTGACATTCATTTCAATTCTTAACCATGTTCAGGACTGTAAGATATTATCGTTCGACCTGCCACGTATCGCCTAAAATAACCCGCTATGTAACCCCAAGCTCAACCAATCCTTGTACTTTCCTAGAGCTCGGTCGTACTGACATTTTCTAATTTGTATCGGCACCTTGCTTAACAAAACACGTGTCGATCGAATGTCCTATCTTTTACAATAAGTACAAGTCACAGAAAATTTACTTGGCGAGGCAGAAACCGTACCTGACGTACCAGATTCAGTTTTTTGCTTTTTGAGACAATTATCCCTTTTGTGACCTGAACCACCGCAATTAAAACATTTCATCAGCATGTCTGAATTAGAAGCATCACGTTTGCGATAATTAGGATGAAACTCGTTGTTCGACAAGCGGGCAAAATTGTGGGTAGTTCATGTATAGCGCGAATCAATTTTAGGTTTACTGTACACAGAAAGGAATTCAACTAATTGATTCGGTTGCAACTTAGCATTTGAAGCAGTAGCTTTTATTTGTGGGTCTGTTATACCTCGAATAACAATAGCAGTTTTCAAATCGTCAGATAACCCGTTGACTATATTTAAGCGCATTAATGACTTACGTGCATACTCCGCATATGTAACAAATTTCTTTGAATCGGTACTCATTACATCATAAAGAATATTAGCAACATCGATGTTTTTTGGGCAGAGAGACTTAAACTCTAATTTGAAGTTAGTCCAGGTTCGATCGTTGGTAACCCAATCGTGTAGCCAAGTACGCGCATCGCCTTTCAGACAGCCACCAATCTGCGACAAACACTCACGATCAGCTCAACGATTTACTAAACGACCACTGTCAACCTCTGCACACACACATCGAAATTATGTATGCTAGGATCAAAGTTAGATACATAGTAATGGTTTGGTCTTACTTGAATTAACGGTGCTAACGCGCCAACGACATAGCCGATAGGTTCCTGGGGGACAAAAGGATTAGCTTGTTCTGCGGTAGCCTCGACCGCAGTGGAATTTGAAATCACACTGGGTGCTACGGTTGGCAGCTGTGGTGTATGACATTCAAGTGGCGGACATAATGGGGCAGAAATCAATTGCGATGAAGGGTCAGACAGTCTACCCTCAATCGCGTTTAGTCTTTCAACAATTGTGTCTAATGCTTGGCTAGTAGGACTATCGCGGTAACTAGGTGATCGGCCGCGATGCCGTTTATGTGAACAACTACGGTGACGTGACCTATCGCGACTCTTTTTCTTTTTCGAAGAACCTCCTGCCATAATAAAAAAAAATATGAGGGTACTTACAGATTTAAAAAAATAAACTTTCACAAAATAATCACAAAGAAACTTTCCAAAAAAAAATAAAAAAACCTGAGACTTCACTAGGTATATAACGAGTAGGTACTCAAATAACACGAATCAACTATACACAAAATTGTCAAAAAACGAGAAATTATCGAATGCCGTTAGCGATCAGGCGTCGCAGCTATCCCACTTCTGATGTTAGAAATCAGGATGGAAATAGGGTTTTTAAAAAGAGAAATCGAAATACCTAAACTGATAATACGAACTTTATAATAAAATGAACTTAAATGACAAAACAAAAATAATCATAATCGAGCGAAAATAATTTAAGAGACGTCCGTCACGTTCGAAAGCCAAGAAAGAAGTGCCTCGTGCGAGTGCGACCAACGAGCTTTGTTCGGGCTATGGTTCGGGCTATGGTTCGGCTTTGTTCGGGCTTGGCCCCGCCCACTGAAGATAACACTAGTGATTTACTTTGTCAAAAGCGCTACTGAAATAAATTGCGTCTGTGTCAAATGAAATAAGTATAAATTGCGTCTGTGTCATAACCCTTAAGTACGTTTATTGATAACTCAGAAACGTATGAAACTAAGTTGGTATCAACTGAACGACAGCTTCTAAACCCGTTTTGAGCTTCTAATACATATTGCTTTGTGTGTCTTGAAATAATAGGAGTGATCAAAGATTCAAATACTTTGGAAAAACATGATAGACAGATACTTAAAGGGCGGTAGTTCAGGACATTATTGTGCTCACCTTTTTTATAGACAGAAACCACTCGTGCCCTTTTCCAAGCATTAGGAAAGTCCTAATCCAGGAGTGATCTATTAAAAACAAGCGTAATAGGTAAAGAAAGTACCTTGGCACACCGTTTGATAAATAGTGGTGGCATACCATCCGGTCCAGCTCCTTTAAATGTATCCAGTGAGGTAAGCTGTTTGCGGACTTTCATCTCATTAAAACTCAATTTCCCCAGACAATTAGAAGTTAGTGAAGAAGAACAGGAAGAAGATAAAATAATTATACATTTTATTTAGATGTAACTACTATATTGAATATTAATGTAGATAATAGTAGTAGTAATAGTTATTTTATCTGTAAGTTTTAATTCTAAATCAAGTGTAGCGTGTGTTGCTTTTTGAATTTGTGCTGAAGCTCTTTAGTTATTTTTTTTTATTGCTGTACCTACGTACTTGAGTAGTAGGTACTTTTAACTTTTAATTATTATTCTTGTTTGAGCCTTCACCTTGTTCGATTGGCACCACACTGGAGCTCTACATAGCATTAAGGAAAGGATCATTAAAAAAAAGGTAGACCCCAAGCCGTGTTTGTTGCCTGATTCTTCTAGGCTTGGTCGCGTGGAATCGGCGTAGCTTCACCTAGTTCCTAAGACGTTTCAAAGTGATCCTTGTGATTTTATTGAAATAAATGATTTTTGAATTTGAATTTGAATTTGAGCCTACTAAGTAAGTAGTATAGTTTTAGAAAAGTATATTTTTAAACTTTATAAAATGTTTAAACTAATATCACGAAACTTAAAAGCGCGTTACGAAGGCGTATTTAATTAAAAATAAGAGGCCAGTCAAATAATGCTGCTAATTATAAAATTATCTACAAATTTTGTCTTTTAATATTGAGTTTGTACGTCAAATCACAAATCTCATGAGGCAGGTCAGGTCAGGTTAATATTAGTTAGAAGATCGCTTTCTATTGCTAGATATAAACGATCTATGCACAAAGCTCAAGTACATCTGTCACAACAACGCTGGCAGAGGCTGTCAAGCATTTGGAAGTTGTCAGTCAAATAAAATCATGTCTTCGTCTTATACAAAAATAATAAAAAACATTGAATGAATATTATGAATAACACTTCAACTAATTCAAATCAGGGCATGCTTATTGCATTGCATAAACAACACAAATGAATTTTGTAAAGCATAAAACCAAGCTCTCTATAATCAAACATCAATCCCGGTCCCGACACAGCACAATGTCCACGAAAACTAAAGATTTTATCCAGAAGATTTGCTACAAAAAAACAGCTTCAGTTGACATGACTAAGCACGGATTCATTAATGATAATAAATTGTATGCTGTCAACCTGATGCTGCAGCCACTGAGGGAGAAACTGGCGAAGATCTGTGGTCAGTCGTTTGATATCCTGGTTTATTTATAACTAGCGACCCGCCCCGGCTTCGCACGGGTAGCATGTTATTATATTTAATTAGTTTAATTACCTATAGATGGCGTTATTCCAAAATCATCAATCAGCGACATTTATTCCAAAATCCCGACTTTTGTAATTTTAATAACTATAGATTTTGACACGGGTCTTTATCACGTAATTACCTTTAATTTACTTTCCCGACGTTTCGGCTATGTTACAATAACCATGGTCGCGGGCAGACTGCCCAGCTGCTTTTGTAATTTTGCCCAGATATTCTGGACCATCTGGTCCAGAATATCTTTATCTGGTAGCCCTTTCTGCACCCGCGGCATGCCCTCAAACCCTATGGCACTCTGGAAGACTCCACATAGTATTATGTGTTGTGTCCTTACCGTCCTGTTTTGATCTCTCAGGTAAACACACTGATGAGGACGTTTTACGAGGTAGCTCACGAAAGTCATCGCCAATGAGGAAGTATAAAACAACAGGTATCTTTGCTCCTTACCTTTTGACGATGATTATTGCATTGATTATCATCTGTTATCACTGAAAACACTGCGGTGCTCTTAGCCCACACGTAAGCAGAGCATCTAAGGTTGCCAATTGGCTGGGATTCTTCGAGTTTGTCCCGACGTCCCGACATAATATGAGCCCCGTAAAATACAAAATATTGTCCCGACAAATTTTAATAAAATAAGCGTGTTTTATTTAAGTAACTTTTTATTCGTAATATTTATTTGTCCTGACAATTATGCCAAAATCCCGACATTTTGAAATTTTACCCAGATATTCATTCCATTATTTTATCTGCTACAATAATCATAATCTAAGGCAAGCCAGATAGAAGTGATGTAAGACGAGGACTCATCACATCCACGCCCCGCTCACGCTCTCTTCTGTATGTTTTACCACGCTTCTATACGTTCTATTAAGAAATGTCCGACTTGCCCCCTAAGAACCTTAGTTTGGCTAATAGTTACCTATCACGTTTGTTTCAGGATCAAAAATGTCCAGAACGCGAAATTTGAAAGATGATCGCGTTAAACTGAAGGATAAGATCAAAAAAAGCAGAGTGTAACTAGGTTTAAAAGTAGCCGACCGACAGCTGGAATGATTTTACTATCAAACACAGAAGGAATATAATTATATTAAAATACTAGCTGACCCGTGCCCGCTTCGCTGTGCGTAAGACATTTCTAATACCATCGTGGACTTTTTTGTAGACGTTTTTAAGGTGTACAATACTGTAGTACATTATTTTGATATATCTCGTGGGGTTCAGCCAGCATTTGCAATGTAAGCGCAAAAAATGTGTTTATTTACGACATCACATTAGAAACCTCTAAAATTATCAGTGTTTCTCTACTATATTATGCATTATATATTATGTATTATACATATAAACCTTCCTCCTGAATCACTCTATCTATTAAAAAAAAACCGCATCAAAATCCGTTGTGTAGTTTTAAAGATATAAGCAAACATACATACATACGCGGGAAGCGGAAAGCGACTTTGCTTTATACTATGTAGTGATTTATTCACTTTGCTTCGTTGTTACCTATACGCACCTATACCTACCTTACGGAAATTAATTTCAAAATATTCCTTGTGTCGTATTTCGTTGAACTCTTTGAGAGCAGGTTATAGAATTTGTTGCTACATATTTTGTTCGTTTAGTAATTTACCGTGACTGAGCATAAGGTCGGCATAATCAGAAGTCCTCAAACTATTTTGTCTTCCACCACTTTTTTTTGCCGCCATTTACATCTTATAGACTCCCAATTAGAATTATCGCTAGGTACCCAGTGCTTAGGCGTTGTCGCGTCGGCCATGGGGGTCGATATTCATATACACTGTGAAAATCACTGGTATAAATCATTTATTACTGAAAAGTGAAGGCATCTTCCCCAAGTTCACGATGCGCCGGGATTTGTTGTGGATTCCCGGGGCAAGAGCGCTCAGCTTCAGCTTGCTTAACGAAAACGACCTCCTGTAGGGGACCACCTCCGGAGCCAGCTCTTCTAACCCATGTGCTGCTAAAAACACTGAAAATAAAGCTAAACTTAACAATTAAAATCCTAAATAAATAAATAAATATTGGTGGACATTTCACACATCTTTATCTTGCTCCAAACTAAGCAAAGCTTGTACTATGGGAACAAAACTGATAGAATATATATACCTACTACTTATTTTTGTAAATTAATTCTTATTTTAAACATAAATTAACACCCAGATACAAACATCTATGTTCATCACACAAATGTTTATCCTGTGTGGGAATCGAACCCACGACAGCGCAGAAGGCAGAGTCTACCAATTGAGCTGTGAGGCTAGTGTAGACTAGGTATAGTATCTTACTAATATTATACTTCAATCCGAAAGTTTGTGAAGATGTTTGGATTTTGTGGCTCAATCACGCACGCCCAAACGACTTGGAGTAGGTATATTTCCATCCAAGTCATTTAATTTGGTCGTTAGTGCAACAGTACAGCTACATGCCCTGGAACTTTTTAAAAGGTACCGCGCGAGAAAATCCGTTAGCGGAAGGTAGTGTAACATAAATAATAAATTAATTTTGGTTGACTTTTCACACAGCCCCAAACTAAACAAAGCTTGTAGTTACTATGAGAACCATAAAATAAACATTTATGTTTATTACACAAATTTGAATCGAACCTACAACCTAAAGCGCAAAAGGCAATAGTTAGAAAAAGACTTGAGGGTTGACGGCAGGCAGGCGGCCAGTTCCGTGCCAAATAAATTGGGATTTGGATGACGAGGACGTGCGATAAGGCAAAGAAGAAGAAGTAGAAATTGCAAAGTTTCAAAAAAGAAGTTTACGATGTAGGTAGGTTCGTACTTAAATAGGTACCTAGGTACCTACTAAGTTTCTATCAGTTATCTGGTTCCCATAATATAAGCTTTGATTAGTTGGGGCTAGATGGAGCTGTGTGTAAACTCCAGCAATAATTATTTATTTAACATCAGCCGTGTTGGCCGAGTGGGGTGTACCTCGACTTTCAATCTGAAGGTCGTGGGTTCGAATCCCGGCGTGCACCAATGGATTTTTCTGTTAGAAAATTTATATGCGCGTCAAAAACACGTGCTTAGAACGGCGAAGGAAAACATCGTGAGGAAACCAGTTAGTGTTCTTATAAGCGGCGATGGGCTTGCAACTTGTCACGTATGGAATGCTAACTACTGTAAAATATGGGCATGTGCCAAATATAATGTTTGGACGTGCCTCTGACTACCCCCACTAGACATCTTCAAAGGATCTAAGCGTCTGGAGATCTGAGAGGATGTCTACCGTACCCTTGGGGATTTAGTCGTGATCCAATTTTTTTTTTTTTTTTTCTAACATAAACTTAGTGAAATAACTCACATTGAACCAAAATCGAACTCAGCAAAATAATCGCAATCGATGACATATTAGTTTCGTAGTAGTTACCTAGTGTATACTGTTCAGTTTTCTTCAATTAATTTTTATGAAAAGTAGTTAAAAGTTTATTACCTAGGTAATCAAATCAATTGTAATTACTAAGGCAGTTAGTTGTGTAAGTATACCTACGTGAACAATAAAACGTAATTAATTTTATACCATACCTACTTTAAAAAGCTTATTTTATTCACGCAAAACAGTGAATAAAAAGGCCTTTTATTCACTGTTTTGTTTTTATTCACTATTTTGGTGTTTGAATTTGGAACACAAAATATATCCGGTCTCTATTTCAATGCTTACACAAACTCCTTGCGCTGAGATTCGAAATTCAAAACTCTTTGGTGCAAATAAATTCTCGAGATTTGATTGGTCGATATTTGCGACAAGGAGTTTGGCATTAGATTAATAAATATTGTTTCACAAGTTGACCACCCTAATGATAATAATAAGAAAATTACGCTTAATTTCAGTCATTGCTCTAATTTTAATGTCCATTTCAATTAATGTAACAATTCTTATTTCTTGATTAAATTTCTATTTTCGCTTAAATTATGTCTTTTCTCGTAGTCATGGTATAAAGTATAGTATGCAACTCCTGAATAAAGTACGAATTTATATCGAGGGCCATGAATCACTCGCGTCGTTCAGGATTCTAACAGTTGAATCACTCGCTGCGCTCGTGATTCAATCATTAGAATCCTTCACTTGCTCGTGACTCATCTACGGCCCTCGCTTTAAATCCGTCCTTTATTCACTAGTTTTTTATGCACTATAGGCAAGTAAAAAAGGTTTGTGATGAAAATAAGGTTGATGATAAAGCGATGAGTTTGCAACTGTCACGTATGGAATGCTACCTACTGCAAAGTCAAAGTCATTTATTGCTCTAATGTGTACAAAAAAGGTCTAATGTTTCGACGCTTAATAGACATAATAAGAAATTATTTTTAAGCAAATAGTTATTTTGTCTTTAAGTTTTATTTCTAAATAGCTGAGGCTCTTTAGTCATTTTTTTTATTGTTTACGTAGGTACTTGAGTAGTACTTTTAATTATTATTCTTGTTTGAGCCTTCACCTTGTTCGATTGGCAACACACTAGAGCTCTACATAACATTAAGGACAGGATCATTAAAAAAAAGGTAGACCCCAAGCCGTGTTTGTTGCCTGATTCTTCTAGGCTTGGTCGCGCGTGGAATCGGCGTAGCTTCACCTAGTTCCTAAGACGTTTCAAAGCATCATCGATGTTTCAAAGTGATCTTTGTGATTTTATTGAAATAAATGATTTTTGAAATTGAATTTGAAATTTGATCTTAGCGCCGCGCCGGGACCTGGACTGGAAATTTGAGAGTATGTCAACCGGGGTTAGTCCAGGAATCCCCATTGACTATCCCCATCAATGGGGATTTCTGGACTTTTTTTTAGAAAAAGTCCAGATATCCCCATTGGCAGCGCATTGAGTGTGTAATGGGGATAACTGGACTTTTTCTAAAAAAAAGTCCAGAAATCCCCATTGAACCCCTACTAACTATATTTATTTCAAATTATGATCATCCTTTTAAAAATTAAATACTAGCGACTATATTTATTTAAAATTAGGATACTTTTAAAAATGAAATATAAACAACATCACAAATAAAAAAATATATACAATTATTTACATTCTAAAACTAACAGTATAATTCAAATTCAAATTCAAAATTCAAAAATTATTTATTATAATAAAATCACAAGGATCACTTTGAAACGTCTTAGGAACTAGGTGAAGCTACGCCGATTCCACGCGACCAAGCCTAGAAGAATCAGGCAACAAACACGGCTTGGGGTCTACCTTTTCTTTCAATGATCCTTTCCATATTGCTATGTAGAGCTCCAGTGTGGCGCCAATCGAAAAAGGTGAAGGCTCAACAAGAATAATAATTATAAGTACTAACCAAGTACGTACAATAATAAAAAAATAACTAAAGATTCACAGCACAAATTCTAAAAGCAGCACACGCTATACTTGATTTAGAAATAAAACTTAAAGATAAAATAACTATTTGCTTCAAAATAATTAAAGTAGACAAATGTTACACAAAATAAAATAGTGCAGATTAAGTAAATTAATATTTAGCTGTCGAGTGGCAGAGCGACATCAGGCTACGAGGATTTATCATAACCTAGATCGTAGGAAGATAGTAGGTAATTAGGTATCTAACCAAGATCTATCAATTATTCCACGTTACATAGCCATATAAATGCAGCACTTGGCGTAGGGAAAACATTAACATTATTTAAATATGTGAAATCCTCCCGGCACACCAAGACTTTATTTTAACAGACTACAATGACAATAATGGAAATAAAATAAGGGTATTCGTATTCTGCTACGAATCAGCCCGACAATACCTATTATGAAAACGCCTTCTATCAACTGTAGACCATCATACATGGCGATCTGGGTAGTAGAAACACATAAATATCATGCCGTTGGTCATGTTTTCATGAGTCACAAAAATCAGCGGAGAGAACTAGAAGCAGCAATGAACGCAATGCTTAATTCATTTAAAAAAAGTGGGAAGTGCCCCACTTTTTTATTGCTTCTCACTGCGTTGGCTGAAGATGCATCATTTCACCAAATTCGTGCTTTGCAGTATTCTGCCGGTTTAGAAGGTATTGCAGAGCGTCGGAAAGAAAGTATATTAAATTCCGATCGGTATAAATTTATACCGATCGGAATTTTTCTAACAAGTGTCCAGTTGATATTTCGCCATTTGTTAATTGCATTAGGCTTTGCTGTATAAATGCATCTCTTAATATACTTTCTTTCCGACGCTCTGCAATACCTTCTAAACCGGCAGAATACTGCAAAGCACGAATTTGGTAAAATGATGCATCTTCAGCCAACGCAGTGAGAAGCATTAAAATTGTGGGATTTTTCCTAACCACACGCTTCTTAATTTTTTTGTGCCACGCTTCAATTTTGTTTTTAATATATATTGGTATCCATTGTATAGAAGCAACGTTGATTTTTTTGTTTTTTGTACGTAAGTACTCGAAAGCACTTAAAATTTTATCACCCATACTTAATTTCTTTTTTTTTTCAAACGAATTTCTTCTGACTTTGTGAAAATTTATTTCAAAATGATAAACTTCACTTTTTCGAACACTTGACAAAGAAATGATAGGGCCCCGTCAAAATGTAAAATCAAGCCGCAATTTCACTAGGGAACATTTGTCCTGCAACATGTCGCCTGACATGTAGTACAATACGCGTCGGGCAACACGTCGCGCGGCCCATAGCCTGACACGTCGGTCGATATATCCTCTTGTGCAAATGCGGCTTTATTCTCACTAAGAAAATTTCAAATTTTCTGCGTTTATATTTTTTATGCCACAGTTAAAAAGGTTTACAAATTAGAATGAATTGAGTTTTTGTTTGAGTTGAGTTTACAAACTACATTGGCAGGATCGTGAAAAGTAGACGCATTAGCCAGGGAAACAGAATTGAATTGAATTGAAATTACGAAACCTATATCTATCTGATGTGTACAAATAACAATAAACAATAATATTCAATCATAAAAACCGAGTTTTTAGTCAGCCGCCTTATTAGACACAATGAAGAGCGCACAAGTGGCTTATCTATACTTATAATAAATCTGTAGAGAGGTCAATTCTGTACATGAAATATATTTCCAAAATAACTATCAGGGGGTGATTAGGGTTCGATACTGATGCCAAAAATGCAATCAGTAAATTTTTTGTCTGTCTGTCTGTCTGTCTGTCTGTCTGTCTGTCTGTCTGTCTGTCTGTCTGTCTGTCTGTCTGTCTGTATAACCGTTATAGAAACAAAAACTACTCGACGGATTTTAACGAAACTTGGTACAATTATTTTTCATACTCCTGAGCTGGTTATAGTATACTTTTCATCACTCTACAATCAATAGGAGCAGAGCAGTAAAAGGAAATGTTGGGAAAACGTGAGAAGTTACTCCATTTTTTAAGCTTCCGTCGCGTGTGCAACCTTAATGGTTAAAGCTACACAGAAATGATGTATGAGGGAAATGTTCTCCTTAAAATTATATAAAAAATATCCCACGACAGCATATGTCTATCTTTTATGGTTGACTCACAATAACACGTGTAACTCGAACATTCTCGAACGTTCGCGACCGGCCTAGCAGCTAGGCGTCAAGCGCGCAGTTCGGCCGGTCGCGAACGTTTGAGAGCTGTGAAAAAAAAACGTTTTATATAAAGACATGCTGTAGTATATTTAGTACCTATCAGCATTGCACCCGTGCGAAGCCCGGGCGGATCGCTAGTTTTAATTAAATTTGAAGTATTTGTATGACTTGACAACTTCCTAGCACGCTAAACACATTAAGAAACTGTTGGGATTGTTGTGTAGTAGGGGATGCATCAATGGGGATTTCTGTACATTTTTTTAGAAAAAGTCCAGTTATACCCATTACACATTACTCAATGCGCTGCCAATGGGGATAGTCAATGGGGATATCTGGACTAACCCTGTCAACCGTACTTGGGTGATTACAGTCTTGATTCTATATTTATTTTTCACGGTTTTCAGCCGCATTCTATTAAAGAAGTACCTAGCATAAATTTTACTATTATCAGATTACGGAGCCACCAAGCCAGCGACGCTGTCTATACTTATTCACTGTCCTAATATAGACCTGTCTTTATCTTTGAGCAATAGCTTTATCAATTAACTAGCCGCTCGCACCGGCTTTGCCCGCGTGTTATCTGGATAAAAAGTAGCCTGTATTATTCTGATATATAAGCTATTACTGTAAAGTTTCATTTTAATCCGTTCAGTAGGTAGGTACTTTTTGCGTGAAAGAGTAACAAACACATAAAACCACGCGCAAACTTTCACGGATTACCAGGATTATTAGGATTAGAAAGATAAGTGGCGCCATATATACATAATAAGGTATTTATAGAGTTCTAAAATAAACCACGCGCAGACTTATCCTGCGCGTACTCTGTCAACTCGGTATATTATAAATTTGAGGTTGCATGTCAATTACCGATTTGCTTGCTTTTCTACAAAACAAATAAATAAACTTCACTATATCAGCCGCATAGAAAGATACTTAGCATGAATCCAATCCAAACAGAAGGAAATAGCCCATAAAATGTAGAAAAATAACAAAATTGTTGCAGAAACTGGGGCCATTCATGTCACGATCACAAAACAAGAAAATACGTCTAAATAGGATAAAGGGATCAGCTATTCCTGGTAATAAATTCCGACCGTGTTTGGACAGTTTGGCCATCCCATACCCTTGCACTGGAGCTCCACCCCCTGGGCTATATTACATGCCCGTTCCTTGTTCCCATACTCCTTCACCCACACCATCCCAAACATGCTCTTGCGAACACTTCTGCACCACAGAAACTTGCCGTGACTCTACAAACTGCTGCGAAACACAACCTGAGTTCTGTCCGCAAGGTTTAAAAGAGGAAAGCGACTCGGAATGTCCTAACTGTTCAGACCAAAACGCTGTAAGATCTGCGGAAATTAGCAATGAAAATAGCGCGAGATTGAGTGCAATATCTGAGCCTTCACCAGGTCCGATTTGTTCAAGAGAACAAAACGCTAAAAGTTCTGATGACGATACTGACTTGACCTCTTGCCTGAACGTGCGTCCTATACCTGAACCTTCGCAAGAAGTTTCAACGTGTCCAAATGCGACACAAACACCATGTTGCGATAATAAACCTAAAACTACTTCTGATTTAACTCCTTGTGTTGCAACAAAAACTGGGTGCGAAAAGACTGATAATCAGAAAAATGAAGGTCGTACATGCTTGCCAGTACCAGTATCCCGAGGTTCTATCAAGCCATGCTCGATGTGTCCCTCGCAAGATGTTTCAACGTGTCCAAATGCGACACAAATACCATGTTGCGATAATAAACCTGAAACTACTTCTGATTTAACTCCTTGTGTTGCAACAAAAACTGGTTGCGAAAAGACTGATAATCAGAAAAATGGTGGTACGTTGCCAGTACCGGTATCCCAAGGTTGTATCAAGCTATGCTCGATGTGTCCACCTGAGAAGATAAGCGAGGACGTTTGTTCTGCAGTCAGTCACTCGGCTAAGGAGGCGACCTGTCCTTGCCACTTCCCGCCTGCGTTTAGCCAGTTTGGATGCACAGGAAATATCAACGGTAATTGTAGGTGTGGTCAATGAAATACATTAAAACTGTGACTAGGATAAATACCGAATTGATTTTTAAATGTTTGTTTTTTTAAACTCAATCACGTAATAACGGATAAACCATTTTCGATAAAAAAAAAAATGTAAATTACCTGGTGTAATGTGTGGACGTGCCCTACTTTTCTAGACATGTTCAAGAATCTAAGCGCCTGTTGTTTTTGTCATGGCTTCTACTTCATCTGGCAAAAAACGCACTTATAAAGAAGCATTTCTACAATGGGGTTTCACAAGTATCGTCGACAAGAATATAGAAAAGCCTCAGTGTGTTTTATGTAATAAAGTGCTAAATCCAGAAAGCATGAAACCGAGCAAATTAAAAGAACATTTGGAGAAAGTTCACAAGGAGTTCGCAGATAAAAATATAGATTTTTTTAAGAAAAAGGAGAAGATTCTGAAGTCTTCACGATTGGATTCTACAGGTAATATGCAGAAAGCGAATTAATCGTGTCTTCAAGCTTCATACAAAATTGCTTATCGCATTGCACTTAATAAAAAACCACACACTAAAGGAGAGGACCTCATCAAACCTTGTTTATGTGATGCAGTATCACTTGTTATTGGTGAGCAATATGTAGCTAAAATTAAACAAATTTCACTCTCAAATACTACTGTTCAAAGTCGCATTTGTGAAATGAGTGTCGATATTCTAGCAACCGTTATTTCAGAAATAAAGGAAAGTCCTATGTTTGCGCTGCAGTTGGACGAGTCCACAGATATTGCTTCGTGTTCACAATTATTGGTGTTTACACGATACATTAAGGATGATGATGTAAAGGAGGAATATTTGTTCTGCAAGTCTTTGCCCACTACTACTCGTGGCGAAGACGTATTTCAAACTCTAAAAGAGTTTATTGAGGAAAATGGCTTGGACTGGTTAAAGCTGGTTGGTGTTTGTACAGACGGGGCGCCTTCTATGATGGGCATCTATTCTGGATTTCAAGCACTCGTGAAACAAGTTGCTCCTCAAGTTTTCGGCTATCATTGCATAATACACAGTTACGCTTTGGCTGTGAAGACACTTCCACCAGATTTGCTACGCACGTTGACTGACATAGTAAAAATTGTTAATCATATTCGAGGTAGCGCTATGAACTCAAGATTATTCAAAGTATTGTGCGATGAAGTTGGTGCTACATTTAATGCTCTTTTGTACCATACAGAGGTACGTTGGTTATCAAGAGGGAAAGTTCTAAATAGGGTTTACGAACTACGAGAAGAAATTGGATTGTTTTTTGAAAATCAGAGAACACAAAAAGAAAAAGAATATTCTGCAAAAATTAATGACCAAACATTTGTAGCAAAGATTGCGTACCTTGCTGATTTTTTCAGTGAAATTAATAGTCTCAATATTTCTCTGCAAGTAAATGCAACAAACATTTTGACGTTGCAGGATAAAATTGCATTTTTTGCGCAAACTGGAACTTTACCAACGTAGAGTCCAAGCTGGCGATGTGTCAATGTTTACACAACTAAGTGAGCAATTGGTAAATACTAAACAAGACAAAATCACGTTTGATAATTCCGTGGTTCAACATTTAACTGCTGTGATAGACTCACTGAAGAAATATTTTCCGAACATGGATAGTCGTGAGTCCTACTCCTGGATTTTAAGACCATTTTCTACTTGCGTCGATATTTTCAAGGACGAAGATGTGTCAGCAAAAGTAGAGTTTCTTGGACTACGGGAGGATAACTCATTAAAAGTTGATTTTCAAAATAATGCACTCGGCACATTTTGGCGAAAAGCAGCTGCAGAATACCCTATTATAGCTGACAGAGCTTTAAAAATGTTGATTCCATTTGCTACAACTTATAGATGTGAAACTGGTTTCTCGACTCTTATTACATTAAAAACAAAAGCCAGAAACCGTCTGAATGTGGAGCATGACATGAGATGCGCGTTGAGTGAAACCAAACCTAATATTATTAAACTCGCGAATGCAAAGCAATATCAACCTTCACACTAGTTAAGTCTGAGATTTATATTATATTACCAGTTACCTAAGTGCAATTTCTTACCTAATAAAGATATTTTTGTTCGAATTTGTGTGGTTGAATTATTTTAAATTAGCTAGGGGTAAACTCAATACCCATACTTGTTCACAGGGGTAGTGACATTAAAAAGGTTAGGAACTCAAATAATTAGAGGCACATTGTCAATGTGCCTCTAGCCAAAGTTGAGCTCTAAAGGCACACGGTAGCGTGCGCCATAGTGTCGATCAAGTGTTGATCCTCTCCGTGCCCAGAACACTGATCAATCGGGCCCTCACTTTGTGTGATCATCATCATGTGGAGTCTGAGTTGGAGCACGTAAGAACGGTGTTAGAGAGAAATGGATATGGTTGGCGGGAGTATTCTCAAGTGATGAAGGCAAATGAGCGTAGACGTCCATCTGTCGTGGAGCGTTCTCCGGTCTACCTTCCTTTTATAAAGGGGGTAACAGACAAGATAGGTCATTACCTACGGCAAAAATATGGCATCAAACCGATTTTTCGGCCTCCAAGTCAGCTAAGACAATTGTTGCGCTCACCCAAAGACAAGGATCCTCTAAATGTGCCTGGGGTTTACAGCATACCATGTGACTGTGGCAAAAGTTACATAGGAGAAACCAAGCGCAATATCTCGGCAAGATTAACCGAACACATCAGGAGTGTGAGAAACCTGGATGTGGAAAAGTCAGCGGTTGCGGAACATGCTTTGATCTCAAACTCGTCGCATTATCTACGTTTTGATAAGACTTTGGTCCTAGCGAGAGAGAAGTTCTTCATCCCACGAAAAATACGAGAAGCGATTGAGATCAATAAGCATCCTAATTTTAACCGAGACCGCGGATGGGGCATTTCACCATCATGGAAACCCTTACTGAATTCCACCACCCCTTCTGAAAGTTTTGTGTCTTGTCCGGAGAGTGATACTGTGAGTGCAGTGTGTATGCGGCCTTATGTTCACGACTCGAGCAGAAATGCGGGTAGCGTGTCAGAAGTTTCGAGTGATTCCGATGACGCACAGGATACGACTCGATCACCGGCGCTGCTTTCGGCTCGGGCGGAGCGGGCTATGAACCGCAGTATTCGCCGATCTGCCGTTGATCGCGGTCGCGGGCGATGCTCATGATGAAGAGCATCTGAATTGTCTCGAAACGTCAGCAATACAAGGAAAAACGTGGTAATTAGCCGTATTTCTATTTAACATAAAGTGATGTTTATGAAAAAAGATTTCGTCCACTGTGGGTGCGTGTTCTCATAGTGTCGTTCTTGAATACGATGGTAAAGCCCGGTTTCCAATAAGGACTCTGTTTAACTTGCAAGAGCAAACTACCTACTTGTCGACTATTTGTTGGTGGAAATACAAGTACCTACCTATGCAGTACCTATGTGCTTAGTTCTTGCGGTGGAAACCGGCCTTAACAGTCAAGGAAGTGTATCCTCGCTCCGCTTTCTGATTTTCGAGGTCCTCCTACGCAGCCGCCTCCCCAACAAGAAACATACTTGAACAAATTATGAAAGTTCTTATTAGTTTCACAGCTCTGCAGAGCAAGCAAGCTTCAGCAAGTAGAAAAGTATTCCTATTCCTACAGACAGAGTTTGAGTAAAACCTTTTTGTTCATAGCGAGAGTTTGATCTGAGTGGTTATTCAAGTCATTTTATTCTACCAATCAAAGTAATTATCTGTCAAAGTCAAGTCAAGTCAAGTGAGTTTAGTCGCATCGTTTCGCTCAATCAAAATCAAAAGTCACAATCAAACAACTAAAAATAAACTGAGTGAGAAGAGAAATCGATCATCATCTGGACCAACTCAAAGACCAACTCACGTAATTTTTTTCAGGCACGCACGAATTATTTCAGTTTGTGAATGATGCCAGATTTGCACGAGGCTTTAAAGCCAATTTCTTGGTTATCGGGTCGCTGGTCAACTAAGGAAGGCAAGGGCATTTATCCAAACATACCGGACTTCTCTTACCATGACGAAATGGAATTTGTTTGTATTGGTAAGTTACTCTCTCTCTTAAGTTGAAACTTTCTTCTAAAATACCTAAATTATGATCTCTTTTCTAGGCCAGCCCATGTACAACTTCTCATCAATATCGAGACACCCAGAAACTAAGAAACCGATGCACCAGGAGCGAGGGTTCTTACGCATTAAACCCGGCACAGATAGCTTGGCTTTTGCAGTGAGCCACAACTTCGGCATAAGTTCTATCGAAGAAGGTACCTTTGATGCGGAGAAGAAAGAAATTGTTCTGGAAAGTAATGATCTGTTAAGAGCACAAGCCAAACCTCCAAAAGTGCTGAAATTCAAGAGGGTGATGAAACTTTTAGCACCCGATATATTGGAGGTCACTCTCGAAATGGAAACGGAGAACACTCCGCTAACAGAACATTTAAAAGCTATTTATAACAAAGTATCTGATAACTAATCAATTAAGAAAATAGATAAATTGAACTCATTCCCCTCTATGATATCTTAAAAAAAGTGTCTTGTCACTGGACCCAGGGGAATATCGTTGTATTGAAAATGAATGTTCTGTCATTCTAATAGTTGTTCTCTTATGATTCTCACTTGCTCATTATTTATTTTATTTTGTAAAGTACAGTCAGCAGATCTTGGCTTACGTGAAAAAAGCCATATAGGTCATATCAAAAATAGCTTTGTTTCACTGCAAAAGGTTGAAAATTGTCTGGCATGCAGCTAAACGGCTAACTAAATATAAGCCATAATCTGCCTTCTATACTGTATCTATGGTTAAGGTTATCTGTAATAAAAGTTTTAGTTAAAAATTTTAAACTTTATCTGAACCTTGTAACATAATCTACTTTAAACCACACCAAGAAGATTAGTTCCATTCTCTGATCATAGAATTGATCCTCTTGAGTGATAAAGTGTGTAGGTATAGGTACTAGAGAAAAGAAACAAAAATATTAATTTAACTTATACGTAAATAAAGATATTAGTTGATATTACTTGCCAAAAATGTGATAATTAACATTATATCACATCAAAACACTAAGCATGGGATATTTTACAAAAAAAATATGGTAAAAATATCTCTTTCTATGAAAATAGTATTCACACCTTTAATGTATTTGTTACTATGTATTATGAAACTTGTATTGATTTTTTATTGTGCCTATATTGTCAGTAAATAAGTTTGATTACATACAAGGCTATACAACAAAATTACCTTTAAAAACTATCACTTTTTCATATAAACTTTGAGACATGCCATTTCAATCCTTTATTAAGTTGTTTTTTTGGGAGAAATAAATATCCTGTATCAATTCATATCTAAATCCATATATCAAATTATAATAATATTGGTTCAGCCAATACAATATGATTGAGTAACAAACATTCAACCTTTTTAGAATGCACTACCCACGACTTCCACATAGATTTAAAAAAACTATTTTTGACGACTTTAGTAATACATTTAAATTCCTAAAAATCAAAAGATTTTTTTTGAAAAAACCGGCCACGTGTGACTCGGACTCGCGCACGAAGGATTCTGTACTTCTCATCTATAAAAAATCGCCCAAGTGCGAGTCGGACTCGCGCACGAAGGGTTCCGTACCATTATCTATAAAAACGGCAAAAAAATCATGTTTGTTGTAAGGGAGCCCCCCTTAAATATTTATTTTATTCTGTTTTTAGTATTTGTTGTTAGAGCAGCCACAGAAATACATAATCTGTGAAAATTTCAACTGTCTAGCTATCACGGTTCATGAGATACAGCAATGTGACAGACAGACGGACAGCGAAGTCTTAGTAATAGGGTACCGTTTTTACCCTTTGGGTACGGAACCCTAAAAAACGGCAAAAAACAATTGTTGTATGGGAGCCCCACTTAAATATTTATTTTATTTTGTTTTTAGTATTTGTTGTTATACCGGCAACAGAATAACATCATCTGTGAAAATTTCAACTGTCTAGCTATCACGGTTCATGAGATACAGCCTTGTGACAGTAAGACGAACAGCAGTCTTTATAATATAGTCCCGTTTTTACCCTTTGGGTACGGAACCCTAAATAGCAGCGTATATCCCAAGACTTTAAACTATCTCTAAATATGATATTTCATCGCAATCGGCCCAGTGGTTTGGACGTTTATTGACACAGACAGATAGACAGAGTTACTACACGGACATAGTCTAAATTATTTTTCTTAAAATTTATGTGGATTTTCAATAATTTCAATGTTTTACGATAAAGTTGTCAAAAATAGATTTTCCAAATCTACGAGGTAAGTCTACTTAACTAAGTCGAGGTTAATTAAAAGCTAGTAGGATTATAAGCTGTTAAAGGTACACAAAAATTACCATTAGGATTCAAAGCCACAACCATGCCTTAATTTATAAAAATTTTGAGATTTTCAGGTGTATGAATATTCAAAGAAAAAACAAATAAATACATAGGTATATAAAATAAAAATGTTTTGGACCAATATTCATCTAAGCACAGCTTTACCTTATGCACATGGATTATATTGATACCTACAACTTTAGTTTAAAAGGAAGAAGAATTAGAGGCATTGTTGATTGGTGGCAATTCTGTTTTGTCCGCCTAAAACTTCGTTAAATGCAATCAATATTGTTGCCTTTACTTTTTTTAAATTTAAAAATCTCGTTTATTTCGGATGTGCAAAAAATAAATAAAACAAAAATAATTTAATTTTTTACTTGCTAGATTTACGTAAAATTAATTTAAACTAGCCTACGTTTTAAAAATTAAATTTTGCGCTAATTTAGACTTTAACGTAAAAGGAACAAGATCGATTTTTTTTTTTTTTACGAAATTTTAGGTTTAGCTTTGACTTAACAAAATAGCCTCCATTGTGTCCCAGTGGGGTGCAAATCTATAGTATAGTATAGCTATACAAGTATGACCTCTTTTAATGTTTGAAAATAATATTAATTCCCATATTCTTAGTTGTCACCTCAACTCGATCTCGAAACCGTGTTTTGGTAGCTTTAGTTGATAATATACCTCGACTTTGCCTCTGGTCGAGGATTCCTGTCAACAGAACTGTTGAAAAATCTCCTCGGACTGACGACGTAATTGAGGAACCATCAAAATATCGATTTAAGATACCAAACATGAGGTACTTTTCGAGGGGCCTCAAAAGAGTTAAGAGTGTTGGGTAGAGTCGAGGTTACAACTAAGATTATGGATAAGAGACAGTTCAATAACATTGATGTCACTTCTAAAGCATTACGCAACATGAAAAAAAAGGTACTGGTAAAGTTTGAGTTCTCCTATTTCATGTCAAAGTAAATATCACATTTACATGATTGATTTAGTTTTAACAGTAGGAGATTTTTACTTAAGTCTTATACATAATAAGAATAGTTAGATAAAAAAGGAAGATTGACCACAATTTGGAACAAATTTTTAGCCTTTTGTATAAAAATGTTGGTGACTAACTTGTCTCATATTAATAAATAAATATTGGTGGACATTTCCAGGCAGCCCCAAAGTAAGCAAAGCTTGTACTATCGAAACCAGATAACTGATAGAATATTTATATACTCTTTCTTTATTGTAAATATATACTTATTATACATATTACCGGCCAGACACAGAACAAACATCTATGTACATCACACAAATGTTTATCCTGTCACAACCTACAGCGTAGAAGGCAGAGCTACTACCAACTGATCTGTGAGGTATTATATTTCTTCATATTAACGTGAACATTAGAAGTTCATACCCACTTTTATAGCAGCTTGCATATTACTAAAAATACCATCAACCACAAAGCCCAATAGACGCCTAACGGCTTCATTTCTTCAAAAAAAACTTGTTTATATATTTATTTGCCTTGTTTGAGCCTTCATATTGTTCAATCAGCACCACACTGGAGCTCTACATTGCATCAAAAAAGGATCATTGAAAAAAATGATAGGCCCCAAGTTTGTTGCCTTATTCTTTTAGGCTTGATCGTGAGGAACAGGCCTAGCTCCTAAGACATATTAAAGTGATCATTGCGATTTTTTTGAAATAAATTGGTGTCTTATATCAGTAGTATAATTCTAATGTTTTGTGAGAAATTGTTTGCATTAGGAGTCTAGACTGTGTGGTCAATGACATATACACATCAGACAAAGTAGTGTGGTTTCCTAGCTGTGATGCCATATTCTTGCAGCGCTGGAGCTAAGTCTTCCATGATCATAACATACTTCTTTTCTTTAGGCCCCTTCTGGTTTTTGGAATTCTGTGTCATTTGGCTGGATGTCCTCATCTTACAGTGTTGCAAGGCATCGTTGGCAATGTCAGAAAGGAATTTTTGCGAGGCTAACGCTATGAGCCTTACCAACCTGGAATTATATTTAAAAGAATATATTAGTGGACATCATCACACAGCGCCATCTAACCCTCAAACTAAGCAAAGCTTGTACTATGGGAACTAGATATTAGATAACTGATAGAATACATAAATACTTTTCTTTTGTAAATACATACATTATAACACCCACCTATGTTCATCACACAAATGTTTATGCTGGGGATCGAGCCCACAACCTACAGCGCAGAAGGCAGAGTTACTACCAACAGAGCTGTGAGGAAAATTATTGGAAAATATGCAACTCTAAAAGGTACAAAATATTAGCTAAAACAGGTTGTAATTAAAGATAGCGTTTGAACTTTAAATTGAGTTAGGTACCTGGGGTCCTGTGATTCAAAGCCAGACATGTTCAAGTAGTGCGATACCACGGAATCTGGTATGGAAGGATTGTAATTCTCGAGCTGCAGCAGAAAGTCGCTGAGAGCGTGGCCAGCGCCTGTATCCTCGTCCATAGTGACTGACGGTGACCCCATACGACTCATTGCATCGTCTTACAACCTATACAAAGTTAAAAGAAACTACGCACGACAAAAATCTAAGATTTTAATAAAATAAAGTTCACTTTGATTTCGATTCGCTTTAACACTTTTGGCAGGCTTCGCTTGCTTGTCCAGTTTGACCATGACAATGCCAATGCTAGCCAGCCAAACCAGACATTGACATTTGACACATGATAGATTCTAGACAGACATCACAGACACCGAAAACTCTTCTTCAATGACGTCATTTGAATTCGTTTCTTTTTTGTGGTATAACTGAAAACGTTTTGATACTGCATTTTATATTCCTACAATGTTTCAATTTATTACTGAACTAGAAACGTCTAAAACAATGAATTATTATGTATACAGCTGTAAATTATATGCTACAGGTTGATCTCCATTTATCTATTTTATTACCTTGATGTACCTAGTTCTGATTATGTAATTCAAGATCATATAAAAGATCTGGTTACGTAATTCAATTAAATCTCACTTCGTCTAGCAGTAAGGCAGTAACAAAACGCTATATGTGCACGTCATTCCAGTGTTTCTAGCTAATCCTATTTTACCATGAAGAGTGAACAATTTCGAATTGATATCAACTACTGTTACTTCGTACTTCAGCCATTAAAATTTTTGATAATTTAAATTCATGTTTTATTTTTTTATTTTGATATTTTTACACAACTAAGAACTCCTATAATTAGTAAGCTTTTTTTTAATTACAGAGAATTTAGTCATCTCTGCTGCTCAAATTTGCATTTAAATAGGTTTTATAATAAATACAGTGTTGATAGTGACTTTTATGACAGTATAGAAATAACTGAAATCCTAAAATTTGTCAAAAACTGGGTAACATTTTCGAATCTTGCGGCCACACTGACCTCGTGGTACTTTGCCGCTAAGTTGGCAGCACTGGCCCCTTCCTTCCTTCTTTTGCGGCGCTCCTCTGTACAGAACTGCGAGAGAACGTGATCGATCGAATTTCAAAAAAGGCACATACCCACCCCTGTGCTCCCGTGATCACGAAATTACTCGCATATCTCCTGATAAAATATCAGGGGTTCGTGTTTCGTGATTATTCCATTCCGTGTGTGATCCTTTAGATTCCTCGCCGCGAGGCCACCTATTAAAACAAAATGTCGAACCTCGCCGATCCGGTCGCGTTTGCGAAAGACTTCCTGGCTGGCGGTATCTCCGCCGCCGTCTCAAAGACGGCCGTCGCGCCCATCGAGCGTGTCAAGCTGCTGCTCCAAGTGCAGCACGTCAGCAAGCAGATCGCCGCGGACCAGCGCTACAAGGGTATCATCGATGCCTTTGTCCGCATTCCCAAGGAGCAGGGCTTCACCGCCTTCTGGCGTGGAAACCTCGCCAATGTCATCAGGTACTTCCCCACACAAGCGCTGAACTTCGCTTTCAAGGACAAGTACAAGCAGATGTTCCTCGGTGGAGTGGACAAGCACACGCAGTTCTGGCGCTACTTCGCGGGTAACCTCGCCTCCGGCGGTGCCGCGGGAGCCACCTCCCTGTGCTTCGTGTACCCCCTCGACTTCGCCCGTACCCGCCTCGCCGCCGATGTCGGCAAGGGAGACGGCCAGCGCGAGTTCAGCGGACTCGGAAACTGCCTGAGCAAGATCTACAAGTCTGATGGACTCATCGGTCTGTACAGAGGCTTCGGAGTGTCCGTGCAGGGTATCATTATCTACCGTGCTTCGTACTTCGGCTTCTACGACACCGCCCGCGGCATGTTGCCCGATGCCAAGAACACCCCTCTGGTGATCAGCTGGGCCATCGCTCAAGCTGTGACCACCGTCGCTGGAATCATGTCCTACCCCTTCGACACAGTCCGTAGGCGCATGATGATGCAGTCTGGACGTGCCAAGGCTGATATCCTATACAAGAACACCATCCACTGCTGGTCCACCATCGCCAAGACAGAGGGATCCGGCGCCTTCTTCAAGGGTGCCTTCTCCAACGTCCTCAGAGGCACTGGTGGTGCCTTCGTGCTCGTCTTATACGATGAGATCAAGAAGGTCCTGTAAATCTAATGTAAGAATTGTTACCATAATTTCAATTGTGATTCGTCAGATATAGCCACTCCCCTGAAATCATGTATTATTAGAAGATGCGAAAATGAACCTAGTAACTTATTTTTAGTTAAATAAATGTTATACCATGATTCCATATCAATTGTTTTATTGAAGTTACATAACTTTAGCATGTCAGTAAATGGAAAACCAGTGAACCGAAGTATGTTCTAAATTCAAAAAGTGCTTAAAAATAAAATATCTATAGTGATCATTCATTCAGCCAGTGCTGTTATGTAACAAGCTAATTTCATTCAATGCGAGCATGTATTTGAGGCCAAGGTCAGGTGGAATCAGTCGAACATCTTATGCCAACGTTTGGTACAGTGACAATTTTATTGTTTGTGTAATAGGAAAAATGAAATTCAGTTATCATCTTATGTAACAGGGAGTGAGTTACATTGTACTTTGACATTTCATATGTAAAGACACTTTGCTGTGAATTGAATCATGTGATTACGCTGTTATGTAACTGTCTGTATGTATCTTGTAGGAATGTGTGGAAGTAAGCTATTTATTTAGTTCACTTTGAAAAAGTGCTGTGTAGTGAGCCCACTTCGTAGGGAACCTTGTAAACGCAGGGTGGGTTAAACCTGCGTATAAAATCATGTTTCCTCACGCTCGAGTTTTTCCACGAAGAAAAATTCGCGCGTGACGAGTGATGGTCTTTAAAATAGAAAATAAACCTAAAAAATAATTATTGGTTTTTCATTTTCGTTCCTTTCAACGATCTCTAAGCAGGCTTATTACGTAAGCTCACTGACAAAATGCCATTGTCTATTGACAGTTACCTACTGACAACTCAGCCTTGACCAAGACATGGCAACTTGAAAGATTATGAGATTTATTTTACGACAAGTAAAATAGCTACAATTAGCTGCTTACATAGCAGATAGTAGTGTTTTTATTTATTATATTGAATATTTTTGGTACCCAAAAATATTCCTTGTCAAAAGAAGGCAGGTAGCATTAGGGCCAGGGGAATACCTACCCTACCAGAGCAATCATTATCAAACTGATAATGGAAATGTCATGCTTACGCACGCGCACGCTGTGTGCCGATATATAAGTAAGGGCCTACCTATTATACTAATATTTTAAATACGAAAGTAACTCTGTCTGTCTGTCTGTACCGTCATCACGGCACGGGCCGATTGTCATGAAATTTAATATAGATATATAGTTTAAAGTCTTGGGATAAACATAGGCTACCAAAAAAATAATTTGATATATAGGAATTTCAATATTTTACAATAAAGTCGTCAACAATCGATCTTCTGAATCTACGCGAACGAAGTCGCGGTTAAAAACTAGTCTGATATAGGTAAATTTCGTTTCGTTAGTAGGTAGGTACCTACCTACCTTTTATAGGTCCTTACGTCAGAGATCAATGGCATGGTAACCGTGGTGATTAGATTCGACATAATATCTATACTTATAATAAATCTGTAGAGATAGAGAGGTCAATTCTGTACATGAAATATATTTCCAAAATAACTATCAGGGGGTGATTAGGGTTCGATACTGATGCCAAAAATGCAATCAGTAAATTTTTTGTCTGTCTGTCTGTCTGTCTGTCTGTCTGTCTGTCTGTCTGTATAACCGTTATAGAAACAAAAACTACTCGACGGATTTTAACGAAACTTGGTACAATTATTTTTCATACTCCTGAGCTGGTTATAGTATACTTTTCATCACTCTACAATCAATAGGAGCAGAGCAGTAAAAGGAAATGTTGGGAAAACGGGAGAAGTTACTCCATTTTTTAAGCTTCCGTCGCGTGTGCAACCTTAATGGTTAAAGCTACACAGAAATGATGTATGAGGGAAATGTTCTCCTTAAAATTATATAAAAAATATCCCACGACAGCATATGTCTATCTTTTATGGTTGACTCACAATAACATGTGTAACTCGAACATTCTCGAACGTTCGCGACCGGCCTAGCAGCTAGGCGTCAAGCGCGCAGTTCGGCCGGTCGCGAACGTTTGAGAAAAACAGAAATCATCTAATGTAAGCTGTGAAAAAAAAACGTTTTATATAAAGACATTCTGTAGGATATTTAGTACCTATCAGCATTGCACCCGTGCGAAGCCCGGGCGGATCGCTAGTGTAGAATAAATTGTATCGTAGACCGTGTAACAATCATACTTACGTAAAGGTGATGATAAGAAATAGTCATTTATATTAGGTAGGTAGGTACTCTACGTGACATACCTATTGAACGTATTTTCATAGAATCAGATATTTTTGCAGTAGTTTTCCTCTAAAAAAGCTGCGTGGGTTCGGTGTTTTATTATGTAGGTTACACATTACTTTCTTTTAAGCGGCCATAGGCTTGCAACCTGTCACGTATGGAATGCTAACTACTGCAAAGAGATTATATAGGTACCTATATGTAGGTACCCTACATTTGATGAGTTCTAAGAGGACGTCCACTGGGAATTACTGTCGAGTCGAAAGACTCATATTTTGTTGTTACTTGTGAAGGTTTTGAAACGGTGATCGAACTGTCGAGTTACACAATATTTTTGATAGTTGAAGCTGATTACGATTTTCAGTAGATTTATACAATAGGGCTGTTTAGCGCTACGGGAACCATAAAAACGGTATCGAAAAGTTGGCATTCATTTGATACGTGGCCATACGATCTTTTCCTTTTGCAGAAGCGTCTTTCTCTGCATTGAAAGCTTTAATATGATAATCATAGATTTTACGAAATAAGCCCGCTAGATGTTACTTTTGACATTCGGCGCCTTCTCTCTCGACGCCTTGATAATAAATGACGTGCCTTTGAGAGTGGCCAAGATTGTTTTGAATCCGTAGGTGAGTAAGGGCAGAACACAATAAGTGTTAACACCTTGATCTTCCTGCTTTTGAAGACGTCCAACTTAACCCTCCTACGTCTATTAGACTAACTATTCAAATAATAATCCCAAGCCGTGTTTGTTGCCTGATTCTTCTAGGCTTGGTCGCGAGGAACAGGCGAAGCTTCACCTTACTAGCTCCTAAGACGTTTCAAAGTGATCCTTGTGATTTTATTGAAATAAATGTTTTTTGAATTTGAATTTGAATAAAATTGTCATAATATCCACTCTTTATTGTTCAAAGAGTACCTACCTACCTACCTATTTGATTCCATTAAACCATTAGATTACCTATGGATTAGTAAGTAGGTAGGTATAGGTATAGGTTATCCTATCGAATTAAAAGCGTCCATATTAAGAGACCATAATATTCATATTCATTTATTAATTGCTCCAGTTGGTTACAATGGTCTCACAGACCGTCACAGTTTCTCAACGAGGACCCCGCTAGGGCACTACAATAATCTATTAATTTAATAATTATTTTACGTAGATAGGATAGGTTAGTTAGGTATTATTTGACACAAACTCCCAACTTTGTGCCAATTTCCAAATCTCTAGTCTCGAGCAATGAGACAGAGAAAGGCCTCTACGCAGCGAATGACCTCAATTTTTTTTTATCTATTGATGTTACGGAACCCCTAAAAAGTGTTTTGTTTTTACGCAACGATCTCCATTTTCGAAAGGTTTAAGTTTTATAAAAGAGTAGGTAACCTAAGTACCTAGTATACCTATATTGTATAGTATAAGTACAAACAACAAAAATAATCATTTTAATCGCATTAATTTACCTAATAGATTGCCTAATAACCTACCTTATTAAATATGGGTCTCTGAGACCACAGACTGAGACCTTTATGTATGTTAACATTGCCGGGTATATGGCGAGCGCAGAAGGTACTATTTAGTAGGTATTTATTGGGGCGAAACCCAAGAATGTATAAAATATAAGTTTCTACACTTCAAGCTAAAATTCACGGCTACAACACTAAGAGCTAAGAGCTATTATAACCTCTACATTTTCCTCCTCTCTTTCAAGGCTACAACGCTACAAGTACCTACTACCTAGGTATTACCTATAAGCTAAGTAACTATGACTATAAATACCTAGGTCTCTAGACAACCGTTTTCTCGGTTGCGCACGCTAGCCCTGCAAGTTATGTAACAAGTAAATCAATACTTTAGCTGCATTGGTTTGAGGCTGTTGCCTGAATGTCTGTCGTTACGCAATTTATAGGGGATTCAATGTTTCATTCATAGCCAGACTTAGGTATGTTTAGAAGTACTACCTAAGTTAGGCTTGTAAAATAGGGAATAAATTAAATAGGCTTATTGTAGTTACCTAAATAGGTATGTTAGATAAGTAGTTCATTGTGGTTAGAACTTAGAACCCAGACACTTTCTTGAACTCTAGGTGCTTGATCCATGTTTAGCAGAAGCACGTTCAAAACATTATAATTAATGTGTTGTTTATTCCCACTTTTTGCATTAATGAGGTAATATTTCATAACTTGCTCAATTATTTTTATCTAGAAAAATAAATATGTTTTACCTAACCCAGTTTCCCCGTAAATTTAGCTACATTGTTTATTGTGGAAAAAAAAACGTGAGATTTGTGAGATTCCTCTCGAGCTCGACCCCCTCCGTAAAAGCCTCACATAAATAATGGTACCCCCCCTAAGTACTTAAGTAGGTACCTAGGTAGTTAGCAATTTGTTCATGACAGGGTAACTCGTAACTCGTGCGCCTCTTGTATATTCAGTAACCCAGTTATCGTGTTCGATCTAGTTTCGTTCGCTATAAAGGAGTTCCCAACCGGAACTCATTGTGATTCGGTTTTATTTGGTCCACTAAGTGTGTCTTCCTTCGCTCTTGAAGAGAGACAACATTTTAGGACATTATCATTTTTGTTAGGTTCTGAGAAGGATACTCATTTTCATTCATTTATTAGTTGTTCAAAAGTTGGTTGATTCCAAAATATGTCATATGGGATAGGTATAGATACAGAGTTTCTCAACATGGACCCCTTGGGGCACTACAACCTATTAAATTTAAAACTTATTTATTTATTTAGGTCGTCCTACAGAAATATCACTTACCTACTAAGTATATCTAATTAAAAACAATTATTATGTGATTTCCAGTTCTGACTATCTGTAGTTTTGTGTAAGGAAGGTCTAATTTGTCTTTATTTCTTATGTTGTGTTGTATAAGTTTTTAGATATTTAAAAAAATAGTTGATGTGTTCTTCGATATCGAGGTAGAAGTTTAAGTACGAGTTCAAACGTTCCTGTGACCTGTTTATGTAATAACCTCTACCTACTTTATGTAATAAGGAGATCATTTGACTTTGTCTTAATAGTTTCTTTTAAAAAATTATTAAACTGTATTGTTGCTTTAATTTTTTTAATTATTAATATTGTTATTCTCATTTATTTAGTTTTTTTGTATAGGTAATCACCCTATATTAGTTATTCTTTAATAATTGTGATAGGTTAATCTGTTTAAAAAATAAACAAATAATTTATTTAATGGTAAATAGAGCATGGTAGATTAACAACAGACGCGTTAACTTGAGAAAAAAAAACACTAAGTATAACATCTACCCAACAGTCTCAGTTAGCAGTTCTTTTCTGACTGAAGAACCAAAGTTTTTCTATTTTCGTGACGAGCTTGTAAAGTGTAATTATTAATTTGTAAGGTAACAGAAATAACTAACAGCTGACTTTGTTATGTAAAGTCTGCGCCTCATAGAGACCAAAAGATACAATAGGTAACTGTCGCTATGAATTTATTTTATGTTTCGTTTATTTTGAACGCTCTTCATATACCTTGCTCTTTATTATAGTAAAAAAAAATGCCAAACTCATCTAGGATGATCCAGACTTTTACATATAAGTATTGCCTTCTTATGAAGGAGCAAATTGGTACCGGCTAACTCTAATCACAATTACGCAGACAACTACGCAAATACTCAAATAACAGTTTTCATACACACATACATACACACCCCTAGGTCTCATGTCAAAACCTGGCTTAGCGAGTCCACATACTCTCATCATATCCACTCATTTACGAACATCATTCATCAAACGCTGAAGCAAATTTGACGAAATCAATTCTCTAATCTTAGCAGTTATCTGCTGGTTAAGGGTCAATTTATTTACCTTCCTACAGTTTGGTGTCGTGATTAGATATATAAAAACCGGCCAAGTGCGAGTCGGACTCGCGCACGAAGGGTTCCGTACTATTATCAAAACGGCAAAAAAATCACGTTTGTTGTACGGGAGTCTCGCTTAAATATTTATATTATGCTGATTTTAGAGAAATACATCATCTGTGAAAATTTCAACTGTCTAGCTATCACGGTTCACGAGATACAGCCTGGTAACAGACAGACGGACAGCGGTGTCTTAGTATTTCACTTTCAAAACTTTCGTGAGTTGTACTACACATTATTACAACAACGGGAAATTACTCACGTAAATGATAAATTGTCAATGAGGACACCGACAATGTTTCGATTCATCTAGAGAATCTTCTTCAGGGTGAGTGGACCATAACGCGCGCGTTATGGTCCGTTGTTGTAATAAGGTGTCTTAGTAGTCCCGTTTTTTACCCTTTAGATACGGAACCCTAGAAACATAAAAAATAATTCATAATATCTCGTAACCTAACTATTTACCTAACTACGTAGTTAGCATTCCACACGTGACAGGTTGCAATCCCGTCGCCGCTTTCAAGAATACTAACAGGTTTCCTCACGATGTTTTCCTTCACTGTTATAAACACGTGTAACGCGCATATAGGTACATTTTTCGAACAGAAATATCCATTGATGCACGGCCAGGATTCGAACTCGAAATTAATTGGAAATTAATAATATCTACCTAGGTACCTATTTACCTAACTACATGAATTCAATAATTCAATTTCAAACTTTTTATTCGATCATGTGAAGTACCACCACCTATTTACCGACTTACTTTACCGATAGTGGTAAAATAGCGCCACCTGCCAGCGGAATCGCAAACCTCTTTCATCTTACCTCTCAAACCCCGAGCGGTCGCATGAAAACCGCGAAAAGTACCTATAATACGTAGTAACATCAAATGAAACTAAAGCTGGAATGCAAAAATCAAGTTTGTTGTATGGGAGCCCCCCTTAAATATTTATTTTATTCTGTTTTTAGTATTTGTTGTTCGAGCAGCAATAGAAATACATAATCTGTGAAAATTTCAACTGTCTAGCTATCATGGTTCATGAGATACAGCCCTGTGACAGACAGACGGACAGACGGACAGACGGACAGACGGACAGACGGACAGACGGACAGACGGACAGACGGACAGACGGACAGACGGACAGCGAAGTCTTAGTAATAGGGTTCCGATTTTACCCTTTGGGTAAGGAACCCTAAAAAATAAAAAAATTATGCAAGTAGGTAAAAATACTGTTACAGATCTAAAGAATTTTATGTTTTTAGAGATACGTGCATGCTAAGGTGGATTGGTGGTGAAAGGAATGTCTTATAATATATGTAATAGTGACCGATATTAAAAGGAACAGACTGAAAAATATCAGTCTACATCTAATAAAACTCCTTTCTACAGTAGTAACACTACCACCAAATTACGTAATTACTATCAACTAAACACAGATGTGCTTGGTAAAAAGACAGGTGTCTAGCTAAAAATAAGGTCAGCCGGAGAATAGTGCTGGCGATGGCGGATCGATGCGAGAAAGGTCGTGACCTGAACTGAGCATGCTCAGTAGGCGCCTACTGCGGCCGATTTATTCACTGAAACGTCTGAAGCCAATTTGAATGGGGAGTAAACCTTGAATCAAGAGGTGGTATTCACCGCATGTTATCTACGAGTGCTTAAAGTTAATTTTATGTTATCAATATGTATCTTATGCCTACAGAATAATGCCAATTTAGAGGTCGTAGTTTTTCTCTCTTTGTTGTAAAACACCCCAAGCTAAAACATTTTTGCAACATGTTGTGCGACCCCATATGGAATAGGATAGGCTAGAAGAAATTTTTCTCTGAAAAGAAAAAAAATCGATTTTCTTGATTTTTTTTATATGACTTTGTTATGTAAGAAAAAAGCCAATACTTAGTAATAATTTTTCGCTTTTATTAGCTACCTAATAAAGGCGAAAAATATGGAGAAAAGCCGAGGATCGACCTTGCATACAATAAAACGATTTATTTAGGCAGCTATAGCTATAATATCAGGTTTAGCCTAATTAGTTTCATGCACAGTTTCGGTTTCTATTAAGAAATAGGCACAACTCGTATTGCTACAGATGGTAGTGAAAGTAACCCATACTAAGTTAAAGTAGGTAACAAAAACTTTATATTTATGTAAGTATACTAGGTATTTCTTACAAAGTCAATCCTTTACCTACCTACATCAATAGGCGTTTGTAAAGATCTTTGTTGGAGTAGGGGTCCATCAAGAACTGATAAAATGACAAGTGGTCTACGAGACGAAAAAGTTTAGGAACCTCTGCCATAGATCCTCTCCGCGCAATTCTGTTTCGCACTTGACCGGTTTTTAACCGACTTTGAAGGTTCTCAATTAAAAAGTGTTTGCCAAAAAGTGTGTCTGACGAAGTTCCGATATTAACCGATTTGAAAAAATATGATTTTTGGTTTGGATACTTTCCGTATGGGCCCATTTAAATTTGAGGAAAAAAATACCATAATTGAGGAATATAATAATTAATATTTATAAAACTAACAAATAAACATGAAGTCGGTTTTGTTTTTAGTTTTTGAAACGTACTTAAGAGGCTGCCAGTCGCTGATTGCTCTTTTTCGAAACGAAAAAAGAAATACTTCTGAACAAGCCACATCTCCTATTTTTATAAGTATATTACTTCAGGTTCCTACCTAGATTTCTATTAAGCTGAAAACATAATAGCAGAAACTTTTCACGATAAAAATATTATTTCAAAATGATACGTTTTAGAATTTATGATCGAAATATTTTATATACCTACTATTAAAATCAACTTGTGATTTATTGTTAAAGATAGGTAATATGTAGATCTAGATTTCTATTAGGATAGATTTTTGATAAGTAATTATACATAATTTATATCATTAATTTATTCGAAAAGCTAAGGCGGACCACGCGCGGACGTGTGTTTGTCATCATTGCAGCGGTCGGTAGGATTATTTATCGAAGTGATTAAAGATGGGTACATCTTTATTCACATATACTATACATTATAAAATAGGAGATGTGGCTTGTTCACAAGTATTTCTTTTTTCGTTTCGAACAAAAATAATCGTCGACTGGCAGCGTCTTAAGCAATTATTTGTTTCCCTGTACGACATGCGATGACGTGACGACTCGGTATATTTATTTTCAGAGTCTGGCCTCTATGGCTGGCATTGAATATGATAAGCAATACTAAGGTAACTGAAATGATTGATAAGATAACATTAAAATCACGCGCTACACTTTCTTGCTGGTTTGTTTCTTAGGGAGCGCTAACAAGATTCAAATTTCTGTGTCATTTTTAGGGTTCCGAAGTGTAGGTACCTAATTATACGCTACCTATAATTGCTAAGTACCTACCTACCTACTTCACAATCATGGTATCTATAGTATAAGTATTTTACTATTATAAACAGGTATAAATTGTATTTCACCACACTGGAGCTCTACATAGCATAAATTAAGGAAAGGATCTGAAATAAAACCGGCCAAGTGCGTGTCGGACCACGCGCAATGTAGGGTTTTGTAATTTACACAGCTAACGACGTTATTCAAGTAATTTTCAATATATTTGTGCAAAATTTCTTGATATTTATTGTTCTAAATTTAACTAAAAAATGATAGGCCCCATAAGCCGTGTTTGTTGCCTGATTCTTCTAGGCTTGGCAGCGAGGAACAGGCGTATATCTTCACCTAGCTCCTAACATGTATCAAAGTGATCCTTGTGATTTTATTGAAATAATTGCCTTTTAACTTTGACTTAGATTTCGTATATTTCCTACGTAAAAAACATTAAAACACTTAGGTAGGTATTAGGTATAACTCGGGAACAGATGGACCGATTTTCATGATTTTTGATTTGTTGTCTTTGCTTCGAATAGTAGAATAACTATTAAAACATCGGGAACGCGGGAACGGAAACTCAATTTGTTAAAAGCGATACGAAGTTCGCTTGGTAAACTAGTGATGAATGAACTACTAAACTACATTATTAGCGAGTAACATCAATAAGTCACCAAAGCCTTTGGATTAAAGGCTAATTTTAATTTAGTATGTAGGTTGGTATATAGTACACACATTTGTGCGAACCGGGGCGGACTGCTTGTATATAAATACTAATACATTACATAAAAAGACTTCATGCACATGAATGTTTGTTATATATTTAAGAAATTCCCGAAATTCAATTCATCCCTAAGGTGGTGCAGCGTGAACGAAGTTGCGAGGTTTTCCACTATAATAAAATTGATAAACCACAGACAGTGCTTGTACCTATCTACCTAATGTTTTCAGCCCAAAATATTTTGGGCGGAAGCCACTTCATAATGTTCTATCCGCATTGCGTACTTTTCTGCAAACAGATCGTTGTGTAATACTTGGCATGGAAACGCACTGATGGAAACTTTTCTAGGTAGAGGACATCGGCGACTTAGTATTGAATGATCACTCTTTTGATTGTGAGACATACTTATAAAAAAAACCGGCCATTATCTAAAAATAACACGTTTGTTGTATGGGAGCCTCACTTAAGGACCGTCTCGCACTTACACACGTATTTCAATGGTTTTCAGGTACCGATTTAAAAACCAGGAATCACAATTGTGAGGATATAATGATACAGAATTACTGATAATATATTCATCTTTATAAGTAGACAATAAAAACTGGTCAGTTCTAAACAACATTTTCAAAAAAATACGTATTTACCGTCGCAAGAACCGCTGAAAATGTCGAAAAATGGGGTCTGGTTAGGTACCTACCTACCAATATCTTTAAATCCACAGCATATTTTTATTTGAAAATAATACGAAATTGTAGATTTTATATTCCTCTATACGGCGTGGCATTATCTTGTTTTCAAATAATTTACTTTTTCATTTATGAATGAACAATATAAAATGCAATAAAACTTCTCCATATATTTTTTCCATACAAAACTCACATTCACCTCAAGTCGGCACGTCAGTTACAGTTAGCGCTCAGACGCGCTCAGGGAAGCACGTTCACGTCACATTTTTCTTCGAATTTAGGGGAGGTCTTACATAACCGTATACTAGGGTAAAATACTGGCAAATGCAAAACTAATGATAACATTTGTATAATATATTGCCTTGAAGAATTTAGTGCAAGCCACACAGATGAAGGTTAGGTACAATGCATGAGTTGTAAGGGCTGGGCTCATGTACACTGTACAGACTATGAAGGAGTAGGATGATTTTTTTTGTAGAAGAAACGTTTCATCGAGTTAGGTTTCGAAACAATATGATAATAGTTTACGGTTTTACCTTTTTAAATACGTCTCGTCGGAGCAAAATCGAAATAAGCAGATGTTTCGTATTTGATTGTTATTTTAATAAAAATATTAAATTTCAGAAAAATGTGAACTTGATTGTGTCCCTAATTAGTCCTACTAAATAAATATAAATAATGATTTGATACATTTCTGTTTTGAAATAAAAGTTCTAATAGGTACCAAATTCCTTACCTGTATGGTTTTACCCGATCTACTCTATATTACCAAGCGTGTTTTTTTATACATGGATGGAAAATATTGATACTTTATCTGAACAAAATGGAAGTAACTATCTCCATACTTATTACCAAATTCGATTTCGAAAAGTGAACAGGAACAAGAAAGGGAACGGGAACGGGACGGGAACGGGAAAAAAAATAAAAACCTTGCAGTGAGTTCAGCTTGATACCACGGGAAAGGGAACAAGAACGGAACTTATCACAAACGACCTATAGCCCTATTAAAACATCGATAATGTCACCCAAGGTGTAAAAAATTACCCTTAATCATTATTACAACCCTTGCGGCGCCGGGGCGGACTGCTAGTTCATTATATAAGTATAATTTGGAACGGTTGACCTGCACCCGGCCTTGCTCCGGATCCGTTCAGAAATGTTGGAAGGCAGCCAATACCCGCGCATACGCATCTATTAAGGGACACTATTTCAATGCCCTTTACGTAAGTAACCTCGTGACTATGGACTTGACTTCGTCCAAGTGCAAGCATACCAGAGATGTACCTATGCGTTAGTAGTCGAATAATGCGATAGGTATCTACTTCCTAGTAATATAGATCATACTTAATGATGTAGATAGGTATATATAAAATAGGCGCCGGAAGGGGACCTCCTGTCATGACATGAAGGAACCCACATATAATAATATTAGGTATATTATTATATGTGTACCTATAATAATGTAACCTATAATCTCTATCCATCTATAATCTAGCAAACCCGTGACAGACGTTGTCCTATATAAATTTCAATAATCACATAGAGAAACGCAATTTTTAAGGCATCTTTAATTTTTTTAACTATACACCTTGTCCTGATTAAATAAATTTCGAATACCGACCTTATTAAGTACGTTTAATGGAAGAATGCGATTCCATGACGACATAATGTTATTTAACCATGTTTTCCGGTTTAGTTATCTACCCCTTTTCTTAATTCTGTTTTTTTATCTACATCTACTTACAGCAAATTTCATCTTAATCCGTTTTGTCGTTTAGGCCTGATTGATTTATCAAACATACAAACATCCTCACAAACTTTCGCATTTATAATATTAGGATTAGGACTTAGGACAAACTGGTTTCCTGACGATGTTTTTCTTCAGCATATTAAGCACGGAAAAATCCGTTGACACACGGCCGGGATTTGAACCCACGACCTTCAGATTGAAAGTCGAGGTACCTACCTACCCGTACCTCCCACTCAATTTGAGTTTCCATTGTGTGCTCAAAACAACCAGATTTTAGCAGTAAAAGCTGATAACGATTACCTGTGGACTTACGCAATAGCTACTCGTTATCGTTACGTCTACTGCCTTATTATCTAAGTTTACTGGTAATCGTAATCGGCATCAACTGTCAAATTCACTGTTTAATATCAAAATATAATAGGATTTTGAAATTATCAAGGCTGCTTGGTTTTGGTATTTTGGTGTCTGCGACACTAAATAATAACAAAAAAGTTCTAACTCGATAAAAATTTATTTAAATAAATATCTAGATACATTCAGGCATTTACAGAGATAATACATATTCCTATAACAAATAGATAAAGCTGGAATGATTTATCAACAATTTTACATATTCACTATTAACAGCATACATTTGTTATCTAAAGAATCTATAACAGGAGCCAATGTCGAGTTCATTACGTCATACCACAAACACTTACATAACACTAACGCTATATCGAGCGCTTCAGTTATATGCGGTAACGGGTTTAGGGTCTGCGCAGAGTAGCGGACGGCAGCGCAGAGAATTTAAAATGTATCAATTGCATTTAATAGTCATCCAATCGAAATAAGGTATAATTACAATACTCGGTTATCGGCTGTTGGAGCATCGCAGCGCACTTTTGCAAGATCATCATTGAACATTAATTTGCCTATTTCGATTGTAAAACTATGAAATTAAATTGATAATATATTAAATCCTTTGCGCTGCCGTCCGCTAACGTGCGCAAGCCATTAAGTGAAGCATTGTATGGCGTAAGAAACATCACTATCTCTCCTTGGCTACAATTTTCGATACAACTGACAATCAAAACAAAATATTCTTTATAGTTCATTTTATTTACAACCAATAATATATTTTTTATTTATTTTTAAATGCTTATTAACGGGCTTTTTTTTAATATAGATACATAACTTTTCATAGCCACTTAAATGATTAATTATTTAATTTTACATCTGTTTGTTTATTCATAATTAAAACTATAGTGGTTGTTAATAATTTTAAATAGAAATACTTTTAATTACCACGTTTTTTTGTAAATATTGACGAATACTTCACATAGAGTCATCTAGCACTAAACTAAGCAAAGCTTGTTGTTGGAACTTGATAACTGATAATACTTTTTTTTTGTAAATCGAGACAATTCAGATGCTCTTCATCTTCATAAATGGGAAGTGTTAATATACAAATTAAAATTAATTAGTTGTATTTCTATTTAAAATTGTCTATTTAGGATGGTAATTTTAATTTGATTTAAAAGTATGCCATCATTTCATTTTCTTCCTTCTTCCTATAATGATGATGATGACTTATACTTTAGTGGTGTTGTTGTTACCCTGAAAAAAAAAAAAAAAAAAAAATTAAGCAAAGATCCTTGTAAAGATGTCTAAAGGGGATAATCAGGACACGTCCAAACAATATATTCGGCACATGCCCACATATTGCAGTGGTTAGTAGTATGCCATACAATACGAAGTTGATGTCAAATAATTACGTTTGAAAAAACAATACATTTTTTCACTCTTTCATTTATACTCAATTTAACAAACTTTTTTTTTTCAAAATGAAGGAGTTCTAAGGCACGGTTTCTCAAAGTGTAGTACGCCGAGTACCGTAAGCGATAAAAGTTACTTGTATTTGCCTATCTATAGGCAGTATTGTTCGCCATGATCTTGAAAGTCTATTAGGGGAACGTGGATCATCAAGTTTGAGAAACCTCGTTCAAAGATAACAAACATAAAAAAACAACCGAACTGAGAACCTCCTATTTTTGAAGTTGGTTAAAAGGTGCGTGTACTGCTACAAGCATTTCCTACACGACCCATGCTCGTTAATATCAAGCATTTTTTCCATCTTCAAGACGGGAGCTATTTTCATCGCCGCTTATAACAAAAAACCAGCCAAGTGCGAGTCGGACTCGCTCACGAAGGGTTCCGTCCATTATCTATAAAAAAACGGCAAAAAACACGTTTGTTGTATGGGAGCCCCACTTAAATAGTTAATTTATTTTATTTTTAGTATTTGTTGTTATAGCGACAACAGAAATACATCATCTGTGAAAATTTCAACTATCTAGCTATTACTGTTCATGAAATACAGCCCTGTGACAGACAGACGGACAGACGGACAGACGGACAGCGAAGTCTTAGTAATAGGGTCCCGTTTTTACCCTTTGGGTACGGAACCCTAAAAATGTGTACATTGTAATGCTATTCTGTCAAGAGCACGTGATGACTGATACGTACGTGATGACGTACAGACAGTCAGTCGGTCAGACCAGAACGGTGGTGCTGTTGTGGTTATAAATAATCTTATCGATCAAGGCCGAGCAAAGGACGCGTGCTGTACCATCCCAGTTTTTAGGGTTCCGTACCAAAAGGGTAAAAACGGGACCCTATTACTAAGACTTCGCTGTCCGTCTGTCTGTCACAGGGCTGTATCTCATGAACCGTGATAGATAGACAGTTGAAATTTTCACAGATGATGTATTTCTATTGCCGCTATAACAACAAATACTAAAAACAGAATAAAATAAATATTTAAGTGGGGCTCCCATACAGCAAATGTGTTTTTTTTTGCCATTTTTTATAGATAATGGAACCCTTCTTGAGCGAGTTTGACTCGCACTTGGCCGATTTTTTTAAGGACAGTTTTATTTTGATCTATACATAGCCTGTTGGATTTATTAGTACTTACGAATAAAAGAAACTCTCTTTTATCGTATTTTGATACCTAGTTTTTCTAAAATATGTAAATTAAATTTATAGTTCAAGCGTTAACATTTAGCTACATTTTTAAATAATAAATCTACGTAAGTTTTAACTACCAATCGCATTTCTGTCTTTCATTTGGATAAAATCTTGCAAATATTGAGAACTAGCGACCCGCCCCGGCTTCGCGCGGGTAGCATGTTATTATACATATAAACCTTCCTCCTGAATCACTCTATCTATTAAAAAAAACCGCATCAAAATCCGTTGTGTAGTTTTAAAGATATAAGCAAACATACATACATACATATTACATACAGACGCGGGAAGCGGAAAGCGACTGCTTTATACTATGTAGTGAAAACACGATCAATATAATAAAACAAAAATTAAAGTTAGCCAGTAGTGTAGTGACAAGTTACGCAAAATTATACTTTATATCATAAGGAATAAGATCGTTCGTATTTTACGAAAGTTTAGTCAGTTTGTCGAAACAACAGAATGAACACCGGTATATTTCGAGTGTAAAGAATGTTGGTTTTATAACATCGTAATGGCAAAACGCCTCGTGTGTCTTATCACACGATATCTGCCTAAATACGAATTAAAACACGTGCACTAAAGTAGGTAGGTAGGTACACACATTCATAATCTGAAGATGATTACACAATGATAGCGAACGAACGAACTATAACTGTTCTATGTTTCATACATACCAAACTTTCAATTATATTCATTTACTTCTTGTAATATTACCTATTTTGAGAGAGAAAAAATAAATCTAATCATACGAGTACATTAATTTTAATTTTAAACAGCGCCGCGCCGTCTAACTTTAAATTAAGAAAAACTTGTACTGTAGGAACCAGACTACGACCATACCAGACTAATACAAATACATTTTACTTATAATATAATCCTCCTAGCCGATTTCGGCAACGGAATCAGTTGTTTTTTTTTTATATTTTCTTTTATATTTTTTGTGATCGGATGTTCGCCCGCATATTGCTTATGTACCCTATGCTTGCACCAAATGTTCGCGAACAGTCAATGCAAGTCCATTGATACAGCCATAGGTCATATGAGAAAACGGTTTAGTCTTAAGCTGGTCGAGTACATAATAAAAACCGGCCAAGTGCAAGTCGGACTCGCGCACGAAGAGTTCCGTACCTTTATCTATAAAAACGGCAAAAAATCACGTATGTTGTATGGGAGTCCCCCTTAAATATTTATTTGATTCAGTTTTTAGTATTTGTTGTTATAGCAGCAACAGAAATACATAATTTGTGAAAATTTCAACTATCACGGTTCATAAGATACAGCCCTGTGACAGACAGACGGACAGTGAAGTCTTAGTGATAGGGTCACGTTTTTACCCTTTGGGTACGGAACCCTAAAAACACAGACACAGAATAAACATATTCATCAACAAAAAATGTTTGTCCTCGCCCCACCAAGGACAAACATTTGTTGATCGAACCCACAACCTATAGTGTCTCTTGGTCTTGCGTTTCTCGTATCGGAAAAAAATGCAATAATGAATATTGTGCACAGAATTTACATATCAGACAATCGACGGGTTGAATTTCACGATTATAACCTCAGATAGAAGAGCTGGTAACAAAAACCTTATGGCCAAAATAAAGACAATATGGACGCTAGAAATTTGATAGGTTGTAGCGGTCATGGTGGCAATGCCAATTCAGTTGTCACAAACTGACTAAAGTTTCGTAAAACACGAATGAATTTATAAAAAAAATCTTGATGATATTTTAAACAGCGCCATCTAGTCCCAAACTAGCAAAGCTAGTACTATGGGATCCAGATAACTGATAGAATACTTATATTTTTTTTTTGTAAATATTTACCTAGTCTAATAGACACAGAATACATAATATTCATTACAAAAAACCCACAACCTACAGGCAGAAGGCAGTAACTACCAACTGAGTTATAAAGCCAGTTAAATTAAAAATAATAATAAAATAACTATAAATACGGCTAATCACCACGTTTCTTGTTGTATTGCTGACGTTTCGAGACAATTCAGATGCTTTTAATCATGAGCATCGCCCCCGACCGCGATCAACGGCAGATCGTATAATAAAATAATTTATTTTTCTCTCACATGGTAGGTAATTCAGACTTGGTGCTTATCTAAAGGATAATGTTAGGTTCACATGTTTAGCGAGAGACTGGTGCCTGAATTAGGGTTGCTTAGGTTTAAAAAAAACTGTAATAATAGAATACTAGCTGACCCGTGCCCGCTTCGCTGGGGGACAGATAGTTTCACATCTAGTATTCCAATCTTCAAAAAATTATAGCCTATATGTTGCCGAGGACTAATATTTAAAAAAATATATAATTACAAGCTGACCCCGCGAACTTCGTATCGCTTTAGAATTAACAAATGTTGTCTTCCGTTCCCGTTCCCGTTACAATTCCCGTTCAATAGTTTTTGTAGCGCACACGAAGAAAGCAAAATTTTTAGCAATTTTTTACACCTTGCTTCAAACTATCGTCATTCTTATGAAGAATTTATTACTCAAAATAAAAAATAGCCTATGTTACTCAGAGATAATGTAGCTTGGTAATGGTGAAAGAATTTTTGAAATCGGTTCAGTAGTTTTTGAGTTTATCCATTACAAACATACAAAAAAACAAAAAATCAAAACTTTTCTCTTTATAATATTAGTATAGATAGGTCACCAGGCCTTCGCAACGCGGGTCGAACTTCATTAAAACTAAAGATAGGTACTTAAGTTTAGTTAGAATCCAACCTGTACTAAGGAAAGTTAGGGCAGTTCGGTGAGTCCTAACCTAAACTTAAGAATGAGAGTGGAAGGTTAAATGTATGTTAAGTATAAGTAATAAGAAAAAATAAAAGTGCGAGTCGGACTCGCGCACAAGGGGTTCCGTCCCATTATCTATAAAAAACGGCAAAAAAACACGTTTGTTGTATGGGAGCCCCCGATTAAATATTTATTTTATTCTGTTTTAGTATTTGTACATACAACAGCATCTGTGAAAATTTAATCTGTCTAGCTATCACGGTTCATGATATACAGCCCTGTGACAGACAGACGGACAGACAGACAGCGAAGTCTTAGTAATAGGGTCCCGTTTTTACCCTTTGGGTATGGAACCCTACAAAATTAAATGAATGCATATCATTATACTTCAACCTCACAGCTCAGTTTCAGTTGGTAGTAACTCCGTTTTCTGCGCTGTAGGTTGTGGGTTCATATTTAACACTTCTCTAGTTTTCTTTATACAAGTTCTGCTTAGTTTAGGGCAAGATAGCGCTGTGTGAAATAACCATTAAATATTTATTGAATAGTCATACATTTAGTGACACACTGGCCTAGAGTGTGCAAAGTCACGGAGTGGTGTTCAATGTTATCTCTATAATATAAATGTAAACATGTTAAGTCGTTATTTATAACCTCACAGGTCAGTTGGTAGTAGCTCTGCCTTCTGCGCTGCAGGTTGTGGGTTCGATCCCCATCCAGGGCAGATATTTATGTCATGAACATAGATGTTTGTTTTGTGTCTGGATGTATAATGTTAAATGTATGTATTTAGAAAAAAAAGGATAATTCTCCTATCAGTTATCTAGTTCCCTTAGTACAAGCTTTGCTTAGTTTAGGGCTAGATGGCACTGTGTGATAATGTCCACCAATATTTATTCACCAAGTTTCATCCAAATCCGTTTGGTTGTGGTTGAAGCACAAACATTCAAACATCCTTACAAACTTTTATATAAATAAGTAAATATTGGCGGACTGTACACACAGCGCCATCTAGCTCCAAACTAAGCAAAGCTTGGGAACCAGATAACTGATAAAATACTTATATTCTTTTCTTTTGTAAATACATACTTATTAACTACTAATATTAACACCCAGACACAGAACAAACAACTATGTTCATGACATAAATGTTTATCCTGGGTGGGAATCGAACCCACAACCTACAGCGCAGAAAAGGTAAAAACGGGACCCTATTACTAAGACTTAGCTGTCCGTCTGTCTGTCACAGGGCTGTATCTCATGAACCGTGATAGCTAGGCAGTTGAAATTTTTACAGATGATGTATTTCTGTTGCCGCTTTAACCACAAATACTAAAAACAGAATAAAATGAATATTTAAGTGGGACTTCTATATAACAAACGTGAATTTTTTGACGTTTTTTATAGATAATGGTATAGAACCCTTTGTGTGCGAGTCCAACTTGCACTTTTCCGGTTTTATTTTTTGATAGATAAACAAAGAAAATTTGGTATTTCTAGTTTTGCACCATGCGTCTCTTATGCTAGTAGGATTTTTGATTTACCCCCCAAGAGCGCTGCATCCAGATGAGTGTCTCGTTGGTGAGTCTGGGTCCGATGAGTGGGTTCATTTGCGCCATGTACGCACACAGCCAGCTGAAATGCCAAAGAGTTATACATTTAGATTATAATCATTCACATATTATTATTTTTTTTAGTTGATGCTTGAAATTTTTGTTATTTTGTATGGGCTGAGTCTACCCAGATTAGACAAAATAAGTGATAAAAGAGCATTATCTTGAAAACCATCAACCTTAAAAAGAAACTGTCTTTCATTTATGTAGCTATGTATATGATTATGTAACGAAATAAATAAAAATGAACTGTTTAGCTATTTATAACTTTGAGTAAGTAATAACAAAATTAGTGTTTTGGAAGAGCCAACTTTGGAAAATAAATCTATCGAGAAAAGTTTCACCAATCGTAATAATTTATCTAGATTAAATTCATGAGTTATCTTTGTCATTAAAAACAAAACTGTATGTTATTGAATAAAAAACATGTGCATTCATCAAAAAAAAAAATGATTACTCATCATAATGGGTATATTTGAATTTTTGTTTGTAATGGATAAACTAGAAAATAATGGACCAATAATGTAAAATACAAATTCTGAGGCCCCTATTAATAAATACCTTAGAGACCATAAAGACAAATGCAAACTCTACCAGTAAGTTCAGGAGTCTACTTTCAACAAAGGCAAAAGCTATAAGGTAATAGGACATATTCATTAGCGGAGGTTGATTTTTAAATACTTAAGATACCTTGATAATTAATTATATTGTATGAGGACAATGTATTCCCTAACCATATAGACTATGATGATTATTAAATTGAGTTATTTAAACAATAAAAGTACTTGAATGTGCAGGTGGGTTCGTAGGTACATACATGAATCATTAAGGTAGTTTGTATAAAATGCGTTTCGAGTTTATCTAGATGTAAACTTATATTAAATGCATTCCAAATTGCTTAATTAACGAAATAAAGTGTTCCAAACAGTTCATTAAATACCTACCTATACCTACCGACCAATAAATTTAATTAGTGAAATAAATCACGAGTTTAAATCTAAGGTCAACCCATTGCTCCCACATGATTCATGGGTATGTAAATGGTGATTCTACTAGTAACAAAACGATAAATACTTACAAAAGCCAGCAAGTAGCTGCTGTCAGCATCAATACGACTTGGATTATTCTGTAAAGTAGAGAATAATCCAAAGATTTAGTACAGAAATTGCAAAATCAGAATGCTTAGAGAGATTCCGACACTTACCCTCTGTTAGGTCCCTTTGGGGCGAATATCGGGCCCACGATGCCAACAACACCCCACAAAACGGTGAAAACAATAATAGGGACGATTGAGAAACCCATTTTGAGATTTTATTTAGAAAATAGAACTAAATTTCTATCTCAAACAAACACCAAACCTGCCAAGATGGTGGAATTATTAGTTATTTTGCAGCACAGTCTGCTTTGATCATATGACAAGAGCGTTTCGTTACTTCGCTAGCTTAGCTAATAATACAAGTAGCAAAAACAAAACGCCACTAAGTGTATTGCCATCTATCGTTTAATAGCAGAACTAAAATATTACGCTACTCAACAATAGAGGGCAGGACTATAAATCAACAGATAGTCCAGCAAGTTGTTCCATACAATATTCGTAGGTTAATTCCATAGTACTAGGCTATATGGTCTCTCGCTCTCTCGCTATATATTTATTACCTACCTAAAGTTACCTTACTTTCTGAATTAAATCTAATTAAGCCTCCTTTTTCAACCATTGAATAAAGAGATGTATGGTGTATTTTCTAGTAATATTAACTAAATCCTCGTCTATGATTTTAGTTTGGATATTGCTTCAATTTTTCATAAGTTTATAACATTGTGGGTAAAAACAATTTGATTTTATAAAACATGATAAAATTATGAGATCTACAAAACAAACCCAAATTCTAAAAAGTGGTACCAGAACTAAAATAAGTAAGAAAAAGAACGCGCGTAAATCAAACGGATCCTGGGGGTTCAACAACAATGTGTCCAATGCAAGCCTTGAAAATATCAATGAAATTCTTCGAGTGCGTGTTAGTTATTTAGCCATACTTACCTATTTTACTTTGTACCTACTACTAATTAGTCTAGCTGATTATCTTAGTGTTTCTGTAAAAACACTCCAGTGTCTAGACCAACTAAAAGGTTTAATAGACCAACTAAGAGGAATGTGTGGGATAACTTTGAAAGATGGAGTGAAAAATAGCGTGATAAGAGAAGTTGTGGAGTGAAAGACGATGTAGTGATGAGGATTGAGAAAGGGATGCTTACGGCTTACCTATATGGTTTGGACATTGTAGAGAGAATGAATGAAGAAACATTGACAAAACAGGTATTTAAGGCGAATGTGAATAGGAACGTTGGAAGAGAAAGCCCTAGGCGTATTTTCCTGGACTTAAATGGTGACGTTTTGAAAAAAGGCCAGGTCAAGAGTACTCTAGTACCGACGAGCATGCATGAGGAATGTGATGAGAGTAAATGAAGCAAAATAAGTATGTCAGGATCGTAGCAAGTGGAATTATTATTTATACATATGTATGTACTAAGAGGTTTTACAGACCAACTGGAACAGGCGAGGTAGGCTGAATGTGAGCAGAATGCAATCATTCTTCTTATTGCAGAAAACTCAGCGCGCGGAAGGCCGAGGCTCGTGGAAACTCTTACCAAAAGATTCTTGTGAGGTTTACAAGGAAAGACGCAGAAAACAGCTAGAGAGTCAAGAACAGCAAAGTGATGAGAGCAACATAGCAGAAGACAGCAGGAAACGGACGCGGAGAGACAAAACACGACAAAAAGAAATTGATAGGAGAGTCAAAAAGAAATCTGTGAGGAATACTAGAAGAAATAGACGCAGGTGAACTCAATATACCTACCACCTTGTTTCATAAGTTCTCTGGCCAGTGTAGGTACAAATTTATCGTAATAAAGTCATCATAGCCATTGAGCTTAATGTACTACGTACTAGAGGAGCTATCCAAGCCAAATAAATTGCTCAACTTTCAATTATTAAAGCCAAAGTCCGCTTGCAGCGTAAAATAAATATTTACATGGCTAAACGAAACATTGAAACGTAAAGCGTTGACCGCTGAATGGCTTAAGTTACTTTCAATCAAAAAGGTCGTAAGCGCAACGAAAAACACGTTCGCGCGTCACAGGCGTTAGACTCGGACTAAGTCCACTGTGGTCCGAGGGACCGCAAGGCGCACCGCAAATTATTACTTTGTGGTGTCATCTCTAGTACGTGTTTTATGCTTACCTACCTCTAATTAGATAACCTACCCCTCTCTTAGGCAGCATCAAGATCTGTGAGAATGTCTTGGTGGCTAACAGTTGTGCAACTTCGTCACCTGAGTTGGCCAGCTCATACGAACTAATTACAGTTGCGTATATTTATTTATATTTTTGATGTGAAACATCTATAACGGCGGGACAGACTGGCTATGGCTGTTGGCTTGGCGACGCGTCGTCACGAACTAGATAAGTTGCTGCCGAAGGAGTGCCGATCGCGTCCGATCCGGTTCGCGATATGCTGTCATTCTCTTTTGTACTAAAATATTTTTGCATATTACCTGTCTGTACTGTACAAAATAATTTCGATGTTTCACATCTGTCAGGCGTCCCGCGACGGCTCACTTTTGTTTATATGTTTTTTTGTCAGTTGTCAATATATCTACAATACAGCACAGCTATGATTCTATTTAATTTTTCAGGCCTCATAGCGAATCAACAGTGCCTTCTTGCACGTCTTGTAGTAGCATGTCTACTTCGTGTGCAAGCACTTCTGACATGGAATATTAGAGGAGTTTATTAAAGTTACATTTTTAAATCAATACCTATTGTTTAATTTATTACCTACTTGATTTAGTGCAGAAGCTTTTTCCTACTGCTCTAATGATTTAGGTAACTATATTGTTTTTATATATATTGGCGGACTTTACACACAACGCCATCTAGCCCCAAACTAAGCAAAGCTTGTACTATGGGAACCAGATAACTGATAGAATACTTAATACTTTTTTTTTTTGTAAATACATACTTATTATACATAGTAACACCCAGACACAGAACAAAATTGTGTAGTTTAGCAATATCAAGGATCGAGACACGTAGATTATGTTGTAAGTATGCCACCATTTAGTGTAGGTAGAGTAGAGTCATAAAAGTACTCTGTGAGTAGAGTCCTGCGCTGCGCACAATGTGGCAAGGGATTTAAAATTTATCAATTGAATTTAATTGTTATTCAATCGAAATACCTTCCCGTCCACCAATGTACACAGGCCTTAAGGGTGCGTTTGTACTGACGCGCAGCTGCTAGCATATTTCGTAAAAATCATCCATAGCCAAGCCCTGTGGCTGGGCGGAATAGATCGGAGCGGTCCGTGAATTGAACAATCACAAGGCTCAGCATTTTTGATTCAAATATTTTGAGCACTGTGATTGGTCAATTTTAGTTCACGGTTCATTGCGCCTAGTTCTGCGTCAGTGGAAATGGAAACGCGCCCTAAGAAGTAAGTAAACCTAAAACCTCTCGAAATAAAAACTCATAATAATGAACTTTAATTTCTTTTTTTTGTCTTCTCTGTTTTCGTGACATCTTCTGCTTTTCTGCTACCGTCAAAATGACTTTAGGAAATTATGAGTAAACACCAAAATTTTAAGTAAAAAATAGCAAAATTCTAGTAAAATAATGCAATGTAGGTCTTGTTGTTCGTATCATTTCTAATGTCTGGACCAGTGGGTGTAGAAGACTACGCCATTGTCCTGTTTTGGCTGGCGATTTGCTCGTTATATACAACGCTGCTTACCATAACTGCTTTGTGTGTTGTTTTCATTTTGTGAGTATAACATTTTTATTATTATAAGAGTAGGTATTATGTACTTTATTTAACTCTGTTTACAAGAAAACAATATATGTCTTGCCTTTAGATTCTAAGGTATTGCCGTATCTCTATTTTTTAAAGATTATTCTTGAATTATATTCTTAAAAGACTTCTGTCCAGGCCAGTAATTTTGAACTGTCAATTTTGCCTCCGTCTGTTATGTCATATGTCAAAATTGATTGTCATCGGATCCGATTTTGAATTTGAGGCCGTTGTGTTTCGAACAGAAATTGTAAACAAATTTTGTATTGTGATCAATGTATTATTGAGAATAGTTTTTGTGAAAATGAATTAGGGTTTGATAAATACTGTAGAATTATTCGTTCGATAATGGACGACACACAACTGAGCAGGGCTTCGGATGCGGCTGCGACGTAAGCTATTTAAATTGCCTGTGTTTTGAAATCACATCGTTTTGTAATACAAAACAGTGGTAGACTACTTAACTAGAAGATAAATCCATCCACCACACTATTTCTCATCATCTGCCACTGTCTCTCCATATTTTCAACACATCAAATTCAAATTTACTTCTAAAATCATGTCTGTAACCATAAATTTCAAATATTTTTAGGAGGAAGCGTCGCTCTTCGATCCTGAAAAGCCAAAAACCCGCGCGCACTCCATTCTCAGGTATGATGACAGTATGAAGATGATGATAAAAAGCATAAAAGTACACTATTCAGATCATAGGCTATGTATATTCCAAATTTCATCTAAATCCTTTTAGTTGTGAGCCTACAAACATACTTTCAGATTAATAATATTAGTAGGATTAAGCAAATGATAACTCGTTTTATTCATCGGGATGTGAAAGAAACTATCTGTCTGTCTGTGTCTGTGATGTTATCACGGCCAAACCGCTAATTGCTATGAAATTTCATTTTAAAGATGGTTTAAAGTCTTGTGATGGACATAGGCAACTCTTTTCCCAGTTTTTTTTTTTAAATATTAATGTTTTACTATAAAGTTGTCATTGGTTGGTTTTCTGAATCTGTGAGGATGAAGCTAGTAATGTATATTTTCAGAGCTGGAGTTCAACGTGGCCACCCCCACGGACTCTGCGAAGAGCCGTCGCGTCAGCTTCTCTCGGCGTACGGGCGTCGCGTGAGTTTACTAGTTACTTAATAGAGTTTGCTTAATTTGGGGCTAGATGGCACTGTGTGTAAAGTCCACCAATATTTATTTCTTATTATTACTTTAAACTAGCTTCCATAGTTAATTACTGCAAAATGTAGGCATGTGCTAAATGCAATGTTTGGGTGTTCCTCTGACTACCCCCTTTAGATCTTCAATAGTCTGAGAGGATGTCTACCATACTTGGGGATTACAGTTGTGACCCATTGAGCTTAATGTACTACGTACTAGAGGAGCTATCCAAGCCAAATAAATTGCTCAATTTTCAATTATTAAAGCCAAAGTCCGCTTGCAGCGTAAAATAAATATTTATATGGCTAAACGAAACATTGAAACGTAAAGCGCTGACCGCTGAATGGCTTAAGTTACTTTCAATCAAAAAGGTCGTAAGAGCCACGAAAAACACGTTCGCGCGTCACAGGCGTTAGACTCGGACTGAGTCCACTGTGGTCCAGGGACCAAATTATTACTTTGTGGTGTCATCTCTAGTACGTAGTACATTAAGCTCAATGTTGTGACCCTATTCAATTCATTATATTCAAAAATATAAGTATTCTGTCAGTTATTACTGGCCTCACAGCTTAGTTGGTAGTAACTCTGCCTTCTACGCTGTAGGTTATGGGTTCAATCCCCACCCAGGGCAAACATTTGTGTGATGAACATAGATGTTTGTTCTGTGTCTGGGTGTTACTATGTATAATAAGTATGTATTTACAAAAAAAAAGTATATAAGTATTCTATCAGTTATCTGGTTCCCATAGTACAAGCTTTGCTTAGTTTGGGGCTAGATTGTGTTGTGTGTAAAGTCTGCCAATATTTATTTATATAGTTCCCTTTTCTAGTTAGTGCTTTGCTTGGTTTAAAGCTAGATGACATCTCAATATCTCTATTTCCAGAGAGTTTGTGACGAACGAAGCTACAACCACATGGAAAAACTTCTATGAGGAGCACAATAAGTCGGCCGAGTCCTCGGGCAACGATTCGGGCTCCAAGCAGTCGGTCGGCCATCTTGGCAAACGGGTGTTTGATCTGCAGTTTGAGGAGGTGGAAGCCGACTTTATTGGCACCCTTAATACAGGTAAATTACTGAAATGAATGACTGACTGATAAATTCAAATTTAAATGGCATGTATTTCAATAAAACACAAGGATCACTTTGAAACATCTTAGGAGCTAGGTGAAGCTACACTTGTTTGTGACCAAGCCTAGAAGAATCAGGCAACAAACACTGCTTGGGGCCTATAATTTTTTTCAATGATCCTTTCATTAATGCTATCTAGAGCTCTGGTGTGGTGCCATAAGAACAAAATGACCTCACAGCTCGGTTATTAGTTACTCTGCCTATTACGCTGTAGACTGTGGGTTCAAACCCGGCCATGCATCGATAGAATTCGAATTATTTATATGCGCACCAAAACACGTGCTTTTAGACGGTGAAGAAAAAATAGGATCACGACTGTAATCCGAAAGTACGGTAGACATCCTCTTAGATCTTTTCGGACGCTTAGATCCTTTGAAGATGTCTAGTGGGGGTAGTCAGAGGCACGTTTAAGACATTATATTTGGCACATGCCCACATTTTGCAGTAGTTAGCATTCCATATGTGACAGGTTGCAAACCCATCGCCGCTTATAAGAACACTAACTGGTTTCCTCACGATGTTTTCCTTCACCGTTGTAAGCACGTGTTTTTGATGCGCATATAAATTTTCAAACAGAAAAATCCATTGATGCACGCCGGGATTCGAACCCACGACCTTCAGATTGAAAGTTGAGGTACATCCCACTCGGCCAACCAGTAAGTATTCTTAAAAAGCCGGGATGGGCTTGCAATCTATCTTACAATCAATCAATCGTTTTTATAATGTTTGTGTGTTTTAATTTCAGGCCCCAACATTAACATAAGCTCATCGCTCTGCAACTTTGAGCAGCAGCTCGCTTCGCTCGAATGCACCGACGATATCAAACTTACCGCTCCGTTAAACAACTTTGAACTAAGCGCATTAACTAACAATCACACCAAACTCTTCGATGACTTCGCCATCTGCGGCGAGGTCACTGACCCCATCAATGTCAACTTCTCCGCGGTCCAACGCATTGGCGAGGTCGATGACCTCGATGAGATCCAGCGGGATCTGAAGCAAAACTTTGCCAATGCCTCGTTCCAAAGACAGAATGTATCTGAGTATATTGAGGTAGATTTAAACATGACGAATGTTATGAGGAAAGAAGATGATATGTCTATAACCGATACAGTTCACAGTCCCAAAGTGCAAGACATATCTAAAAAGAGTAAGAGTAATGATGAAGATTGGCAGGTGGATAAAGAGAATATTGTAATGAACCCGTATTCAGCGCCTAGAGAAGATGCAAATTTTGCTATAAACGATGAGACAGATAAAGTTCTTGTGTTTGATGGTAAAAGGCTGACAGTACAATCTGAGAAGGACCGAGAAACCTTACAACCAAACGCCCAAATGAAAGCGCCACAGCGAAAAACAATAGTTCTCAATGTAAATGATGACTTACCTAACTTTGTAGATGATCTGCAGAAATCTAACACTTCAGGTTTCATTGGCATTGATTTGAAGAAAAGCTTGATAATAGATGACACGTCTATAGAACCAGAAATTAAACAGAGAACTGTTCTCTACGACGATGATTTCGGTAACATTTCTGTGACTCAAGCTGTTCCTACGAACATTATCGCGGAGAAACTTTCAATCGCTTTTCATAATAGTAACATCTCATTAACCCAAGCGTTACCTACGAATATTGTACAAGAACAACAAAATGAGAAAAGGAAAACGATAATTTTTGATGATGGTAACATTTCAATGACGCAAGCGCTACCAGTTAATATTCTCACAGAAAAAACATCTAAAAGACGTACAATTGTTTACGAAGACAACGCGGGTAACCTCTCAATCACACAAGCAGTCCCAAATATACTTATAAAAGAAGCAAAAGCTGACAAACGACGTACTATCTTATACGAAGATGATACTGGTAATATTTCAGTAACTCAGGCAGTACCATCTAATATTATCTTTGATGATAACGCAACAGACAGACGAAGAACAGTAGTCTTCGAGAGTGATACTGGTAACATTTCAGTAACGCAAGCTGTTCCCTCCAGCTTGTTACAGGAACAAGCTAAGAACGCTCAAGCTAAAATCACGAATAAAAGAAGAACTATAGTATTTGAGAATGATGCTTGCAATCTATCTATAACGCAAGCGGTACCTAATCAAGTTATACAAGGATACTCAAATCTCTTATCTTCAGATGATAAAGTCACCAGTGAAGCGACAGCTAAACGTAAAACGATAATTTTTGACAACGATGATGCTGATATATCAGTCACTCAAGCTGTATCACTGAACCAAGTTATATGCGCTATGAGAAACGAACAGAAAGAAACTGCGAATGATATTAAGGAGAATTTAATCAAAAATACAAACTTAACCAAGAATAATGCTAAGAGAAGAACGGTAGTCTTTGATAATGATGATGCAGATATGTCTATGACACAAGCTGTGCCTATTAACGTCATTCACAGCATCAACCACAACGACACTAGTGCTGATCTTAAAACAGAGACTGACAAGCACCACACGGTAATCTTTGAAAACGAAGATGCCAATATTTCTATAACACACGCCGTAATTAATCAAGTGTTACCAGGACTTGTGAAAGATGTTCATGACGATTTAGAAGACGCATTAAACGAAGCATTACACAACAAAAATGCAGGTAAAAGCCGACGGACTATAGTGTTTGATAAAGAAAACGACAATGTATCTTTATCCCAAAATTTACAAGATAAAGATGTAAACATTAAGTTATCATGTCAGGATAATGTTATAGAAGATCTGGGGAAACGTCGAACGATTGTTTCTGATGATATTAACATTTGTATGAGTCAAGATCTGCCAGCTAATATAATAGAAACCGAAGCTAAAGAAAGTAGTCTATCAAATGATCCAGATTTAGAAATGCACGATGTTTCCATGACAGATATTAATGTTGAAGATAAAGACGCAAAGCAAGACGAAATAATAAGGAAATCATTCAATCCTGAGCCGAAGTTAGACAAGTCAGTGACAAACCCTATAACGAATTTGTCAACGAAAATAAACAGCAAAGATGAACTAAAATCTGTAATCAATGATGATATAAAATCAGAAGTGGAACCTAGCAAGAAAGTCAGTAATGTTTTTGTGTATCAGGCAGCGCTGACTAAACGGACAGAGCAAGGTGATTCAAAAAGCCAGGAACCCATCATTGATAGCGAAGAAAAGATGTCATCGTCTTCCAAAATCGCCGATGTAATAGAAACTGATGAAAAACTGTCTTCATCTTCCAAAGTGACTGAAGCAAAACAAATTAAAGAACCAGAGACTACTAATGATCTACAAATTGAATACAAAGAAACTGAGATGACAGAAGAGAACCAACCAGAAATTCACGATAACCAATCGGAAGCGTCAAGTCAAATGTCAAAGTCAATCCTGAACGACCTATTGGATATGTCATCGGCTGAAGCCGTTGATGAGAAAGGTTTAATGACCCAAAAAGATACAGATTCTGAAAAATTCTCAACAGCAAAGACAGCTGAAGTTAGTTCCAACGATACTCTGTTTTATATCACCAAAGATGGCGAAGATGAGGCTCAGATTCAAACAGACAATGTATTACAAATAACAGATCATTCTCCGCTACCGCTGGAGTACCGCGAAACAGAATTAGTCTCCGACCTACAAAACAAACTAGAAGACCTTAAGGACGCGGTGAACGAAGAAAATCGTCCTAAAAACAGACACTACGAGAAAATAATCAGTCCTGATTTAGTTAAATCTAAAATGAAGGAATTTAAAGAAAGCAAAGGTTTTAGAACAGCTAACGATACCAACGAACTTTTAGAAATGCTCTCAGACTTAACTGATAAGACTATGACGCGAAAGCTCGACGCACATTTGGAAGAAGATAACGAACTACCTGCTCCTATACTAGTCAAAGGGCATTTGGCTATAGAGAATAAAAGCCAAACCGAGCCTGAACCGAAACGACTCAGTTTCGCCCCAAGAAGGCAATCTATCGTCATGAGCAGAGAAGATATACTCAACAACATTTCTATGGCGGGAGCCGCCTTGAAATCACGCCTAGATTTCGATAGCGAACTCGAAGACACAATCAATGAAGACAAATCCGCTAGACTGAGTAACGAAGTTGTCAAAACTTTGCATTTCGATGAGTCTATCAGCGAGTCAAGCATACACTCAGAGACGATGATTTCGCCGTTGAAAAAGACAGCGTTTGGCGAAACATCATACATGCAAGAACACAAGAGTAAAGTCATTCCTGATTACTTAAAGGACGTCTCTGACGGAATTAAAGAGCTAATGGACGATCTGGTTAAACCCAATGCTGACGTTCTACCATTCGACGGTGGGAGAATTGATAAAGGTGTTATAAAGATACCCTCAACTTGCAGCACGCAGATACAAGCGAACTTAGTCACATCCAGCCAAATAGATATCAACGCCGGACTATACTCCAACTCCGACTCGGTTTACGATGTGAAAATCAACAAAATCAGTTCTGTGGATATGATTAACGACGCTGTGAACAGATCTGTGTCGCGTGCGCTCAAAAGTCCTATCAAATCTGCTACGGCGACGCGCGTTTCTGAGAAATCCTTCGATTCCAAAATGGACGTCTCGACAACAGATGTCCGTACCATTATTCCTTCTAAGCCGAAAGAGCAGTCGCCTGGAAGAGTTCTGATATTCGATCACAATAATCCCTTGAACAACATCTCATTCGCTCCGGAATCATACACCGAAGTACACAGATACAACCCTGGAGACTCCACGGAAACCATCTGCGTTTCCGAACGAAGCAACTCCGTACAAATATCTCTAGATGAGAAGGAAAAGGATTACGAAGTGGAGAGAGTGTCCACGCAATATAACGTGGGAAGCCTTCTCCACTCCGTCCAACAATCGGGAGACGCAACTTCCGGATTAATAGCAGAATCACAGAGCATAGTCTCTAATATCAGCAAGCCTATGTCAATAGACCAATCCACAGATGCTAAACTCAACGAAGTAAAGGACACCGAAGTCAACACACTTATAGCTATGAAAGGAAACAGAGAATTGCTTGACGCAAGTTCCTCGTTGACACTCGTTGACGACGCTTTAGCGCGAAGCACTTTCGACGTCGACATAGACACCAGAACCACTACTTCTCAGGAAGACATGGCGAAGTCTCCGGTCAGAGTGATATATTCCGTCGATCATGACGACCTTCTATCAGTCAATATGGACTCTGACTTCACATCAAACGACGAGGACGACAGAAAATCAAAAAAACGCATCTACAGTCCTACTAAACTAGATAAACACAAGCACTGCACTATATCTAGCTTAGACGTTACACCGAAACCTACCGTCAAAATGCAAAAGATGTCCCAAAGTCCCGACGGATTTAAACCGATCGACACATCCCAATCGGAGAAATCGGAAATTAAAAAGAAATCCCCATTTAAATCGAAATGCAAGAAACCCGGTTCATCAATAACTGTCCAGCGACTTATGACGGAGTACAACATCGGTCCGATAGACCACGCGGCTTTAGACGAACAGATAAAGGAAGTCCTGAGAGACCCCAGATCCGATAATTCTAGCATAGAGCCGACACAGACTGCATCTCAGTCCGATGTGCAAGAATGCAATAGTCTCGATGTGGTCAGTTCGTTTACTAGCAGTAAGAACTTGCGCGAGGGAAGCGCTCTTGAGTCGCAGTCTAGTAAGGTGTCGCGAATGGACTGGCAGGCGGATTTAACAGATGCAATGAGTTCTAAGAATCCGAGCGAATGCGATTCTAGTGTTAATGTGGTCGCTAAAATCGATATGCTGCCGTTTATGGGGTATGTAACTTTACTATATAATTTATCTATCTAGTATACATATAATAAAACTCTAGAAGAGTTCAATTCTGTACATTGAATCAAAACAAAATAAAATACTCCTAGGGGCCTTTATACAAGTAACACTTTTTTTTTTTTTTTTTTTTTTATCAACCTATGTTGTCCCACTGCTGGGCAAAGGTCTCCCCCATTCTCTTCCAAGCTTTGCGGTCTACAGCTTCGTCCCACCAGCCAGTCTGGAATATGTCGAGGTCGTCACGCCAGCGTCTTCGCGGCCTTCCTCGGCGTCGTCTCCCATCTTCAGGCACCCACTGCGTGACGAGTGTGACGAGACAAGTAACACAAACCAAAAAAAAAAACATTTCGAAATTTTGGTCTGTCTGTTGTCCGGCTTTCACGCAAAAACTACTGAATGGATTTTGATGAAACTTTTTTTGTTATGTAGCTATTAGTCCTCGGCAACATATAGACTATAATTTATTTTGAAGATTGGAATACCAGATGTGAAACTATCTGTCGCCCAGGGGAAACGGTTACGGGTCAGCTAGTCAATAAATATAGCGGCAACAGAAATATATCATCTGTGAAAATTTCAACTTTCTAGCTATCACGGTTCATGAGATACAGTCCTGTGTCAGACAGACGGATAGCGAAGTCTTAGTAATATGGTCCCGTTTTTACCCTTTGGGTACGGAATCCTAAAAATAAAAAAATTAATGTATGTATGACACTTACTACACTTACACTTACACACACGTACACTTTAATGTATGTATGTATGTTTCCGATCTTCATGGAATTTAAGTGTAAGATAACAAAATATAAAAACCGGCGAAGTGCGAGTGGGACTCGCGCACGAAGGTTTCCTTACCATTATCTATAAAAAAAAGGCAAAAAAATTAAGTTTGGTGTATGGGAGCCTCACTTAAATATTTATTTTATTCTGTTTTTGTATTTGTTGTTATAGCGGCAACAGAAATACATAATTTGTGAAAATTTCAACTGTCTAGCTATTACGGTTCATGAGATACAGCCTTGTGACAGACATACGTACAGCGAAGTCTTAGTAATATGGTCCCGTTTTTACGCATTGGGTACGGAACCCTAAAAATACAGCCGAAATTAAAACTACCTGCTATTGACGAAGTCGATTTCTTATTTTAGTGGTTTTTTGTAACTACTGCAAAACGTGGTCTTTTTTTAGGGTTCCGTACCCAAAGGGTAAAAACGGAACCCTATTACTAAGACTTCGCTGTCCGTCTGTCTGTCTGTCTGTCCGTCTGTCTGTCACAGGGCTGTATCTCATGAACCGTGATAGCAAGACAGTTGAAATTTTCACAGATTATGTATTTCTGTGGCTGCTCTAACAACAAATACTAAAAATAGAATAAAATAAATATTTAAGGGGGGCTCCCATACAACAAACATGATTTTTTGCCGTTTTTATAGATAATGGTACGGAACCCTTCGTGCGCGAGTCCGACTCGCACTTGGCCGGTTTTTTTTTCCAAATGTAGGGTCTGGACGTGCCTCTTGCTACAACTTACGTTAATATCAATTGCAGAAGTCACGAGTGCGAATGGGAATCCTCCAGCGGCGACACGTGGACGTTCCGTCTGCTTCACGCGCGTCTGCGCCTTATCGTACGCTTGGCGCATCGCCACGACAACGCTACGCGAACGCGCGTGCGCGCCGACACGCCCGTGAGGAACGTTGCGCTTGAGGTCCTGCCGCACGGTACGTAGTTTTCACGACCCTGGGTAATAATAATAATAATAATTGTACTCCATCAATAATTTAGTTACCACCTGTTTTCCATTCAATCAGTTTCCATTTTTTTATTTTTCTTTACAAATGGCCTCTTGATGTTTGTTTCGGGCCCAGTATAGGATCACGACTGTAATCCCCAAGTACAGTAGACATCCTCTCAGATCTCCAGACGCTTAGATCCTTTGAAGATGTCTAGTGCGGGTAGTCAGAGTCACGTCCAAACATTATATTTGGCACATGCCCACAATTTGCAGTAGTTTGCATTCCATACGTGACAGGTTGCAAGCCCATCGTCGCTTATAAGACTAACTGGTTTTCTCACGATGTTTTCCTTCACCGTTGTAAGCACGTGTTTTTGATGCGCATATAAATTTATAAATATAAATAAACGTTTATTTTAGTACCACCAAAAATCAACGCTTAAAAACTAGAAAATAACTAATCGAACCCACTATCTACAGCGCAGAAGACAAAGTTACTACCAACTGAGTTATGAGGCCAGGCAAACATAATGGGATTTCGACAGTTTCGATTACGATTACCAGTGAGCTTACCACTTAATGATGCTGTTTGTAATTTCAGACACAAGGAACAGCTTAGCGGCTCTGTGCGTCACCTTCGCTGCGGAGACGATGCGCTACTTCATCAGTCAAGGATGCGCAAGCGCAGGAGACGTGCCTTCTTTGGCGAAGCGATGCGCGGCGAGTGCGCGTCTAGCTGCGAGGTGGGGTCGCGCTATGAGCGAAGCACGCGCCAGCCTCGCGTACTGCCTCACGCCTGACGCCACTCTTACGCTCAAGGTACGTCAGCGGGTCGCAAGCCCTTCGCTACTAATCCTAACATTGATATTCCTCCATTTTAAGACGGAGTAATTTTTTTTTTAAAAGGGTTAAAACGGGACCCTATTACTAAGACTTCACTGTCCGTCTGTCTGTAACACGGCTGTATCTAATGAACCGTGATAGCTAGACAGTTGAAATTTTCACAGATTATGTATTTCTGTTGCCGCTATATAACGACAAATACTAAAAACAATAAAATATTTTTTGTGCGCTTAAAGTGGGCTCCCAAATAACAAACGTTATTTTTTTGCCGTTTTTTATAGATAATGGTACGGAATCCTTTCATGCCTGATTCCGACTCGCACTTGGCCGGTTTAATATTTTTTTAAATCTATATTTGTGTCTACTAATCACGATAGTTTGAAAAACAACGTTTTATAACTCAGGTGGCAAACATCCCACTTCGTTGTGTGTGGGAGGTGACAATGCGTCTAGAACTAGTGGTGGGCGACGCGAGAGAGGCGCCGTGGGTGCGTGCGGGCGGAGTGCGGGTGCGGCGCGTGTTGCCCGCGTGTGCGGACGTGCTGCGGTTGCCGCGCGTGCTAAAACATCTGCCGAGGGATTGGAGTCACGCGCCCGCATCTATATGGTAATGTTGGCTTTTACTCTTCGAAACCAGACCTAGTACGAGGTACATACTTAAACTTTTAAACCGCAGGGTAACCGTGGGTTCGAATCCCAGCTATCAATGAATTTTTCTATTTTAATTTTCTGATTTTTCTCAAAACGGTTAAGGAAAACATCGTGAGTTTGTCGTCCAGTTAGTATTATTGTAAGCGGCGACGGGCTTGTAACCTGTCACGCATGGAGTGCTAGCTACTTTAAAATGCGGGCATGTGTCTAATGTTTTGTTGTGCCTCTGACTATCCCCTTTAGTTCAAGGATCTGAGCGCCTGGACATTTGAGGGGATGTCTACCTTACTTGGGGATTACAGTCGTGATCCTATTTAAATAAATAATAATAAATAAATAAATATTAGTGAATATTATCACACAGCGCCATCTAGCCCCAAACTAAGCAAATCTTGTACTATGGGAACTAGATAACTGATTGAATACTTAAATACTTCTTTTTTTGTAAATACATACATATGACATAACATCACCCAGACACAGAACAAACATCTATGTTCATCACATAAATATTTGTCCTGGGTGGGGATCGAACCCACAACCTACAGCGCAGAAGGCAGAGCTACTACCAACTGAGCTGTCAGGCCATTTATTTAATATATTTTTTTATTAATGATTTATTTGTTACAGGCGGATATTCAAATACTTAAAACACAAGACGCGGGATGACAACGAACTCTTCATAGGACTTTGAGAATAAGTATTTATTAGTTATTTTCTCGTACAAATCTTTGTTAGGTCGCCATTTAAACAGTGTAAAACAGTGAGTTTTACAGGGTCTCCCAAAAACAGTGTCAAACAATAAAAATATAGCTATTCTCTTCTCTTCTATTTTGCTCTTCATATCTTTGTTATCAATTACAATTATTTTTGTTATCAAGACTGATTTACTAACCTTCATTTAAATACAATATTGCGTTAATTATTAAATTGTATGAATATAAATAATAATACTTGAATTTACCGTGTTATAACCCTCGACTTGTAATTTTTAAGTTTAATAATTGTATTGTGAAAGCTGAAATGTACAATATATTTTTTTGAACAGTATTAATATTATTTTTTTATTTATATTTCTACATAATTATGTTTTGAAAACTAAAAGAAAACCGACGAAAATATTGCAAAATCGAACGAAAAGTCGAGAGACGATATTCGTTTTTAGGGTTCCGTACCCAAAGGGTAAAAACGGGACCCTATTACTAAGACTTCGCTGTCTGTCAGTCTGTCACAGGGCTGTATCTCATGAACCGTGCTAGCTAGACAGTTGAAATTTTCACAGATTATGTTTTTTTTTTTGTCGTTCTATCAACAAATACTAAAAACAATAAAATAAATATTTAAGTGGGTCTCCCATACAACAAACGTGTTTTTTTGCCGTTTTTATAGATAATGGTACGAAATCCGTCGTGCGCGAGTAAGACTTCCACTTGGCCGGCAAGGAACTATTAGTCTGCACAATAGGAAAAAAAATATCAAAATCGGATCACTAGGTAAATAGATACGTGCGGTCATACAACAAAATATATTATACTAGCAGAATTGGCCACGCGTTGCTGTGTCAACATTATATTGCGACTATACATTGAGATGTTAGCTATCCTATCTTTCAAGTTGGATAAAACTGCACACGGTGTGCAAAGTTTGATTAAAATCGGTTCAGTAGTAAGAGTCCATCGCGGACAAACAACGTGACTTGTAATTTATATATATTAAGACTAGCCGACCCGTGACAGACGTTGTCCTGTCAAATTTCAATAATCGATTAGCAAAGACCGAATGTTTTTAGTCTGTGTAGTCAGATTTGTTGCACACCAGCGCCATCTACACCGAAATCATCCATTTTGCGTTTTTTTATAATTTTGGGTATTTTTTTTTTATATTTTAAAGTAGTCTATGTTTTATTCTGGCATTATATATACATCTACAGCAAATTTCAACATAATCCGTTTTGTCGTTTAGGCCTGATTAAGGCACAAACATACATACAAACTCACAAACTTTCACATTTATAATATTATTAGGATTATTAGGATATGCGTAGAATTGAAAACTTGAAAGAATTGAAAAATTTTCATCAGTTATAAATGTTAGGTTATAGTTTATTATAGAATAGAGTTCGCTATACTCTTATGCGCCCCTTAAAAACGAGATAAAAATAACAAGAAAGTTTTTAAACTAATTGGTGATTGAAAAGTGCTGCAGAAAACGCTCTACTGGCGTCTCGGTCAAACAATGTTAGCAAAAAGTTACCGTAAAATATGTCTGGTAAGTTCAGTTATTTAAAATAGTTAAGGCAAATTTTTATTTCTTGTTTAACATTTAATTTCTGGTTTAATACATAATCATTTATTGCGTCTTAGCATCCCTTGATTGTATCGCACCTAATTCCTGTAAATTCTGTAAAATGTTTAGTGTTTCTGTCGATTTTCAACGTTTTTGTAAATTTATAGCAAGTTTTTAATCCAAACTTGTCGATTCTTCACGCTGTTTTCTGCCCCAACATCTTCCAGCAGCTCTACCGCGTGTACCTGCAAAGAAACAATACTTAGTCGCAAGAAAATATGAAAAAACCGGCCAAGTGCGAGTCGGACTCGCGCACGAAGGGTTCCGTACCATTATCGATAAAAAACGGCAAGAAAACACGTTTGTTGTATGGGAGACCCCTTGAATATTTATTTTATTCTGTTTTTAGTATTTGTTAATATAGCAACAACAGAAATACATCATCTGTGAAAACTTCAATTGTCTATCTATCACGGTTCATGAGATACAGCCCTGTGACAGACAGACGGACAGCGAAGTCTTAGTAATAGGGTCCCGATTTTACCCTTTGGTTACGGAACCCTAAAAAGGAATGGATTTGATTACCTATTGATTGGTTCAAGTGAGTAACTTGGTCATTCCACAATAATAATGCTACGTTCAGCGAGCTTGCTATAAAAGTGACGGTGGCCGCTAGTGACACGAGGTACAGCATGATAACCAGCATATATTTCTTGTATTTTTGTTTCTAGTTACTATCAATTTATATTCATATGGCGATGGCGAACAGTGGCGACGTGTCTTCATTCCAACTGGTAATTTTCTTAATTTTCATTTGCACTTGTCTAGCAGACCGAGACTCATTGCGTTTTGATTTTCTACATTTCTTGTTGCATTATTAAGTATCTACGAATTGGGTTTGTAGGTATTTTACCTACTTAGGTAAAAATATATAGGGTCTAACCTATAATTTTTTTATATAAATTAATTATTGTGCTTTTTTTCAGCTCGCTCGCCTCTCGTTCCCTACTGTTGAAACGGTATTTATTTTTATCATCCTACTAGCTTTTATCCGCGACATCGTCTGCGTAGATTCATAAAATCGATTTTTCATACCTTTATCGTAAAATATTAAAATTCCAAAAAAATCTAAAGAAAATTTAGCGAAAAAGTTGCATATATCCTTTCCAAGACTAGATTAATCTCTATATGAAATTCGACAATTGGCCCAAGCAACGGTTTGGCCATGATAACGTCACAAACAGACAGACAGAGTTACTTTCGCATTATTATTATTATATTAGTATAGATAGTTCGTGCCCTGAAATAGCAGGATAATAATAAAAACTAAGCAACTATAAACAAATTTACTTAGAAACCATACAACATGCCAAGCACGAAGGACATTGACCCAAAGTACAGCTATGCTGATGAAAAGTTTGAGAAACTGCAGGAGTATTATAGTTACATGAACGGACGGATGAAAGAACCAAATAATCCAGTAAGTACATAACAAGTTACATATTTACCTATATACTTACTTTGGTTGTACCTACAGTTGTCCTATCTCACGAAGGCGGCTTGGTCTTAATTGTGTGTTTCCACATAGGTTTCCACTAGTTAATATTTACGGCTAACTTCTTAAACATATGCTGAGCTAAAAACGCTTCAATACCACACAATATTTTTGTGTTTTATTTATCTAGGTAATTAAATAACTACCTAACTACGTACTTAGTTAGGTAGTAATTTAATCCGACATTTATTTCATTTTATTTTAGCCTGTATTGTAGTCCTACTGCAGGGTAACGATCTCCCTCCCTTCTTTCCACACATCTCGAATTCACGATCTAAATCGTTATACCTACGCTAGATATCTACTTACTTTTATTTTTAATTCCTGTTGTTTGTTTTTGTATTGGTTAAACATTGTCTATACTATTTTATAACAGACAGAACGACGTGAAATCCTCGAAAGCGCAGAACGCAAACTATTCGACTTTATTGACACACATATCAAAGATCTGAAACGTCTGCTCTTCGCCACCGACCAGTCGCTAATGTCGATGGTTCTTTTAAAGTTGAACAAAAAGATGGACACATCCGAAGCCAAAATTAAAAGCACTCAGGCGAAGATACCTTTTGGGTTGTATGTGAGCCCTGGTAAGTATATTGTAGGTATAGTTGTTCTATCTAACGAAGGCGGGTGAGCAGTCCTTGTAGTTGTTTTGTGTATAGACACGCGCTTTTGTGTGCGTGACTGATACTGAGCGCTTACCGAGCTTACGCACTACGCACCCAGAAACAACGTGCATCCACCACACAAACAATAAAGACGCCTTCGGGAGATGGAACTACAGTACCGATATACAAAAACTATTCGTTCAAAGTAGAAGTTTCCAAAGGGAAAGGAATTCCGTGACTAAACGTAAACGAAGTGGAGTTTTAATTCCGGTATTACTTTTCGAAATTCTAAATTTTGCAGCTAGGAACTAGCGAAGCAGGTAGAAGCGTAGAAGGATATTTTTTTTAATCGAGAGGCTAGGTATTTTAGCATTACAAGGCTGGCAAGCGCCATCTATCGGGAAGTAGCAAAACTATAAGGATTTTAAAAAGATGTTTTAGAAAATGCCTGAATTCGAACTTTACAGCAGCACAAGTAGCGCCATCTATCGGCGAGTAGCTCACAATTTGTTGGTTTACCGGAAGTTCTTCCTAAAGAAGAAGAAGAAGTACCGGAAGTTTGTATGTTTGTATGTTTGTATTTCTACCTGATTTTCAAAACAGTTAGATAGCTTTAGGAGCCGTGGACAAAAACAAAGGAATTATTGGCCATTTGGGAAAGGGCGGGCTGCTATAAAGCGTAGAATGTATTATATATTTTGTTGTAATGATGTTTATTTATGATTTGGAACAACAGAGTTCAAGTGTCTGGACACGTCATACTACATCGCTTCGGCGCACAACCAGGAGGATGCACAGATGATCCTCTCCAGTGAGAGGAAACCGCACTGCTACACCTTCAGAGGTCATTTCTAACATTACTTAATTTAAAACATTTAAAAAAAGCCGTGTTGGCCGAGTGCGACTATATACCTCGACTTTCAATCTGAAGGCCGTGGGTTCGAATCCCGGCCGTGCATCAATGGATTAATTTATATACGCATTAACACGTACTTATAACGGTGAAGGAAACATCGTGGGGAAACCAATTTGATATTCTTGTAAGCGGCGACGGTCCTGCAACCTGTCACGTGTGGATTACTAACTAGGTACCGCCTCTGACTATCCCCATTACTTATCGTCAAAGATCCGAGCGCCTGGAGAAAGGATGTCTACCGTACTTGGATTACAGTCGTGATCCTATTTAATTTATTTATTTATTAAATGTGTTTTTACTAAAAGAATAATTAATTAATAAATATCGCCTGCTCCAAAACCTTTGCTTAACCCAAGAGATAGATAAATACTCAATTTATCTTGTTTAAAAATCGTCGTTTTAATATTTTTTTGAATATAAACCGTTTATTTGAAAATTAACATGTTAAAATGCCGAAAACCAGCGCTAACTCTTCTCTTAAATTTTCTGGCTTAAGCAGATTTTTCTCCCTGCTTTTTACACAGGTGCATTCTCGTTCAGTGGCTTCTACCACCGGCATTCGGAGACACAATACGTGGGCCCTCACTCTGAGCAGTTCCAAGCCAAGGATCCGAGCCAGGGTCTCTACTGTCACTCCGATGACAATTGGAGTGATGCACAGTGTATTTACAAGTGAGCTTAGTATTCATAATGCAAAATGTGTATTTGCATAATGTAAATGGGTATTGTACCAAATATAATGTCAGCACGTGCTTCTGACAAACCCTACATTAAAAAAAAAATTAGGTTGGTAGGTACAATAAAAAAACCTTATATACCTACCTACCTTAAGCGGCGATGGGTTTGGAACCTGTCACGTAAGTAACGAATGTTAACTACTACAAAACATAGGTAGACCAAATGTCGGGGTAGTCATTGGGAATATTTAATCTAAAGGAATATTTGGACGTGCCTCTGACGGGGTAGTCATCGATGATCTGAAAGGATGTCTATCGTAGGTACTTGGGGATTAGTCGTTCATGATTTATTTGTTATTAAAAATACCTACCGATCTATTTATTTTTCATTTTATTTCTTCAATAAAAGTATATTTATATTTTTTATCTCTCGTGACTCTCACTTGAGTGTAAACCATATTATAATTATTAATCTTCAACGTGGTAACGTCTTAAAAACTTTTATGTGATAACGTCTTAAACGTTACAAATTTTATAATGTAATTTTAGAAATTAATAATTATAATAAAAGGGCAAGCAGGTGATAATGGCCTACTTTAAATCTCCAGGATAAACCCTCGTGAGGAGTTCCCAGAGTCTGTGGAGTACGAGCCGAAGGTCTCCTACTGGTGTGGGCCGTATCGATACTTCATTCCGGCCACAACAGACGTGCGATGCGTCTTTAGCGTCTTCTCAATGAACTTTGTTTTCCGTTTTGGCTACGATGGCATCACTTACAAGAGCTCCGACCTTTCTTTCGTGAGTATCTTATCCTAATCCTAATAATATTATAAATGCGAGAGTTTGTGAGTTTGTATGTATGTTTGTTCCTCAATCAGGCCTAAACGACAAATCGGATTAAGTTGAAACTTGCTGTAGATGTAGATATAATGCCCGTTTAAATAATAGACTACTTTAAAATATGAAAAACATACCCAAAACGTAAAAAAAAACGCAAAAGGGATGATTTCTGTATAGATGGCGCTGGTGTGCAACAAATCTGACATCACAGACTAACAACATTATTTTTTATTCGATTATTGAAATTTGACACGTCTGTCACGGGTAGGCTAGTTCTAAACATATAAAACTCTTGCGTTACTGACTGACTGATCTATCAAAGCACAGCCTAAACTACTGGTATTTAAAAGTTTGTATTGTTTGTATTGTAGTTGGTGTTGTTTTCAGATGTACCAAAACGGGCAAGTGTTCTACACAGATGAGCCTTGGGCGGGCATGTCGTGCTGGAATTGGGCGTGCAAGTGGCGGCACAACCAGAACGCGCGCTCCAACGAGTTCTTTGTCAACTGACACAGTCAAAAAAATCACTAAATTTTAAAAAAAAACGTAGTTCTTTTTACTAAACTGACACATGTCAAAAATAATTACTTATTAGAATTTTAAAAAAAGATGTTGTCCACAAACTATCTTTTTTTTTAAATGATTGAATTTGAACTTTTACTTAAAAAATACAAACTCCTTGTTATTGTTAGCACGAGTTCTTTCAAGTTTCTTCAACTGACTCATGTCGAAAAAAAACATCTTAATATATTTATATTACGCGTCACGTTGTTTGTCCGCGATGGACTCGCTAAACTACTTAACCGATTTTAATCAAAACATCTCAATTTATAGTTGCAATATTAATTTATTGTAAACTGTTGACACAGCGCGTGTGCCGGCGGGTCTGCTAGTTATAATTTAAAAAAAAAATGCCACTTTGTGAACATTAATGAATCTGGGATTTTACTTACAAAATACAACCATCTTGTTAGCACGATGATTTTATTATTCGTGACTTATGAAATAATGATTATTAGATTTGTTTTATTGCCACCAAAAAAAAGTTCCCGATAGTCCCCATTCTACCCTTACCCTATGCGTTAATCTGATAAGTTTTTTTTTCTTGTGATGATATTTCTTGGACCACTACAAGACATTGGTTTGGTTAGGTTGGCTGGTAGAAAATGCCTTTGCATTAAGTCCGCCTTTTGTATTTATTTTTTAAGTGCAATTAATATTAATAACTAAAGACATAATTTCGATACCATCGTAGTAGCAATATGTTTTCCATTTTTATTGTTATAATATAAATGTACTAATAAAAAATCAAACATTTTAGTTGGTAATTTCTTTATTCAGTCATTGTCTAAAAATCACCACATAAGGTAAAAAAATACAATAATATTGTTCTTCATTGAACTGAGACCATCATTAAATAATTTCAAAATGAATAAAAAAAACCTTATCTACACTTTCAAAAACGTTTTTCCGAAAAATATGTCTAAATTTAAAAACATCGTACATGATTCCTTAATTAAATTGAATGGAAAACTGTACTGAAAACCTATACTAATCAAAAATATATTTTTTCAAAGTATCCCTTCCTTTGTTGCATGCAGACATAATAGATCATATTGTAAATTACTAAATACCTCTGAGTACATATCAAAATAATACTCACCAAGTAACTCTCACAATAGAAATATTATCAAAAAATATACATAGATTTCGTAATTACGCTTAAGTAAGTCTTTGGTAATTAAAATTAAGTTATAAAAACAAACTCTTAGAAATATACCTTCGGCCGTACACAGCTTCAAATTACTATCAAGTTTTCATTGAAATATAAAGTATTCCAACTCAAAAACGTATTTAAATAAATTGAAGATTGTAAGTGCGGCCATATTAACTTATATATAAGTTTAACTGCTTTTCCTTGTGCTTAAAACATAATTTTCAAGTCTTGTCACCACGCTAATCATGCAAAATCAACAAATGAAGAATTTATCTTCAACAACATTCTTATAATAATCAACATTAATAAAGAATGTATAAACTATTGGTATAACAAGTCTTATAAGATTTAAGGAGTCACAAATATAAAATTACTAATACGCCCTTAATCAAAATTTGAGCTCAAGTGTCTTCTTCCTCCAGACATTATCCCACTTCTCGTGGATTCGGCACAACACTTAGATGTTGAAAATAGATTTGACTTGATGTGTTTTACAACCGGCCGCCTGCCTGACGTCAACCCTTCTTGGGAATTGTTTTAGTTACAAATGATAATTGAGCTCAAGTGTCATTTGTATAATATCTATATTATCAGCACAATAGAATACACAATATAATAAGTACAATTTCAGAATAAATCTTCATAAAGCTTAAATTATGGCTCATAACTTAACTCCTAAATATCACAAATATGCATTTTCTGTGACAGTCTTTCACACAACTGTCAAAAATACCAGTCTTAATAAATTAAATAATCTAAGACGTGAAAAAATAGAAAAGTAAGTTACTTATGAACTTCTATAACATAAAACACAAAATTACTGTAAGCGATTTTGTTTCTTAAACATTATGTTTAAAAATTAAAATCGATGTAAGTTGAGCCCATATTATAAAAGCACACATCTTATTCAATATCTCATTAACTTGTAAAATGTAGTGTTGGGATAAAGTACTGCTCAAACTGGGGCCGTACTGCAATCTCTAAGTAAGACTAAATCAGTATTACTTCAAGAGCGAAAGTGACAACGCTATACGACAGCGTATGGCGTTGTCACTTTCGCACCGCGTGTAATACTGCCTAGTCTTACTTTAGAGATTGTAGTACGGTCTCTGGTGTGAATTCCTAATATTATTTATGAACTCTCATATTAATAAATAGATAAATATTGGTGGACATTTCAGCGCCATCTAGTCCAAACTAAGCAAAACTCGTACTGTAGGAACATAAAAGTATATTTACATTTAACACAAATAACACAATGCCATCTAAGCACTGAATCCACCAATATTTAAATTGAGCCATAAATTGAGCTCAAACGTGAATCGTGGCTCAAGTATAGATTTTACGACGATTTTCAAATAAAATCTGTAATAAAATAACTCGAGCTACATTTCAAAACTTGAGCAAAAACTTCAGAATATGAGTGTAAATAACAAATTAAAAAAAATAAAAATTGGTGGGCATTGTCACACTGCACAATCTAGCTTCAAACTAACCAAAGCTTGTACTATGAGAGCTAGATATCTAATAGAATACTTATATACTTTTTTTTGTAAATAGATACATTATGATCCATAATTACACCTAGACACAGAACAAACATATATGTCCATCTCACAAATATTTGTCCTGGGTGGAGATCGAACCCACAACCTACAGCGCAGAAGGCAGAGTTACTTCCAACTGAGTTGTGAGGCCAGTCAAATGATCACTGCTCAGCACTCTTCTAGTATTTCTCTTAACATTTGTTCGCAAAAGGTGGTCGTGCCGGACATCATGTTTGAGTAGTCTGACACCTCCATCGCTATCTGGTTACTCTTGGCTCTCATGATGTCCTTGAAGAGACCGTTCACTAAGTTATCGGTGGAACTGTTCAGCGGATCTGGAAAAAATAAACCGTGGTGTTTAAAACTTTTGAAATTAATAGGATCACAACTGTAATCCCCAAGTACAGTAGACATCCTCTCAGATCTCCAGCCGCTTAGATTCTTTGAAGATGTTTACTGGGGGTAGTCAGAGGCACGTCCAAACATTATATTTGGCAATTAAAATTGACACATCCAGATTTTTTTGGAACGAAGTTCCTTATCGCGCGTTGTGAAAGGGGGCTAGACGGAAAAAATTCTTACGAAAAGTTGTCACGAAAAGTTGTCACGACACTTTTTTGCTATAGTATATCTATTAATATATACAGTCGTGGTCAACTAATTAGGGACATGCAAGATAGTGAAGAACAAAACCGGTTATGTACATACAAATATAAAACCCTATTGATTTCTCAGTAACTATTATTTGTATAATTTGGTCCGATTATTATGCTTTAAATGGCTGTAAATAAAAGAATAAATAAATAGAAAAAAGTATTTAATATCAAAGGTTGAACATGTATTCAATTTTAAGGTATAATTCTGTAGCTGGACATTTAATTAAGGACAGTAAACTATAATGAAAAATAGAGTTAAACAAAACTAATAATCTGCAGTATTATAATATCTTTAACAGCTCCATTTTATTACGTGTAAAATCAGTACCCAGTAGCAAAACCTTTGTTAGTAATTACCGCTTGACACCGATGTGGCATAGACATTATCAGTTTCTGGCATGTTTCGACAGGAATGTTTGCCCATGCCTCACAAAAAGCTTCATTAAGTTCATCTAAAGTTGTGGTACGATAAGTGGCTACTTTTTTCTGGATTTCGTGCCAAAGGTGCTCAATTGGGTTAAGGTCCGGGCTATTTGCTGGCCAATCTAGCACCGATACTGACTGACTGGTAAGAAACGACTTGACTGAACGGGCGGTATGTTTCGGGTCGTTATCATGCTGAAACGTCCATATAATAGGGAGATGCTCCTCAGCATAGGGAAGCATCGTTTCCTCCAATATTGCCTTGTATTGATGTTGGTCTAAGTTACCCTGAACTTTCCTCACAGGTCCCACTCCACGTCCAGAAAATGAACCCCACATTTTAATGTTTCCACCGCCATGTTTCACCTGCTTTTTTGTGAATCTTGGATTCATTCTTTTACTGGACGCCGTACGTATTGCCTTCCATCTGAAGAAATCAAATTAACCTTGGTCTCGTCAGAGAATAATACATGTTGCCATTGGGCGTAGGTCCAATGTCCATATTTACGTGCAAACGCCAAACGAGCATTTCTATGTTCTTTCTTCAACAACGGTACTTTGCGAGCCACTCTTCCGAACAACCCTGCTTCTACCAGACGTCGTCGAACGGTCCTCGCTGAGACACCAGCTCTTTCGTCTATCCCAAACACTTCTAAAATAGAGCCTAGAAACGGATCTTTCTTAGCTAACCTGGTTATCATTCTATCTTCTTGCGGAGTTGTTTTTCTCGATCTTTTTGTTCTGGGCACATTTAAATCTGTGTTATTGCGTCTGACATGTTGCACTGCATTGTATACCATAGTTTTTGAACAATTTAAATGTTCTGCTATCCTTCGGTATGGCCAACCATGCTCGACAACCAACTTCATGATAATTTTTCGTAGTGTTGGATCGCAACTTTTATTTTTACCCATTTTTCTTCAAAATATTTTTCAAAACTTAAAATAAATATCGGGATTGCCGCCAAAACTACCACGAAACAATAAGAGAAGAAGTAAAAAAGTATTGAGATTCAAATTTTGAAAATAGAACGCAATATCTCAGTGTCCCTAATTAAATGGCCGGCCAGCATTATTTGAACAAATAGCACTACGATAATCTATCAGCTATACTGTAAAGAGGTTTAATGTTTAAGAAGTTGTTATTGTTTGTATAATCGGGCACATAAATTACTAATTATACTTACATGTAAGAGATATGGAATATGGTTTAGACTCGTTGGAAAATAAAAAATAAATTCACAATTCGGTTTAACCAAAGAGTGTCCCTAATTAGTTGACCACGACTGTATATCTATTAATTGTGTCGAGGTCGAGGTCGAGGTCGAGGTGGAAGTGGAGGTCGAGATGGAGGTGGAGGTCGAGGTCGAGGTGGAGGTCGAGGTCGAGGTCGAGGTCGAGGTGGAGGTCGAGGTCGAGGTGGAGGTCGAGGTCGAGGTCGAGGTCGAGGTCGAGGTCGAGGTCAAAGTTGATTCCCCTTCCCTTGTCCCACGTTATTTTGTGAGAACTTCGTTCCATCCGGGTGTCCCTTGACACCTCTCAAGTTTTTACAAACTATCTTGATTTCTTCAGATAACAATTAATTTTAAACAGAGTCTGCCTGCGCGCGTTGTGGTCCACTCACCCTGAAGAAGATTCTCTAGATGAATCGAAACATTGTCGGTGTCCTCATTGACAATTTATCATTTACGTGAGTAATTTCCCGTTGTTGTAATAATGTGTAGTACAACTCACGAAAGTTTTGAAAGTGAAAAAAAAAAAAATTGTGATATTGTCGAAATGTCGGAATAATAAATTAAAGGTAACATGTATTAAAGTGTTAGATTGTGATAAGCTCACAGACAAACAGACAGACAGACGAGTTACTTTCACATCTATACTAATATTATAAAGAGGAAAGATTCGTTTGTTTGTTTGTTTGTTTGCATCGAATAGGCTCCGAAACTACTGATCCGATTTGAAAAATTCTTTCACCATTAGAATCCTACATTATCCTTGATGAACATAGGCTATAGAATACTTTCAAAAATATTAGGGATCCGTATGAAAACTTCGATAATGTAACCCAACGTGTGAAAAAGAAACAAAAAAAACTTGAGAGGTGTCAAGGGACACCCGGATGGAACGAAGTTCTCACAAAATAACGTGGGACAAGGGAAGGGGAATCAACTTTGACTTCGACTTGTGGTTAAAGATATTTATTTTTCTCAAAGAAATGTACATTTCACTTATAGAGAAACTATTTAAATAAAGTAAGTTAATGTAAGCTTCGAACAATCGAAATTATTAAGTAAAGTACATAATAAAAATAAGTAAGGTAGTTACTAAATTTTAGAGGCAGAAAGTTAACAAACAAATATTTTTTACTACCCGCAAAATACGCACTTATTGAGTATTCGCGTGAACAATGCAGGTCCGATCGGTGTGTCACAGCGCAAATTAGTCAGTAGATTTATCAGTTTATTTTAGTAAAGTAAAATCATTTAGAATATGTTTTTTTAGCTTTCTTTTAAATACACCAAACGATTCTGAATCCTTCACTTCCCTAGGCAATTTGTTATAGAGCTGTACACCCTCAAAGATAATAGTTCTTTTTCCAAGAGTAGTACGAACTCGTGGTAAAAGTATGTGATCTTTTCTACGACTGCTTCGATTGTGCACCTGATGTACTTTTATAAATGTTATGTCTGAGTGAATGTGTTTTTTAAGTATTTTTCTGATAAGTATACAGGAGCAGTAAGTGTAAAGTTGTTTTATGTTCATTATTTGTGTTTCTTTGTATATTTTGACTGTAGGTGTTAAGTATTTATAATTGAATAGCATTTTAATGATTTTATTTTGTGCAATCTGAAGGTCTTTTATGTTAGTTTTCGGAGCACTTCCCCATATCTCAATAAGGTATAGTAGGTGAGGTTTTACTAAGGAGTTATAAATAGTCTGACGGATTCGTTGAGGGAGACATCGTACAATATTACGTAAGGAACCCAGTAAGGATGAAAGCTTGGATCTAGTATGATCGACCTGAATCTTCCAATTTAAGGAGCAGTCTAATCTTAGTCCTAAGTATTTCTCCGACACCTTCTGCTGGAGAGTTTGGCCGTCAATTGTTAGAGGAGAGTGAGGTGGTATTTTTTTATTCCTGGGTTTAAAAATGACGTAACTAGTTTTTGCTACGTTAATTGTTAGGAGATTTTGTTGGAACCAGACGTATAATTTATCAAGATCTTCTTGCGCTTGTCTTTTTATATCAGTTATGGAGTTCCCAAAATAAAAGAGACAGGTGTCATCTGCATACAGTGATATGTGTCCATGTAGTGTTAGCTCATGTATTGAATTTATGTAAATGAGGTATAGTAACGGCCCAAGAATAGAGCCCTGTGGGACCCCGAAAGATATATTACGTTGTTGACTAACGTGCTCACCTATTTTGACAACCTGGAACCTATTTGACAGATAGGATTTAAACATATTAAGTGCTGTTCCTGATATACCTATAGCTTTGAGTTTTTGCAGTAAGATTGAGTGACATACTGTGTCGAAAGCCTTTTTTAAGTCTATAAATACCCCTAGTGCTAGCTTTTTTTGGTCTATGTTCGTTTGAATTTTTGTTATTAAATCTGCTGTGGCTGAGAGAGTGTTAGAACGTGAACGAAAGCCATACTGGCGGTCTGAGAGAAAATCAATTGAAGTGAGGTATTTGTCAATGCGAGAGTATATGACTTTTTCTATTATTTTGGAAATTACCGGTAGAACGGAAATGGGTCTATAGTTACTTGGGTCGGTTTTAGTTCCAGATTTATAGATTGGCGTAACCTTGGCTATTTTCAAGTTATCGGGAAAGATTCCTTTTACTAGGTAGCTGTTGATACAGTTAGTTAGGTCGTTTACTATTAAGCTACTGATACATTTGAGAGTTTTGGTGGTTATACCGTCTATACCTACGCTGCAGTTTGGGTCAAGGTTATTAATTATTTTTTCCACTTCCTCTTTGGAGCATGGTTTTAGGTAATTTAATTTGGAATTATATGTAGCATTTGGTGTCATATTTGAACTTCGTTGTTGTTGATTTATATTTTTAGCAAGTGTCGATCCAATCGTAGAAAAGAAGTTATTAAATGCATTGCATACCTCATTGCCATCGGCTATGTGACCTGATTCTGTTATTAGCTTTGGAGGAGCACAGCCTATTTTAATTTTGTTGTTAGATAAGGTGTTTATCAAATTCCACATTTTCTTCGGATGTCCCATGTGTTTCATAAATGCGTCGTTGTAGTATTTGTTTTTGGTTTTTTGTATTTTATTTGCAGTATTTTTTCTTTCTAGGTTAAATTGTGACTTCAGAGTTTCATCATCAGGGTTCTGTTTTAGTTTGTGCCAGATTTCATTCCTTGTTTTGATCTTGCCTATTATTTCTTTACAAATCCAGTCTTGTTGACTTCGACCTCGACCTCGACTTCGACTTCGACCTCGACCTCGACCTCGACCTCGACCTCGACCTCCACCTCCATCTCGACCTCCACTTCCACCTCGACCTCGACCTCGACACAATTAATAGATATACTATAGCAAAAAAGTGTCGTGACAACTTTTCGTAAGAATTTTTTCCGTCTAGCCCCCTTTCACAACGCGCGATAAGGAACTTCGTTCCAAAATCCTTATATCGCTTACGCTGCGGAAATTATTGACAATAGAGCAAAGTAATGTAAGGTCAATGTGGGGAAGTCCGTCTAGCGGCAATAACTTCCATTTTGGAATAGCTAGAGCCCTATAGCCAGGTCGGTAAAACAGTGTCATGGAGCTAGTTAGAACTGGGGATCATAGATGTCGCTAATATCTTTATGTTGGAAGAAATTGACAGTCACTTTTTTTCGCGCATTTTACACGAAGCTGGCTGGTGTGACGTCTCGTCGAAAAATAAAAAAAGGTGGAAAATCTAAGGAGTTTTTCGAGTGTCTGTGATAACTTAAAGCATTTACAGTTCCATGAATTGATTTCTGGTTTAAGATTCATTATTAACGCATTAATTTCGTTATTATTACCAACAGAAAAAATCTAACCTTAAGATGTGATAGTTGGGAAGTCCGTCTACCATGGATAAGGCAACTCCGTCATATGCCGGTCTTGCCTCAATATCAGATATGGTCGGTCAACCTTTTCAGTAGCTCATATTTTCTCAAAATATTCAAATCGTGAATATTCGTGAAAAAAAAGCATAGGTAATATAATTATGCGTTTTACATTTGTTATACTAAAAATGTGGGTATTATTTTATAATATTTGAAAAGACGTTAGGATTTAAGGACAAAATGTCACAATTTTTGTAGACAATTTTGAGAAGATAAGTACTTAGGTATAGTTAGATGAGTGATTTTTCGTATTTGATTTATGAATAAAAATAATACGATCAATACCTACGTAAAGACTAAATATTCTCACTAATTAGACTGATCTCTTTTCCTATGATTATTTGTATAGTCTAAGCTAATGCCTGTTGCAATACGGGTTCGAATCTTTGAGCATATAATACTTAGGTACCATACTTAAATTTACGAAACTTACCTGTTTATTTTTTTTAAATTATAACCCCTCTAATGATTATGAGGGAGTTTATGGTACAAATGAAGATTCTTGTTTATTAATTTGTGTTTTATTTACAAAAAAATACTGAAAGTACGTCGTCACCAAAAATATGCCGGTCTTGCCCTTAATTTAAATAATTTTATTTTCCTTGAAAAGTATACCTTACAGACAAACGTTTAAAACACATATTTCAACGGCAGTTTTGTATCCTTGTTCGATACTGTTTTCATACATATTGGCTCACAAATTACGGTTTTATTGCTACTAGACGGACTTACCTCAAACTGCTCTGAAAGTCCGTCTACATGCCGAGTTTTAAAAAATATGCTATAATTGTTAAGATAATTACAATTAATCTTTTTTTTAGACCATTATAGATAGATGAATATATTACCAATATTTTCCGACTACTCAAGTTACTTTAGAAAGCGTATTTCGATTCATAAAGTTAAATTGAATTTAAATTTTAGAAAACTATGCCGGACTTGCCCACAGTGACCTTACTACAATTTTATAGATAACATCAATATCTACAAAAAAGTTTATAATACCATATGTCTAACTATTAGGGATCCGTATGAAAACTTCAATAATGTAACCCAAGGTGTAGAAAAAATTACCCATAAAATCATTATTACACCCGTGCAACGCCGGGGCGGACTGCTAGTTTATAATATTAGTATAGATACCATTTGTGTTAGAGTAGTGTTACCATCACAATATCAGATCATCACCATTTTCCAGAGCCTCGGTCTTCACTTTAACTTTAGGGGACTGCTTGGCTTCTCTCTTGTGCTCATCCTCAAACAATAATTGTATTTTATACGACATCGGCTGGGTTAGATCATTTAAGCCCTGTTGTTTGGGAGTTTTAGCCGACATTATCCCTTGTAACGCTTTGGAAAGATTGACAGCATCTCCGTGCGTTTTAGACCCATTAGCAGACAGATCCTCTATTATGACTGTGTTTTCATCATCGTCAATTATCCTATGCGAGATTTTCTCAAAGCTTGGACACCCTGGCCGGTCGAGCCAGCTACAAGTCTGTACAGATTTTGTATCATTTGCTTTACTTTTACTAATTATACTTGTGTCTGTTGTCATCAATGTTGAGTTGTCTTTGTGTGCGGTCTTAGACTTGTGTGACTTTTTAGCTTTTTTGCTTTGAGATGTGGAACTGCTTGAGTGTGTGTGTTTACGTTTATTGCTTTTCTCCGTGTGGGTCTTGTGATTGTCATTTGTCTGCGTTGTTGTGGTTTCTTCTACCTTTGTTGTGTTCTTAGCATTATTTTTATCTAGCTCGGCAGGTGAGGCAGTTCTAGAGGTGTCTTTTGAGGAGCTTACGGTTTCCTTCTGCGGTTTGGTTTTTGATGATGATTTCTTATCTGCAATAAGAAATATTTACAATGCTCTGCCAAAAAACCATAGTACAATGGAGTACCTAATGATATTTTAAGTAGGTATCTAAGAGTTTCCAATCTTCAGAGAGTATGATGTCTTTTTTTGTAAGACTAACTTTCTCTTTTTGAATTTGTAAATAGATAGCTAACTACTTTATGTAAAACTAGGGTTTTGCTCATGTTCCCCGATAAAAGTAGCCTGTCTGCCGGCGACCATGGTTATTGTATTATAACCGAAACATTGGGAAAATAAATTATAGGTACCTAATTATGTGGTAAAGACCCGTGTAAAAATCTATAGTTATGTCTACTTAACACTATAGTTTGAAAAATAAAAGTAGCCCGAGTCTAGGTAACTATAGGTACTTATTATTAGGCGTCCTCCAGGCACTCAGATCTTTGATGTCTAAAGGGGTGTGTCAGAGGCACGTCTAAACATTATAATTGGCACATGCCCACATTTTGCGGTAGTTAGCATTCCACACGCGACAGTTGCAAGCCCGTCTCAGCTTACAAGAATACTAACTGGTTTCTTTTCTTTCACTTCATGTAAGAAGGTTAAAATTCAGAAATTCAAAAGAAGAACATACCAGCTGACATACTGTGCTCCTTTTTGAATTCATCTAACTGTTCGAATGCATTCTTCAAGTTGTTCTCAGCTACGAGCACTTTCATTTCAGCAAGAATGGTCTGCGCTTTAGCCAGCGCCGTCATAGCGACTAGCTTTTCCTTCATCAGCTTTGCACTGAGCAACTTTGATTGAAGATTATGTTTTTCGCTATCCGAAACTGTGTCAAGTAATTTTGAATAGTTTCCTATTTTCTCGTCCATCTCGCTGTCGATAGGTTTCGATCCACTTGCTGAATAGGTGGACATTTTGCTGTCAGATGTTGGCGGAAGGGGCTTGAATAATAGCTAAGCTACTGCACTACAGGTAATGGTGTGAAAACACAATAAAAATGTTCCATAAAATTATAGAAGAGTTGCATGCAGGTAGTAGGTACAATACAAATCGGTAAGGTTGATTGATTGATGACTTGATGTGAGTGAGTGATGATTGATTGATTGTTTGATTGAGAGCCACTACACTAGCTGGCGGGCATTTATTGACGTTTCTATCTATTGACGTTGACGCTGTTTTTTTTTTATTGGCCATATTTTTTTAATAATAAATAACTTTTACGTTACCTTTCCTGCTTTCAAATATTCAAATGAAGCCCGAAAGGAAATTAATATAAACATTTGGGTTACGCTTTGATAAAATGGCAAAATCCAAAAAAAGTGGAAGGAAAACTTCAACCTTCGACCACATAGCTCAAACTAGGTCCTTAATATAGGTTGTGTGGTCGATGGTTTCTACTCTACACTGCATAGCGCGCAAACTTGAATTTGTAAGGCTCCAGAGATATTCAAGATTATTTATTAGAGGGACTGCCAACGGATTTTATATCTTAAAATTCCAATGCGTTTCGATCGACGAAACACACAGCTCAGTTAGTAGTAGAGTAACTAGCTTCTGCGCCAGGTTGTTGGTTCGATTCCTATCTAAGACAAACATTGTGATGAAAATAGATATTTATGTTATAAAGTAGGCATTATAATTATGTATTCTATCAATCAGTTATCTGGTTCATATAGTACATGCTTTGCTTAGTTTGGAGCTAGATAACGCTGTGAAACGTCCATATATATATATATATATATATAAAGACATCACTTTGCCATGCAAAGAACAAACACACTTTTCATTTCAAAAAACTATATTTCTAACAATGTACACATAAAAGTATTTAACAATCTATAAATACCAACTATTTACATAAAATGCATTTCAAATTGTTGCATTGCTAAAACTTTTAATGATAACAAATCATTATTAACAATTATTAAAATTAATAGCCTTATCTTATTTAACCTAAGCTTTCGTCCTCGGCTTTATAACGTAATTATTATGTTATTCCAAGTCACACCTTTATCTATTTTTTACACTATTTATCATAATATATAATAATTCTTCTAAACGTGTGTTTGTCGCCTAACTCCTAAACGGCTGGACCGATTTTTTATGATTGTTTTTGTGTATATTTGAGAGGTATGAGAATAGGTCGTAGGCTCGTAGGGTATTTGTTATACGAGTACATATGTAATGTGATAAGGGTGGCGTAAAGTTCGGGAAAAACTAGTGATTTTTTTCTGTGGGATTATTGAAATTTGTATATAATTCTTGGCAGGACCGATTAGGTTGACGTACGTATATTTCAATGAGTTCCTGGATAGTTTGAAAATACAATTGGACCCGGTAGGTGGCGCTGTTGTCGGTATGTCACCAAATTTGATTTGTTGTAAAAACTAAAAAACAACTGGACCAATTTTAAAAATTATTTCATTATCAAAATCTACATTATAAGCTTATTTGCAATATTTGCTTATTTGAAAATTGCAATATTTTGTTAATTTAGAGCTAAATGGCGCTGTGTTAAAGTCCGCCAATATTTATTTATTTTATTCAAAGGCGTGACTGAGCCGATATCAAACACTAAAAACTGAATCAACCAATAACTACACACCTTAGTTTAATAATAAGTTATTTGTTATTTTGTGAGCAGTTTTCTTTTATAAAATGGTGCCGATTCTGTTGGTGACAGACTAAACTTTGATTAAGTGCCATCTTCTTCTATTTCTTATAGACTAAAAGAGACAGCAATCTTTTTTAAGAACGTCTAATCTCATTCCGTTTCGAAAAGAGTAAAAGAGACAGCAATATTTTTAGAGACGTCAGATATCCTTCTGTTTCTTAGAGAGTAAAAGAGACAGCAATAATTTTAGAGAATTGACATTTCAAACATAACTCTTAGTAGTATTTTTTTTTATTTAGCAAGGTCTGAGGTTACGCGAATTTAGACTTATACATGAAAGGAATAAGATCGATCGTATTTTACTAAATTTTAGTCAGTTTATGGTAACTAAAATCGCCACCAATATCTTTACACGTTTTTTTATAACTTACAATCTTGATTATATAAATAAATTTAATTCAAATGACTAAGATTATTTTCTAATACTACTTCATAAGTTACTAGCTTGCGCCCGCGGCTTTGCTCGCGTAATACTTGGAAAGTAGCCTATTTTATATTACATGGTTATGTATATTCCAAGTTTCATTCAAATCCGTTTGATCGTTGAGCCACAAACATTCAAACATCCTTACAAACTTTAGAATTTATAATATTAGTAGAATTTTACTGCCTAATGTTAGGTAATTTATTTTGTACTTTACCTCATGGTAGAAAATATAATAAAAAAAAAGTAATTTCATATGGGTTAGTTGGCTTTTTAGGACGCCTTAAGGCCTCATAACGTCTTCTTTCATATCACATAGCATTAAGAAAAGGATCATTGAAAAGAATGGTAGGCCCCAAGCCGTGTTTGTTGCCTGATTCTCTAGGCTTGGTCGCGAGGAACAGGCGTAGCTTCACCTATCTCTTAAGGGGCTCCCAGTCGCTGATTGCTCTTTTTCGAAACGAAAAAAGAAATACTTCTGAATAAGCCACATCTCCTATTTTTATAAGTATATTACTTAAGGTTCCTACCTAGATTTCTATTAAGCTGCAAACATAATAGCAGAAACTTTTCACGATAAAGATATTATTTCAAAATGATACGTTTTATAATTTATGATCGAAATATTTTATATACTTACCTACTATTAAAATCAACTTGTGATTTATTGTTAACTAGCTGACCCGTGCCCGCTTCGCTGTGCGTAAGACATTTCTAAGGTGTACAATACTGTAGTACATTATTTTGATATATCTCGTGGGGTTCAGCCAGCATTTGCAATGTAAGCGCAAAAAAAATGTGTTTATTTACGACATCACATTAGAAACCTCTAAAATTATCAGTGTTTCTCTACTATATTATGCATGTATTATACATATAAACCTTCCTCGTGAATCACTCTGTTTATTAAAAAAAAACCACATCAAAATCCGTTGTGTAGTTTTAAAGATATAAGCAAACATACATACAGACATACAGACGCGGGAAGCGGAAAGCGACTTTGCTTTATACTATGTAGTGAAGATAGGTAATATGTAGATCTAGATTTCTATTAGAATAGATTTTTGATAAGTAATTATACATAATTTATATCATTAATTTATTCGAAAAGCTAAGGCGGACCACGCGCCGACGTGTGTTTGTCGTCATTGCAGCGGTCGGTAGGATTATTTATCGAAGTGATTAAAGATGGGTACATCTTTATTCACATATACTATACATTATAAAATAGGAGATGTGGCTTGTTCACAAGTATTTATTTTTTCGTTTCGAACAAAAACAATATCGTCGACTGGGAGCGCCTTAACACGTTTCTAAGATATCCTTGTGATTTTATTATAAATACTTTTTGACTTTGACTTTCAAAGATGGTTAAAAAAGGTTGCATATCATCGAGAACTTAGATATAAAATAATTTCATTTTAGTATACGAAGAAACTTTGACAAACATCTGTGTACTTAATTTTTAAAATTTTTGGTTTTTAGTTCACTCGGATATGATGGAAAAAGTGACAAAACCGCATTATTTAGAAAACTATCAAACTTATAAAGAAACTGTCTTTAATTTAGGTAACTAGTATTATTTTATTGTATTGAGTAAAAACGTAAATAGTGTTTTGGAAGAGTCAACTTTGGAAAATAAATCTATCGAGAAAAGATTCACCAATCGTGTTTCTGTGTTGAATTTATCTAGATTGTATCCTTAAGTTATCTTTGTCATAAAAAAACAAAACTTTATGTTTTGCGGTTATTGAGAAAAAAACTATATTACATTCATCAAAAAAATTGATACCTCGTCTTAATGTTCTTCAGTAAAGATAATAATATTTATACATTAAAACTAATAGCTTATAATATATTATAATTAGCAACATGAAATAGTGACTATACGATCTATACATATAAAATAGTAACTCTGCAAACTCTGTAACTAAAAATAGTCTGTTAAAACTCAAATAAAATACAGAAAAATATTTTTTCGATTTAAAGACTTGCAGTCGGTTTGTCGCGGTTTACTTAAAAACTGCTAAACAGATTTTGATGAAAACCTTAACATCTAATACCTTATGGTCCAAGGATGTACGGGTACTTTATAGACTACAAAAAAAAACTGGTAAGTCATTGACGTTGTTTTTTTGTGCGAAAATTTACTACTAGAGGTATTTCCGGTTACTTAAGCCATGAGTTTACACGCCGTCATGGCTTAACAATTATAGCCAGGACCGACGGCTTAAAGTGCGTATTTTGGCATTAGACCTATTCTATAGTAATGACAATATTCATCTTAAACTATACTAATACTAATATTATAAAGAGGAAACATTTGTATTTTGGTATTTTTGTAACGAATAAACTCAAAAACTACAAGACCGATTTCAATTATTCTTTTAACATTCGAATGCTACTTTATCTCTGAGTAACATAGGTTATATTTATTACGAGAAAAAAATAGAGATCCCTACTAAAACTTCAATATCGTAACCCAAGGTGTACAAAAAAATATTACACCCGTGCGACGCCGGGGCGGACTGCTAGTCATATACAAACATGTTTATTACCTACTAGCGTCAACCCGCGGCTTCGCTCGCGTGGTATCTAGGTGAATAGTATCATATATGTTATATCAGGACATAAACTATGTATATTTGGGATATACATATACATAACGTTTCATTCAAATCCGTTTGGTCCTGATTGAGACACAAACATCCAAACATTATCACAAACTTTCGGATTTATAATATTAGTAGGATTAGAAGTATAGTATGATAATTATTTTGCCCTTGTATACATACATAAAGTTGAGATGATTTTTTTTTATAATTATGCGGGTAGTTTAACACTAATTTCAACATCACTTTGATTTCACTAGATGGCGCCGGCTTCCACAATTGATTTTTTAATGGTGCTTGGAGATGTAATGATTGAGACAAGACTATGCGACATATTTTATTTTTGTCAGAGAAAAATGTCATCTATGTACTTATTACTAGTTTGTTCATTCCCAACTTAGTTCACGTGAAATTATTTTCAAACAGACTCCAACCTGCACCACCTTAGGGGTAAATTTCGGGAACTCCTTTCTTAGTGCCCCTAAACTAAAAGAAATACACCCTCGCTGTGCGTTGATAGATCAGTCAGTCAGTAACGCTAGAGTTTTATATATTTAGATGAGAAGATATTTAAAAATCAATTTAGGTCCACCACTTCAAAACGCCGGGTTGGGGTAAGACCCCAGAAAGAAGTAAATAGCGCCATCTAGTGAAACTTATGACTAGAGTTGCTTATACGAAATAGTAGAAAGGATGTAGATAGCGCCACCATCGAGTGTTAGTTTCTTCCTCTTCGCTGTCCGGATCGCTTGATGACAAAGCCTATAAATAAATAAATATTTAAAAAACCGGCCAAGTGTGAGTCGGACTCGCGCACGAAAGGTTTCGTACCATCTATAAAAAAATCACGTTTGTTGTATACTATAAAATTAAGTGGGGCTGGGAGCTGTGATCTGTGAAAATTTCAACTGTCTAGCTATCACGGTTCATGAGATACAGCCCTGTGACAGACAGACGGACAGCGAAATCTCAGAAATACAGTCCCGTTTTTACCCTTTGGGCACGGAACCCTAAAAAACGGTAAAGGAACAAGCCACATCTCCTATTTTATAATGTATAGTATATGTGAATAAAGATGTACCCATCTTTAATCACTTCGATAAATAATCCTACCGACCGCTGCAATGACGACAAACACACGTCGGCGCGTGGTCCGCCTTAGCTTTTCGAATAAATTAATGATATAAATTATGTATAATTACTTATCAAAAATCTATTCTAATAGAAATCTAGATCTACATATTACCTATCTTTAACAATAAATCACAAGTTGATTTTAATAGTAGGTATATAAAATATTTCGATCATAAATTCTAAAACGTATCATTTTGAAATAATATCTTTAACGTGAAAAGTTTCTGCTATTATGTTTTCAGCTTAATAGAAATCTAGGTAGGAACCTGAAGTAATATACTTATAAAAATAGGAGATGTGGCTTGTTCAGAAGTATTTCTTTTTTCGTTTCGAAAAAGAGCAATCGTCGACTGGTAGCCCCTTAATGTTTTTGTTTGTTACCTTATTTGATTCAATATGGTCCGTCTCGACCGCCTTATCCTCTGTCACGATGACCAGTTTCGTCTCGACTACTTTCGGAGTAACATCGTCTGTTTGCGTCGCTTGCTCTTTAGAGTTTGCAACGCCATTTTCTAGCTCGGGTCCTTGTTTTGAAGACTGCAAGTTAAGAGAAAGATATTATGATTATTTACGTGCGAATTCGTTCGCAAACCAATTTTTGATTTCTAGATAACGAAGAAAAAACATTCAGGAACTTTAAGTTATCAGTTGATATAGCTTTCATGACAATCGGTCCAGTAGTTAGTAGTTTTCGATTCCTATTTCCATTTTTAGGGTTCCGTACCCAAAGGGTAAAAACGGGGCCATATTACTAAGACTTCGCTGTCCGTCTGTCTGTCACAGGGCTGTATGTCGTGAACCGTGATAGCTAGACAGTTGAAATTTTCACAGATTATGTATTTCTGTTGCTGCTCTAACAACAAATACTAAAAACAGCATAAAATAAATATTGAAGTGGGGCTCCCGTACAACAAACGTGATTTTTTTGCCGTTTTGATAATAGTACGGAACTCTGTGTGCGCGAGTCCGACTCGCACTTGGCCGGTTTTTTTAAATATATTGGGGCTATTAGGCAAAAATAAAAATAAAAATAGTATCACGACTGTAATCATTTCCAACGGTAGACATCCTCTCAGATCTTCAGACGCTTAGATCCTTTGAAGTTTGAAGATGTCTAATGGAGGTAGTAGTTTTGTTTTGGGTCAGTTAGGCCAAATTAAAAATAATGTTTTAGTAAGTACTTACTAGTATATAACAAGAGAATAAGACCTAAAAATTAAAATTTTGTTTCATTATGATAGAGAAAGACAAATAAATGTATGCATTTATGCGTCACAGTTCAGTTCGTAGTAGCTCTGCCTTCTATGCTGTAGGTTGTGGGTTCGATTCCCACCAAGAACAAAAATTTGTGTGTAGAACATAAATATTTGTTCATATATTTTAAGTAAGTATTTACAAAACAAAAGTACATAAGTATTTTATCATTTATCTGGTTCCCATAGTACAAGCTTTGCTTAGTTTAGACCTAGATGGTGTTGTTTGAATGCCCATCATAATAATAATTATTTAATTAGGTTTTTGAAGCATCACTGCATCTGGATAAAAAGTAATATGATATTTCACTTTCAAAACTTTCGTGAGTTGTACTACACATTATTAAAACAACGGGAATTACTCACGTAAATGATATATTGTCAATGAGGACACCGACAATGTGAGTAATTCCCGTTGTTGTAATAATGTGTAGTACAACTCACGAAAGTTTTAAAAGTGAAATATCATATTACTTTTTATCCAGATGCAGTGATGCTTCAAAAACCTAATTAAATAATTATTATTATGATGGACATTCAAACAACACCATCTAGGTCTAAACTAAGCAAGTGACCAATTTTGTTGTCAATGTTGCCAATATGTATATTTTTTGTTTAGTTTTAAGAGATTATGTTGACACAAAATAAATTTATTCTTTCTTTCTTTCTTTAATTCCCGTTGTAGTAATAATGTGAAGTAATATGCTATTCCAGGGCATAGGCTATGTATATTCCCAGTTTCATCTAAATCCGTTCGGTCGTGATTGAGCTACAATCATACAAACATCCTCATAAACTTTAGAACTTATAATATTAGTAGGTAAATAAATATAAATAAATATAAATATTGGCGGACTATACACACAGCGCCATCTAGCCCCAAACTAAGCAAAGCTTGTACTATGGGAACCAGATAACTGATAGAATACTTAAATACTTTTTTTTTTTGTAAATACATACATTTTATACATAATAACACCCAGACACAGAACAAACATCTATGTTCATCACACAAATATTTGCCCTGGGTGGGGATCGAACCCACAACCTACAGCGCAGAAGGCAGAGTTACTACCAAATGAGCTGTGAGGCCAGTAGAATTGTTACCTCCATATCCTCTTCGCTAACTTTGGTAACAACTTTTGTCTCTTCATAGGAAACCTTCTCAGGTTCCGAAGGCATTACGTCGGGGGCTTCCTTTAAAGATAAAAATAATGTTAGTTAATAATTTTTTTTTTTTTTTAATTTTTACTGTTGTCATAATTGTTACTGTTTGGGATGATGTTATTTGCCTGCCTATATTAAGTGGACTGTATGCTGGATGATGGTAAATAAAAATGCAGGATCTCAGTTAAGGTAAGGCGCAACAATACCGGGTTGAACTAATGGCGAGGAGAGAGTGCTATCTAGCTGACTTCTTGAAATGAACTGAAACTGACGAACACAAACTACATTTTTTTCTATAATACTTATAGCACTCTCGACCTCGCCCGTAGTATACTAGCCGGCAAGCGCGTTTTCATTTAATCAATATAAACAGTACACACACACAACTATGAACAACAGTGGGCATATTCGCTTAACTAATTAGACTATTATTAGAATCCTTATGCTAACACTATTTCACTAAACTATTGAGAGTCCGTCGTGCACATTCACATCACTTTCACTATTAGAGTCCGTCGTGCACAGTTACTTTAATACTGTTGTAACAATTGTTGCTTTATAGAATTAAAACTATCGTGGTTGTTAATCATTTTAAATAGAAATACGGCTAATTACCACGTTTTTTCTTGTATTGCTCATCAGTATTATATTGTATTTTATCAGTATTCGCCGTTACTGCTCTAACAAATACTAAAAACAGTATAAAATAAATATTTAATTGGCCGTACAACAAACGTGTTTTTTTGCCGTTTAGTATAGATAATAGTACGGAACCCTTAGTGCGCGAGTCCGACTCGCACTTGGCCGGTTTTATTTAATGATCCTTTCCTTAATGCTATGTAGAGCTCCAGTGTGGTGCCAATAGAACAAGGTTATTAGTTATTACTCACTGGATCCAATCCTTGTCTATACGCGGTATAATCTCTGGCCGCGAGCCTCATCTTGCCGAGGTAGGCAGGCGCGGCACGTCCGGTCGCCCACGCTGCTACGCCGTGTGGCAGCCCACCAACTGCTGGCTCGTCGTAGTACGTTAACACAAACTCCATTCCGGGCTGGAATTTAAATAAGTTTTCTAAAATAGGATCACGACTGTAATCCCCATGTACGGTCGACATCCTCTCAGATCTCCATACTTTTAGATATTTGAAGATGTCTAAAGAGGGTAGTCAGAGGCACGTCGAATCATAAAATTTGGCACATGCCCACATTTTGAAGTAGTTAGCATTCCATAAATGACAGGTAGCAAACCCGTCGTATAGTTACTGTGAAACGTGGCCATGTGCCAAATGTTAAGTGTGGACGTGCCTCTGACTGCCGCCTTTAGACATCTTCAAGTATCTAGTCTATTCAAGTACTTAGGGATCACTGTCATGATCCTATTTATTGGTTTTGAAATATATTTTACCTTATTAATATTTATATGATACAAAATACGAACTAATGGTGATGGGCTTGCAACCTGTCACGTATGGTATACTAACTACTGCAAAATGTCAGTATGGGCAGACGGGGATATTCTTTTAAATTTTTAATTTCATGACTTTATTTATATTTTATTTCTTCTCACTATTGGCAAGTCTTTCTCAAATCCTTCCAACCATCTCTATCCTATCTCTTATTTTAACTTTGTTAATAAAAACCTCCCAATATGGCTGGTCCCCATGGGAAGAACAGACCAAAACCCCCCATTCTGTATATAGCAAAAAGCAAAGCAAGAAAAATACACATTTTATTGGAAACGATGGAGGAGGCCTTTGCCCAAAGATGGGCATCTCCGTAATAAAAGAAATAAAATAATAATAATATCCTAATAATATTATAAATGCGAAAGTTTGTGATAAAGCTCCTATGTTTGTTCCCTAATCAAAAATAAAGATGAAATTTGCTGTAATATGTAGATAAAAAATCAGAATAAATAAAGAGGGAACTTATAATCCGAAAAACAACCTCTAAATGATAAAAAAAAACGCAAAAAGGATGATTTTGGTATAGATGGCGTTGATGTGCAACAAATCTGACATCACAGACTAAAAACATTTAGTTGTCATAACAACGCATTTTTGACTAATGAATGATACACACATTCTACCAAAATTCGTAGTTTATTTTATCGGTACAAGGTTAGTAGAGAAAAAATTGGAATCTGCCTAAAATAGCAACGGACAGAACAACGTTTGTACCGGGTCGGCTAGTAAGCAGGGGCGGATTTGCAGTCCTAGCCGCTCTAGGCCCCGGGTCATGTGCCGCCCCTTTCTTAGCACTCATCATATAGACTAGATACATAATTAATGAATTTACTTTATTGCCCACTAATAACTGCCGAAAAAAAATAAAAACTGGCCAAGTGCGTGCCACGCGCAATGTAGGGTTTCGTAGTTTACACAGCTAACAACGTTACATCGGTAACTTTCTACAATACTTGGACTAAGTTTACTTCTAGTTTACGAGTAATCGTCGAGCAACTTATAAAATAATTTTCTTAGTTTGTCGATGATTACTCGTAAATTTGTAAATCCTACATAGCCGTGATAATTTTCCTTTTAAATTCGTTATGTGAAAAAATTCACGGTAGTAGTACACCGTGAATTTTTTCACACCTCCAAAACTAATCGTGGTATAAAACTGGTAGGGGGGAGGGGGGTACACACTTGACTCTAACAAAATGTTGCACTTTAAAGCTTAATATTTCACAAACGGATCTCTTAATCAAAAAGTTGTTTAAACAAACCCACCATTCTTTTTAAAGATCTATCCAACGATACCCCACAGCAGGGGGTACGCGAGAAAAAAAATAACATCCTCACTTTAGGTGAAGGGGAGGTACCCTAAATAAAAAAACTTGAGAGGTGTCAAGGGACACCCGGATGGAACGAAGTTCTCACAAAATAACGTGGGACAAGGGAAGGGGAATCAACTTTGACTTCGACTTCGACTTCGACTTCGACCTCGACCTCGACCTCGACCTCGACCTCCACCTCGACCTCGACCTCGACCTCGACCTCCACCTCCATCTCGACCTCCACTTCCACCTCGACCTCGACCTCGACACAATTAATAGATATATATATTAATAGATATACTATAGCAAAAAAGTGTCGTGACAACTTTTCGTAAGAATTTTTTCCGTCTAGCCCCCTTTCACAACGCGCGATAAGGAACTTCGTTCCAAAAATGTTTAGCTTCTAGGGGGGACTCCCCCTAGAAGCTAAACTATTGGGTTTGGGGGCGTGAAAAAATTTACGGTAGTAGTACAAATACTCAAGTTAAAAGCAAAACTATCACGGCTAAGTGGGCTTTACAAGTTTACAAGTAATCATCGACCAACATAGAAAATTAAAATTTATGCAAATATCAAGTAATTTTAGAAATTTTGCAGAAATATCATCGACAATTATATATATAACGCCGTTAGGTGTGTAAATTACGAAACCCTACATTGCGCGTGGTCCGACACGCACTTGGCCGGTTTATCATGTTAAAATATGCAATAGTAACGCCGCGCCGCGTACTAACTAGGCCACATTATTCAGAGAGTGATTTAGAAGAATTATAATCATAAAGTACGCGAGGCTTTAATATATTATGATACTTTGTATTTGAATTATTTCTTGTTAATCTTGTTATCATCAGTGATTTTTTTTGGCACGATTTGCCGCCCCTAATATTTGGCCGCCCTAGGCCCGGGCCTACTGGGCCTTAGGGCAAATCCGTCACTGCTAGTAAGTTAATAATTAGTAATATGTAGGTATATTGAATTGAATGTATTGAATGTAACTTTGAAAAGGAGATTAAATGGCTATAATAATTAATGATCAAACGAACTTACCTGTACGTGAAGTTCGATCATAATTATATGATCAGCTTCATTCGAAGCGATTTGGTTTACATTTTGTAGCCATGTCCCCATGTCACAGCCTTGCACGGTATATTTAGAGATTATTTTTCTCGTTGTGGCAACACTCCCTGATCCCAGCCGGGTGCCGCCATTATTACCTCATTATGTTTATAGATTAATAAAAATAAAAAAAACTTCATATTATTGGGGTCGGGATCTATCTTCGAGAGGTTAAAGGGAGGGTTATTATAAATCGCTTCGAATGAAGCTGATCATATAATTATGATCGAACTTCACGTACAGGTAAGTTCGTTTGATCATTAATTATATTTTACAGCTTCATTCTTTGCGATTTGGTTTACATTTTGTAGGATGTTTAGAGAAGTAAAATAAGAATACATATTTTAATCAACTTATTTTATATTTTAAGTTTTTTATGATTATTTTAACTTATACAAAATTAAGTTACATAATCTATTTTAACAAAAATAAAAATAACAATTACAGCTGCTTATTGATTATTTTGATTATTAGAGAGAATCGCTCTTGCAAACTGAGTAGATTCAACTATGGTTAATTCTTTATTGTAAAATTTTGCAAAAACAGAGGAAGACTGACTCCATCCTGCTGTTTTTCGAATCATTTCTATGTTAATACCAAGTCTATTAGCAGCAGAGGTAGCCGCATGCCGAGTACTATGTGCGCTAAAAACAGTGGTGTCAACACCACTCTTTTCAAGAGTGTCCTTAATCCAATGGCTTAATGTTTGTGAAGAAACCTTTTGGTGTGGTTTTCTATAGCTAATGAATAATTGATCGTGATCATGTGACCGTAATGAACTTGTTTTTTCAATATAAGCCAAGAGAGCTTTGGCCGGGCAAATCTCTGGTCTGTCATTAAAGAAAGGCAATTTTAAGACTGGTTGTTGCGCATTTAATCTTGATGTTTTTATTAAATCTGGAATTTTTATAATTATTTCAGATTCATATGTTTTAATATTATTTAACTTAATAAGCGACAACGTTTGTACTCTGTGTGCGGTTACCAAAGCTAATAACGAAGATGTCTTTTTAGAGAGTATTTCTAATTTTAAACTATTGTTAGGCCAATGTTGAGATAAATAATTTAATACAATATTGGGATCCCAGGTTAAATCATATTTCGGAGCTGTAGGTTTGAGTTTGAATACACCCTTCATGAATCGTTTCATATGTTCATCATTAATGCTAGGACCCAAAAGTAACGATAGTGCTGATTTATATGAATTGATAGTACCATAGCTAGCTCCTTTTTCAAAAATTGTTGTTAAAAAATTTATAATCATCGGAATTGAACATTCTAAGTAATATATATTATTTTCTTTACAATAATCTAGCCAGGCTTTTATGCATCCATCATACTGTTTATAAGTATTATCCGAGAGGGATGCTAACATAATATCAACTGATTTCGGCATCATAGATTTATTTAATAAAGCTCGCCTGACAACTTCACGGCAACCAGGGTAAGTGTCTTGTGTAGATTGTGGGACATTCTGAAAGGAGATTTAAGTAAGTTTATATCTGGGCCAAAATGCAATGAATCAGATATAGCAATTTTTTGCAGAATTGGAAACCAAGGTTGAGTGGGCCAGTACGGCACCACTACAATACCTTCTGCTCTATCGTGAATAATTTTTTGTAACATTTTTAATATCAATGCAAATGGGGGAAAGGCGTAAAATAACATATCTGACCAAGAGACTGTAAATGCATCTGCAGCCCATGCATCTGGATCATTTTTCCATGAGATATAGACTGGACATTTAGCGTTACACCTACTAGCAAATAAATCAATGCTGGGCTGACCAAAAAGGTCAATTATCTTCTGGAATGCCAGATCACATAATTCCCACTCCGTGTCAATAAATCTTTTGCGAGATAATGAATCTGCCTCAAGATTATCCTTAGTATTAATGTATGATGCAAATACTATTAGTTTACGACGTTCACACCATTTCCATATGTCTCTAGCTATGTCGTTTAGATGCGGATATTGAACACTGCCCATTCTATTAATGCACGATATTGCAGTTACATTATCGATGCGTATCAATATTTCACTATTAGAAAAATCTTTGGCAAAAACCTTCAGTGCGAAAAAAGCTGCTTTTAACTCTAGAGTATTTATATGCATTTGTCTTTCATTACTCTTCCAAAATCCATGAGACTCTTTATTATTGCAGTAAGCACCCCAGCCAGTTGTTGAAGCGTCTGAAAATATCTCCACCTTAAATTCATTAAATCTGAATGGATTACAATCAGTCTTTACATGCTCAATCCACCAGGCTATATCACTTTGTATCCCATTGGGTAACGCAATTTGTTGCTCATAGCTTGGATTGTCAAGAAGACGAAGATATTTTAGTCGTTCAAGCTCTTTGGTGTACAACCAACCATACTGGACTGCTGGACACGCAGATGTCAAAAGGCCCAAAAAGCTAGCATAGTCTCTTATTTTACATGATTTTACAGCGTTAAAATGCTCTAAGCGTTCTTTAATTTTTACTCTTTTATTTTCTGGCAATTTCAGCGACATGTTTTTTGAATCGAATATAAAACCTAAAAATTTACATTCTCTGTTTGGTTTCAAGCAACTTTTTTCGCGATTTATAATGAGGCCAAGGTTTTCAAGGAAATGTTTTGTAAACATCACATTTTGTTGACACTCTACATAGCCTCTACCGATACATAAAATGTCATCTAAAAAGATTACTGAAGTAAAATTTTCTGATCGTAAATATTCCATCACAGGTTTTAATAACTTGGTAAAAACATATGGAGCCGTTGAAATACCGAACGGGAGACAATTAAATTCATACAGAGTATCATTATATTTAAACCTAAGATATTTTTTATAGTCCCTGTGGATAGGAACTAAAAAATATGCATCTTTCATGTCGATAGAGGCCATATAACAATTTTTTGTTACTAATTTTGAAGCCGTCCTGTAATCTTCCATCTTAAAATGGCACTTCTTTATAAATTTGTTTAGGCATTTGAGATTCAAAATAAATCTTTTATCCCCATTAGGTTTTGGTACCAAAAAAATAGATGATAAGAATTCTCCCTCAATGTGGTTACATTTAGAAACTGCATTAATTTTAATCAGAGATGCAATCGATTTACTAAAATCCTTGTGTTCTTGTCTGTTTTTAGGACAAACATTAGGATTATTACAGCGAAAAGGTGTAGAAATAAAAGGAATTTTATAACCTTGTAACCACTCTAAGATGATAGGGTCATCGGTAATTTGTTGCCAACTTGAAATAAAGTTGCAAAGACGACCAGAATATTGTACCTCAATATTTAGTATCTCCTGCTGTGTGACCTCGTGACTGGCGTCCGCTCCGCTGTCTCCCGCTGTTGAAAGCTGCTCTTTCTGAATGGACGTTGTTGTGGACGTGGTTTCCCTGCATCGGTCTTGGTCGTCGTCTTCCAAGGCAGGGGTCTCCAGTTTAAACGTTTGTCGTTTTTCTTGTTTTTAATAAAATTATTTTTATTAAATGGAGATTTTTCATTTGGAACTGGTTTTAAATCTGTACCCGATTTTTTAACAGACTTGGCTGTTTTTAATTTGTCTGAGATATTGTCGCCAAACAATAAAGTATCTCTTTTAGATTCTTTCAAGGCATCTCTTAAATCAGCATTGATTGATGTGACCACGAACCCACGTCGTGTATTTGTTTCTGCGTGGTGACTATCACATATGAGTCGACATGCGTCGCTTACAGGTTTGAGAATTTTCGTATGATTCTCTTTAGCTATGATTAATTCGACAGCTTGTGTTAGGGCAGCTACAGCTATGCCAAGCTGCTTTTGCTTCGCCATAATAGCGGAATCTCTTTTTACCATCGATTCGGCTAACGCTGCTTTTACTTCAGGGTTCAGACTCGGTGCAACGAGTAAACTGCAATTTTCGGGTATCAAATATTCAAGTAGTAATTTGTCCTTAGTCTCCTTCAGTAATCCTTTGTCAAGGATTTCCTGCCATCTCATGGCTAAGTCCTTATGTACTCCTTTCCCAAACTTTGTATCTAGTTTTGGTGCGTCACCTAGCAGTGACAGTATCTCGGTATCAAGCTCGGGGTCAACAACCTCCATGTCCTTTGATGCCGATGAATCCACTGCGTCAGGTGCTGAGGCAGGTGTCGCGATGGAGGCCGACCGCGACGGGCCGGGCGACATTAATGTCATCTGCAGTGCTGGCGTCGAAGGTTCGTCGTTTACACATTCTGGAATGAAAAATGTTCTTTTTTATATACACCTCTTGGAGGGTAGAGACATAACCCAGTATGTGTCCCGCATCAAGAACATAATTCAAGGAAATTTACATTTCGCAATGGTATCAACCCTTCATGGTAGTACGCATCACATTTCCTTTTAGGTAATAATAGGTACATAAGCAGGTACTTAACCATTTTTGGAAGGAAACATAGCGTGACAGTAGTAACCCTTCATGGCAGTACGTATCACATTTCCTTTTAGGTAATTTGTACCAAGATGATACATAACAATTTTTGATAAAAAAAAATAATAATAAAGTGACGGGTGCAACCCTTCATGGTAGTACGCATCACATTTTCTTCATCACTTATTGCAGCTATGTAGTAACACTTCGTAATAAATAAGTCGAATTACTAACCTTCTGATTCACTCCCAGATGACGATATGATCCGACGACGGCGTTTCTTCAATTTTTCTTCAAGTTTCCTTATCTTAGATTTAATTTCACTACTATCTTTTTCACTTTTTCTTTTCCTATTTCCCATATTTCTTGGAATAGAAATAAAAATGATTTTTGTGGGTAGTTATGAAATTTCTTGACCCGACGAGTTGTGTGCGAAGGCTCTGAGCACGAAAACACGAATGAGGTAATAATGGCGGCACCCGGCTGGGATCAGGGAGTGTTGCCACAACGAGAAAAATAATCTCTAAATATACCGTGCAAGGCTGTGACATGGGGACATGGCTACAAAATGTAAACCAAATCGCAAAGAATGAAGCTGTAAAATATAATAATAATAATATAAACGACTCCAATAGCATACAAAACTAAAGTGATACTCACTTGGCTTACCCTCGTATTCAAGAACGACACTATGAGAACACGCACCCACAGTGGACAAAATCTTTTTTCATAAAAATCACTTTATGTGTTGTGCGACACTGCATAGTGTGACTAGAGGCACATTGTCGTGTGCCTCTTGCCAACGTTGAGCTCTAAAGGCACACGGTAGCGTGCGCCATAGTGCCGCTCAACACATAAAGTGATTTTTATGAAAAAAGATTTCGTCCACTGTGGGTGCGTGTTCTCATAGTGTCGTTCTTGAATACGAGGGTTAGGCCCGTGAGCTTCACTTATACCGAAATTCTATATTTCGAGAATTAATAACGTAATAAAAATAATAATAATAAAAAAAACTTACGTTTTCAGCGCCATCTATCGTCCTCACAACCATATGGCTCCAATACTCGGACACTCGTATAGCATGTTTTGTCTCCGGCACCTTCGGATGTTCGCAGCTCTTCGATATTATTATATAAACTTTGTTGTCCATTGGTACGCGGTCCCCCACCCTAATGTACGCCTGCGCAGCTTTCCGCTTTGCGTTCGAATGCACACTGGGCCTTTCTTCGGCATCGGCAATAGGTTCGGTAACCTCTTCGAAGAGGTTGTGAGTTGATTTTGTATTGACTTTGTATTCTTTATGTCGTCGGACGTAGACGTAGTCTCTATTCGCGAATAATCTCTGAAAGGAATTAAAAAATATATATTTCAACTAGCTGTCCCGACAGACGTCCTGTCAAATTTCAGTAAGAAAGAAGCACTTTTAGTTTTTCCCGAACTTTACCCCACCCTTATCACATAGGGGTATAAAAAAATATCCTACGACCTATTCTAAGACATCATCACTACATAGTATAAAGCAAAGTCGCTTTCCGCTTCCCGCGTCTGTATGTAATATGTAATATGTATGTATGTATGTTTGCTTATATCTTTAAAACTACACAACGGATTTTGATGCGGTTTTTTTTAATAGATAGAGTGATTCAGGAGGAAGGTTTATATGTATAATAACATGCTACCCGTGCGAAGCCGGGCGGGTCGCTAGTACTGAATATACACAAAAAAAAATTATAAAAATCGGTCAAGCCGTTACGAACACTGTGACACGAGAATTTTATATATTAGAAAATTTTTTTAAAAAAATTTTTATTATATATTATTATAAAAAATTAAGGATGTTATTTTGTATTGGACTTATTCAATTAAATTTATATCAACATGCATGAAGTCGGGTTTGTTTAGTTTTTTAAACGTAATTATTGATACCCTAGGTCACATTATTGCAATCTTCGTAAGGATCTCTAATTTTTTTTAAAATAATATTCTGATTTTGTTACTCACTGATAATGTAGCTTTTGATGGTGAAAGAATTTTTAAAATTGGTCCTGTCGTTTTTTAGTTCATCCGGTACAAACAAAAAAACCATTTTTACCTCTTTTTAGGGTTCCGTACCCAAAGGGTAAAAACGGGACCCTATTACTAAGACTTCGTTGTCCGTCTGTCTGTCACAGGGTTGTATCTCATGAACCGTGATAGATAGACAGTAGAAATTTTCACATATTATGTATTTCTGTTTCTGCTATAACAACAAACAAATACTAAAAACAGAATAAAAAAAAATATTGAAGGGGCGCAACAACAACAAACGTGTTTTTTTGCCGTTTTTTTATGGATATTGGTACGGAACCCTTCGTGCGCGAGTCCGACTCTCACTTGGCCGCACCTTTTTTTATTAAAAGTGGTGTAGATATAACGGTGAAGGAAACCAGTTAGTATTCTTATAAGCGGCGATGAGCTTGCAACCTCGTATGTAATGCTAACAACTGCAAAATGTTGGCAGCCAAATATGATAGGACTTGCCTGACTACCCCTATTTTAAGTACTCACGGGCCACAGCACCTCCCAGTGTAATACCGCCTGGTCGGGTACGCTAGGGCTCCGCTCGACAACATTTAATACAGCCACGGCGGAGTCCCAGACGCGACGGTAGCCACTGTCGACTTGCACGGCCGCGAAATGACTTGCCATTACCTCCCTGTAACGGCCGTACACTGGAACGGATAGTTTTTAGGGTCAAAATACATCTAGACCAGTCCTCAAAGTGGGTTATCGACCCCCAGGTGTCGTGAGGATCGATAACGACCACGGCAGCGAAAAACCAAATAGGGGTTTATGAGACTTAAATGAAGGTTCACGACGAGTGGGTTTCGCAACACTTTAATAGAATTTCAGGATATCGTGATTAGTAGACATAACTATAGATTTTAACACGGGTGTTTACTGCCTCCGCTTCTCGACGGTAGCACCACTTATATGCTCTTTGGGTAGCACCGTGTTCTCCAGTCTGCCCGCGATCATGGCGATTGTAACATAGCCGAAACGTCGGGAAAATAAATTAAATTTACGTGATAAACACCCGTGTTATAATCTATAGTTAAGAATTTCAGGAATTCATCGGAAAAGAAACTAGTTTCTAGTTTCAGACAGACGGACAGTAATAGGGTCCCGTTTTTACCCCTTGGGTACGGAACCCTAAAAAAGCTCCATATAGTTATATTTTATGTTCAGCTACTTTGTGTCTTTATGTCCGTGAAATCAAAACTGGTCTCAGCAGAATACCAGCGCTGCAACATGGTAACATGTTGTAGCATATGCTGAGCTGAAGACCTTTTCACCACCACACAACTAATAAGCGTTTTCTGTTGAATTTATTTATTTATTTTGTTACATCTGTTTTTAATTTATTTTATGTTTTCTTTTTATATGGTGGTTTGAATAAACGTTTTTCTTTCTTTCTTTCTTTTAGTAAAGTCTTACCTGTGGAAAATCTTCTTTCTCTTTTATTTTTGTTATCGCTAGGTGTAGCGTTCGTTTTGACCTCTACGTTCAATGCCAGAGTAACTATAGATAACTAACCTTCATGGCAACAGTTATAGGTACAGTCGCCTACTATTATTTACATAATTACGTTTTAAAAACTTAAAAGAAAATTGACGTATGTTATGTTTCGACCTCCGAAACCCCCGCGACTTCATTTACGTAAAGTTATTTTTAAAACGACTTCAACCACCCCTGCACCCTCATGGAGGTTGAATTTCGAGAATTCGAGGAATTAATTACTTACTTATAACAAGTTTCCACGTATATAAGAAATGATTTTAGATAAAAAACAAAACAGACACAAAAAAACTTGCGTCGAAAAAAACTGAGATATTAAGATTAAAAATAACTATGAAATAAAAAATAATAGTAATATATTTAGACTAGCTGTCTCGACAGACGTTGTCCTGTCAAATTTATATAATCTCACAATAAAAAGCACTATCAGTTTTTTTTCGAACATAACGCCACCCATAACACTTAGGGGTTTTATACCCTACGACCTATTCACATACCTACCAAATATACACAAAAATCATAAAAATCGGTTAAGCCGTTTCGGAGGGCTTTGGTTAGAAACACTGTGACACAAGAATTTTATATTTAGAGAAGATAGGTATTTTTTGAGTTTTTAAGCTATTGCATAGCTTCTATCGCGGGCCTTGAGCGTGGAGACCGAATCCAGAAATTTCGTAACGAAAATTTACACAAAATTTTACGAGACACTCACACTCACGCAATATGCGTGAGTGTGAGTGTTAGAGATTTCTCTTTTTGGATTTCAAACTTAAATTTCATTTACATAATAGATTTAAAAAAAATCGATTATGTAAATTACACATATAAATCGATTTTTGTAAACTAAGTTTTCCGAACGCGAACCGAATCGTTCGTTGGCCATTTTCCCGGACGTGAACCTACATATAGTCGCCTCCCAAACGGAAACCGACTCATCGGTCTTGTCTCCGAACGCAAACCGAACCATTGATCGTTTTTCCGAACGTGATCCGACCAATAGTCGCTTCACAAACGGGAACCGACCCATCGATCGTCTCTCCGAAAGCGATCCGAACCATATAATTCGATTTTTTGGAAAATCGATTTATTTGTAGGGACAAAAAATCGATTATTAATTAATAGATTTTTTTCAATCAATATTACATCCCTATGACTCATGTCATGCCTGCTTAGAGTCCTCGCCACCACTCATGTCCTGCGACGAAAACCAAAACTAAATTTGACAGCAACGCCATTTTATCTCATGTCAGAGTGCTCGATGAAATTAGCGTCCATGGTTTTTCCCAATATTTTCTTGAAATGTGCGTGAATATGTCGCGTAAACTGGTGAAAAGTGCAGCTCGTGAAATGATTCATAAAGTAAAAGAGTTTTGTGAGTTAGAGCAGAGGAATAAAGACGTTTTGATCCCTTTAAATAATATACAAAAAAGAGTCGCTGCCATGACAGGTAAATTTTAGGGATACCAGAGTATAAGTTTTTGTCTAACAATAGGTAAAATATGACTAAATTAAAACACTAATTAAATTATTTTGTATTTTAGGTGTTTCAGAGAAAATGGTATCTCGAATTACGAAAGAAGGAAGAGTGGCAGCAAGCACTTCAAAAAGAATTGTAATATTTCAAAAATGATGGACTGGTAGATGAAGAAATAGAAAGATTCATAATTCATAATATCAACAGCCAGTGATAGCGACACTGATTCTGATCATGGCAGTGAATTTCAAGAGACAAGTGACAGCGATATGTCTGGAATGCAAGTAATAAATGATGAAGACCATAATTATTGTATAAAAATAATTTAATAAAATTTACCTATATCGTGAAACTAGGTTGATTTCATTGTTTTCCTACATAACTACACTACTATTACAAAGAGATAAAATTTCTAGTTTTATATTTTTGTTTGTACCGGATAAACTGAAAAAATATAGGACCAATTTAAAAAAATATTTAATCTATCAAAAGCGTTGTTATTAGGAGCGAATAACATCACTACATAGTATAAAACAAAGTCTCTTCCGTTGTCTGTCTAAAATTAATGTAAGTACAATAAATAAAAATAAATAGAGATCCCACGAAAATAGCAATAATGTAACCAAAAAAATAAAAAAATGTAACCTATATTCTTCATTATTACAACTGTGCGAAGTCGAAGTGAACTGCTAGTAGTAAATAGTTTTAAAATGTAAACATTAGTTCGCTCTCCCTTTTAGTGTAGGGGTAAATTATGGCTATCTTACTGGCATCATTATAATAGGCGATTGCGACGCCGCGTCTAGCGGACTTGAGTGGTGGCGCGGACTCTAGAGTGATTTTCGCATTCCAGCGCCATCTAGTTTCATTTGATGATACTACGTTATTATAGGTGCTTTTCGCGGTCTCATGCGAAAGCTCGGGGTTTGAGAGGTTCGCAATTCCGCTGGCAGGTGGCGCTATTTTACCACTATCGGTAAATAGGTGGTACTTCACAGACATGATCGACTAAAAAGTTTGAAATTGAATTATTGAATTCATGTAGTTAGGTAAATATCGAATCCTGGCCGTGCATCAATGGATATTTCTGTTCGAAAAATGTATATACGCGTTACACGTGCTTATAACGGTGAAGGAAAACATCGTGAGGAAACCTGTTAGTATTCTTGAAAGCGACGACGGGCTTGCAACCTGTTACGTGTGGAATGCTAACTACGTAGTTAGGTAAATAGGTAGGTTAAAGATTTTGACATCTATCGATGAATAGCAGAACTTTTAATGACTTTTTGAAATATCACGCTTGTCTCTTTAGTTTAGCAACTCGCCAATAGGTGGCATTGGTTGTATCGGCGTTACTGCGCATGCCTAATCCCCCTCTTCCCCCGCAATCTAGGGATGTAAAAAAAAAAATTTTCTTTTTTTTTTCTTTTTCTTTTCTTATCGGTCACCACGCTCAAAAAGTTGAATATCAAAGAAAAACAAAGGAAAAAAGGATAAATAAAATAAATAAATAAATAATTATAAATACATAAGTTGATAAAAAATGTTATGCAATAGCTTTACCGCGGCAGTCTCCGAGTGCCACACGTCTTTTTTTTTTTGACTATTTAAGTGTACACCTGTATTATTTTGAAAATTCTAAATTGTGTTTATCTTATTGTAAGTTGACTGTACTTCACTGGTCAGTGTTAGATAATAGGAACGACCTTCATAGATTATTCAGCGCTACAAAACGAACGATTAGAATACATAGATCATAGTAAAGACAAACAATCTTATATCAGTAAACTAGCTGACCCGTGCCCGCTTCGCTGTGCGTAAGACATTTCTAATACCATCCATCGTGGACTTTTTTGTAGACGTTTTTAAGGTGTACAATACTGTTGTACATTATTTTGATATATCTCGTGGAGTTCAGCCAGCATTTGCAATGTAAGCGCAAAAAAATGTGTTTATTTACGACATCACATTAGAAACCTCTAAAATTATCAGTGTTTCTCTACTATATTATGCATGTATTATACATATAAACCTTCCTCCTGAATCACTCTATCTATTAAAAAAACTGCATCAAAATCCGTTGTGTAGTTTTAAAGATATAAGCAAACATACATACATACATACATACGCGGGAAGCGGAAAGCGACTGCTTTATACTATTCAGTAAATAAATACATTTTATATTATCCTTGAAAGTCCCGACAGATAAAGAAGGTAACTAATTATCCTACTAATATAAATACGAAAAAAAGCCGTGTTTTTGAAGGTCGTTGGTTCGAATACCGACGAGCATCAATGGATTTTCCTGTTCGAAAAACTTATATGCGCATAAAAACACGTGCTCAAAACGGTCAAAGGAAAACATCGTTAGTATTTTTGTAAGCGGCGATGGGCTTGCAACCTGTCACGTGTGGAATGCTTACCACTGCAAAATGTCGGCATATGCCAAATGTAAGGTTTGGACGTGCTTCTGACTAAGCCCTTTAGACATCTTTAAAGAGCTGTATCTCCTCAATCACGGAATATACATAGCCTGGAATACAGAATTATAGAATACTTTTTAACCAAGTACCACGCGATCTAACCCGCGATGTTTTCTTTAAAGCTGTAGCACATTACTTTGCTCTATTGTCAACAATTTCCGCAGCGTACGCGATTTAAGTATTTTTTATGGATTTCTTTTCAAACGTTGGGTTACATTATCGAAGTTTTCATATGGATCCCTAACGTTTTTGAAAATATTCTATAGCCTATGTTCATCAGGGATAATGTAGGATTCTAATCGTAAAATATTTTTTTAAATCGGTCCAGTAGTTTCAGAGCCTATTCGATGCAAACAAACAAACAAACAAACAATCAAATCTTTCCTCTTTATTATACTTATTAGTATAGATAGTATAGAAGTATAGATAACTATACATTTTTACTTTAAAGATATTACGTGATAAAGACCCGTGTTAAAATCTATAGCTTTGTAAGTGTTACCTTTGTAAGCGTAGAGGCCTTGCCCTGGCTTCTGCTCCTTCCTCCATATAACAACATCCTCGGCCTCCATGTACGGCTCCCAGCCGTCCTCTGACGTCTCCGGAGCGTGTGTGTCTTTGCATCTGACAAGCGCACAATATTCCGTGTCAAAATAGTACTAATTTTATAAATCTGAAGATGTTTGCGAGTCATTAACGACCAAGCGACCAAACGGATTTGGATGAAATTTAGAATATAGATAAGCTATATCCTGGAATAGGTTTATAGTCCGTACCATTATCTATAAAATACGGCCAAAAAATCACGTTTGTTGTATGGGAGCCACCCTTATATATTTATTTTATTCTGTTTTTAGTATATGTTGTTATAGCAGCAACAGAAATACATAATCTGTGAAAATTTTAACTGTCTAGCTATTACGGTTCATGAGATACAGCCCTGTGTCAGACAGACGGACAGGCAGACAGACAGACAGACAGACAGACAGATAGACGGACAGCGAAGTCTTAGTAATAGGGTCCCGTTTTTACCCTTTGAGTACCTAAAAACTACTGGACCAATTTAAAAAAATCTTTGACCTATCAAAAGCTACACTATCAGAGAGTAACATAATTAATATATTTTATTTTCAAAAAAATTAGAGATCCTTTTAAAAATTGCAATAATGTAACATAAGATATTTGCCTATAATCTTTATTAGTAAACCTGAAATAGCCATCCTATTTATAGTAATATTATAGATCCAAAAGTTTATAAGCATGGTACATGTTATCTCATGCTTACAGTTTGTAACTAGACTACCCCCTACGCAAACCAGACCAACCATGGGTCCAAATATAGAATAGATAGATAGATAGAAAGATAGTTATTGATTACCACACATCCATACAGATACAAAAACTTATGAACAGAAAAAAATTACACATAGGGCAGCCTTATCGCTGAAAGCGATCTCTGCGAGGCAACCTCAGGAGCCCCACTACATACATACATGTACTTACGAGCAGTATCTGACTCCGGGCTGTCTCTTGTCAATCATCAGTCGTTTGTTGCAAATTGTGCAGTACAGATTCCGAGACAGCTCATCAACTGCTTCCAGTTCTGATAGTAAGGCCTGTTAATAATAAATAAATAAAAAAGCCTTTATTTAGGTTTCATAGTTTAAGTATCATTTTTTTTTTCTTTCTTTTTAAATTTAACTACTAACAACTTAACTTAATTACTACAAATTATTTTTATTTAACCTAATCTGCAAGAACCCCTTTGTGGGTGAAGGCCTCCCCCAAATATAGGATTTGAGTTTGTTTGGTATTGTTGTTCTTTGTTTGTTTCTTTGGAGGGTTGTCTGGGCCTGTTAATATAAGAAAGTAACTTTTTTTTATTTATTAGGTACATTTCATACATCGCTATTTTAAATTAATAAATATTGGCGGACATTATTACAGCCTTCCAGCTACAAACCAAGCAAAGCTTGTAATATGGGAGAAAGATAACTGATAGAATACTTTATGGTTTTTTTTGCGAATCTATATATATAAAAGGCAATGTCCTGACTGACATAAAAACACCCAGCCTAAACCACTTATGTGTATAAGTGTATCTATATATATACAGTCGTGGTCAACTAATTAGGGACACTCTTTGGTTAAACCGAATTGTGAATTTATTTTTTATTTTCCAACGAGTCTAAACCATATTCCATATCTCTTACATGTAAGTATAATTAGTCATTTATGTGCCCGATTATACAAACAATAACAACTTCTTAAACATTAAACCTCTTTACAATATAGCTGATAGATTATCGTAGTGCTATTTGTTCAAATAATGCTGGCTGGCCATTTAGATAGATAGATAGATAGATAGATAGATTATAACTTTATTGTTCACCATAACAAAAATACACAACAAAAAATGATATAAAAACAGTGTAAACAATGGGCGGCCTTATCGCCATTTAATTAGGGACACTGAGATATTGCGTTCTATTTTCAAAATTTGAATCTCAATAATTTTTTACTTCTTCTCTTATTGTTTTGTGGTAGTTTTGGCGGCAATCCCGATATTTATTTTAAGTTTAGAAAAATATTTTGAAGAAAAATGGGTAAAAATAAAAGTTGCGATCCAACACTACGAAAAATTATCATGAAGTTTGTTGTCGAGCATGGTTGGCCATACCGAAGGATAGCAGAACATTTAAATTGTTCAAAAACTATGGTATACAATGCAGTGCAACATGTCAGACGCAATAACACAGATTTAAATGTGCCCAGAACAAAAAGATCGAGAAAAACAACTCCGCAAGAAGATAGAATGATAACCAGGTTAGCTAAGAAAGATCCGTTTCTAGGCTCTATTTTAATTAAACACGAAGTGTTTGGGACAGACGAAAGAGCTGGTGTCTCAGCGAGGACCGTTCGACGACGTCTGGTAGAAGCAGGGTTGTTCGAAAGAGTGGCTCGCAAAGTACCGTTGTTGAAGAAAGAACATAGAAATGCTCGTTTGGCGTTTGCACGTAAATATGGACATTGGACCTACGCCCAATGGCAACATGTATTATTCTCTGACGAGACCAAGGTTAATTTGATTTCTTCAGATGGAAGGCAATACGTACGGCGTCCAGTAAAAGCGGAAATGAATCCAAGATTCACAAAAAAGCAGGTGAAACATGGCGGTGGAAACATTAAAATGTGGGGTTCATTTTCTGGACGTGGAGTGGGACCTGTGAGGAAAGTTCAGGGTAACTTAGACCAACATCAATACAAGGCAATATTGGAGGAAACGATGCTTCCCTATGCTGAGGAGCATCTCCCTATTATATGGACGTTTCAGCATGATAACGACCCGAAACATACCGCCCGTTCAGTCAAGTCGTTTCTTACCAGTCAGTCAGTATCGGTGCTAGATTGGCCAGCAAATAGCCCGGACCTTAACCCAATCGAACACCTTTGGCACGAAATCAAGAAAAAAGTAGCCACTTATCGTACCACAACTTTAGATGAACTTAATGAAGCTTTTTGTGAGGCATGGGCAAACATTCCTGTCGAAACATGCCAGAAACTGATACCTAATGTCTATGCCACATCGGTGTCAAGCGGTAATTACTAACAAAGGTTTTACTACTGGGTACTGATTTTACACGTAATAAAATGGAGCTGTTAATGATATTATAATACTGCAGATTATTAGTTTTGTTTAACTCTATTTTTCATTATAGTTTACTGTCCTTAATTAAATGTCCAGCTACAGAATTATACCTTAAAATTGAATACATGTTCAACCTTTGATATTAAATACTTTTTTCTATTTATTTATTCTTTTATTTACAGCCATTTAAAGCATAATAATCGGACCAAATTATGCAAATAATAGTTACTGATAAATCAATAGGGTTTTATATTTGTATGTACATAACCGGTTATTGTTCTTCACTATCTTGCATGTCCCTAATTAGTTGACCACGACTGTAAATATCAATGCCACTTTTCGTTGTAATTTTATAACTCAAGAACGAGCTCACCTATCCAAACCAAATGTTTAGGCTTTGTTCAAACTATTTAGTAGATAGTTTATGTGAAATTTGCACAAAATCGGTAGACTTTTTATCCAGGTACCACCCGTGCGAAGCCGGGGCGAGCATCTAGTAGTGTATAAGTTTGAAATTTTGAGAGGATATTGATTTTATACTGTATCATTAATCATTTAAGAATGGATTTTTCGAAATTTATTCCCTAAAGGGATGAAATAGAGCATGTAAGTTTTTATGAAACTCGTAATTTTTTGAAATGATTGAAAAAAAAAACAACTGGGCCAATTTTAAAAATTGTTTCACCAATCAAAAGCTACATTATTAGCAAGTAACATAGACCATATATTATTTTTATGAAAATTAGAGATCCCCATTAAAATTGCAATAATGTAACTTAAGAGGCTCCCAGTCGCTGATTGCTCTTTTTCGAAACGAAAAAAGAAATACTTCTGAACAAGCCACATCTCCTATTTTTATAAGTATATTACTTCAGGTTCCTACCTAGATTTCTATTAAGCTGAAAACATAATAGCAGAAACTTTTCATGATAAAGATATTATTTCAAAATGATACGTTTTAGAATTTATGATCGAAATATTTTATATACCTACTATTAAAATCAACTTGTGATTTATTGTTAAAGATAGGTAATATGTAGATCTAGAATTCTATTAGAATAGATTTTTGATAAGTAATTATACATAATTTATATCATTAATTTATTCGAAAAGCTAAGGCGGACCACGCTCCGACGTGTGTTTGTCGTCATTGCAGCGGTCGGTAGGATTATTTATCAAAGTGATTAAAGATGGGTACATCTTTATTCACATATACTATACATTATAAAATAGGAGATGTGGCTTGTTCACAAGTATTTATTTTTTCGTTTCAAACAAAAACAATCGTCGACTGGGAGCGCCTTAAGGTATCAAATATTTGCCTATAATCGTGCTAAGCCAAGGCTGACTGCTAGTAATTATATTAAGATCCAAGTAAGCAGAGTTGAGGACAAATACTAACAAAAGTAGGTATTAAAAGTAAGTATGGTAAATGTGTGACTTATTATGTAAGATACAGCACTATTGTAGTTATTATTAGATTTCTTTGTTTACAACACAACAGGTTATTGTCTGCTAAAAGGATTTCAGATCATTGTGACTGCATTTATCTATAGAGCTATGTCTTGTATGACCTTGGTATGTCAGTATGTAAACAATTGATTTACACCATTTATTGTAGATAAGAGATATTAATACCTCAAGCTCTTCATCAGGGATGTTCTGCTCGCAACTGGGCGGCTTCTCCTCATCACCACTCCTCGCTTTATAAGCAGCAGTCGCGGAAATAAACAAAGTTCGCCTGGGACGAAAGAACGCTTGGCGAAAGCATATTATCACATCACGTACAGTTCTGTCCCTCCTGTACCTCCTCACAACATTGCCGACGTTCACACCCCGAGTCCACACACTCCTTAGCTTATTTATACCAAAACCTCGTAAAATAAATCGGACCGACGACATGATACGAGTTTAGCTCTTATTTACGTTTAACAATGCGAATACCTCGTCGATACGACATTGTTACAGTATCAACCAAGTAGTGACTAAACAGCGATACTGAAATGTATGGTTATATGCAGTCCTATTAGATAAAATTTGCTTAAATTTACTACTTAACATGTCGCGATCATAGCGACTATAACGAGATTGCGAAATGTAACCTCAAAATTGTAAGTAAATATGACATTGACACCGGACGGGCTGTTTATGACAGATAGGGATTGTAAAAATTATCCGGTACTATCCGATACCAAATACCAAACGGTGATTGTACGGTTTATCAAAAACGCGATCGTCATAGACAATGGTTTGCATACTCTGTGTTTTGATACTATAGTATAGACAATTGTTATTTTTATCTTCCGAACACTGACAGTTTTTAAACAAAAGTTTCCAGCCTTACAAAATTCTACCATTATTTGGAAAAAAAATAGTTTTTTACATTGAAATTACACAAATGAGTCGGAAATAAACAAAATAACTACATATCAAAAATAATTATAACGAAGACTTGTAAAAAAGGTCGAATAAACGTCTCTATAGTCATTATTTCATTAACCTACTTACAAGACCAAGATTCATAAAATCGTTCCGCCGTTACGACGTGCTTGAGTAAAAACTAAATATGCAGACGTCCAAACTTTCGCATTTTTGGGGTTTCGTAGTCTACAAGAAACCCATAAAGTTTTGACATGACCATCCGTCTATCCATCTGCCCACAGCTTAACTCAGAGACTCTTAATACTAGGAAGCTGTAATGAATATACATATTAGTCACGCCAACAAGGTGGTAAAGTAAAATGTATTTATTTTACGCTACAAGTAACGTAGGGATGTTATTTTTTTGTCGCGTACCTCATGGTGTTAGATGTCGTTGGATAGGTTTATAAGATATTGCGGGTAAATATATTATATTAAGCTTTAAAGTGCCTGATTTTGTTAAGAGTTAGGTGTATCTCCCCCCCTCTCCTAACAGCTAAACTATAGGTTTTGGAGTCGTGAAAAAATTCACGGTAGTAGTACTTGATAATATAATGTAGGTAAAAGGAAAACTATCACAGCTAAAGTAGGCTTTACAAGTTTACGAGAACCGAATAATAGTCGATTAACTTATAAAATTCACTTGGAGACGTAATAATAAAAATGTAGTACAAATACAATTGAAAATGACTTCACATTATTACAACAACGGGAAATTAAATGATAAACAATGCGACAATGCGAGCAGGGTAGCGCGCGCGTTTAATGGTCCACTCACCCTGAAGAAGATTCTCTAGGTGAATCGAAACATTGTCGGTGTCCTCATTGACAATTTATCATTTACGTGAGTAATTACCCGTTGTTGTAATAATGTGTAGTACAACTCACGAAAGTTTTGAAAGTGAAAAAGACTTATTAAAATTGTTATCTGTGTAAACTACGAAACCCTACATTGCTTTTATGGGTTCCGGGTAAAAACGGGACCCTAATAGTAAGACTTCGCTGTCCGTCTGTCTGTCACAAGGCTGTATCTCATGAACCGTGATAGGTAGACAGTTACAATTTTCACAGATTATGTATTTCTGTTGACGCTCTAACAACAAATACAAAAAACAGAATAAAATAATTATCTAAATGGGGCTCCCATACAACAAACGTGATTTTTTAGCCATTTTTTTTATAGATAATGGTACGAAACCGTTCGTGCGCGAGTCCGACTCGCAATTGGCCGGTTTTTTTTTTTTTATATATTTTTTTTTTTTTAGTAATTATGTTTTTTAAAGTTAAAAGCTGAAGGCTAGTTCGCCACCTACCTATGACAATGTGGATAAGAGTCTAATTAATGGATGCTGGTCATTTCCCCATTAAATAATATGAATATACATAGGTAGATAGTACCTAGATGCGCACCCTACCTATTGGCAAATTGATTTTGACTTTCCATAAAAACCTAACTGAAAATTTTGGGAAAATAACATGTGCGCAACTTTGTTAGTAAGCCTTGATTTCACGAAATTTTAAATTGGAAGATGCTTATTATTACATCAGAATAAAAATATATTTAAGTAAGTACTTAAAAAAAAATAGGATCACGACTGTAATCCCCAAGTTTGGTAGACATTCTCTCAGATCTCCAGACGCTTAGATCCTTTGAAGATGTCTAGTGGTGGTAGTCAGAGGCACGTCCAATCATGATATTTGGCACATGCCCACATTAAAATAAATATGAACACTGCACATCGTGAGCACAATCTACGGAGAGGATGATACAAAAATATAAATAAATTATCACCAACAGTTACATAGGTAGCTAGCAAATATTAAGATTCCCTGACATGTCATTATTATGTCCCATTGAAAACATCGAACCTGCACCTCAAGCGTCTCAGCCTTACGCCTGATATGGCTACGCCGCCACCGACACTCACCGATACGATACGCCACAATAATAAAATAAATCAATAAACAGTTTATACTTTTAGTGTAATTAATACTAGTAAATAAAACAGACTTAAATTAATCACAAAAAAAATATAAAAATAACGATTCCAAGTGTGGAAAATTCAGCAAAAATCTGTAAAATAAATTGTAATTTGTAAAAGTATATGTTGGCAACTCCTTTTTACGGCCGACGACAACGAGTGAACTCGCCGCGCCGCGTCTGGTTATTTTGATCAACGTCATCTTTTGTCCCACGATAATAATTCCATAACCCACATGGGAACGGAATGAGAACAATAAAAAATCCTTTTAACTAAAGGATACTTTATACATCGGGAGTAGCAAAAGTAGACTAAACAAAGTGCAAAAGTGTGGAGTTTGGCAAGTCCGGTTTGATCTGGTTATAAGCAGCTACCGTCCACAATACAGACCCCTTTCCCCGTGTTATGATAAAAGCGGGTAATTTAAAGACTGAACTTCGATAATTTGCTCAGGAACTCAGTTTTTACGGTGTCAAAGTTACTAAACCAAGATGTCAGGCCCAGACGAAACCTCTTCAGATCGTAATGTAGAAATCTGGAAGATAAAGAAACTGATCAAGAGTTTGGAGATGGCGAGAGGGTGAGTACCGCTTTGTTGTTATTATCTCTATCACCGACGCTCTTCCGAATGGCGACAAAAATCGATGGCAAATTCTACACTGCGCCGATTTGCGCACGCAAGCTACACGTCTGCTGTCTCATGGCATGACTCTATAAAAACTAAACTAGACCTTACTGCTACGATATAAGGACGAGTTATAGGTTATATGGTGACTCAGAACCTAGTAAGGGTAGTTCAGAAATGGATACCAAATAGGGTGTTTCCCATTTATCTGGTGATGGAAAAATCGTTACAGTGTTGTCAGTAAACATTTTTAGTGCTTGAACTGTGTAGTTTATACTGTAGGGTGATACTAAAGTCCATAACACCACAAAACTAAGAACTTTATTAGACTAAGCAGAGTTCCCTAAACTATACTGACCACTTGCCATATTTTTCGGTAAGATGTGCTAAAAATATTAACAGCTATTTTATGATAACTGCAAGTTTTTGCAAGTTCAAAGTGTATTTAACCGTAATGCCAAAGAAAACCTAGATCAAAACCCTCATTTACATCTCATAAACCCCTGATTTCTTTTTTCTCTGTCGGTGACCCCTTACTCGTTGTCTTCGACCCCTGTTGGTCTATATAGTCCACTTTGAGAATCAATAATCTAAAGAATCATCATTTTACTTGAGTTGGCATGTCCCCAACTTTTATGTACTGGTGATTGACTGTAGATCTGTGCCCTTGGGAACCTAAGTACTATTTACTGGGTGTATTAATCATCATTCGACACATGTGCAGGTTATAAGATTTGTTTTACATAATTTTCTTCAACCTTAATACAGCACATTCCATGAAGTAGTATTCTGCTAAACATACTGGCACTGGTACGTACTAGCTTCTGTCCACGGCTTTGCAAAGTTTGGTACCTGGATAAAAAGTTGCTTATAAACTATACCTGGTCATGGACTGTGTGAAAGATGACATGGATAAGAAAGGAGTGTGATGAGGCTGATAGAGGGAAATGGAAGAAAAATACATGTTGTGATAGACCCACTTAAATAGGATATGAGCAGGAAGATGAAGACAAGGCTATGTATATGTCTATCTATGTCTATGCTAAGCACAAACATCCTTACAAACTTCGGATTTATAATATTAGTAGGTAAGATAATGTAACAGGTTTTATGTTATCTTTTTAATTCACCGGATGTTTTGACTGTGATTCAATAAGGTTGCATTCTATCATCTTGCTTTCTTCATCGAATCCAAAACACTATTTGTATGAAGTTTTAGAAACCCGAACTAGACCCAATTGGACGGGCTTACCATGTTCGTGCAAACTTGAGTAGGTCTTTCATAATAAAATTTCAAATGTTGCAATATGAACTGCTTCACCATCACCATTTCACAGCACTAAGCTTGCCCCCTTGCTTGTGCTTCTGGGGCATGCACCATCATGCTAAGTTTACTAAAATCTCAGTCCTGTCCTTATGATATTTTTGAGAGCTAACTAAATTTAAATGATTTGATTGCTTCATGAGCATAATCTCCTAAGTGCAGTTTGTAGACATCCTCTAGATTTCCAAGCACTTAAATCCTTGAAGGGGTCTAAAAAGGTCCGAACCTTGCATTTGGCACATGTTCACATTTTGCACTGTATGTGACAGGTTGCAATACCCATTGCCACAACATTTAATTACTTTTGCTTTTTATTTATACACTTGAGTATTCATTAGGTATTTAAAATATCTATTTGATACCTATTCTTATGATTGGTCTCTACATAATTAATTACGTTTAAAAAACTAAAAACAAAACCAACTTCATGTTTATAAATAAAAATTGTAGTGGGGGGCCTCCGTGAGATCTAGGAGCCCTACCCCGGTTAGCCCTCCACTCGGTGTATGCCAATGAAAGAAGGGCAAGGTCTATAGTTAAAAACCACTATCAATGCCCATAAATTTTGAAGGTTTCTCTCGACTTCCCTGGCATCCCATCATCAGATGCTGACTTGGTGGTAATGGGAACACCTTGAAAGTATAGGCTTTCAAATAAGAAAAAAATTGTAAATCCGTCCACAAACGCCGTAGTAATAGCGTAACATATGCAAAAAAAAAACAAACTTCAGTCGTACTTCCTTTTTGAAGTCGGTTAAAAATGGAAAGGTGTCTAAAACATAAAAACCGGCCAAGTGGGAGTCGGAATCGCGCACGAAGGTTTTCGTATCATTATCTATAGAACACGGCAAAAAAATCACGTAAGTTGTATGGGAGCCCCCCTTAAATATTGATTTTATTCTGTTTTTAGTATTTGTTGTTATAGCGGCAACAGAAATACATAATCTGTGAAATTTGCAACTGTCTAGCTATCACGATTCATGAGATACAGCCATGTGACAGACAGACGGACAGCGAAGTCTTAGTAATAGGGTTCCGTTTTTACCCTTTGGGTACGGAACCCTAAAAATGGAGCAACAAGCAAATATAAAAGTAATGGCGGCGATTCTGTTGTGTCCACCCTAAAAGATTGAGATTACGCTAATTTAGACTAACGTAAAAGGAATTACTGAAAATTCAGGCTTTTAGTTTTATCCACAACGAAGTTATAGGGGGTGAAAATTGCTTGAACTGCTTCGAGAAAAGAATGGTACGGCCCGGCCGCTTTTTTTCTCGACTTAGCGTGGGCAATGCCGTACCCCGAAATAAGAGAGATGGGTTTTTAGGAATCCTAGCATTTAGGGTGGACACAACTGAATCGTCACCAACGATAACAAATTGACAACAATGCAATAAGAATGATGGATCCAAAGATTGTCTGATTGTAAAAAAGAAAATCACTGCCCCTTTGTCGTGAAGATGAATGACGAATGGCAGGACAGTAATAGCTGGAAAAAGGGTATCCGTTCATTTTACCGACAAACGTTTCAAAACTCTTCATTACAAAACCAACGTTTCGGAACCCTTTCGTTTCAAATCTCAACTTTCCGCAACTACATCACTACATAAATGATTCACTTGGCAAACGTATTATTACAAAACTATTAATTTCATAACTCATCACATCATAAATAATGCATATCGCATAGTATTCATTACGCAAATGTTCAGTTCAAAACATATTATTTCAAAAACAATTCATATCATAACTATATCAATTCATAAACCAACACTTCGCTAACCAACGTTTCCCAAATGCAATGTTTCGAAAAAATATTTTACTAAAAAAAAATACTTAATTTACGTGCTAATTTACTAGTACTAAGATGTGATATGCATGGTTTAATATTGAGGTAAAATAAAATAAATTGCACAATATTTCGAATCAACTAGTTTTTATTAATGTAGTGCCTATTCAAAAAACATCACCACCACAAACGACACTGTCGGTTAGGTTAGGTTAGAACTGTGACCCGCCGCACGAGCCGAGCGAGCGAAGCGAGCGTGCCGCGGCAGCGGCCGGCGAGTGCCAGAACCGAAATGCTGTTATTTTACTCTTAATATTTAGTAAGATAATAAAATGTATAGAATTAAAACTTGTATGTAAATTATTTGTACAAGATGGAAATTACAGCCGTGCTGGATTACATTCTCAAAATTTGACTTCAAGCTATTTATGGCAGCTTTTTCAAAATCTAATATGCAAACTTTTGGCTTGATTTCAATGTTAATTTCTGCTCCGTATTCCACCATCATTTCAAACATTGTATCGTACGTCATTTTATACGTTTGTTTATTATTAAATGATTATATTTGTAAAAAAACACATTTGTGAAAAAATATGTTTGTAGAATAAACTATATGCGAAGTAAAATGTTGTGATGTTATACATTTGCGTAATAAAATGTTTGCTAAACAAAATGAATCGAAGCGTTGAGTTATGAAACGATGCATTTGCGGAACGATACATTTTTGAAATAAATAGTATACGACCCGTTGAGTTGCGAAATTATACATTTGCGGAATGATATATTTGTGGAATTAATAGTGTACGAATCGTTGGTTTTGAAATGAAGATTTGCGTAACGTTTGTCGGTGAAACATTAGTGAACCTGGAAAAAGCTTATCAAAACAGACAAGAAACAGTTGTAAAACAATAATTCGTACAAAAATCATAATTATTATTACTATCTTACCAGTGACTTGGTCCGCGTTGATTCAGGAAATCGATCTTTGACGACTTTATCGTAAAACATTAAAATACCTGAAAATCAAAAGAAAATGTTGAAGAAAAAGTAGCTTATGTCTGACCCAAGACTTTAAACTGACTCTATTAAATTTTATCCGTAAATCTGTGGTTTGGGCGTGAGAACATCACAGACAGACACGAGTTACTTTCGCATTTATAATATTAGACCTTGGCGTATTTTCCTGGACCAAATTGGTGACTTTTTGAAAACAAGCCAGGTCAAGAGTACTCTCAACCGATGAGCATGCATTAGGAAAGTGATGAGAGTGAATGAAACAAAAGATATGTCAAGATCGTAGTAAGTGGAAAGCCGTAGTACCTATCTGCCTAAACCTCACGTTGGCCTAGCCAATAGAAGGTACCTCACATAAGGTCGTATGTTCAGATCTCGGCAGGGCATCAATCATCGAATACATAGTCGATGGCATCAATAGATTTCACCAGGACTAAACTCCAGAGTCGATATTGAAAATGTTATGATAGGATGACGACCGTAATTCCCAAGTACGGTAGACATATTCTCAGATCTTCAGGCTTTTGGATCCTTGAGGTCTATCTAAAGAGGTAGTCCAAACATATTTTATTCGATTTGATATTGCGTGGTCGTAAAGGGTGCATGCGATCGGCACGTCTGTTTGAAAAACAGAAATGAGTTGTAACACGTTAATTTAAGTCTTAATTTCGCTTGTCTTTCTTTCACCCGACTGCACTGTGCTAGAACGTAATTGATTGCAGTTTACGCTTTTGCCGCAATGCAGTAAAGTAACTGGTAATGCCAGTCGCCCCGAGGCTCTCGTTGGGAACACACGTCTCAACGGTTCCATCAGAGATCGGGCTTCTCATACATCTCTGTTTAGTGATACTACATTAATTTCGAAATGGTTTGTTTTTTATTACATTACCTATCTGGTTGTGAGTTCAAATCATGACAGGACATAAATTTATATTTGGATTAACACGTGCGTAATGGTGCGTTGCCACTAACGCGGATCTGTGCGGAGTGGAGCGGACTGTGAATTGATCAATCACAGTGCTCGAAATTTTTGGGGTCATCTGTTTTGAGCTTTGGTCAACTCACCGCTCCGCTCCTCTCCGCTCGGTTCCGCGTAAGTGGACACGCGCACTAAGACGGTATAGATAAATAGGCGTATCTATCGCCATTTAGTTAATAAGTAAAAAGATGATTATAAGATTAATCCTACTATCCAACTAATAATTATAAATGCAAAAGCTTGCTACGATGGTTGGATGCCTTGTTTGTGGTTCAATCATTCCGTAACTGCTGAACCGATTTGGATTAAAATTGGAATTGATAATAGTCCGTAAGTCGATGACTTAAAAAAGCGTATAGGCTACTTTTTATCCGGGTACTACACGAGTGAAGTCACAGGCTTTACTGATCCTAGCAGTTTTTTAATGACTACTAGCTTCGCACTCGCTCTTCGCTCATGAACTAACAAAGTAACTATGCAAAAATAGTTAATTTAGTATTGAAAAATCATGTAAATCTGTGAAATCTGTGAAAGAAGAGCAAACCAACAAACGTACAAACACACTTTCGCACAAACAGTTTAGTACTAGCTAACTCGGCAGACGTCTTTTCCCAATATCACCATCTGCCCTTATCCCTCTTAAGTGGGGTCGGCAAAACATGTTTCTTTCTTCCATACTCCCCTATCGCTCGTCATCGCAGTAGTGTCTTCTCCCTCATGAAGGATAATTGCACTTTCAGTTTTTCCCCAATTTCGGGCATATTTTCCAGTTTCCCTATATACATTTCTCATTACGCACATAGCTTAAAAAAACAGCCAAATTCCACGAGCTATCACCACCAGGTACGAATGGGACGTCCATTAATTACGAGAGGCGTTTAGGGGGGGGAGGTCTAGCGGAAACTCACCCAATCTCACGTTTTGGGAATCTCTGCAAATATCACGTATTTTTTTCCTACAAGAAACAGCGTATGTAAATTTACGGGGAAACTGGGTTAAGTAGTGCATTTGAAAAACTCACGTTAGATTATATGGGGGGAGGGGGTTTACCCAAATCTCACAACATCTCACCATGGGGGAAGGGGTCGAAAAATTGCCAAAACAACGCATGTTATCAATGGACGCCCCAAAAAGCCTATTTTTTTTTAATTATCCTCAAAAAACCACTTGTTATACGCAATGCATCTACTCACCACACGGGTTCCGTCGCTGTCAGATTAATTCCAGCTGATCTTACAGGATAAAAAAATCAGTAACACGAACTTGCGCGATAATTTAAAAGCAAAGCCAAAAGGAGCTCTAAAATCCCACATCCAAGGTGTATTATTGCAGGTTCAAAAACAGTGCATGCACGCTGCACGCGTCTGTTTGCCAAACTGAAATGAGCTGTAACACCTTATTTTAAGCTTTAATTTTGCCTATTCCTATCCCTAATCCCTACCCCTCTGGCACTGCGCCAAAACTCAATCGATTGCAGATGGCACCAGTGCCACAATGCAGTAGTAGTAGTATTTTACTATTAATTTCAGTCGCCCCGAGGCTCTCGTTGAGAACGCAAGTCTCAACAATACCATCAGAGATCGGGCTTCTCAATCTTTGTTCATTACTTTTCTAATTTAGTGATTTTTTAACGGTTAGTTTTTTATCATGGGATCTGACAGAATTCTAATTTGACCCTTGACAGACTTTGTCCTGTCCTGTGTTGTCAGATTTATTGCACACCAGCGCCATCTATACCAAAATCATCCCTTTTGCATTTTTTATCATTTGGGGAATGTTTTTCGGATTATAAACCACCCTATGTTTTAATCGAGCATTATATCTACATCTACAGCAAATTTCATCATAATCCGTTCTGTCGTTTAGGCCTAATTGATTTTCAAACATCCTCACAAACTTTCGCATTTATAATATTATTAGGATTAGGTTAGGTTAGGTTAGATACATGATTAAAGTCATAGACATAGATCTAAATAAATGACTTCGCGTGTTTAAGGCAGACAAATTATATTCCTGCGACGCTTTACTTACGTACGTAAGTACGCGATCCACCATTATCGGCACCGAACTTCTTCTATCTTTATTTTTGGTTACGTTATTTCTTGTACGAGTATTGCTGATGTTAGATTTTGCTGTATTCGTCGTACTGCCGTTGATCGGGGTCGCGGCCGGTGCTCATGATGAAGAGCATCTGAATTGTCTCGAATCGTCAGCAATACAAGAAGTAACGTGGTAATTAGCCATATTTAAAGTTAAAACGAATAACAACCACGATAGTTTTCATTCTATATATTATTTTTTTAACCAAATCTGTTCAACCGTTTATAGCTGAAATACAATCAAACATACAAACATTGTCCGTCATAAAGTTAGCATTTATGACTAGTAGGATAATTAAAAATAAAGAAGTAATATTTTTTTTGCGTGTTTTAGGCTTCATTAAATAAAAAATATTGTGTGGGGTATTGTTTCAAGGAATTGCTTTTTTAATTAGGAAAAAAATACGTTTTAAAATGGTCGAAAAATGTGCCTAAAGCACTTCGATGAAAGTTTTTTGCAAATATTTTTTCCAACTAAATATAATAAGGTTTTAGTTCTGGTGCAGAACCATGGTTTTGCGAGTCCTACTCGACTTTAGACTCTAAAATCTAGAATCTAGAGCAAGCTTCCCCAGGGTTCAGGCGTGGCTCGATCGATCCGGCCGGAGCGGTTCACTGTGATTTGCCGCAGCAGGGACGCGCATGTGCAGCGCTGCAGTGACATTTTCCGCAGTCACTAAGACTCAATAAGTAATCCTTTCCTAAAAAAATATTAAAATAAATAGGATCACGACTGTAATCCCCACGTACGGTAGAGATCTTCAGGCGCTTAGATCCTTTAAAGATCCTCAAGAGGGGGTAGTCAGAGCAGAGGCACGTTTAAACATTATATTTGGCAAATACCCACATTTTGCAGTAGTTAGCATTCCATACGTCACAGGTTGCAAGCCCATCGACGTTCGTAATAATAATATTATAAATTCGAAAGTTTGTGGGGATGTTTGATAGTGAATCAGGTTTAAATAACAAAACGGATTAAGATAAAACTTGCTGTTGTATGTAGATAAAAACTAGGTACTTATAATCCGAAAAACATCCCCAAAATGTGAAAAAAAAAACGCAAAAGGGATGATGGCGTTAGTGTGCAAAAAAAAATCTAACATCAGTTTTAGCAACTGCATGATGCGCATTCTACCAAAATTAAATAAATAATTTTGAAATTCCGAAAATATAAAATAAATCAATGCGTAAATATGCGATTATACTAGGACGTAGTTTGCGGGTCGGCTAGTAGTATTATATATTGTGTGGGTATTCTTTAAAGGTTTTAATATTAGGAAAAAAAAATACGTTTCAAAATGGTCAAATTGTGCGTCAAATACCTAGTCGACTATATTTTTCCAATTAAATAAAATATGGTTTTAGTTCTTGTGTGGGGAACTCTGGTTTTGCGAGTCCTATTCGCACTCTAGACTAGACTCTAGACTGTCTAGACTCTAAAATCTAGTATCTAAATAAATATAAATAGTAATAAATATTGGTGGACATTTCAAACAGCGCCATCCAGCCATAAACTAAGGCTATATATAACTGATAGAATTGTAAATACATACATATCTAATATATAAAATTTCCATGTCACAATGTTAGTTACCGTACTCCTCCGAAACGGCTTGACCGATTCTCATGAAATTTTGTGAGCATATTGTGTAGGTCTGAGAATCGACCAACATCTATTTTTCATACCCCTATGTGATAAGGGTGGCGTAAAGATCGGGAAAAACGGAAATTGCTTTTTTCTGTGGGATTATTGACATTTGACAGGACAACGTCTGTCGGGACAGCTAGTTATAATATAATAAAACACCCAAATCCAGAACAAACATCTATGTTTATCACACAAAAGTTTGTCTTGGGTGGGAATCAAACCCACGACCTACAGCTCAGAAGGCAGAGTTACTACCAACTGAGCTGTGAGGCCATTCAGACTATCTAGACTCTAGATTCTAGAGCATGCTTCATCCGGGTCTGGGTGTGGCTTGATCGATCCGACCGGAGCGTCGCATTTAGAGCGCATGTGATTTGCCGCAGTAGGGACGCGCATGTGCAGCGCTGCAGTGACATTTTTCGCAGTCACTTAGACTTATAAGTACTACATCCTATCCTAAAGGCCTGTTTCATCATCTTCAAGTAAAGTGTTGATTAGTTACTTTCCAGTTAGCGCTAAATTAATGTATGAAAGTGTCAAAACTATCAAATGGTACGTTCGTTTTTAGGGTTCCGTACCCAAAGGATAAAACTCATATTTTTCTTCTCCTTTTCCCACATAATGCGGGGTCGGCACAACATTTTGCAATGAGAATTTGACTTATGTTTTACAACCGGCCTAAACAGTTGTTCCTTTTATCCTTTTAGTTAAAATTGGATTAAAATGAAATTTTCAATAGTATGTAGTAGATAAAAAACCGGCCAAGTGCGAGTCGGACTCGCGCACGAAGGGTTCCGTACCATTATCTATAAAACGGCAAAAAATCACGTTTGTTGTATGGGAGCCCCCCTTAAATATTTATTTTATTCTGTTTTTAGTATTTGTTGTTATAGCAGCAACAGAAATACAGAATCTGTGAAAATTTCAACTGTCTAGCTATCACGGCACGGTTCATGAGATACAGCCCTGTGACAGACAGACAGACAGACGGACAGCGAAGTCTTAGTAATAGGGCCCCGTTTTTAGCCTTTGGGTACGGAACCTTAAAAATCAGAATAATAAAAAATTGAGGTTCTTATAATCCGAAAACAACCTAAAACAACTAAATTATGAAAAAAAGCAAAAAGTAAAACATTGAAATTCCTGAAAATCGAAAGAACATTTTGGGTCAAAAAGTAGCCTTTGTCCTTCCCAAGACTTTAACTTACTTTAACTTTTGGACTAATTTTTCTATTTTTATTTATTTATGATTTGGCACAAATGTGAAATAGGGTTGCAAGATGGCAATTAAATATAATCATTGTCTATAATCCAGCGTAAAGTTCGGGAAAAACTGAAAGTATTTTTTTTTCTGTGAGATTATTGCAATTTGACAGGACAACGTCTGTCATGACAGCTGGTATTAGTATAGATAGCTGGCAAAGAAAGAACCAGTGAATCGATAAGCATGCTCGATGCTACCTTTGCCAGCTACACCCGGGTGTGGCTTTATCGACCCACCAGCGGGGCCGCGACAGCACGAAGCGCATGGTCCTTGCCGCAGTATCTAAAGCGCATGTGCATTACTGCATTGCGGAAAATTCTCATTCTGCAGCTCAGTCAAAGAATAAATAAACATCAACCAGTCACGAAAATAGACAGACCCAAGTATTTGTCACATGGGTACAGCTCGCCATACCATCGAAGTTGTTAGAATATGCCTAGAATCTAGTTTGTTGGGTTAAATTAGTGATTCCCAAAGTGGACTAAGGGGTCTACGATGGCGAGAAAAAAATGAGGGGTTCACAAGTTGTAAAATGGTCCACGAAAATTTGACTGGTTTCGAAAGTAAAGAACAAAAATGTTGCCTTGGCTTTAGCCATCATGTAGGCGCGTTACATAAAGGTGGTCTACCAAAAATCGAAGAAAATGGCAATTGGTCTACGAGACAAAATTGTTTGGGAACCTCTGGGCTAGATAGAGTTATAATTTGGGCCGAAGTTCATTGCAATCACATTGACGCATCATTTTGTAAAGTTACCGTTGGCACTTAGCAAGTCTTTCCATTTAGGTACTTGACGTCGGTCGTGGTCAGCGCTTCACATATCAATATATTTAAAAATATCGTGGTCGTTATTTATTTTAAATATAAATGCGGCTAATTACCACGTTTCTTGTTGTATTGCTGACGTTTCGAGACAATTCAGATGCTCTTCATCATGAGTGAGTATTCGCCGATCTGCCGTTGATCGCGGTCGCGGGCGATGCTCATGATGAAGAGCATCTGAATTGTCTCGAAACGTCAGCAATACAACAAGAAACGTGGTAATTAGCCGTATTTGTAGTTTAAATATCAATATATTCTCGGTGTTTTGTAATATGTATATTATCTCGAAAGGGTTGCATTAAAAACGATTATTTTTAGTAATAAAAAAAACATTTGTTGTGATTTAATTTCCGTCAAAGCTTTTAATCATATATTGACTGCCCTCTTTAGACATCTTCAAGAATGTCAGACGGCAATTATATGATTTTTTTCTATCGTAAGCTCCCATAGGAGTCCCACTTAAATATTTATTTTATTCTGTTTTTAGTAATTTTTGTTATAGCGGCAACAGAAATCGTCATCTGTGAAAATTTCAACTGTCTAGCTATCTTGGTTCATGACATATCTGGTGACAGCGGAGTCTTAGTAATAGGGTCAAGGATCCCGTTTTTACCCTTTGGATACGGAACCTTAAAAAGTAGAAGTAGAGGCACAAACATACAAACAAACTTACAAACTTTCGCATTTATAATATTATCAGGATTATCAGACTTTCAAGCAAACCGCAGTTCATTTTAAAACGCACTCAAACTTAGTGTTTTCTGACATCATTGCAACAATATCAGAGTAGTGAAGTGATACAAGATGGAGTCGGAAGAGCATTCAGCCGATCGGAACGTCGAGATATGGAAGATAAAGAAGCTGATCAAAAGCCTGGAAATGGCCAGGGGGTAAGTTTCAACTGTGATGAAGTTATAGCATACTAGCAGTCCGCCCCGGCGTACCACGGGCTGTAATAATGATTTTATGGCTATTTTTTTTACACCTTGGGTTACATTATCGACGTTTTAATAAGAATCCCTAATAGTTAGGCATATGGTATCCGAACTTTTTTGTAGATATTGATGTCCTCTATAAAACTGTAGTACATAACTTTGCTCTATTGTCAATAATTTTTGCAGCAAACGCAATATAAGTTTTTTTGTTCACACTTTTGGTTACATTATCGAAGTTTTCATACGGATCCTTAACGTTTTTGAAAATAATCTATAGCCTATGTTCATCAGGGATAATGTAGGATTCTAATGGTAAAAGAATATTTGAAATCGGTTTATTCGTTTCGGAGCCTATTCGATGCAAACAAACAAACAATCAAATCTTTTCTCTTTATAATATTAAGTATAGAAAAACTACAGTGATTGTTACTCATCACTACATAGTATAAAACAAAGTCGCTTCCCGCTGTCTGTCCATGGGTAAGCTTAGATCTTTAAAACTACGCAACGATTTTGTTGCGGTTTTTTTAAATAGATGATTCAAGAGGAAGGTTTATTCGTACAATACATGCATAATATAGTAGAGAAACACTGATAATTTTGAGGTTTCTTATGTGATGGCGTAAATAAACACATTTTTTGCGCTTACATTGCAAACGCTGGCTGAACCCTACGAGATATATCAAAATAATGTACTACAGTATTGTACACCTTAGAAATCTCCATCCAAGCCATACCATAGCCACATAGCCATACATACTCATCCAAATTTATCACAATTAGAAATGTCTTACGTCCAGCGCAAAAAGTAGAAAAATAAAAGTACATTAAGGTTTATATATCGGTAAAATTTAATTTTCTCGGGTCATCATGATTGGGGTGCTAGACAAATTTAAAAAATTATTTCACCTATCGAAAGCTACATTATCAGCGATTATGAGTAACATAAGATATATTTTATTTAATAAAACAAAAAAATTAATATCTCCACGAAAATTGCAATAACCAACCATAAGTATCAAAAATCTTCATAAGTACACCCGTGTGAAACCGAAGCGGACGCCTATTCTTTCATAATTGAATTTGTAAGGCAAAAATTCAAAAATAAATAACTCTACGATTGTCTTTGGACCCTGAGCTATTAGATGGTTTTGTTTACAAAGTGAAAAGGCATTTATTTCAATAAAATCACAAGGATCACTTTGAAACGTCTTAGAGGCTAGGTGAAGCTTGTTCCTCGCGACAAAGCCTAGAAGAATCGAATCCAATCTCGGCGCGTCATCACGTCATCACGCTCACAGTTCCCTTATTATTATTAGGAGGAGGTATGGTACCGCTGAAAAGCTGGCTAATTTCGTAAATATCTATGATTATCATTATAAAATCTATGTAATCTATTCTCATAGCTATGAACATCAGTCGAATTTAGAGAATACCAATTTCATAGTTACCATTATAGAATTTATATAATCTATTCTGATAGCTATGATTTGCATATCCATAGTTATAAACATCAGTCGAATTTAGAAAACAACAATTTCATACTAATTGAATTTAGGGCTAGATGACGCTGTGTGTAAAATCCGCCTTTATTTATTTATTATAGAATCTTTTTTAATTATTGAAACGCACAAAATTCATTACAACCACTTAGAAATAGGGACCCTAAAACTATTGGTTTGAGCTGGGCTGCAACATAAAACATACCTATGTGCGTACAACTTATTCTAACTTTAAACTTTGAACCCTAAATCATAGCTATGAAAATCATCATACATTTTAATTTCTAACGAAATAAGCCAACGGTACATGTAATTCCACATCCATATCATTTAGTAGTCAGAAGCGATTTTACTGTGACTGTGAGTGTGACATAGATGCGATGGCGTGCGAATAGCGAATAATGGTCTGCGCGCATTGAAATATATGCCTTATTTTGATTGAATAACTACTAAATTCAATTTTTAATCCTCTATCGTGCCGTCCGCCAGTGTGCGCCCGCCATATGTTCTTGTAAATCGATTTTATTTATCTGCACCAAGCAGCATCTATGTTTGTTCATGTCCATCTCTACCGGACGCACTTAGCGAAATTTACTCACAAGTTACATCGCTAAGTGTGTCCTAGCGAGATAATGGTGGCAATTTTGTTGTTTGCACAAACTGACTAAACTTTTGTAAAATGCGATCGCTATTGGAACGAAGTTCCTTATCGCGCGTTGTGAAAGGGGGCTAGACGGAAAAAATTCTTACGAAAAGTTGTCACGACACTTTTTTGCTATAGTATATCTATTAATATATATATTATCTATTAATTGTGTCGAGGTCGAGGTCGAGGTGGAAGTGGAGGTCGAGATGGAGGTGGAGGTCGAGGTGGAGGTCGAGGTCGAGGTCGAAGTCGAAGTCGAGGTCGAGGTCGAAGTCTAAGTCAAAGTTGATTCCCCTTCCCTTGTCCCACGTTATTTTGTGAGAACTTCGTTCCATCCGGGTGTCCCTTGACACCTCTCAAGTTTTATTCCTTTTTTTGGTACAATCTAATTTTGCGTATCCTCAGGATGACAGTTCTAAAACTTCGGGTACTTTTACGATTTTATACGTCATTTTGCGTAAATTTTGTCAACACGTAAATCGGTGTGTCTGAAATGAAATATTTATAAGTAACTCAACAGACAGGCCTCACAGCTCAGTTGGTAGTAACTCTGCCTTCTGCGCTGTAGGTTGTGGGTTCGATCCCCACCCAGGGCAAATATTTGTGTGATGAACATAGATGTTTGTTCTGTGTCTGGGTGTTACTATGTATAATAAGTATGTATTTACAAAAAAAAAAAAAGTATATAAGTATTCTATCAGTTATCTGGTTCCCATAGTACAAGCTTTGCTTAGTTTGGGGCTAGATGGCGTTGTGTGTAAAGTCCGCCAATATTTATTTATTTATTTATAACTTTATTATTGTGAAAAAAAAAAATACTAAAATATTTTAAACTAGCTTTTACCCGGGTCTTCGTCCGCGTAGATTCAAGAAATCTATTTTTGTCGACTTTATCGTAAAACATTGAAATTACTGAAAATCAATACAACATTTTAGAAAAAAAAAGTATCTTATGGTCATCCCAAGACTTAAAATAATCTCTATATGAAATTTCATCACAATCGGCCCAGCGGTTTGGCCGTGAAAACGTCACAGACAGACCAGACGGACAGTTACTTTCGCATCACTATCACTACATAGTATAAAGCAAAGTCGCTTTCCGCTTCCCGCGTCTGTATGTAATATGTATGTATGTTTGCTTATATCTTTAAAACTACACAACGGATTTTGATGCGGTTTTTTTTAATAAATAGAGTGATTCAAGAGGAAGGTTTATATGTATAATACATGCATAATATAGTAGAGAAACACTGATAATTTTAAGGTTTCTGATGTGATGTCGTAAATAAACACATTTTTTTGCGCTTACATTGCAAATGCTGGCTGAACCCCACGAGATATATCAAAATAATGTACTACAGTATTGTACACCTTAAAAACGTCTACAAAAAAATCAACGATGGTATTAGAAATGTCTTACGCACAGCGAAGCGGGCACGGGTCAGCTAGTTTATAATATTAGTACAGATAGATTTAAGAACTGTGATTTTGAGGTTACGCTAATTTAGAGTTTAAAGTAAACGGAATAAGAGCGATCGTATTTTACGAAAGTTTAGTCATGTTGTCTAAACTGAATTGCCACCAATATGTGCTTAACATGAAGTTTAGTGCAAACGAACATTTGATGTATGTCCCCATACATAGGGTTAGTCTAGCTGTAACAGCTAAACTTTTTAGCATCGAGTTTGAAGAAAAGCGCAGTCATATCCGCAAGCTGAATATTGCTAGATATGATGAAAATAACTGTCTTATGACCCGCGTAGATTCAGGATTTTTTTTTGATTTTCGTAAAACATTAAAGTTTCTGAAAATCAAAAGAAAATTTTGGGAAAAAAGTAGCTCATCTCCGTCCCAAGACTTTTAAACGATCTCTATATGAAATTTTATCACGATCGGCCCAGCGGCTTGGTCGTGATAACGTCACAGACAGAGATACAAATAGATAGTTACTTTCGCATTTATAATTAGTATAGATATTAATTAATAATAAAGAATCGTTCATTCCGTAACTCAAAATCCTTTCAATATCGTCTGTCATACGCACTTTGCACGAAGACAAGAGATTTAATTAATAAATTCGGCAAAATATCCCTCTATTTTTTATTAACCCTCTATTAGTAGATTCCAAAAACATAGTATAAATACACCCTCTTTTTTTTTCATTTTCAAAATCATACTTTACATAATTGATTAATTTGAGCTCAAACGGTGTAAAAGTTTTAAATCAAAAAGTGCGAAAAATCGGTTGAATGTTAAAATTGCTAGTTGCAATTCATCAAAAATCAGAACAGCTCCAATGCGGATGTTACACAAAGAACCCGGGTGAGGCTTTATCGATCCGAGTCGCGACCTCGCCTGCGTCGCATCACAGAGCGCATGTACAATTGCCGCAGTGGAGTAGAGCGCATGTGCAACGCTGCAGCGGACGACGCCATGCCAAATTGAGCTATTCAAAATGAAATAGGATCACGACTGTAATCCCCAAGTACGGTAGAAATCCTCTCAGATCTCCAGACGCTTAGATCCTTGAAGGTGTATAGGGGGGAATCAGAGGCACGTCCAAACGTTACATTTGGCACATATTTTTCAGTGGTTATCATTCCATACTTGACAGTTTGCAAGCCCATCGCCGCTTATAAGAATACTAACTGATTTCCTTACGATGTTTTCCTTCACCGTTTTGAGCACGTGTTTCGATGCGCATATTATAAATGCACGCCGGGATTCGATCCCACGACCTTCAGATTGAAAGTCGCGGTAACTTCCATTGAGGTACCGCGCGACTTTCACACACTCGTTTAACACGGCTTTTTTAGCTATTGAAATGAATCCTTTCATTGAATCCTTCAAACGTGAACGAGTATAAGGACGAGTGTCGTCATGATCGAAACAAAGAATGTGATGACAGGAAAACCAGCGCCCGCCCGTCTTTTAAAATTTCGTCAGCCTCCACATGGCCAAACATACTTTTTATAAATAAAATTGTATACAAAAGTAACCAATCAAAAGGCAAAACACTGAAGCCCACTTAGCAATAAGATTTAAGACGAGTAATAAATATTTTTGATGAATGCGGAATCGTTTTTTCTCAATAACCGCAAAACATACAGTTTTGTTTTTTATGACAAAGATAACTTATGGATATAATCTAGATAAATTACAGACAGAAACACGATTGGTGGAACTTTTCTCGATAGATTTATTTTCCAAAGTTGGCTCTTCAAAAACACTAGTTTCGTTTTTAATCAAAACTATGAATAGGTAAACAGTTAATTTTTATATAATTCGTTAGATAATCATACTAGCTAAGTAAATTACAGACAGTTTCTTTTTAAATTTGATGGTTTTCAAGATAATGCAGTTTTATCACTTTTTCCGTCTTATCCGGGTAGACTCAGCCCATACAAAATGTCAAAAATTTCACTTATACTAATTATGTCTATTTCACTTTTAAAACTTTCGTGAGTGGTACTACATATTATGACACAACGGGAAATTACTCGCGTAATAATAACGTTTAAAAAACTTAAAACAATACCGATTTCATGTATGTTGTTATAAATTGAATTGAACAAGTCCAATACAAAATATCATCCCCTATTTTTTCACCCTTAAAAGTGGTATTTTTTTCTTCTCAAATGAGAGGGGGACAACACGGGAAGCATCTTTCAAATAAAAAAAAATCGGTTCAACCAGTCGAAAGTTCTTAGGTAACAAACATTTAAAAAAAAATACAGTCGAATTGAGAACTTTCTCCTTTTTTTCAAGTCTTTTAAATGTTTTGATTTATCTAGAGAATCTTCATCGACAATATATTTTTACAAGAATAATTTCCCTTTGTTGTTGTCATTCTTTGATAATATGCCTGTTAAGAAAAATACATTTGCCATGTTAAACATGGCAAATGTGTTTTTATTTAAAGGCATAGTAACTGTATTTTTCTTAACAGGCATATTATCAAAGAATGACAACAACAAAGGGAAATTATTCTTGTAAAAATATATTGTCGATGAAGATTCTCTAGATAAATCAAAACATTTAAAAGACTTGAAAAAAAGGAGAAAGTTCTCAATTCGACTGTATTTTTTTTATAAAACATAAAAAAAATACAGTCATAGTAACTGTATTTTTACTGTATTTTTATTTATTTGTACAGGCATAGTAACTGTATTTTTCTTAACAACTTCAATATTATCAACTTATCAACTTCATTATTAATGCCAGCGTCTAAGATGCTTATAACAGCGTTGGAAAACAACTCTTATAAGCGGCGATGGGCCAACAACCGGTTGCAACGTGTGCAAAATGTAATCTTTGGACGTGTCTTCGACTACCTTAGACATCTTCATGGATCTGAGCACCTGGAGATCTGAGAGGATGTCTACCGTACTTAAAGATTGTGTCTACCGTAATGAGCATATTTATTAAATATAATTTTCTTTATTGGTAACACAATGTAAGCATTTACAAATGTTACAATAGGCGGTCTTGTCGATTAAACGATTCCTTCCAGACGACCTGCTTAACCTAAGGCAAAAAACTGTTCAACTCTCTTCTCCTAGATAAGCAAAATTTAGACAACTGAATGGAATTCAGTTGTCTAAATTTTGCTTATCTAGGCGCGTCTAGAGTCAGCTCTATCGATCCGACCGAGACGCGAATTCACAAAGCGCATGTGAAATGCCGCAGTCGCTTGAGCGCGTGTGCAATGCTGCAGCGAGAACTCTGAAAAATCTAAAAAGATATGCTCATGGTGATAAATGATAATCTCCAAGCATGGTTGGTCTTGGTATGCACTATTCGAAAGTACCTGAAGATCAGGGGAAGATCTTGAAGTTTAATAAGGAACCAGATTTCAAATTTCAAAATTATTTATTTCGAACAAAATAACATTTTTATAAATAAAAATGAGTAGCAGAGTCAACGCTCTCCTCCAGAGCATAACGAAAAATAAAATAAAATAAAATACATAAAAATACATAATATAATGTAAGGATGTAAAACTATAATTATAGGATTTTGTTTAACTGTGATACATATAAAATAATGGGTTGTGTATGTTGTGTGGATGTGTGTCTGCTGATCTCGCGCGACACCCGAATTAAAAGCCTATAATTATCCATCAGACCTAGCATGAGCGAGCACCCGAGTAAACGTTATGCCTACAGAAATTAAATTTAGTTTTTTGTCTCGATATCAGCGATATATTTACTGTTGATTATGGCAATCGCAAGAATAAGTGAAAGTATAATTGTTGAACACTTTCTTCGATTTAAAATCCACGGCGCTACATCCAAATGTAATTTCTGTCTGCTGTTCCATCGTTTTCTCAAGCGATCATGTTAGGTCTGCAGGACGCAGTGCCTTCGGTGTCTAAGTCCGGTTACGGAGCGTCAGTCGTCAGAGAGACCAACAGCATAAGAATACGTCTTAATAAATGGTAACATTGGTTTGCATTTGCACAAACGCACACACAAACATCCTCTCACCCCAAACGCATGTACCGTCTCCGTTCCGTCGTACTTAAAAATAATAATTCACATATGAATAAGTCGATCCACCTCCAGTACAGTTGTATTGAGCGCGTTTGTGAATTACTGCAGACAACTTTAGACAGACTAAGACACGTTCTTGCTGATCAGATGAAAGTGACCTTTATCAAGCTATGTGTACAGTTGACATTCGCTCTAATTACGCAGACTCTGGCGGGGTCGACGACGTCGTTTCGTCGATTTTTCACCCCTTCAAAAACTAAAAGAATTGTAGCGACAAGCAATAGGCTCGTAATGTTCCCTTGAACTTGTTGCAACAATGTACCAAATATTGCACCGTGGTTTTTTCCGGAAGTGGCGTCTTTTGCACTAACTATAGTCCGGTTACGGGTTAGAGACAATGCCTTGAAATTCTGTCCGAAAAAAGTTGTTTAGTAACTAGCCTTGGTGATCTTGATGAAGGCTATGTTATAGATATATCCTAGACTGTGCCTACCGAAGCACTGAAAAGCGCAGTCTTATGTTCTACTATTTGCCTATTACTTATCACCTATCCAAATGCTAAACGTAGCTAAGTTTGTGCTACTAAATGGGTCATTATAAGCCCTTTTCATAGTTATCTTACCAATACCTTGGAAAAATTAAACATTTTCGTAGCCCGTTACGGTTGACCGGGGCACGGGCGTTGCTCTATCGATCCGACGCGACGCATCGCACAGCGCATGTACACTGCCGCATTCGCAACAGCGCATGCTCAACGCTGCAGTGAACACTATCGCAGTAAAAGAACAAAGCATGGAAGCATCTTGGATATATTTATATGATCATGGCGATTTGTTTCCGGATTTTCCAAAGGACCGATGTGACAAGAGGGGTTTTACCACGGTAGAAAGAAGGAAGAAGAAAGCACACTTGAGGAAATCGGTGTGGGACTGTTATACGAACTGAGCAAAACCAGACGAGCTGGCTGCGTGCTGCCAAATATGCATATCTAGGGTACACAACACCGTAAGGGGAAAGGATGGTGATATACCTCAATCATAAGACCGAGTAGTTGGAATCTCGTTATGTGAATTTTAATTATTTTGAGTACTATACCAACTGATCGTTTATCGACATTTATGAATGGGGAGATGTGGCCTAAAGGTGTTCAATTCAGGAATTTCATAAGACGCCTGTCACGCCTACTTGCGTTCAGTTACCTTGATGCCAAAAATAAAATATTTTATTTTATCACTAACTGTCCCGAAAGACGTTGTTCTGTTAAATTGCAAAAATCACCGAAAAAAGCACTTTCAATTTTTCCCTAAATACACTGGATTTGCCAAAAAGCTGTATGAAATATACTTAACGACTTCATACCTACCGAATATACATACACAATTTCATATAAATCGGTCAAGCCGTTTTGGAGGAGTTTGGTTACAAACACTGACACGAGAATGGTGTATATTACATAGATTTATGTAATTATAAGCTGCATTCTCAAGTTTTAAACGTTTTGGATTTCGCTAAGATTTTTAAAATTATCCTCAATGTTGTGTTATCCATGGCTACTGTTAGAGCAACTAAAAAAATGGAAGAAAGATTGCAGATCAGACATGAATACGAATAGGATAAATAAAATATTCTAAGTTAGTGTTGAGCCCTCTAGCTAGAAAATTAAAACAGCATGTTGCCTGTTTTTCAAAAGAAGTAAACCGGGTGGGGTTCCCGTGCGGTCGACTAACGCGCGCCTAACGCACACGGTGAATAAAAACAGATTTTTGTATGGGCCAGATGCGACGCGATAAGAGTCTTATGAGCCCTAGTCCTTAGACCTTTAATCTGGCAGCTACAAATAACAAGCCTATTGCAAATGATGCCCAAAAACCCAAAAAGCTTAGTTAAATCCTTTCACTGGTTTGTTCACCAACATTCAAACGACTCAGTCTCCTTTAGTTCTAAGATTGTTATTGATAGTTGACTACTACGAGAAATTCGTACAATCTGTGCAATCAAGACCCAGGGACGGGCGTTGCTCTATCGATCCGATGCGACGCATCGCACAGCGCATGTACACTGCCGCATTCGCGACAGCGCATGCCCAACGCTGCAGTGACCACTGTCGCAGTAAAAGAACAAAGAATGGAAGCGGAATGGATCTTGGATATGGTCAATATGGTTATGGCGATTTGTTTCCGGATTCTCCAAAGGACCGATGTGACCAGAGGGATTTTACCACGGTAGAAAGACCACACAAGACCACGGTAGACGTTTATGAATGGGGAGATGTGGCGTAAAGGTAACCAATTTAGGAATTTCATTAGACGCCTGTCACGCCGTTTTAAACGTTTTGGATTTCGCTAAGATTGTTGAAATTATCCTCAATGTTGCGTTATCCATGGCCACTGTTAGAGCAATTGAAAAAAATGGAAGAAAGATTGCAGATCAGACAGAAAAATCGATTAGGATAAATAAAATATTCTAAGTTAGTGGTGAGCCATCAAGCTAGAAAATTCAAACATCATGTTGCCTGTTTTTCAAAAGAAGTAACAGGGTGGAGTTCCCTTGCGGTTGACTACGCTCGGCGCCGCGCCGCTGTTGTGTGCTGAACAGGGTATTCCGACTGGCTCTTTATAAAAAAATATTAATTATTGGGGGACAGATGCGACGCGATAAGAATCTTATGGGTCGTAATCCTTAGACCTTTAATCTGATAGCTACTAATAACAAGCCTATTGCAAATGATGCCCAAAACGCGCTTAGTTAAATGCTTACAGTGAACTGGTTTTTTCACCAACATTCAAACGACTCCATTCTCAATTAGTTCTAAGATTGTTATTGATAGTTGAATACTAAGAGTCTTTCGTTCAAACTTTACAATCAAGGCCCGGGGACGGGCGTTGCTCTATCGATTCGACGCGACGCATCGTACAGCGCATGTACACTGCCGCATTCGCAACAGCGCATGCCCAACGCTGCAGTGACCTGCCGCGATAAGAAGAAAATATGAAAGCATTTTGGATATGATAATGACGATTTGTTTCCGGATTCTCCAAAGGACCGATGTTAAAAGAAGAAAGCATGGAAAAGCGTCTTGGAGATATTCATGCATATGGTCATGGCGATTTGTTTCCGGATTTACCAAAAGACCGATGTGACAAGAGGGGTTTTACCACGGTAGAAAGAAGGAAGAAAAAAGCAAACGTGACGAAATCAGTGTGGGACTGCCATAGAAACTGAGCAAAACCAGAAGTGCTGATTGCGTGCTGATTTTACTATCGCGGGTACAATACACCGTGAGAGTAGACGGGATGGTGATATACCTCAAGCATGAGACGTTCGTTTGATAGTTAGTATATGCGGGTCAAATCTTGCAATTTAATTTTAAACCAATGAATCCGAAATCTAGCATTCCTATCTAACTTCGAACAGCGCATGTACACTGCCGCATTTGAACCAGCGCATGTGCAGCACTGCGTCATCGCGCGAAGAAGGGACCTCTCCGGACGACCGGAGATCACTCATTTTACGTTCACAGCTTGTTCGAAACACACGCTCTTACCTTCTACTTCCTACAGCAATTTCCTAAGTCTTAAATTCCTTTGCCATACTTCGTGAGAAGTATTTCCTTTCATTATTTTCAATCAATGAAAATGCCAGTGCCAGTGCATAAAATCAAAAAAGAAAAAAAAATCTATAAACCTTTCCAAGATCCGATTAGCATCAAAGAAAGCAGGGACGCAAAAAATCAAATATATTTTTTTCTCAAAATAAGAATAGACGAAATAATTAATAGAAGTCAAAATAATAATAAAAACGATAGCAAAAACCGCGCCAGAGGCTAATTCGTTTAGCCACCATCATCGCTGCAGCCTCGCGAAGCCCATCTTTGCAGCGAAACTCAAGGTGAGACAATCTTCCGGCATTCATTATCTTCCTTCCTGCCATTATCGTCATCTCATCACTCACTCCTTTCTTACCCATGCCACCTACCAGTCCATCTTTCATTTGGCCTAACTGTAGTTCTCCATCCATCCGCCTTAATTCCTAACATTCTCTTCCCTTCTCATGATATGACCATACCACGTTAATCTATTGCTCCTCATCTTTTCTGCCACAGGCGCTACTTTTAAACTTCCTCTGATATCTTCATTAATTCTTTACTTATCCCTTTACCCTTGTAACTCCACACATAAACCGCAACATTCACATCACCGCCGCGTGCACTAATTTTTCATATTTTTTCAATCTATCGACATAATTCGTCTTAATTTATTTATTGTATTTTATGTACGGATCGGTACGTATATTACGTATGCACGGAAAACTTCCGGAGATCAGTTTTAGAGATCCTTTACCGTAATATCAGCTGACCATTACCTTAGATTACTGGGTGTAATTTCAATGCTAACAATTTTACAATATGGCCTGAACAACAAACTTGAAAAAATGGGTTTAAAACACAGACATAAATCTCATCTAAAAAGATAACGCGTGTGTATGCATATATGTATGTATATGTGTATGTACTATGTACTTCGCGTGACAAAAAGAATAGCAATGCTCTTTCTTCCACGCTGTTTCATATATTCCAAACTACACCGCTATCTTCATCGGTCACCAAATTTTAGAAAAATGTCTAAAATAAATCTGTAAGAATTCAACAGAAACTGACGTAACGCCAACGTTGCGTTATCCGTGGCCACTATACTAGCGCTACAGGGTTTGCTTGAATTCTTTTATTATGTTTCATAACCCGTACAACTTTTTCCCTACCCCTTGGTAAATTTGGCCCGGAGACGGGCGTAGCTCGATCGATCCGACGCGACGCATCGCACAGCGCATGTGCAACGCTGCATCGATCGCCGCGACAAAGAAGCTTCACCGGACGCCCGAAGATCGCTCATTGGACACTCAGAGCTTGATCGGAACAGACGCGTGCTACTTTTTACAGCATCATATCGATCCAATTGCTAATAATATACGGGCTTGAATTGTATTAAGGCACCTATTACCTTAGCCATACTTAGTGACAATTCATTTCATTATTTTCAATTCATTATAATGCCAGACTTATTTAAGTCTTTTGATAATTTGCAAAACGAACTTTGGATTTGGATGGCAGGGTTAAAAATGTTGCGGGCGGAAATATTCAGAATGGGTGCAGCTGAGTTTGATAATCCGTTTCGAACGAGAGATAAAATCCGCGGCAGGGGCTAATCCGTTTAGCCATTACCATCGCTGCAGCCTCACGAAGCTCACCGCTGCAGCTAAACTTGAGGTGAGGTTTGATAATTATTACCTACGCTCGGTACGTTTATTTATTACGAGAAATAAAGTATTTAGGAATTATAAAAAAATCTAGGAATTTAAAACTTAAAAAAACATTAAATTAAAAAAAATATATCGCGCTCGCTCTTTCAATAATAGTTATGTTTTAACTAAAACTAACTAAATTATATGACGATTTTTAATGATCGTAGTGATTTCAATAAATAAACTTTTTTTTACTATGTCTTTGGTTTCGGTACTCTGTGTAGCTCGATCGATCTGCTACTGGTGAATAGTGCGCATGCGCGGTACCGCAGTGGCGCCAGCCCGACGCCACCGCGCCTGTAGCGGGAAACTTGCGGAAATCAGTTTTATTGATTTATTTTATTTTAATATAAAAACTGATTAAACAATTAATTACAAACATCAAAGAATACAAAATTAAATAAAAGGAAATAAAAAATACTTTAAAGATTACATTTACTACTTTCTGTTTTTGTAATTTATAATTAAAATTATTGTTACTTTTATTTTTGCATAATTTAGAAATAATATAATGTACTGGGATAGGAGAAGCCACCGGCTCCTGAAACACAGTTTTATACTAGTAGGCACCGGCCTATGGATTCAAAATAAATTGTGTAACATTTCTTTATGTCAAATAAATAAATAAATCTTATTACCACGATCTTGTAGTAATTGCTACTATTCTTTCTTGGTTACAAATTTGACAATGCAGGAGGTCAGACCCGATAGCCAATGCTAGAACGCTCGCTAGAAACACCTTGATACATCCAAATGAGTGATTATGTTGCCTAAAATAGATTTTCACGTCTGAAAAATGATCGCTATCAATGTTTCGGTTCATTTATTACTATTAGCATGTTTTGTAATATTTAGCACCTAAATAAGCGCTCGTGGCGCGTCGCTTGCCTACTCATCACTACATAGTATAAAGCAAAGTCGCTTTCCGCTTCCCGCGTCTGTATGTATGTTTGCTTATATCTTTAAAACTACACATCGGATTTTGATGCGGTTTTTTTTAATAGATAGAGTGATTCAGGAGGAAGGTTTATATGTATAATAACATGCTACCCGTGCGAAGCCGGGGCGGGTCGCTAGTTCTATTTAAAATGAAATAGAAACACGTTTGTAATCCCCAAATACGGTAGACATTTAAATGATATTTGTGTTTTTGGAATTGTTTGTCCGGAATATTATTGTTTTTTTTTCAGTTTAATACCACGGTAACTTGAATGGGAACTTAACACAACATTTGTCAATTCTAAAGCGATACTAAGTTCGCCGGGTTAGTTTTTTAGGTATAAATAAATAAATACGTGACAGGTTGCAAGCCCATCATAGTTTTTAGACTGTTAATGGTCACTGAATGTCTTTAAAAAGCGAAGGGTTCCTCGACTTTCCTATTAAAATGCTATAACAAGATCATGATGGGGTCCATTAGGTGGCCTTACAACTCTCGTTATAATAGTTAGCTATGCTAGGAAGCTGGTGCAGAATAATTTATAATATATTGTTGTAGAAGCATATAAAAGTCTAACCTTATATTTTCTTTCGCAGGAACGGGACGTCCATGATCTCGCTCATCATACCTCCTAAGGATCAGATCTCTCGCGTCTCCAAGATGCTGGCCGACGAGTTCGGTACCGCGTCCAACATCAAGTCGCGCGTCAACAGGCTATCTGTGTTGGGAGCCATCACTTCTGTACAGCATCGATTGAAGCTGTACACTAAGGGTATGTTTATCTCTTGACTTTATGATTTCAGGATATGACCAGTCAACTTTGGCCAGAAAGTTCATTGATTCAGGCGTTAATATGCGGAAATTCATTTTAAAATACTAAACGGAAAACGATATAAGAGATACGGGACGGATAACGGATAAGCTCTTTGGGAGCTGGTCAGCGGAATTTGTTGCTACTTATCATTGTCCATTTGGTATTACCCAGAAAGTCAAACTTAGATTAAAATCCGTGTTGGCCGAGTGGGAGGTACCACTACTTTAATTTCGAAGGGTTCGAATCCCGACGTGCATCAATGGATTTTTCTATTCGAAAAATTTATATGCGCATCTCAAACACGTGCTCAAAACGGTGAAGGAAAACATCGTGAGGAAACCAGTTAGTGTTCTTATAAAGCGGCGATGGGCTAGCAACCTGTCACGTGTGGAATGCTAACTACTGCAAAATGTGGGCATGTGCCAAATATAATGTTTGGACGTGTTTCTGACTACCCCCTCTATACATCTAAGGGCCTGGAGATCTGAGAGGATGTCTACCGTACTTGGGGATTACAGTCGTGATCTTATTTTTTTTAATTTAAAAGCTTGTAATTATTACGGCTTAAAATACACCTCGACCGTTTCTTTGACGTTGACAGCTGACTTTATCTTTATCGATCTCTTTGCTTTTGCTCTTTTTCCCAGTCAATAAAACAGGTAACCTTCCACAGTGCCTCCCAACGGGTTAGTCATCTACTGCGGCACAATCGTCACCGAGGAGGGCAAGGAGAAGAAGGTCAACATCGACTTTGAACCCTTCAAGCCGATTAACACCTCCTTGTACCTCTGCGACAATAAGTTCCACACAGAAGCGCTGACAGCGCTGTTGGCCGACGACAACAAGTTCGGTTTCATTGTCATGGACGGTAATGGCGCTCTCTTCGGTACGCTTCAGGGTAACACTCGGGAGGTAAGCTTTTTTGATGTGACAAAGTCTTATAATTCGATGCGAGCCGGCTGCACGCACCAAAAAACATGACTCATGCGGCGTTACCTCACTCTGAAGCGTTCCATTTAAGGCTTGAAGTGCAAGCGAGAGCGCGGAACGAGCGACAAAGAGGCACAATCACAATTGTAACGTTTCAACTATCGTCAGTAAACCGACTTTACAGGCAACCTGTTTTTTTTTTCATTTCATTTTAATTTATTTTCATATGAAATAAAACCGGCCAAGTGCGGCCAGACTCACGCACGAAGAGTTCCGTACCATTATCTATAAACAACGGCAAAAAAATCAAGTTTGTTGTATGGGAGCCCCACTTAAATATTTATTTTATTATGTTTTTAGTATTTGTTATTAGAGCAGCCACAGAAATACATAATCTGTGAAAATTTCAACTGTCTAGCTATCACGGTTCACGAGATACAGCCCTGTGACAGAAAGACGGACAGACGGACAGACAGACAGACGGACAGCGAAGTTTTAGTAATAGGTTTCCGATTTTACCCTTTGGGTACGGAACCCTAAAAACGGCAAAATAATCACGTTTGTTGTATGGGAGCCCCCACTTAAATATTCATTTTATTCTGTTTTTAGTATTTGTTGTTATAGCGGCAACAGAAATACATCTATCTAGCTATCACGGTTCATGGGATACAGCCTCGTGACAGACGGACAGCGTAGTCTTAGTAATAGGGTCCCGTTTTTACCCTTTGAGTACTGAACCCTAAAAATAGAATGTGTGATACTAGTGCACCGTCTATTCCGACTGGCTGTCCGTAGAACTAACCACGAACTACTCCAGATATCCCTATATATTATAATTAATTTGTATTACTTTTCCTAGGTCCTTCACAAATTCACCGTGGATCTCCCAAAGAAGCACGGTCGTGGTGGTCAGTCAGCGCTTCGTTTTGCACGTCTCCGAATGGAGAAACGGCATAACTACGTGCGAAAAGTACGTACACACACACACACACGTTCTAAACGTTCATTTCACATCTATACACTAAGAATTTATCAGTAAAAGTTTGTAGCTGTCTAACTCGACTTAAGGGGCTCCCAGTAGCTGATTGCTCTTTTTCGAAACGAAAAAAGAAATACTTCTGAACAAGCCACATCTCCTATTTTTATAAGTATATTACTTCAGGTTCCTACCTAGATTGCTGAAAACATAATAGCAGAAACTTTTCACGATAAAGATATTATTACAAAATGATACGTTTTAGAATTTATGATCGAAATATTTTATATACCTACTATTAAAATCAACTTGTGATTTATTGTTAAAGATAGGTAATATGTAGATCTAGATTTCTATTAGAATAGATTTTTGATAAGTAATTATACATAATTTATATCATTAATTTATTCGAAAAGCTAAGGCGGACCACGCTCCGACGTGTGTTTGTCGTCATTGCAGCGGTCGGTAGGATTATTTATCGAAGTGATTAAATATGGATACATCTTTATTCACATATACTATACAATATAAAATAGGAGATGTGGCTTGTTCACAAGTATTTATTTTTTCGTTTCGAACAAAAACAATCGTCGACTGGGAGCGCCTTAACTCACAACTAGCTTCTGTCCGCGGCTTAGCTCGCGTGCTACTTGAATAAAAAGTAGCCTATTTGCTATTCCAGGACTATGTATGTACAATGTACATTATCTTATTTCTAAATGACTCTGTTGGTCTCTTTTAAAATAAATAAATATTCAAAGTTTCATCCAAATGTGTTTGGTCGTGATTGAGGCACAAACATCCATACATTCCCTAAACTTTCAGATTTATAATATACTAGCGACCCGCCCCGGCTTCGCACGGGTAGCATGTTATTATACATATAAACCTTCCTCCTGAATCACTCTATCTATTAAAAAAAACCGCATCAAAATCCGTTGTGTAGTTTTAAAGATATAAGCAAACATACATACATACATACGCGGGAAGCGGAAAGCGACTTTGCTTTATACTATGTAGTGAAGTAGAATGTTGACAGTATAAAAAAAATAACACACAGACTTGAAAACATCCTCCTTTTTTTGAAGTCGTTTAATAAAATAACGTTTATACCATACCTACTTTAAAAAGCTTATTTTATTCACGCAAAACAGTGAATAAAAAGGCCTTTTATTCACTGTTTTGTTTTTATTCACTATTTTGGTGTTTGAATTTGGAACACAAAATATATCCGGTCTCTATTTCAATGCTTACACAAACTCCTTGCGCTGAGATTCGAAATTCAAAACTCTTTGGTGCAAATAAATTCTCGAGATTTGATTGGTCGATATTTGCGACAAGGAGTTTGGCATTAGATTAAATAAATATTCTCGTAGTCATGGTATAAAGTATAGTATGCAACTCCTGAATAAAGTATGAATTTATATCGAGGGCCATGAATCACTCGCGTCGTTCAGGATTCTAACAGTTGAATCACTCGCTGCGCTCGTGATTCAATCATTAGAATCCTTCACTTGCTCGTGACTCATCTACGGCCCTCGCTTTAAATCCGTCCTTTATTCACTAGTTGCATAATATACTATTTGTTCTTAGGTAGCCGAAGTGGCGACCCAGCTGTTCATTAGTGCCGACCGGCCGAACGTGGCAGGATTGATTCTCGCCGGTTCCGCTGACTTCAAGACTGAACTCAGTCAGTCCGATATGTTCGATCCGGTAAGTCATTACACCTTCCATGTTCATATTTACATTCCATACGTGACAGCTGTGACAGGTCAAAGAAAATATAACACGCTTTTAAATCACTGCCTTCTGCGTTGTAGGTTGTTGGTTCGATTCCCACCTTGGACAAACATTTGCGTCACGAACATATTTGTTATGTGTCTGGGTGGATGTGAACAAAAAATATTACTTATATATTTTTTTTTATCAGTAATCGAGTTCCCAAGCCGATTCCACGCGACCAAGCCTAGAAGAATCAGGCAACAAACACGGCTTAGGGTCTACCTTTTTTTTTCAATGATCCTTTCCTTACTATGTATAGCGCCAGTGTGGTGCCGATCGAACAAGGTGAAGGCTCAAACAAGAATAATAATTAAAATATGTCCACCAATATTTATTATTATTATTATTTCCAGCGTCTGCAAGCCAAGATCATCAAGCTTGTCGACGTGTCGTACGGAGGCGAGAATGGTTTCAACCAAGCTATCGAGTTGGCGGCGGAGTCACTTCAGAATGTCAAGTTCATTCAGGAGAAGAAACTGATCGGCCGCTACTTTGATGAGATCTCACAGGTAAGTCAAACTGACATCTTCACAACGCTTACCACAAGCTCTTAAAGTAATATCAATTTTGTATTTATTTATTTGGTACCAAAAACAACAATAGCACATTAAAAGTATGAAAACGATATCATTTGCAGATGTATAGATATTGTATCGCAGACATTAATATGGGGTTATGCACAGTTCCAATTTTAACTATAAATAAAAAATAGAAAATATATTTATTGAATGTGTTTACTAACTGCAAAATGGGGGCGTGTGCCAAATATAATGTTAGGACGTGCCTCTGACTACCCCCACTAAACATATTCAAAAGGATCTAAGCGCCTGGAAATCTGAGAGGATGTCTACCGTACCTGGAGATACAGTCGTGGATCTATTTTTTTTACAGTAATATTAAAACTGTAAGAAAGAAAACACATTTATTTAAAAAATAATCATAAACCTTGAACAATACAGTAAATACATTTAAAGGAGTAAAAACATAGATTATAACATAGCGAATCTAAAAGAATTTCTTGTAGACTACGAAACCTTAAAAATGAACAGAAAGAAAATGTCTGTTTTTTGAATAGGCAACAACTCGGCTTCTATGCCTGATTCAAGGACAAAGCGCTGTTTTTCAGTGTTGCCTAGAGAGGGGTAGGAAAGGAAGGGAGGGGGAAAGGGGTGTATAACCGAGCGTAAAGTTACCAATATAGTTTGAATTCTATGTTTATAGAAAGTTAGAGGTACGTCCAAGCATACACATTGTTAAATTCTATTGTATTTATTTGCAGGACACGGGGAAGTACTGTTTCGGTGTCGACGACACCCTCCGCGCCCTCGAGCTGGGATCCGTTGAGACGCTCATCTGCTGGGAGAACCTGGACATCCAGAGGTAAGTGGTCACGTCAAAATTAGAGATTGACTAAAAAAATCCATTTCAAAAGGCATCTTATTTGTTAGTTGCGTACTAATGTCCTATATAGGCCTAACTTGGAGTAGCCATTCGCCGCGGTCCCCTCTGTCAAAGTACAAGCCCAAGTGGGCATACACATTTTATAAAACTGTCAATGTGTGAGTCATCTGTACACGAATGATTAGTGTATTGTTGGATTGTTTATGTGTTAACGTCATCATTACAGTCAGTTGGCAGTTTTGTTTTTGCATGTAAGTGTGCGGAACTGCACTTGTGTGCACATTTCCCCCCGCAACAAACGCCAGAATTATTTTAATAGTAATCTATCGCTAAGACTACTCCCTTCCGTAGGAAGCCCGTGTTGCTCTAAAATGCCCAGGAATAAACCTGTGAAATAAAATAAAATAATGTGATTATATTTCATTATTTATTTATACATGTTTAAACATTAATATCTCGTTGGCAGATACGTTCTGAAGTCGCACGCCAACAACCAGGAGACAACCATCTTGCATCTCACCCCCGAACAGGAGAAGGACAAGTCACATTTCACCGACAAAGAGGTAGTTATTATGTCTTACTTAAGGAGTGACCAGACATTGCGCGGCATTCGATAGCTATTAGCAGCATTCAATGCTGCGCTATTATTGGACAACGGCTGCGCGCACATTTGCCTTTATGTTTAAACTAGTCGCGCGGCAAGCTTGTGTTCTGTGAATGCCGCGCTATGTCTGGGCACTCCTTTACTAATATCACTTTTGGATGATGGTGACCTTCTTGAAGATTATCGGCTCTTTGAGTAACTTATACTGGTCTGATGGATTTAAAAATGTAGTATCCTGTAACAACAAATCTATGGGTTTTAAATTAGTTAATCTAATGTTTGGACGTGCCTCTGACTACCCCCACTAGACATCTTCAAAGGATCTAAGCGTCTGAAGATCTGAGAGGATGTCTACCATACTTGGGGATTACAGTCGTGATCCTATTTATTTATTTTATTTTAAATTATTTTTTCCAAAATTTACAAAATAGTTGTAACTTTGTACGTTGGTGTACTAATCACGATAGTTTGAAAAAAATAAAATACTTGTATTTGGAAATGTCATGTTCTTAAATATTTTTTTAATTTTTCCCAGAGCGGGGTAGAGCTGGAGCTAGTGGAGTGTCAACCGTTGCTTGAGTGGCTCGCCAACAACTACAAGTCCTTCGGGGCTACCCTCGAGATCATCACGGACAAGAGCCAGGAGGGAAGTCAGTTCGTCCGCGGCTTCGGTGGAATCGGAGGTACGTACATATAATACAAACACATACATATAGATTAGTCCAAGCTGAATATTTGACCACTAAAAATTGGTCCTTCGAACCGGTTTTTTGATTCTTCTGTCAGATAATTTGAACTGAATATAGTACCATCAATATTGTGGTCCTTCAAGCCGGATATTTGGTTCTCTCTGCCGGATACTTCTTCAATACTAACTACTGCTAAATTACACAGTTATGAAGAGTCCTTCGATTCGGATATTGGTCGCACCTGCAAAATAGTGGTCCTTTAAAGCTGGAACCTAGTAGAATATACTTTTTTTGTTGATATGTACAATTGTACAGGATGTATTAAAACTACTCTCGAAAACTGAAACTAGATGTTCAGACATACATATTTATCAATAATAATCACCGGAAAATACGAAAACAAAAGAAGTGATTTTTTCAGTTTCATAATTTGACAAAAATATCTAAAATCTCTATGCCTTAATGAAAATATTACTTATCACTTTGGATTCAGTTCATATTACTGCATTCTCTATTGTCTTTAGTATTATCATTGTCATAGGATTTCCGAAAAATCTATTTTTCGTTTCGCACACATACAAAAATAGTAATTCGAATAGTAAGTCGATGTCCTTCAATTTGAAGTGAATTGGTTTTCACTAGAAGTATTTGTAGTATCATCAGTTATAGATAGTAGTTTTAATACAACCTGTATTCAATGGACAAATATCTGAACTAATATGTGTTGCCTACTATATTACTAATTATCTTTTTTCTTCTCTCTTTATTGCTGCTTGGACATCGTGGGATTTAAACTAACGTAACTATTAACCAAAAATAATTTACAAACTATAATATATCTAAAAACTAATTATATTTAACAAATTAGGCATTCTAAGATATAAGGTTGACTTTCAATCTTTTCACATGGACGACCCCGAGCCACTAGAGGGCGTTGATCTAGACGAGTACTGATCAAATTAGTATTAGGGCATTTCCACGGGTCGAGCTACATAACACCGCGATTTCAGCGTGATGAAATCGTGTTTATGTGTAGTTCGATCGATTTAGTTTGTAAGACGCGTAATGACATTCCGTACTATTACGATAGATATTCTCTTAATTTGTCTATCAGATGTGATGTCGGATAGTCTACACGCGCTTACTGCTTTCTGTGGAAATGATAAGTATGAACAACATCAACATTAACATCAACTTACATTTATTTACAATTCGTACAAAGGAGAAGACGAGAGGAGATATTTTTATACTATTTTATAAGAACGAGTCAGAAAACATTTATAAAAGAGTTGTAGTTATAGATTTAAGGTCACTTGCACAGCGTTCGACTCTGATGCTTAAGTCAGGTTTTTGGGATCTCATTGTGTGAGGCGAAAAGTGGCTTAGCGGTGGGGAGGGTGCGTTGGGGTAGTTGCATAATGATAAAACGCGGACGGACTAACCGCGTCGGAACCAAAGTTTTGCAAGACAAATCTTGGTTCCGAAACTTCGTTTTGCTATCTACTTTGTAACTTTTCGATATGTATTTACAAATCGACTTACGCGGACCGCCGCAGGTTGCGATGGAACTGATCTCGAATCATTGTTCCGAAACGTTTTGCAATGGTAAAAACAAGGCTAAACGATACTGATAACCACCTCCGCTAAAGCCTCCATATGAATGCGCGGTTATCCCGCGTCGGAACCAAAGTTTTGTTGAACAAATCACGGTTCCGAAACGTTTTGCAACAGTCACTTAGGCGTTAGTATCTTAAACACCTCCGCGGTACGGCGGGTACCGGCCGAAGGGATTCGATAAAGCGCGGCTGAATCCCGCGTCGGAACCAAAGTTATGAAGCTGTCAAATCTTGGTTCCGAACTTTCGTTTCTCGAAGTTATTACTCGTAAGTTTAACAAACCCCGTGATACCTCACGCTGTATACAAAGCTAAAGAGTTTAATGTTGTTGCAAGTGTTAATATTAATTAGGTTAAAATTCCACATTCAGACATTGAGGTAAAACACGTAAATATAAGGATTTTACTTACTACTACTATTATTACTATTGATGAATTTCTTCTTGATGAATAACCGAATGAGATTTGGCACCTTCGACAGTTCGATAACTTGAAGGGCTAAAACTCTAAATAACATTCGGAAGAGTATCTTCCGAAACAGTGCTGCAGTCCGACAAGCTTAAGGGACAGATTCTTGAAAAATGTAGTCGTGTTGTGATTGTAGTTGTGTTGTCCAAAGAATTTCTCACCTAAGCTTTAAGACAAGCACATAGATGAAACTTAGGGCGTCGTTTGCAGTACGTCGTCCGAGAGCAGGAGATAGGTTCGCCGAGTGCGAGCGATCACGTACCAGCCAATCGTCAGCCCGCCAAGCATCAAGATGCGTTGGCAAGTTCTGGGCTCACTTGGCATATCGATCAAACGAGTATCATATACAGCAGTGTACTGACTCAAAAGAAAACACCCAACAATCGTAAATAGGCCAGTCAAACCCATTACGACCCGTGTAACCCCCCCCCCCTTTCTTTCCCTCCCCTCCCCTCGCCCCTGTGTTGTCAATGGGTATCGCGGTACAGTCCAAAAAAGTAGTTCGTAGCTACAAAAGCAGCTGAACACAAATAAACTGCTAAAGTTTTTATCCAACGGGCCTCATTCACGAAAATCACTAATAACATCAAACAACTAAAGATCCTATCCAACGGGCCTCATTTACGAAAATCACTAATTTGATCCGGTAACATCAAACAACTAAAGATCCTATCCAATGGGCTACAAAAGCAGCTGAACACAAACAAACTGCTAAAGTTTTTATCCAACGGGCCTCATTCACGAAAATCACTAATAACATCAAACAACTAAAGATCCTATCCAACGGGCCTCATTTACGAAAATCACTAATTTGATCCGGTAACATCAAACAACTAAAGATCCTATCCAATGGGCTACAAAAGCAGCTGAACACAAACAAACTGCTAAAGTTTTTATCCAACGGGCCTCATTCACGAAAATCACTAATTTGATCCGGTAACATCAAACAGTTAAAGATCCTATCCAACGGGCCTCATTCACGAAAATCACTAATTAGATCCGGTAACATCAAACAACTAAAGATCCTATCCAATGGGCTACAAAAGCAGCTGAACACAAACAAACTGCTAAAGTTCTTATCCAACGGGCCTCATTCACGAAAATCACTAATTTGATCCGGTAACATCAAACAGTTAAAGATCCTATCCAACGGGCCTCATTCACGAAAATCACTAATTAGATCCGGTAACATCAAACAACTAAAGATCCTATCCAACGGGCTACAAAAGCAGCTGAACACAAATAAACTGCTAAAGTTTTTATCCAACGGGCCTCATTCACGAAAATCACTAATTTGATCCGGTAACATCAAACAACTAAAGATCCTATCCAATGGGCTACAAAAGCAGCTTAACACAAACAAATTTCTAAAGTTTTTATCCAACGGGCCTCATTTACGAAAATCACTAATTTGGTCCGGCAAACAATAAACTGCTAAATGCCAACCTTACTAATTTGATCCGGTGACATCAAACAACTAAAGATCCTATCCAACGGGCTTCATTCACGAAAATCACTAATTTGATCCGGCAACATAAATAATGTGAACATTAATAAGGTTACAAATATTGCTGAACATTGTCGAAACAAAGTCAAAAAATCGGTGGATGTGTACTTAGTTTTTATAATCTTTTTAACGGTTTTGTTTTTAGCTTCATTCCGTATGCCTAAAGAACTGCTACTACTGCTGCTACTTTAGATCTTACTAGCCGACCCGTGCCAGACGTTGTCTTGTCAAATTTCAATAATCGAATAGAAAAGACTGAATGTTTTCAGTCAGTGATGTCAGATTTGTTGCTCACCAGCGCCATCTATACAGAAATCATCCCTTTTACGTTTTTTAATCGCTTTTGGGATGTTTTTCATATTTTAAAGTAGTCTACATCTACAGCAAATTTCAACTCAGTCCGTTTTGTCGTTTAAGCCAGATTGCCATTTATAATATTATTAGGATTCTCTCTTCTACTCATTTTAGTCATGTCGATTGTTGATACTCCAACATAATTAATTCTTTAAATTGTGTTCGAATAGTGGTAGGACATTTCGAATCTGTCCGTAGCCACACTGAGGTATTTCTTCCTGTCGGTAATTAGGTTCAGAACCACTTAGCATGAACCACTATCGTATCGACAACGCATCGTCCAAAACTGACCCTTTTCCTTTACAAAAAGTGCCAGTTCTGACAATTGGACGAAAGGTTGTCGATGCGATAGTGGTTCGTGCTCAGATGACGCACTAGTAAGTGTGTCTTGAACTGATTTAGTCCACATATAAGATTCTTATGATACTTTAAAAAAAAAAGTAAAAAAGATCAGATAAAGATAAAAAAAAATTGTTTTAATATATTTTTAAAATCAAGCTATTATACATTCTGGGGCTCTAGTATTTACGAAAGCTTCGTTTACTCGTCAAGACAAATGGTGCAAATCAGCTCGATTGGTTGAATATTCTGCTTCAAAAAATTGAGTTACAAGGCACCACTAATTGCGAGTTGGTCTAGCGCACGAAGGGTTCCGTACCATTATTATGTATTTAGTATTTGTTTTTAAAGCGGCAACATAAATATATCATTTCAACTGGCTAGCAGCTATCACCATGGCCTGTGTCCGTAAACAGGCCTGTGACAGCCAGCGAAGTCTTAGTAATAGGGTCTAGTTTATACTCTGGGTACGGAACCCTAAAAATAACAAAGCACGCGTTATCCACTAATGACAATACAATATTATGATCGCTTCTACTTTTGACCATAAACTTGATGCTGCTAAGGTAACTGACTTCCGTACATTGAGACTTGATAATGTCCAGATTTCAAATTATATAGTATGTGAGGGTTGTCTACCAGGCAACTTCTAAATACCAGTTCCGATACTTTCAAAACTCTCGTTACTTTCAGATTTTAAGTTCTGCTTTAAAACTAATCGTTGTTCGCATGGAATATGAAAATTGTAACTTTACTTCAGTTTCCAACTGATATAAGGCTACTTTTTATGTTCCATTGTTACTAGGAAATTTATTTTCTCCAAATTAGTAGTTTGGATCTCACACTATCTAGTTTGGCGCTATGTAAAAAAAACATCTGTGAATATTTCAACTGTCTAGCGGTGGCTGTCACAGTTCATGTACATACAGCTCTGTGACAGACAAACGGACAGACAGACGGACAGCGAAGTTTTAGTAATAGGGTCTTGTTCTTACCCTAAAAACTAGCAAAATCACAAATCTCAAAGCGACGCGGAGGAATAACCTTTAAAGTGTTGGAACTGAGACGTACTAATAATTTGAATAATATAGTTAAAGATCTACTCGCAAGTCTCGATGTAAGGACCCTTGCGACCCAGGACAGCATCAAAGCTCGAAGGTTGAAGTGATCAACTCCTTAAGTTAACATAATTATAATTAATAATATCTGCTTCAAAAAAAGTAGTAGACAGGGTACTACAAAAAAGTTTAAAAAAAAAATAAAAAAACATAAAATCCAAAAAAAGTAAAAAAAAAATAAAAATACAGAAAAAGCGCTTGTAGGTTAAGTCTAAATTAAGCTAAATAATATTGTGTCGTCACCAACACTGAATACGCGTGCATAGTTTCGCTAGAAGATCCTTAAGTTATTTTTTATTTTTTTTTCTTAGTTATATTGACCCATAACAAGGGACTGAATAAATTAACCGACTTAGTATTATATGGATCTCACAACTTATTACGGTAGAAGAACTGAGTTGCGAGACTTGGTTTTTTTACAAGTTATGTTATTGATAGCATCTCATTTCTTTTTGTTCCTTTCTGATACCTTCTACTATCGTTCCGTTGACCATTTTACAAGTTAACTTTGAACATAATAATAATAATAAGATCACGACTGTAATCCCCAATTACGGTAGACATCCCCTCATCCATCTAAAGACGATAAGATCCTTTTAAAAATGCCTAGTTGGGATAGTCAGTGGCACATAATAATATCTTGATTGCCTATTTCCCTTGGTCACGGCATTACGCGTAACCGGCTGGACCGATTTTGCTGATTAATTTTTTGTTGAAAATTTTGGAAAATCAAACGTAAATTTGCTAATTTCGGTAACAACTAAAAGTGCTCTTCTCTATGACATTATTGAAATTTCACAGGACAACGTCTGTCGACGCAGTTTTGCCTTGATTGATTTATACACTAAACAGGAATTGTATTAAATATTTGAAGCTTCTATGTCTGCTAGAAGTGCCATAGCATTGTGATGATCGGTCGGTGAGTAAGTGACAAAATTAAGAAACTTTGAATATCTATTATTCTTAAACTATTAGCTCAAATTGAATGAAATTTGTAAAATACCGTGTTTGTACAATGCCTGCTTGGTTACTGAAAATTCAGGCTTCTATTTTTATCCACAACGAAGTTATAGGAGGGTCGAAAATGGCCTGAACTGCTTCAAGAAGATCAAAAGAAAAGTGTAGCATTTTTGCTCGACTTGGCACTGCCGTCCCCCCAAATAATGAGACCTTAAAATAGGATTGTAAAAACAAAGTTTACCGATTTTTATTGTGTACTAGCTGTAGCCTGTGCGCCACTCAAAAACATTTGTGGGCTCATGCACAACAACTTTGCTTAAGATCATCACATGAACAAATGCATAGTTTACGATTCTTTACAGGCATACAGACATTATTTTTCAAACTATCGTGATTGGTAGACATAACTATAGATTTTGACACTGGTCTACAATTCACGGGTCGCCATTACTACAAGAGAATAGTCCGGGAAGCTATTGAAATTAAAAAGTACCCAAATTGTAATCGTGAAGACGGATTTAGACTCTCTTCCTCATGGAATCCTGTGGTCGCTATGTGTGGGTGTCGCGATAGACCATCTCAGTGCGTTGATACAGTCAGTGTGGTGTATCGTAATGTGAACATGGACATTTCTATTTCTGAAGACCAAGTGAGGGTAGTTTCTTCAACTACCTCCGCTTCTCGACGGTAGCTCCGAGTACTCCAGTCTGCCCGCGACCATGGCTATTGTAACATAGTCAAAACGTCGGGAAAGTAAATTAAAGGTAATTACGTGATAAACACCCGTGTCAAAATCTATAGTTATGACATACAGACAGATAGACATTAATTTATTATATTATCTAAAGATCGTGTTCAGTAACTTTGTTTAAATTTTTTCCAACATCGACCTTGCATTCACCTGATAATTTTGCCGAAGTAAATTATAATTAGCGATTTTGTCGCCTGAGCATAAGAGTTTTGTTAGCGACGACAGGCCACACGTGACAGGTTGCATGTCACGTGTGGAATACCAACTTATGAAAAATGTGGACATGTGCCAAATGTGATGTTTGAACGTGCCTCTCGCTATCCTTTTTTAAGTCATTTAAATCAAATTCAAAGGCATTTATTTTAATAAAATCACAAGGATCACTTTGAAACGTCTTAGGAGCTACGTGAAGCTACGCCTGTTCCTCGCGATCAATAAAAATACGACTTGTTTCATTTTTATTGCCGAACTAGATTCCACCAGAGGCTTCGCCCGCGTGGTACCTGGATAAAAAGTAGCCTATGTGTTATTCTGATGTAGTTCAGTAGTTTATGCGTGAATGAGAAACAAACAACAACCACTCATAAACTTTCGCATTTATGATACTAGCTGCATGCCCCGGCTTCGTACGACCTGGACAAAAAGTAGCCTATGTGTTATTCTGATGTATAAGCTGTATTACTGTAAAGTTCCATCTAAATCCGTTCAGTAGTTTATGCGTGAATGAGAAACAAACACACACATACCCACTCACAAACTTTCGTATTTATAACACTAGCTGCACGCCCGGCTTCGCACGGGTGGTACCTGGATAAAAAGTAGCATAAATGTGTTATTCTGATGTATAAGCTGTATTACTGTAAAGTTCCATCTAAATCCGTTCAGTAGTTTTTGCGTGAATGAGAAACAAACACACACAAACAAACTTTCGCATAATTATAGTAGGATTAGTAGGATTGTCAAGACGATTTAGATGCTTATTCGCCATGAGCATCGGAACTACCGTGTTTCTACGACCCGTTGCGCGCGGTACCATATATAATTACGCGTATTTAAATTTAAAAAAAAAATACTACTTGTCTTCTTTTTGACTGTACCTCTAGTACTCGTACCCACAATACCGGGAACCCTAGTCTGGGAACGGAACAGTTCAGAACAGGAATGAACTTAGTTCTGTAACCAGCCTTTTAAGCGACTAGCAGTACTATAACTGCGCCCCCAAAACAACTCCCCCCTCACCCCTTCCTCCTCTCCCCCTCCCCCCTCTCCCCCTCCCCCCAGCCATCTCCCCGCGGCAGTAAAGATCAAGATGCGGCGTAGAAGTTGACACGACGCATCATCAAAGGGTCGGTGGTGTCCCTTTCTGGTCCAGGGTCGGCGCCCTGTGCCTGGGCACCACCAGCACACGCCTATTTACGTCACTGGCAGGACCGATTGAAAGATCAACAAATACATATCTGAAACGGTCAGTATCACTGCTGGAAGATACAGCCAATCTACGGTCTCCCGTGCCTATGGATGCATGGCTAGGGGCGAGCCTAGTCGCAAGCGTGCGATTGCAATGTCATATCAACATGGCATTGTTTGACAGCAAGCGTTAACTGCTAAGGCATACGCGCGACCGTCCCAAATAACTTACTTTTTACGAAAATAATGTTATGGGAGTCGATAAATTACAGACACATGTGGTCTTCCGACTTGTCTCTGTATGTAAGATCGGAAGAAATTATGGCCGCATTAACATAAAATGCTTTTGGTAAGTGAGGTCGGGAAACAATCTCGACTATGTTAATGAGGCCAAAAGCGGTTTGACTCTTGTACAGCCAATCTATGGTCTCCCGTGCCATTAGATGCATGGCTAGAGGGTTAGCCGCGAGTGGGTATTGTCCTAAAACGTAGCGGTTTAAGGACACGGCTAAAAAAGACACATGGTTCGCTACCCACCACATCTAAAAACCCTCTGACTGGCGAAATCTTTACAGGTTTTCTGCCAGATTTGGGAGATGTTGGCGTGTCCTAAATGAAATTCATATTTCATTGATAAAGTTATGATATGGTCTTAGCGTCATATCATAAGTCACTCAACAGAACACGTGCTAGAGTTCACTCGCACGCTTCTAAAGAGTAATAACATCGGAGATGTTGGTTTTAACCAGCCGTTTTGGGAAAATCCCAAGGATACCGAATGCCAAATTTTGTATTAAACACATAAGAAATTGTTTCTTATGATCTGTGATGATCCCTAAACGATTATACTCATTGTCCAACAAGACATTGCTTTGTAAGGTTGCGTGTACATGGCATTGTCCTGGACAAAGCTAAGTTGAAAACAAAAAGATTCTAGCAAATCAAATGGTACATGAATTTTCTGCTGAAAACATTAAATTGGCGATGATTAACGGCGAACGGTACAAGCAAAGAAGTTAAATAATGCGATCACTAACGGTTATAGAAGCTGAATTAAAAAAAAACACAATTGGCAATCTCTAACGGTTTTAAGATGCAAAATGTAATGGTTATGCCACACTGAGGTTCTAAAATGAGGTTATAACGGGATTTCTTTATAGAAAACATATATTTGAAAATGTCAACCATCGAATAGCGCACACATCCGGTCATCAGCAAATTCACACAAAACAAATTCAATGTGGCTGGTGTTCTTGCACCATAAGCTTTAAGCCCTCCTGGTGCACATCAGACCTTCTACTATGACTGTTATCAGGAGGCACATTGGTGTATGCCAACATTGTCCTAGGAGAAAATGCACTTGAGGTCCGGAGTAAGCGAGCGAAAATGGCGAAAGAGATTGAAGAAGCGAAGAGATCGACAAACCATGAATATCGACTAGAATACCTCAATTCATATTCTGAACGACAGCGATGTTGACCGGGATGTATAAATGGCGACGAAAAGAATAGAAATGCTTACTACTGTGAAATGTGGACATGTGCCAAATGTAATTTGGATGTGTTCTGATTTAACCCCATAAGGCGCATCGCCATCGCTAGAGTCGAGGCGGCGACGAAGTGCAGTTGCGGCACAGGTGAGCCGGAAGCAGCTCGAAGTAAGCGCAGCGCAGCTTGGTTCACGATGCAGACCGCGACTCTGCATCGTGAAATAAGCTGCGGCACAGGCGAGTAGGAAGCAGCTCGAAGTCGGCGCAGAGTCGCGGCACAGGCGAGGCGAGGGCGAGCAAGAGGCGCGTGCGCGATGCGCCTTAAAAATCTTTAAAGAAGTCTACGTTAGAGTTGTCTACCGTACATGGGGATTACAGACGTGATCCAATTTCATATTTCTATTTAAAGTTACATCATATTTTATAACCTCGGTGTGGGAGAACCAAGAGGTGCGACGGAACTGGTTTACTTTAAGTAGTTTAGGTATAGTTTGGAAAGATTGAATTATTGTTAACACCTGAGAGATACGCAGAGTACAGAAATTAACTCATAAGGATGGTTTAATGGTATGCTTAGAATTTTAGAATTTATGTATGATGGGATGAATGTAGTTTGTCATTGTCTAAACTTATACTGAGTTTGACAGCGTTAAAACTGTCAATATAAAACAGAGATGTTAAAGTCGGCTTGGATTTAGAGACTGATAAACTTTAATGTTATGTAAAGTATTGGGTTGTGTTGAAAAGATTGTGAATTTTTCATTAAAATGTGACAAGCTAGCTTTGACACAAACGAATGTTTTAAATTGAGTTTGAACTGTGTAACTTTTTGTAAGAAACTTGCATGTATTCCGTTAAAATCTAGGAAAATTTATATGAAAACGTAACAAAAAAATGCACAGTATGCTTGCGATACAATTTGATAATAAAAGAAATCATACATAATTACAATACTTATTATTCCAATTCCTGTAGTAATCCTAGACACATGAAATACAACAGAACTAGGTCGCCAATACAAGAAGCTGGGAGTGACGTCTACTCTCTACGGCGGCTGGGCTTCATCTGACAACGCAACTCGTAAAGTGTCTACGTAACATGCAAGGCAGTAAAAAAATAATTTAACTATAAATTTGTAAATCATGCTAGAATATAAACCAATCAAATTAAATGACTGGAGTTTTATAAAAAAAATATACTGGAAAATCAAAAATCGTATTTGGAATAATGATCTAGTAGTTTTTTACCTAAAAGACATAATTTGTCATTAAATTCACAACTTTTATTAATAATGATTAAAGTTATAAAAAAACTGCCATCACAAAAAAACTTTGGATAAAAGAAGGGAAATCCTATAAGGTTTGTAAGTAAAAGTGTTTGTATTATTATTAAAAGTATCTAAATGTTAACTCAAACATTTCCATAAAAGCATAAGCATAATAAACACGGATATAGTCATAAATTCATAAACCAGTTAATAATCATAAAATATTATAAAGAGATTTTTTGTTTCTTTTGTATGTTTGTTAATGGATAAATTATAAAACTATTGAACCAATTTCAAAAAAATCTTTCACATATCAAAATCTACATTATCAGCGAGTAACATGGGCATTATTTTATTTTCAAAAAAAATAAAATTCCTACTAAAATTTCAATAATACATCCTGACAAGAAATTGCCTGCAATCTTCATTTGTACACCCGTGCGAAACCGGGGTGGGCAGCTAGTTTTTAGGGTTCCGTACCCAAAGGGTAAAAACGGGACCCTATTACTAAGACTTCGCTGTCCGTCTGTCCGTCTGTCTGTCACAAAACTGTATCTCATGAACCGTGATAGCTAGCCAGTTGAAATTTTCACAGATTATGTATTTCTGTTGCCGCTATAACAACAAATACTAAAAACAGAATAAAATAAATATTGAAGTGGGGCTCCCATACAAAAAACGTGATTTTTTGTCGTTTTTTATTGATAATGGTACGGACCCTTCGTGCGCGAGTCCGATTCGCACTTGGCCGGTTAATCATACATGCACTAACCTCGTCTATAATATATTTTTTACATGCTTACAGCGCGGATTTAACAGGTATAACTAACTAAACTAAATTTCGTATTTTTGATGTGCGCCACCCATTAGCCAAATAATTTGCAACCGACTTTGTTAATGCCACCGTACGATGTATAGTCTCACTGGTAATCGTAATCACTTAACTTTCACAATACGGCTGCAGGAAGTCTAAAATTAACCAGTAAACAACATCAAGTCGGCTGCAAATTTTTTGTACAATCTCTCCACTCGTTTGTTTAATACTGTTTTTTTTTTTCTTTTATAATCGCATGCATTTTATTTATATTGTGTAGAAAATAGTTCAATGTTGGTCTCATTTAAATTGTATTTATGTAAGACTAGACGAATAGTTCTCTTAAACCTTAAAAAACTAATATCCCGTCTCTTGACGTCTCGAAATTTGCATATTTTTTATCAAAGTGTCACCAATTGACATGTTGACTAAATCTAGGTTTTGTTGACGTTTCAATACGAAAATCGTTTTTTTTTTTACAACTATTCAAGTTTTAGAACTGACACTCAAAGGTACACTTATGGACACGCTAATTTAGACTGGAACAGAATAAGATCGATCGTATTTTACTAAATTTTAGTCAATTTGTGGTAACAATAGAATTGTCACCATTATTATTTTCCAAGTTTCCAATTGTCAAGTTTTTTTTTAAGACGTACTTTTAAATATCTGTGTATATAATATTTTTTTGTTGAATTTCAGGTCTTCTCCGCTACAAGGTCGATTTCCAGTCAATGCAGTTAGACGACGAGGAGATCGATAACCTCTACGACATCGACGACTATTAGAGACGGCACCGTCATATAACAACCGTCACACCATAAAAGCGTGTATATTATATTATACATGGTGAATTAAGGCCACTCTCGAAAACTAAAAGCACAAACACACCTACATGCACCTTGTAAAAACAAAATTGCTTATTTATGAAGAATGTATCTTTAATGTTTTTGTATCAATTCGATAAAACTAAAAATGGATTTTTCAGAAATCCTATAGTAGCTAATGAACTGATTCCAAATAAAAAAAAAGTTTAAGAAATCACTTTTATTTTCGTTATTTTGGTTTATTAGGGCCCGAACTACAATCTCTAAAGTAAGACGAAAGCAGTATTACTCGCGGTGCGATAGTGACAACGCCATATGTGTTTGTATAGCGTTGTCACTTTCGCTCTTAGAGTAATACTGCTTTAGTCTTATACTTTTTATAACTATCCTCTTTTGTCCATTAGAATGAGTAACTGGAAATACGAGTATGAACGAATGTTGACCATGCTTGATGATTGTATAGTTGTGAGCTTACGTTAACCCACGACTTTGTCTGCTTTTAAGAGATTGTCTGAACATCCAGATTTAGTTTTCGTGAGTAGTATTAATTCACCCTGTATATGTGCGATATTAAACAACTTTGTTACTAGCTGTATTATTCAAAAATATCTGTTTAACGTCTATAAAAGATTATGCTCAGTTTTCGTTTTAATTTCCCCATATTTTGAATCTTACGCCGAGGATCATAGTTACGTTAAACTGAATCCACCCGTAGCCTTTTCTGTCAAATTCCCGTTGTGTAACTGTCAAAGATGATGGGGATTTTGACAGTTGAAGCCGATTACGATTGTCAGAGAGCTTACCCGATAGGGAAGGGAAGCTATCGGAATTCTACTACCTAGAGTGAACACTCATGATAAGTTTTGTCTACAGAAGAATAGACAGATGTATTGTTTAGTGTCGAAAGTAATATTACAAAATATTACTGTTTGAGAATCGCAGAAATAAATGCAATTTTTTTTAAACTTTCTCGACTTCAATTTACTTTCAATACGGTTAGCTGGATAAAAATGCTGAAGCATTAAGTTCGCCTATGTACATGTTATTGTAATGGTCAATAAGTAATTTTCTATCTACAATTTCATTTGTATATTCTTTCTTCCGTAGACAAATTCTTCTAGGTTGATTAGATCACAAGAATTCCTAGGTGTTACGCTAATATAAGAAATATAGACGAAATCGTATTTCCTAGCGACAATTTGATAGTTCAATTAAAAACAATTTTAAAACATTAGTTACTATTTAATGAGTGCAAGTGGAACCTTCTGGCTTATTTCGTAAAAAAAGAAAATTTATTATTTTCTATGAACATCAGTCGAATAGCGAATACTAATTAAATAGTAACTATAGAATCTATGTAATCTCATAGCTATGGCTATTAAAGTCATAGATTTTTACGAAATAAGCAAGCTAGTCGCTGCATTAAAGCATATCTATAGGAAAGGCAAAGTCCCGAATTGTAGAACAATATATTAAAATGTCAACCCAATTTACACTTAATATTGTATTCGCACCGAGCCACTTGTCTAGGTTGATTTTTGAATTAAATTTTGCATAGTTTTATACTAATATTATAAATGCGAAAGTAACTCTGTCTGTCATACCGCTGGGCCGATTGTGATGAAATGTCTTAAAGATAGTTTTAAGTCTTGGGCCGGACATAGGCTACTTTTAACCAAGATGTTATGTTGACTTTTAGGAATATCAATGTTTTACGATAAATTCGTTAAAAATCGATTTTCGAAATCTTCACAAAAAACGTTGATACAATAATCTTTCTAGGACGCGCATAGAGATGTTTGTATGGAAATGACATCGATAAGTGTATTCTAAAAAGTTAGACATGTACCTACAGATAGCTGTCTAAATATTGGGCAACACAAATGTCTTGTCAAAAAACTTTGACAAACTGTCTAAAATTCTGCTCAAATCAATCGAGTTTTGATTGTTTCCAATAATGAACTATCAAAAAATCTATGAGTCCAACTATAATGTTGAATAAATATATTTCCCAGATCGGTAGACATCTCAGATCTCCAATCTATTTGAAGACGTCTGAGGGTATAAATCAGAGACACGTCCAAGCGTAACATTTTGCATTATGCCATTGTGACAGGTTGCAAGCGCATCGCCTCTTTGATTTAGGTAAATGAATTAAGAAAGTTGTAATTGTTACCAGTCACGGCATTTCAGGCAATATTAGTTTACTATTCAACGATTTTATTTGGATATTAAATTCAGAAATGTATCGAATCACGAGTATGTCCAATTAGTTCTGCTTTTAGTACTAAGATGAAGTGAAAAGGTTTTTCAATTAGTTCTATAGTAGAACTGGTTAGACTAGCTCCCTAGGCATAGTGGCATATTATATTTAGCCCGCTACACAATGTTGTAAAAACAAATTTTATTTCTTTTATTGTATGTTATAAAGTTATAAATAAAGTATAGGTTGATGGCTCACTCAATATTTTCTTTTATTTCAAAAATCCTTTTAACTTGTAGTACTACTAACAGCTGGAAGAAAATAGTAAAATGTAGTAAGTACTTAATGCTATAATAATAAAAATGCGAAAGTTTATGAGGATGTTTGTTTGGATAATTGCCCCTCAATCACGCACGCAACGACCAGACGGATTTTGATGAAACTTCGTCATATAAGATTCTTTTTATCACAGTACTACTTGAGCGAAGCTGCGGGAGACATCTGTTCAGCAATAATATCTGCTGAAAATTACTAGCGCCATCTAGACTGACAAGGTACCCGAAAAACTTATTAGTAGCTAAGCTAGCGACATCTCTTGTCAATCTTTTGAACTACTACAAAAGGTAGGTAATCTAACTGTTAGCTTACTTTTTCTAAAAATAATTCAGAAGGTTGACAAGAGATGTCGCTATAATACTAATACGCTTGATCAGTGGTCTTATTTAATCGAAAAAACCGGCCAAGTGCGAGTCGGACACGCGCACAAAGGGTTCCGTACCATATCTATAAAAAACGGCAAAAAACACGTTTGTTGTATGAGAGCCCTATATAAATATTTATTTTATTTTGCTTTTATTTTTAGTATTTGTTGTTATAGCGGCAACAGAAATAAATCATTTGTGAAAATTTCAACTGTCTAGCTATCACGGTTCATGAGATACAGCCCTGTGAGCCTGTGACAGACAGACGGACAGCGAAGTCTTAGTAATAGGGTCCCGTTTTTACCTTTTGGGTACGGAACCCTACAAAGAGAACGTTCTCAGTTCGACATGTATGTTTAAAATTAATTATATTTGTATCGTAAAGCATTGAAATTCCAGAAAATCAAAAGAACATTTTGGGGAAAATAGTAGCCTATGTCGGTCCCAAGACTAAACTATATATAAAATTTTGTTACAATCGTTCACAGACACAGTTACTTTTGCATTTATAATATTTTTTTATAGATTGTAATTAGATAATAAAATAAGATTTATTATTAACTAGCTGACCCGTGCCCGCTTCGCTATGCGTAAATAATTTCTATTACCATCACGGACGTATTGCTTATGTAGGTACCTACACCTACATAAATTTGATATACATATCTCGTAGGGTTCAGCCAGCATTTGCAATGTAAGCGCAAAAAATGTGTTTATTTACGACATCACATTAGAAATCTCTAAAATTATCAGTGTTTCTCTACTATATTATGCATTATACATATAAACCTTCATCTTGAATCACTCTATATATTAAAAAAACCGCAACAAAATCCGTTGCGTTGTTCTAATAAGATAGTTCTAAGATTGTTATAAGATAATAATAATAATAAATATAAATAAATATTGGCGGATAAAGATAAATTATAATAATAAGATAAAGATCTAAGCATATGTATAGGGACAGACAGACAGCGGGAAGCGTCTTTGTTTTATACTATGTAGTGACCAACCTCATAACCTCATTAGCAAGCCAGTAGTTAGATACATACACATATATGTAAATTAAAATGTTGTAAATGAAAATAAATAAATACATTGGACTAAAATAAATAATTAGATGCACTTGCCTAAATTAAAAATGTGAGGGGGTCAGACATGTTATTCTTATCTTAAGCTACATCTGAAATCAGCTTATCGTCGCCCAAAATCTTTGTATTGGGAAAGTAGATCTTGATTTTTTTGCTAATTTAGAATTACGTAAGAATAGGTAGGTACTTATATAAACATCTGACTAGCCTCACAGCTCAGTTGGTAGTAACTCTGCCTTCTGCGAAAATTTGTGTGATGAACATGGATGTTTGTTCTGTGTCAGGGTGTTTTAATGTATCTTTATGTATTTTACAAAAAATAACTACTTGCTTATAGAGTGAGAGCCCGCGACGCCCAGACCTTCGTTATATTATAAAAGCTGAAAATTCTTCTATATATGTCCCCTATACAGGTATAAGCAAACCCAGCCTATACATACAACCTGGGTCGCGGTTGCTTTGGCAGGTAACAGGTAGTAAAGGTGAGTAAAATTGTGTTTCAAATTTGTGATAGTATAAAACTTAGTTTTCATATATTTTAACTTACAATCATATTAGAAACCGCCTCGTCTATTGGCGGCATCGACTACATAGCCTAATAGACGCCTAATGGCTTCATTTCTTCAAACAAACAACTCTGTCAAGTCAGTGAGGTATGAGGTACGGGGGAGTGGGAAAAAATGCATTCTGATTGGCCGGTTCAAGATGACGTGATTCACTAGGGATGGGAAGTGTTGTCATGTCATGAGTTGTCGATAGCAGTCAGAGGCACGTCCAAATATTATATTCGGCACATACCCACATTTTGCAGTAGTTAGCAGTCCATACGTGACAGGTTGCAAGCCCATCGCCGCTTATAACAATCGGGATCGGGATCGGGGTCGGGATCGGGATCGGGATCGGGATCGGGATCGGGATCGGGATCGGGATCGGGATCGGGATCGGGATCGGGATCGGGATCGGGATCGGGATCGGGATCGGGATCGGGCAATAAGTAGTTTTACTAGGTCCAACTGTTGTTGTTACTACTATGTAGGTTTATCGATCAACAATTATTGAGTAGTGGTACAACACTATTGACTATCGACAAGGAAAATAACCAGTGTAACTTGAGCTTGTGGTAATGGTTTTTTAGCATAAACAGACGAGATGTGCACGGGTCAAGGTAGTGGTCGGTACTACTGCAGGTTTGACGCGCGGTATTTTTTATCGGCCGTATAAGCCTGATGTTTTGGATGACAGTGTTCGCCTTGCATGCGGTGTCTTCTGGGCTATGTAGTCGATGATTGGCGGACACTTAGGACGGTAACAATAACAACCCCTTTCCAGACACCCTCACAGTTGCTCTGCGCTGTCATATTGTATTGATGCCATCTTGCTATGTCGGTAAAGTACTTTACCGACATAGCAATGTAAACTAAAAGTTTCAAAAGTATTCTATCAGTTATCTAGTTTCCATAAATACAGTACAAGTTTTGCTTAGATTGGGGCTAGATGGCGATGTGTGAAATGTACCTACACCATTCTTTATTTTATTTTATTTTTTTATCTAAAAAGTTTTTTAGTGTTCCGAAAGCGCATCTGTGCTCTGCTTATATACTTAATATAATACCACGATTTCACTTAGTTTTTTGAGCAAATATTTGCGCGTACCCTACCTAACGCGCGCACGCACTTAGGTCATGCGCACACTGGCGGTGGGAATCCGTAGTCCGTAGGATATATTTATGTGTTCTGTGGGTGGGAACGCATAGGGTTATCAATTGAATTTGATAGTTATCTAATCTAATTACGGTAGGTATATAAGGTAGTGGAAATTTCGCAAATGGTAGGTAGGTCTTGTGTTGTTTGGACGTGATTCTAACTTTAGACGTTTCAAGGATTCAGTTCCATGAGATTTGAGGATGTCTATCGATTGCAGGTAGAAACGAAGGTACCATACTAGCTTAGATTATTTACTATGCATGATTGAAAAATATAATTTAGGTTGAGAGCACTAGATATGGGCATTCATTTTAATTTTCAAATAAATGGTTTTTATTGAAAAAGGGATTAAAATGACGATTTTTAAACAATATAGAATGGAGTATTTATCTCTTAGGTTATGCAAAGGTTTTGTAACGGTAACGGACGATATTTATTTATTAATTCTGCTTATTTAAATAGACAAAACGGGAAATATTTAGTTGTGGTCAATCACATCTAGAGGCATAACGCATCACAACTGTCACTAATCAAAACGGACGGACCATAGACAACGAATTGTATTAACTGCTATAGAAGAACTTCCCTGTCAACTTAATTTTAGTTCCGCTAATTTCCGCTGAACTTTTTTGTAGTGCCATAATAATAGTCATAATAGATATATAATCATAATTATAGGTCAAACAAAAAAAAAAGGTGCGATTCTAGGTAAACCTACCAATAACTTACCAATCAGATAAATAGTCATTTGAATGTGACAGCTGAACATATTCCTCGGTTCTATCGGTCTTTGAATAAAACTAGTCATCTAGTCTATCTAGGATAAACAAATAATTTATGGTCGATTCTCTCTAAAATACCGGACATATCTATACTTATAATAAATCTGTAGAGAGGTCAATTCTGTACATGAAATATATTTCCAAAATAACTATCAGGGGATGATTAGGGATCGATACTGATGCTAAAAATGCAATCAGTAAAATTTTTGTCTGTCTGTCTGTCTGTCTGTCTGTCTGTCTGTCTGTCTGTCTGTCTGTATAACCGTTATAGAAACAAAAACTACTGGACGGATTTTAATGAAACTTGGTACAATTATTTTTCATACTCCTGAGCTGGTTATAGTATACTTTTCATCACGCTACAATCAATAGGAGCAGAGCAGTGAAGGGAAATGTTGGGAAAACGGGAGTAGTTACTGCATTTCTTAAGCTTCCATCGCGTGTGCAACCTTCATGGTTAAAGCTACACAGAAATCATGTATGACAGAAATGTTCTCCTTAAAATTATATAAAAAATATTCCACGACAGCATATGTTTATCTTTTATGGTTGACTCACAATAACACGTGTAACTCCCGATAGCTTAGCAGTTCGAAGCTTTCTGATTATAGTTGTCTACTCTTACGTTTATAACACTCTTAGTCATCCCTAATTAAAAAAGTTTACATTATTAACTATTCCATAAAAAATAATCATAGAAATCGGTAAAGAAACACCAAAGTTATACATATTAAAATTTTGACAGGATTATTTTTTTTCTGTCGCGGGTCTGCTATAGGCAATACGCTAAAAAGTTCTTATTTCTTCAAGTTATACGCGAGTGAAACCGCGGGGTACAGCTAGTTATTTTATAAAAAGCCATGTTTCACAAGCTTTTATTTCATTTGCAATTTATGTACCTACGTTTATGCCTCTGACTACCCCCACTAGACATCTTCAAAGGATCTAAGCGTCTGGAGATCTGAGAAGATGTCTACCGTCTACCGTACTAGGGGATTACAGTCGTGATACTATTTTTTTTTTTTTTTTTTTTTTTTTTATTACAGAAAAAAGAGCCACGCGTCGCCGGGCAAGCGTTTATAATATTTAGTAGACGGCTAAAAATAACATCAGAATAATAATGGCTTTCTTCAAATGGACCTGTAGTTTACGTCATGCAACGGTAATACCTACATTTGAGTTTTTTAAAACCGGTCTTTTATTTGCGGAGCGCTCTGTGGCCAATTATATCTATTTTTGACTTTGCTTCGACTTGCTACGAATAAACGAATATCAAATTAGTACGGAGCCATTTTTTCAAATTGATATTTAACTAGTTTATTGCTTATGTACATCACTTCATGTAAGTTACAAATTATTAAATTATTAAAACAATTATTTAACCTACCCATGTGTTAGTTGTAAGGACCTTGTGCTTAAAATACATAGAGTGATAGATTACTTTTTATCCGATCATCACGCTGGCCGACTCGAAGTCGCGGGCGACAGCTTGTACAGTTAATACAGACATCAGAGACAGAGGTACCTACATGATGCTGTGAGGCTAAAATCTTAACTACGCAGTATGGTGCCTCCAAGCTTGCCAAGAGACAGCCAAGGATTAATACAGTCGCCTGTACCAAAGGAAAAACCCGGAAAAAACGGAAAATGTGTCATAAATGCATTATCTTAAAAACTATCAAACTTAAAAAAACCTTTAATTTTATTTAAAAGCGTTTTAAACAACTAAATTTAGATCTAAAAAGAAAACGTGATGTTTTGTACCTATTTTCGAATGAAAAAATTAACCATTCAAATAAATTAAAATCAGAAACACGATACATCAACACAAACCTAAAGTTATAAGTCATAAAAACAAAGCTGTACCGTACCTTGTGCAATATTGATAAAAATACCATTATTAGTGAATTGAACCTCTTTTAGATTGAAACAGTATATTAAATAGATATACTCTTTATGCGGGTACCACACGTTCGAAGCCGAGCACAGAAGCTACTATAACTTACTATACAAATCCTTACACCAAGTACACAAACATACCTACCTATAGTTTATAGATACACGAAATGCAGAAATAAAGAGCAAGTATTTTTGAAAACAGTCTAAAAATAGACCGCTTGAGATAAAAATACCGTTGCCGATTGGTCAATAGCTGGTTTTTGACCAGCATAATAACTATACAAACAAAAAAAGCCGGCCCTGAAATCGCCGAGAAAAAATAAATACCAAGACTGTACATACTTTCGAATCGAAACGTTGCGTCAATGTTTTTTGTACGTCGACCTTTTTCGAGTTTTTTCCTCGGCCTCTGGTCTAGCGGAAAACTTTTGTCTATTCATTGTTAGTGTAATAAATTTAGGTACCTACCTACAAACTTGTTACTATGTAATGTACCTACCTTTTCATCCCACCATCTCGGAAAGAGTATTTTTGCTCTTCAATATCTGAGTGCAAAAGCCGTTTTTATTCTCTAGAGGATAAAGTAAATTGAATTTAGAACATCGTGTGCACTAAGTTTGTGAATTAAAAAAATCATTAAACCTATTTACTGCTACCTCTATGGTGCCGAATATATCATACAACTTTTTGGTGGCCTTCTTGGTGTTCTTTTTTCAATTTGCTTTGTACGCGGTTCTTTACGCGGCATTTTTTCACGTCATTATTAAGATTATTCTGTAATACTTACCTGTCATAATGTAGTAGATAATACCTAACAGATAATGTCCTAAACTGAAATAAAAGTACCTAGGTATCTTGTGATTGTAAACGTTTTTTTTTTGCATTTAGTCATTTCCTCGCTGAGGTGGAATGAAAAGTTACGTGTTGCACTCGAAAGATTTTTCACCTCGTGCTCTTTTGATTCCCTCGCTAACGCTCAGGATTCTAATTTTGAATCACTCGCTGCGCTCGTGATTCAATTTTAGAATCCTTCGCTTGCTCGGTCATCAAAATTGAACACGCGGTTAAAAAGCAACTTTGCACTCTTGTATAACAAATAACTATTATTGCTGACTTAATTTTAACATTTCCTAAACTCTATCTATTGTATCTACATTTAAACTTTAATTCTAATAAACTTATTTTAATCGCCGGTTTATCCTTTTCAGCTTGTCTCTCGCCAAAGGCCTCCTTTAATGCTTTTCATTTTGTCTTGTCTTTTGCAGTACGTGTCCTATTAAAATCTATAAAGTAAGTTTAATATTTAGGTTACAGTTTGTAACTAACATTGCGCTGTGGTTAGGAAGGTATGTAGGTGAGATTCAAACCAGCACCTCTAGGTCAGGTTGAAAGGGAGAGATTCCACTTAGTAACATAGCCTGTCTGTACATATAGCGTCGTGTAACTCCGCGCTCGCTTTTCAAAACGTGTGGGGTAAGGCATGTATGAAAACCGCCCCAAACTATTGATTTTTATTTTGGACTTTGCACGCAGACGCGAAAGCATAAAATTTTTTATATACCACCCTTCTCCCCGTCTCAAAAATAGATCTTCATGCCACCGGCACCCCTCCAGCCGTAAAAAATACTGCTTCATTTTTTGGACATAAAATTTTAAGAGAATATTTTTTACGTCGTCCTTTGCGAAATTGGCGCGCAAAATGTTTTTACACGAGATGATAGCCGCTCGGGTTACATTTTAGGTTTGTAGTTTCTTTTTTTTTTTCGCCCACTATGAGAGTAATGATTACGTACATACACGGTACAAAGTACAATACAATACAATCCATTTAATTTCATTCATTCGTTCAATTATACCGACTATTGGTTAGATAGATACCACTTTTTTTTTACATTTCTAGTTCGTGTTTATTATATTCATTCAATTAAGCCGGCTATTATTGGTCAGTTTACCCTATTTTTTTTACTAGTTTGTGTAATATTGTAAACCAAATAAAACTGTCATAAAAACTTAACAAGAACCGGCATCTTTTTGTCTTCCGTTATTTAACGCGCTGCACAGTGAAAGCCACGGCAAGCCCTAAGCTAAGTACTTATTTGAAAAATAAAAACTCCCAAGTTCGTAAAATGCCGGCGGGATTCAAGAAATAAAAAGAAAAATATAAAAAAGCAGTAAAAAGGCATTGGCGCTGTAATGGTACCGCGGGAGAAGGGGGTAGGAGAGGGGGAGGCTTTTCGAAAATCGATCACTGCGCGCGTGTGTGGAACATTTTGAATTTCGAGTGTTGATAATGAGTTTCGTAAGTAGGTATGTTCAACTAGACAAAGTTCGTCCTACGAGTACGAGTCTAACCCTCGTATTCAAAAACGACACTATAAGAACACGCACCCACAGTGGACGAAATCTATTTTCATAAAAATCACTTTATGTGTTGTGCGACACTGCATAGTCTGACTAGAGGCACATTCTCGTGTGCCTTTAGCCAAAGTTGAGCTCTAAAGTCACACGGTAGCGTGCGCCATAGTGCCGCTCAACACATAAAGTGATGTTTATGAAAAAAGATTTTGTCCACTGTGGGTGCTTGTTCTCATAGTGTCGTTCTTGAATACAAGGGCAATTCAACTTTACATGCGATAATTTGACATAGATACAGATAGGTAAGTTACGTACCTATGTTATTGTTTTAAAAAAATATTTTACTTTTCCAATACGACCTCCTTGATTATACTTTTTAAGCGATATTGGTGTCGATTCTGTTGGCACCGAGCTAATCTTAAAATTTCCTAAAATATAATTAAAACAATTTCGCTCCTATTCCTTTACGTTAAAGTTATTTTAGGAATATTTAGGATTAGATCGGTGCCTATAGAATCGACACCATTGACATGTCTGTCTGGGGGGTATGGTTTAGGCCCTTTGAGCAAACTAATAAAATTAAAAATTTAGACTGATAAAGAATTCTAACTGGACGGACACAATCAAAACACATTCACCAAACCTAGATAAATAGTTGTGTCGGTCGTTCGCTCTGTCACCAATCTGTAACTGGGTTCGTGATAACCTGTGCCTACCTCGGCTGTGGGTATTTTCAATTTTGGCTGTCAATAATTAAGCATAGCGAACAAACTTGTATGGGTTGTTTTTCGGATTAAAAGTTCCCCTTTATTTATTCTGTTTTTTTTATCTTATTGACCAAATTGGTAACGTATTGAAAAAAAGGCCGGGTCAAGAGTACTCTTATCCGACGAGCATGCATGAGGAATGTGATGAGAGTGAATGAAGCTAAAGAAGTATGTCAGGATCGTAGCAAGTGGAAAGCCGTGATCTCTGCCTACCCCTCTGAGAAACAGGCGTGATTTTATGTATGTATGTATGTATGTATACTACCAAAGTATACTACAGCAAACTTCATCTTAACCCGTTTTGTCGTTTAGGCATGATTGAGGAACAAACATACATACAAACTCACAAACTTTCGCATTTATAATATTATTAGGATTAGGATCCTTAAACGGATTGTAAGGTTACCTCATTAATTTAAATGTCCCTAAATTGACTGGCCTTATAGCTCAGTTGGTAGCCTTGCCGTTTCCGTTTGCATTGTAGATAGTGGGTTTGATCCCCAAAACAACGTGTGCATTACCCCAGCAAAATGTTGGCTCTAATCAGGATTTGATGTATGCAGTAATATAGACCATGGTTTCGTGTAATTGTGACCGAATTTTAGAATTTGGGTGTCCACAGGCAAAAAACATATTAATTAAATACACATTCTGCTGCGGTAACGTTACCGCAGCAAAATGTTATCGAAATAATGGATGTATCCAAAAAGTAATTAGTACGTTGGGTAGCTAAAATTTGTGTGCGCTTATGAGCCAAAAATTTAACTCTGTGTGTCCAAGGACTCCAAAGATATTCAGGATTTTGTTAAGTATGGCGAAACTTTAAAGTCATTTTACGAGAGTTTTACATAAGTGAGAGAACTGATATGTTTTACACAAAAAAGAGTATTACAACAGCTAATTATTTTGAATTTTTCAGCGAATTACAGCGAGTGATTTCAGAAATATAAATGAAAACTCAAAAACAAACCATAACCGACAAACCCGACTAACAACGAAAGACACTTACAAGGTGGCGCTACGGTACATGATGGCGACCTTCGCACATTGTTCGCACTATAATGAAGTAACTGATATTTACCATAGTACAACATGTTCTGGAAAATAGTAGCGCAATGTTTTCAGTGCCATCACGAGCATTTTATTAATAATCTATGTAGGTATAGACCTGCAGGCTTTAAACCGTAAAAAATCGATCTTCGTTTTTCGATTTTTATTAAGTCGATCGATCAATGTAACTACCTATTTCATAGTAACTAATAAAGAACCATAGAGTTGAATACGTAAAGTATATTATTTCATAATAGTTACCTACTATGAAATAAATTTGACGGGTTTTGCCTGAAAACCCACAATGCATTTTAATGCGTCATATAAAGGTAACCTAAAAATAATTACCTATGTTGCTGTTTGAATAAAGTCGAGGTTTCTACTAGTGGCCTATAAATTCATGTTTAGTTATAGGTATAACTAATATAGGTATAACTAAACATGAATTTATAGGCCACTAGTAGAAACCTCGACTTTATTCAAAGGTAGTTACATTGATCGATCAATGTTTAGAGCTCTGGTAGGTTGGTAGATACTTAATAAAAATCGAAAAACGAAGATCGATTTTTACGGTATAAAGCCTGCAGGTCTATACCTACCTACATAGATTATTAATAAAATGCTCGTGATGGCACTGAAAACATTGCGCTACTATTTTCCAGAACATGTTGTACTATGGTAAATATCAGTTACTTCATTATAGTGCGAACAATGTGCGAAGGTCGCCATCATGTACCGTAGCACCACCTTGTAAGTGTCTTTCGTTGTTAGTCGGGTTTGTCGGTTATGGTTTGTTTTTGAGTTTTCATTTATATTTCTGAAATCACTCGCTGTAATTCGCTGAAAAATTCAAAATAATTAGCTGTTGTAATACTCTTTTTTGTGTAAAACATATCAGTTCTCTCACTTATGTAAAACTCTCGTAAAATGACTTTAAAGTTTCGCCATACTTAACAAAATCCTGAATATCTTTGGAGTCCTTGGACACACAGAGTTAAATTTTTGGCTCATAAGCGCACACAAATTTTAGCTACCCAACGTACTAATTACTTTTTGGATACATCCATTATTTCGATAACATTTTGCTGCGGTAACGTTACCGCAGCAGAATGTGTATTTAATTAATATGTTTTTTGCCTGTGGACACCCAAATTCTAAAATTCGGTCACAATTACACGAAACCATGGTCTATATTACTGCATACATCAAATCCTGATTAGAGCCAACATTTTGCTGGGGTAATGCACACAAAACAACAAATATCACCTAAACGTAATTTTATGACGCTTCTAAAGTGATCCTAGTGATTTCAATGAATAAACATTTTTAATTTGAATTTGGATCATGTTTTAATAAAAACTCGATGATTAGAAAAGATTAGACGGAAACAGGAAAAATACTGATAAGTGGCTTAGGTAACTATACCTACCTAACTGTAGGTATCGAAATCGAAATAGTATTTCGTTTACAAATAATTGTATCATTATTCCTCCAACCTATTTCAAAATAATGATAAAATGTAAACAATTTTATTACCGAGTTGGAGCAAGCTATAGTCTGAGATCTTGGCCGCCCGCTATATATTGGCTTGGCTATGAAGCCCTCATTCCAATTTCGAAAATTCACCCAACAATTCAGATTTAAACCAAAATAGTCCTTACAGTTTATTTTACAGGGTTCGTTTTAGCTCGTAGTGTTTCAAATGTGTGTGTTTACTCACACATTGAAAACGTGGATACCAAAATATTAATGGTGGCCTCATCCCGCCAAAATAGACTGCGCTGTTTTGATATTTTCGCAAATATGGCGCTCAATTTGACCTCGGATTGGCTCGATGAACGAATGAATCGCCAACTGTAACTATGAATTTGCACTATCCTATCAATGGTTGCATTGGCGGAATTTTGTCTTTGTCTGATTTCCTGATTTGACACTTTTTTTATAGCTATTAGTTTGCAGGCAGGCTAAGACCTATGTAGTCGATGGCTAAGACCATACCACCTAGTCCGACGTTTTACTGATTAACACTTGCTTGACACGTGGCAACGGTAAGATGACTTGATGACAACATACTCATCAACGGCTGACCAATTGTGTGTGCACATAAAAAATTTGGTTCATTCATGATTGTTTTCCCAAAGTACCTACGCATCCTCACAGACCTACCGGCGCGCGGCTGGCTGTTAGGAGGGTAGTTAGAGGCACGCCCAAACATTACTTTCGGGAATAAATAGGCTAATAAATCAACCCAAGTAGGTATTTATATTAAGTACCTTACCTACGTCAAAAGCTGCATGCATGATCATTATTGTATTATGGCAAGTATAGATGTTAATGGTAAGGTACCTACCTACCACCTACGAGGTGCCCAAAATAATACAAGGTTCAAAAATAGTTCAATGGCGTGACGTTCGATTATTTTAAATTCTATTTTTAGATTTGCATTGATTGACTTTTGCTTTGTAAAGTACCTACACAACAATTACATACCTACGTAAGCACTTGGAATTGGAATTACATAAGTACCTACCTACCTACCTACCAACTTTGAAGTAAACACGGCTAGGTAAACACTGTAGGTATGTTTCTACATAATTATGTAGATAATTTAAAATTATTAACACAAATTTACAAAATGTAAGGGCTATTTTGTAGATACTAGTGCACAAAACTAGTGTACTTACAAAAATAATTATGTTTAAAAGTAATGTCTACTTGGGCACTTTCTAAGTAGGTACCTACCTACCTACATAGCCTTCCTTGCCTATGTAATGTGAGTACTTACCTACAAACTACATAGGTACCCTATGTACCTACTTATGTAATTCTAATAGCGAAATGGTAGTTAGGAGAGAACTAGGTAGGTACATAAATATGTATCTCTATAGATACAAACTAAACATAAAATTAAATATGTATACTGAAACTGACCAAGTCTCACCATCTTTATAACTTATTCATCCAAGGAAATACTAGGCCATGCATGCCTTATCTAGCTTTACTAAAATGAAATTTTCATTTTATCGATTCCCTTCAAGTTCCAAGTCACCGGCTATACAAATTTTTATATGGCACAAAATACCCACACAAACGCTATTTACACCCATACAAACTACACATACGGGAAGTTAACGCACACTACAGCAATATTACATAGAAAAACAGCCGCTCGCTGCTCTAGCCTATCTATACGTATTATAAAAAAAACTTCAAAATAGTATGGCTTCACTCACATTGCCAAGTTATTACCCGATTCTGGTCTATTACGATATGAATTATGATAACTAATAGGGTCCACTATCGCATACACGAACCTTTGATCTATCTCTTTCACGCCACCGAACGCTTTCGAGTTTTCCCGTCCTCGTTCCAACTCAAAATACGCCAAAAATGACGTCGAGCCAACGTTGTTTCGAAAACAGTGTCTCGCGTTTCTCAGTACGGGCACCGCGCGCCTGGTTCGCTACTTTTTATTTGGAATTTTCCAATCGACTGATCACAACCAGTCGTAAGTTTTACAAACAAATTCGCATCCGTTTCATATTTTTCACAATGATTAGCGCCAAATAGGAAAGTCGCAAGTGCCGTAGTCGATACGGTCTATTTTCGCGCGGCCTACCTCTGCTAACCGGCCGAATTGGGTCGCCGATTCCCGGTCCAGCACGTGAACGGAATGTTATCACCGCTCAAATCGGCCGTGCTAAACAGAAAATTCTGACAGATCGGGCACCGTCTGGGATTGGGACCGACATGAAAATAATGTCGTTTTTATTACATTTTTTGATAAATTATTATTCTAGTTTAGATTCGGCGGCGTTACGACGGCCTTATCGATTTTCCTATTTAGTGTGCTATCGTATTTTATACATTTTCGAAAGGTTGAGTGCGCGTTGCGCTTTCGAAAAACATTTTTATAAAAGTATTTTGTTAGCGGCGAGCGGACGTCGCCTTGTACTGTAAATTGGTAATAATTTCTTTTGATTGCACTGTTATAAAGTGAGTGAATATGGGTTAGTGGTGATGAATATCGTGCAGCTAGCATAGCTACGTACTCCTAAAGATTTATTTGTGTTTGTGTTTTTAATAATAATTAGTGCATTCCTGTTGAGAAAGTGTGTGACAATTTGTTTGTGATCTATCTCGGATGCTGATGCATGGTCCATGCATCTACTGTTTGCCAGATTTGTTATCTGTAAGTACCCTTTTCTTATCTACATATTTTTAAACTTTAACTCTCCTCTATTTATGGAACACCAGAAAATATTTTCATTACTTAGGTGCCCATAACAAAAAAACATATTCTAATGTGTCATAGAGAGTTAGCAATGAGGAAACAATTGTAGGTAAGTAGGTACCTGCATTACACAACATAATTATGTACCTACTTACCCTAAAAAAACAAATACTTAGCTTTGTTTTTCTTTTTAGAATACATTATCACCAGCCAGTCATTATCATTTTATTTTTTTATTTCAAGGGAATAGATACAAAACTTTTTGGTTTTATTTTTACATACTAGATTTGAAAAGTCCACAGAGGTTGTTGCATAAAACCTCTTTACTAATATTTTGTTTACTAGAATATTATAGGTACCTACAGTTTCAAAATAGCTTCTTTTTAAATTAGAGATAATAAATTGGATACATAATGGAGCATGCTAACATAGGTACCTACCTAGATAAATAGATACAAAATTTATCAAGGGACCGTTGAGGATAATGACCTGCATTAAGGTGATTAACCTTACCTATTTATAGAAAGTTTTAATTACAAGTAGGCAGAAATATACAGTCAAATTCAAAATGCCCATACTATAGTTTTTAAGTTTTGCTTCAAAGAAAATATATTGACTGGCCTCACAGCTCAGTTGGTAGTAACTCTGCCTTCTGCGCTGTGGGTTGTAGGTTCAAACCCCAGGGCAAATAAAATATGTGTGATAAACATAGATGTTTTTTCTGTGTCTGGGTGTTAGTATTATGTATATATAAAAAAAAGTATATAAGTATTCTATCTGTTATCTGGTTCCCATATTACAAGCTTTGCTTGGTTTGGGGCTAGATGGCGCTGTGTGTAAAGTCTGCCAATACTTATTTATTATATCACCAGCAATGATGTACCAAGTTTAAAGTTTATAATAAAGTTTGTTTTATTTTTTCTGTTATTTTGCAAATATAATTAGTTGGTTTATAAAGTCAAACGGATACGGTGAACTGTATAAGGAAAACAGACAAAATAACTCCTAGGTTTTTTACTATAATCCATTTATTTTAAAAACCGAATGATGCTGGACAAATAATTAGGAACAATCAATAAAACGTTTTGAGAATTGTATCCAACTTGCATGTTTTTTCTGCATTTTATATTATAATTAAATTTATTTGTGTAAAACGGACAGGAAAATGTATGTTTTTTTTGCAATTTTCTACATCTTGCTAGGTAAACCATTTTGCTATATAAATAATATCAAAAAGTATTGTCTTAAGAGTACTAACTAGGTTCAGATGTTAAGATTATGTAGTCTATAACAATCAATAAAATAATTAATATTGGTGGACATTAAACACATCGCCATCTAGCTCCAAACTAAGCAAAGCTTGTACTATGGGAACCAGATTACTGATAGAATACTTATATACTTTTTTTTTGTAAATACATGCTTAAGATACAATAAAACACCCAGACACAGAACAAACATAAATGTTCATTACACAAATGTTTAATTCTCTAAATGTTTCTTCTTAATAAATATACAAATGAAAAATCAAGAAAGTGATGTGTGTTATGTCATGCATTTTGTTTGAAAAATATTATTGTCTTTTCGTAAGCGTTCCTAATTATATAACCACCGCTGTTTATCTATGTAAATTAGTTAGTTATCTTGAAAACTTTAGGTACCTAAATAATAGTACAATAAAGTACCTTATTAGTTCAAAATAAGTAGGTATGTATTTATATTATGTTTTAACTATATAAATTATGCTACAATTATCCTCAAGGCTTTGTGTATGTATAAAAATAGGATGACAACTGTAATCCCCAATTATTGTAGACACTTAGACCTCCAGGAGCTCAGATCCTTGACGACTAAGCGGGGTAGTCAAAGGCACAAAATAAATGTACAATCGATAGATGCAGGATTCAGAGCTACTAGATGCCTTATGTTGAGATGGAGCTGTGGGAATCAAACTTGCATTTGTTGCATCTTTGCCAATTACTAATCTGAATGATGAGATATTCCTTTTACCACTCTGAAAGGCTTATGTAGTGGTTCAGCTGCCTTAGTCAAACGCAGCCTGTCTGACTCGCGTACGTATTGTATCTGTATCGATACAAAGGCGCGTAGACGGCGCGTTTAAAAAAAAAACAGGCCAAGTGCGTGTCGGACTCGCGCACGAAGGGTTCCGTAAGGTTATCTATAAAAACCGGCCATGTGCGAGTCGGACTCGCGCACGAAGGGTTCCGTACTATTATCAAAACGGCAAAAAAATCACGTTTGTTGTACGGGCCACCTTATACGGCACGACAGTTTTATAAAGACTATAATGGAAGGGAAGATTGAAGGGAAGAGAGGAAGAGGAAGGCCACGAATAAGCTACATGAGCCAGATAAAGGAGAAAATAGCTGTCGTGTCGTATAAGGAAGTTAAAGAGACGGCGCTGGAGAGAAATAGATGGAGAGAGCTGCATCAATTACACCGACAAGAGCACAGCTCTTAAGTTAGAAGAAGAAGCTATCACGGTTCACGAGATACAGCCTGGTAACAGACAGACGGACAGCGGTGTCTTAGTAGTCCCGTTTTTTTACCCTTTAGATACGGAACCCTAGAAACATAAAAAATAATTCATAATATCTCGTAACCTACCTATTTACCTAACTACGTAGTTAGCATTCCACACGTGACAGGTTGCAATCCCGTCGCCGCTTTCAAGAATACTAACAGGTTTCCTCACGATGTTTTCCTTCACTGTTATAAACACGTGTAACGCGCATATACCTACTTAGGTACATTTTTCGAACAGAAATATCCATTGATGCACGGCCAGGATTCGAACTCGAAATGAATTGGAAATTAATAATATCTACCTAGGTACCTATTTACCTAACTACATGAATTCAATAATTCAATTTCAAACTTTTTATTCGATCATGTGAAGTACCACCTATTTACCGACTTACTTTACCGATAGTGGTAAAATAGCGCCACCTGCCAGCGGAATCGCGAACCTCTTTCATCTTACCTCGCAAACCCCGAGCGGTCGCATGAGACCGCGAAAAGTACCTATAATACGTAGTAACATCAAATGAAACTAGATGGCGCTGGAATGCAAAAATCAAGTTTGTTGTATGGGAGCCCCCCTTAAATATTTATTTTATTCTGTTTTTAGTATTTGTTGTTCGAGCAGCAATAGGAATACATAATCTGTGAAAATTTCAACTGTCTAGCTATCATGGTTCATGAGATACAGCCCTGTGACAGACAGACAGACGGACTGACAGACGGACAGCGAAGTCTTAGTAATAGGGTTCCGATTTTACCCTTTGGGTACGGAACCCTAAAAACGACAAAAATATCACGTTTGTAGTATGAGTGCCCCACTTAAATATTTATTTTATTATGTTTTTAGTATTTTTTGTTATAGCGGCAACAGAAATACGTCATCTGTGAAAATTTCAACTGTCTAGCTATCACGGTTCATGAGATACAGCCCTGTGATCGACAGACGGACAGCGGAGTCTTAGTAATAGGGTCCCGTTATTACCCTTTGGATTCGGAACACTAAAAACTTAAAAAGCAACAAAAAAATAATACAATGTCGAATTCAGAACATCCTCTTTTTTCGTCGGTTAAAAATCGTTTTGCGAAGTAGACGCTATGGCCGCTGACCTTCAGAAACAAAGAAAGAACCAGTGACCCAAGTCTTGAAATGTTAAAATAGCTCCGTTAAATTGTAATTGAAGGCAAAAAATTACACCTTAATCTAAACTTTGTAACCTGACCTTTTGAGCTAAAGTTACGAACTGCATTCCAAGAACAGTTATCGCGTGAGGGAGACAGTTGCAGCAGTTTTGTGAGACAGAAAGAGATGGCGATAGCTTTGAAATGGTAAGGGTTTCATGGGAACAGTGTCTACTTTTATGTAAACACCCTTACCCTGTTATTTTTATCGTGCGCAAAGGTTGATCCTAGGTCTTTCTATCCTTTGATGAAAGGAAGCAACGCACTAAGCCGTGGATCAACAATTGGGTAGGTAAACCGGTCTAAAAGCGTAGGTAATTTTTTATCCGAGGGCAAATCTATCTACTTTCCATCCTCAGGTTGCCTGGAAGAAATCGCTTTTTAGCGATAAGGCCGCCCAATTTACATAATTCGAAAATTATTTGTCTAATGTTTTACTTGTATTATCTATCTATCTTTAAACGAGCAATTCTTGTAATATATACTTAATCTGAATCTCGGAAACGGCTCTAACGATTTTCATGAAATTTAGTATGTAGGGGGTTGCGAGGGCGATCAAAATCAAAATCAATCAAGATCAGAATAAAAATAGCGTTTATTCATTGAAATCACTTGGATCATTTAGAATCGTCAAATTTAGTTAAGTTTAATTTAATTTTGTTCATTGTTTTTTTTTTTTTTTTAAGTCTTTGTACTTATTTTTAAAACGAAATGAATCTTAATTATTATTGATAGAGCGAGTTGGAGCAGTCCCAGGCTTTTTTGTCGTCTAAATAATCAGATATTTTATAGTAAGCCTTTTTGCATAGTTTACGTTTAAAAAGTTTTTAAATTTGCTAATATATAGCTTTTGCATGTCATTTGGGATTTTGATATAGAAGCGTACACATTGCCCTTGAAATGATTTCTTAGTTTTAGTGAGCCTAGTCGTGGGAACAGCGAGTTTATCTTTATTTCCAGTAGAGAGATTTCTAGCTAGATAAATCGATCTAGCTAGGTTTCATTTTTACCGTGAAAAGCTCGGTCATTCAGGTACCTACTATGTTTTTAACTAAGTAGCAAAAACTATGTTCTTATAAAAAATACTAGCTGACCCCGCGAACTTCGTATCGCTTTAAAATTAACAACCGTTCCCGTAACCGTATTATCAAACCTAATGAAGCTCAAATTGACTCTACGTTTTAGTTAGAAAACTTTTGTATGGGAAAAAGAAAAGGTCTGTTTTTAGGATTTTCCTGGCAATTATTCGAATTTTTCTCACCTTTTAAACCTTCCCTAAACCTCCACGAACATTTCAAGACCAAGATACGATAAATCCGTTTAGCCGTTCTCGAGTTTTAGCGAGACTAACGAACAGCAATTGATTTTTATATAAATAGATTTAGACAAATAGAAAAAAAAAAATAGAAAAATATTTATTTCACTGTAAAAATAATACATAACGTACCTTAAGTAGTTATAGATTAAGAGTTGAAACAAGAGTTATCTTGGGAATTATTTAGCTAAGTACTGTGGAGAAGGAGACAAAACATGATTTACTACTGGCAGTGTAAACTTTGACCGACATCACAGCTCGGTTGGTAGTAGCTCTGCCTTCTACACTGTAGGTTGTGGATTCGATTCCGATCTTGGACTAACATTTGTGTGATAAACATAAATGTTTATTTCGTCTGGGGTGTTAATAAACTATGTATTACAAAAAAACCGGTCAAGTGCGAGTCGGACTCACGCTCGAAGGGTTCCGTACCCAAAGGGTAAAAACGGGACCCTATTACTTCGCTGTCCGTCTGTCCGTCTGTCCGTCTGCCCATCTGTCAGTCACAAAGCTGTATCTCATGAACCGCGATAGCTAGACAGTTGACATTTTTACAGATGATGTATTTCTGTTGCCGCTATAACAACAAATACTAAAAAAGACTAAAATAAATATTTAAGCGGGGCTCCCATACAACTAACGTGTTTTATTGCCGTTTTTGTATAGATAATGATACGGAACCCTTCAGCGCGAGTCCGACTCGCACTTGGTGGTTTTATTTTATAGATAATGGCACGGAACCCTTCGTGCGCGAGTCCGACTCGCACTTGACACGTTTTTTGTTCATGCTATTTTTGGCGTGTTCAACTAACGTGCGCCGCAAATGCGACCAAAAAACCAAATGTAAACTTAACTTGCAAAAACTGACAGTGTAGTGTTATAAGTAACACTGTAAATAGAACAACGCCACGGCAATTATATTCGTGCGTCATTAATTACTTTTACGTAAATCAAAAATGTTCATCGTTCGACCCAAGAATATAATCGCTGTAGGGCTGTCACTGACTGTCGCGGTTTCGTAGTAAAACGGCATTAAGGCCCTGTATGTCGACGATTGCTCTTTTTCGAAACGAAAAAAGAAATACTTCTGAACAAGCCACCTCCTCTTTTATAATGTATAGTATATGTGAATAAAGATGTACCCATCTTTAATCACTTCGATAAATAATCCTACCGACCGCTGCAATGACGACAAACACACGGGGCACCATGGGAGGCGCGTGGTCCGCCTTTGCTTTTCGAATAAATTAATGATATAAATTATGTATTACTTATCAAAAACCTATTCTAGTAGAAATCTAGATCTACATATTACCTATCTTTAACAATAAATCACAAGTTGATCTTAATAGTAGGTATCAAAGTATTTGGATCATAAATTCTAAAACGTATCATTTTGAAATAATATATTTATCGTGAAAAGTTTCTGCTATTATGTTTTCAGCTTAATAGAAATTTAGGTAGGAACCTGAAGTAATATATTTATAAAAATAGGAGATGTGGTTTGTTCAGAAGTATTTCTTTTTTCGTTTCGAAAAAAAGCAATCGTCGACATACAGGGCCTTAAGACGAGTAATATTTTTTTATGATGAATGCAGAATCATTTATTCTCAATAACCGCAAAACATACAGTTTTATTTTTTACTAGCAGACCCGCTTATAGTAACGCACGTTGCTATGACGACTGATGTCAACACGGATGTCAGATTTTCTTGCACACCAGCGCCATCTATGCCAAAATCATCCCTTTTGCGTTTTGTTATCATTTTGGGGATGTTTCTCATATTTTAAAGTAGTCTATGTTTTATTCGGGCATTATATCAACATCTACAGCAAATTTCAACTTAACCCGTTTTGTCGTTTAGACTTGATTGAGGAACAAACATACATAAACATCACAAACTTTCGCATTTATAATATTATATTAGGATGACAAAAATAACATAAGGATCTAGATAAATTATTGACAGAAACACGATTGGTGAAACTTTTCTCGATAGATTTATTTCCCAAGGTGGCTCTTCCAAAACACTAATTTAATTTTTACTCAAAACTATGAATAGCTAAACAGTTCATTTTTATCACACTTGAACGATCTAATCTTATTAGCTACTAGCTTTCACTCGCGACTTCGTCCACGTAGATTCAGAAAATCGATTGTTGGCAACTCTTTACGATAGAGTTGCCAACAATCGATTACATTGAAATTCCGGAAAATCTAAATATTTTTTTGGAAAACTATGTCCGGCCTTAGTTTTTAAGCTATATCTCTAAGTATATGCAATTTCATCAAAATCGGCCCAATGGTTTAGCTGTGATAGCGTCACAGACAGACAGAATTACTTTCGAATTTATAATTTTAGTATAGAAGTATAGATTAAGGTGATGTTTAAAATTTTTGTTTATTTGTATGGGCTGAGTCTACCCGGATAAGACGGGAAAAAGTGATAAAACAGTATTATCTTGAATACCATCAAACTTAAAAAGAAACTGTCTTTAATTTATGTAGCTTGTATGATTATCTAACTACTTATATAAAAATTAACTGTTTAACTATTATAGTTTTGAGTAAAAACGACATTAATTAGTGTTTTGAAAGAGCCAACTATGAAAAATAAATCTATCGAGAAAAGTTTCACCAATCGTAGAGAAGATCAATTTCATAGTAAATATGTGCATAAACTGCATTCATTCTATGCCATAACATGATAAACATATTTTCTTCAAAATACCTGTACATGTGGTCAAGATTCCAATCTTACATAATAGTATATTATGATACAAGTGAGCTAAGTTGCTCATTACACACGAGGCTGTGTATTGCAGCCCGATCCGTGGGTGAGGGCGTAAATCAGCCGAGTGTCTAATGAGCAAGTTGCTCACGAGTCTCATACCCATTTTTTCAACATACTTGCGAGGGTAAAACAGACATGTGTATTGCATAAATCGTTCATTATTTTACCACACAGCAACAATTATGCGATACAGACAAACATGAAAGTTTTGGGAAATGGCGCTCAAGTTTTTTTTTGTTTTTGCACGTGACAAATTTAATGTTGATTACATTATAGCCAAATTATTATTATTATACAGCCTACTAGAAAATTATAATTTTGCTGATAAAATGCAAATATTTTATAACAAATTACTTAAGTATTGTGAAATAAAAATAATTTGATAATAATCAAAAAAATCGGCCTAATAAGTTCTTTTTGTAACAACAAACAGGTTTTATGTCGCTGAAAATCCATTTACATAATTTTGAATGAATAAATGTGTTCCTAACATACACATACAATTTTCAGCGACATAAAACCTGTTTGTTGTTACAAAAAAAACTGTATTACCCGGTTAAATTTAAAATGCTCTGTTTACTCGCATATAATTTGCAGTTAGGTACTAACTTAACTTTGTAGGGATAATTCTAGTATGCAGTAGTGTGTAATATTATTATGCACGCGTGTTTAAGGCGATACGATGTAATAAGGCTCACTTTATGAGGAAGTGAGTTTAAAATAATGTATTAATTATACACTATGTATTATTATAATACAAACGAAAAAAAAAACTGTAGTTTAGCATTGGAGTGGCGCGTGGCCGAACGGTGTATTGTGAATAGAGGTCATAAAGAGGTTTAAAGACATTATCGACCGACAGCCCTAAAACTATTTGTAAAGCTCTTTCTAAAACGCCGCGTCATTGCTTTTCAACAGACAGAAAGTTCCCATGACTTGGCTTATCTGGTCACCGTTAGAACTCCCATTTTGGAATATTAATAAGGTGTTTTCAGATTAAAATTTCAATTATTTTTGCGCAATATTATATTGATTTTTTCGATATTATTATAATCGGTATGTCGTCGCAGGAAAACATCGTGAGGAAACCAGTTAATATTTTTACAAGCCTTCGCTTGTATCTTGTCACGTTTGAAATGCTTGCCACTGTAAAATGTGGGCATGTGTTTGGACATCAACGATCTGAGTAAACCGTCGCGTCGTAGGGAACCTCCCCTTTACGTTTAAAAAGCAATTGCAAGTCTTGCAACCTGTCACGTATGGAATGCTAGCCACTGAAATGTGGGCATGTGCCAATTGTAATGTTTGGACCCCCGAAACATCAAGGATAAACCGTAGTAGAAAACCTCTTTTCGTCGGTTAAAAAGCAACTCTATTTAGTGGGAAAGAGAAACATTGTAAACTTATAAACTATGGCACCAGTCGTGTCATACAAAATGGCGTATAGAACTGGCAAGTTGTTAACTTTAGAAGGTCGGCTGCACCACAGTCTGAAGGTTTCCAGATATTCTCATTGCATACCTGTATTAAATCACGCCTGTTTCCCAGAGGGGTAGGCAGAGACCACGGCTTTCCACTTACTTTTTTGCTTTATTAAGTCTCATCATATTCTTCATGCATACTCCTCATTTAGAGATTATTTAAATACTTATAGTATTAATATTCTCATTACAGATGGTTTTTTACTTTTTAGTTTTACGCTCAATAATCCGTTTTTAGGGTTCCGTACCCAAAGGGTAAAAACGGGACGACTTCGCTGTCCGTCTGTCTGTCAAAGGGCTGTATCTCATGAACCGTGATAGCTAGACAGTTGAAATTTTCACAGATGATGTATTTCTGTTGTCGCTATAACAACAAATACTAAAAACAGAATATACAACAAACGTGTTTTTTTGCCGTTTTTTATAGACAGTGGTACGGAACTCTTCGTGCGTGAGTCCGACTCGCACTTGGCCGGTTTGATCACCACGGCGTCTGGAGTGCAAAACAATTCCACCCGACTTTGCTTAACTGGTACCTGGATAAAAAGTTATCTTATACTATTTCAGGGCATGAGGAATGTATATTCAAAGATTCATTAAAATATGTTGTTGTTTGGGATGTTTGTGGCGTAAAGCTTGCAACCTTTCACGGATTGAATGCTAACGACCGCAAAATGTAGGCATGTGCCAAATATAATGTTTGGAGGTGCCTCTGACTAACCCCTTTAGACATATTCAAGGATCTGAGCGCCTGGAGATGTGAGAAGATTATTTATATGTTTGTGGCTCAATAACTCTTTAAATTTTAGAACTGTCACTTTGAGGTTACTTGGGATCCCTTGTCGTACAATTCCTGATTTTAAGAGTACAATTAGTGAAATTCCTCCTATATATATATAGCCGAGTGGGAGGTACCTCGACTTTCAATCTGAAGGTTTTTTCTATTCGAAAAATGTATATGCGCATCAAAAACACGTGCTCATAACGGTGAAGGAAAACATCGTGAGGAAACCAGTTAGTATTCTTATAAGCGGCGATGTGCTTGTAACCTGTCATGTAATTCTAACTACATACTGCAAAATGTGGGCATATCACTACATAGTATAAAGCAAAGTCGCTTCCCGCGTCCGTATGTATGCTTATATCTTTAAAACTACACAACGGATTTTGATGCGGTTTTTTTTAATAGATATAGTGATTCAGGAGGAAGGTTTCTATGTATTAAACCCGTGCGAAGCCGGGGCGGATCGCTAGTGCCAAATATAATGTTTGGACGTGGAAAAGGATCTAAGCGTATAATCGATAATCATGTTTTTACAAAATAGCCCTGCAGGCCAGGAAGTATCACACGAACGCTCGTGTTTTAGTTAATTTTAGTCGGTAATCGCAATTAAGTACCTACATGTGGCGTAGGTTAGAGTAGATAAGGCTTGTTTTTTCTATCAAGAAAAATAGATAGCCGACCCGTGACAGATTTCTGTCTTGTGTGGTCAAAACTGATGTTTCATTTTTTGCACACCAGCGCCGTCTATACCAAAGTTTTTTTATCATTTTGGGAATGTTTTTCGTATTTTAAAGTAGGTAATCTATGTTTTATTTGGGCTACAGCCAATTTCATTATAAGCCGTTTTGTCGTTTAAGACTGATTGATTTTTAAACATACAAACATCCTAACAAACTTTGGATGTCATATCATATTATTAGGACTAGCGACTTCGTTTGCGTAGATTTAGGAAATTGATATTTGACGACTTTTACGTAAAACAAAGAAATTTCTGAAAATCCAATAAAAAATTAGGGAAAAAGTAGTTTATGTCCGTCCCAATCTCAAGACTTTAAGCTATCTCTATATGATTTTTTATCATAATCGGCCCAGTGGTTCGTCACAGACAGAGTTACTTTCGTATTTATAATCTAACTAGCGACCCGCCCCGGCTTCGCACGGGTAGCATGTTATTATAGATATATAAACCTTCCTCCTGAATCACTCTATCTATTAAAAAAAACCGCATCAAAATCCGTTGTGTAGTTTTAAAGATATAAGCAAACATACATACATACATACGCGGGAAGCGGAAAGCGACTTTGCTTTATACTATGTAGTGATGTATAAAATTCTCGTGTCACAGTGCTTGTAACCAAACTCCTCCGAAACGGCTTGGCCGATTGTTATAAAACTTTTTGTGCATAATAGGTAGGTATCAGAATTTGTCGGTATTTTTAGCGTAAAGTTCGGGAACTGAAAGTGCTTTTTTCTGTGAGATTATTGAAATTTGACAGGACAACGCTGTCGGGACGCAGCTAGTTTTAATATATTATGCCTCATATCCCTGAGTATCACATAATAACATATCAGCATCATAACACGTTAAACAGCATTACATTTTGCGAAAACTCATGAGCGTTGAAGGGTATTTTTGGGCTTTTACATCGTCAGGGGGAAGGGTTACATTCTGCCTATAAACTGTAATGTACCACGCACGCAAAATGGCGAATATAAAAATGGAAGTTTGGAAGGTCGGCCGCGCCCTGCTTGGTTTTGAAGTCGCCACACTTCGACGGTTTTCAGTTATTCCCAGCATGGTGATATCATGGGCCTCATTGATCCTTGTTTGAGACTTCACCTTGTTCGATCGGCACCACACTGGAGCTCTACATAGCAATAAGGAAAGGATCATTGAAAAAAAAAGGTAGACCCCAAGCTGTGTTTGTTGCCTGATTCTTCTAGGCCTGGTCGCGAGGAATCGGCGTAGCTTTACCTAGTTCCTAAGACGTTTCAAAGTGATCCTTGTGTTGTACAAGCTTCCGACCGCGGCGCTTAGTACCTGGATAAAAAGTATTCTATTTGTTATTCCAGGACATAAGCTAATGCGGCGACGGGCTTGCAACCTGTCACGTGTGGAATGCTAACTATTGCTAAATGTGGGCATAATTTTTTATCACACGTTGGGTTACATTATCGAAGTTTTCATACGGATCCCTAATAGTTAGACATATGGTATTGTTGACTTGTTTGTAGATATTGATGTCCTCTTTAAAACTGTAGTACATCACTTTGCTCTATTGTCAATAATTTCCGCAGCGTACGCGATATAAGGATTTTTTTAGGATTTTTTTTCACACCTTGGGTTACATTATCGAAGTTTTCATACGGATCCCTAACGTTTTTGAAAATATTCTATAGCCTATGTTCATCAGGTATAATGTAGGATTCTAATGGTAAAAGATTTTTTCAAATCAGTCTAGTAGTTTCGGAGCCTATTCGTTACAAACAAACAAACAAACAAACAATCAAATCTTTCCTCTTTATAATATTATTAGTATAGATTAGTATATATAACCAAAGTTAAAGTCAAAAGGTTTAGGTTATTAAAATCACAAGGATCACGTCTTCAACACGACGAGGACGACTTCAAGTTGCTTTCGCATTCATAATATTAGTTTAGATTTTGCCAGCAAACCGAAAGTGGGTTGGTTTTAAACGAATGCACAACGAAACAGTGCATAATTGGAAAATTTCAAAACAGTCATTGCGTTTATCGATTCAAAATGTCTCGCGTTAACTCGGGTGAAACGTGGTTTCTAACTTGCTATGAAGTAGGTGGATTTTTATCGATACATTTTACATTTTTTTTTATTTTGTATTAGCTGCAAAGTAGCCTTTATGTGTTATTCTGTTTCTATTCTGTTATTATGTGCCTAGATGTATAAGTTATATTACTGTAAAGTTTCATTTTAATTTAAGTAGTTTTTGCGTGAAAGAATAACAAACACACACACACATCCACTAACAAACTTTCGCATTTATAATATTAGTAGGATAGTAGGATAGAAATAGATTTACATCTGTCATCCTAACTTTAAAACTGCTCCCGATATTTAAACTGGATGTTCTGACCATGTATCTTGGTCGACATAACTAAAGATTTTGACACGTGTGTGTCTTTATCACGTAATTACCTTTAATTTACTTTCCCGACGTTTCGACTATGTTACAACTATGAATTTTGATTATGTCAAAATCTTTAGTTATGTCTACTAATAATTATCTTGGTCGAATATCACAGAAAAACTAAAAGTGTACCACGCGAGGGAAGCCGCGGGCGAAAGCTTTGCTAAGTTTTAGCCTAGATGGCGCCGAGTGAACTGTCTTGTACTACTATTTAGGTAAGTATACATAACATACATCCTACTAATATTATAAATGCGAAAATTTGTGTGTGTGTGTGTGTGTGTGTGTGTGTGTGTGTGTGTGTGTGAGTATCTAGTACCTATATAAAAATTAAATGCTATTCGCTGGTCCAGTGTTGAGAATGGTTCGTAACAGTCCGAAAAAGCTTTTTGGTTAAGAAAATTGGAAAAGTTAGTCAAAATTTTGTAAAATTCAGGATAAACTGGATTTGTTTTTTTAGAGGGTTAGGCAGAGACCACAGCTTTCCACTTGCTACGATCCTGACATACTTATTTTGCTTCATTCACTCTCATCACTTTCCTCATGCATATTCGTCGGTTTAGTGTTAACTAGGCCTTTTTCCAAAACATCGATAATTTAGTCCAAGAGAATAATACTCTGAGGTCCTCCTCTTCTAACAGCCCTATTTACGCTCGCCTTTTAATGTGTTGGTTGGCCGAGTGGGAGTTACCTCGACTTTCAATCGGAAGGTCGTGCGTTCGAATCCAGGCGTGCATAAATGGATTTAACTGTTCGGAAAATGTATATGCGCATCAGAAAACACGGTGAAGGAAAACCAGTTAGTATTCTTTTAAGCGGCGATGGGCTTGCAACCTGTCACATATGGAATGATAACTGCTGCAAAATGTGGGCATGCGCCAAATGGACGTGACTCTGACTACCCCCACTAGACATCTTCAAAGGATCTAAGCGTCTTGAGATCTGAGAGGATTCCTACCGTAGGTACTTGGGGATTACAGTTGTGATCCTAAGCAAGCCTTTTAATATTAGTAAGGTAAATAATTTAAATGTACAAACCGAATAAAACAGCGCAGAAACTCATTGCTCAAGAAGCAATATCGAATGCAGCGGCTGCAGTTTGCGTTTTTTGTTCGCGACTCAGAAAAATGAAAGTAGGTAGTTGTCTAGTCGAGAATAGACACAGTCGATTTCGATTAGCTAGATTACTTCTCTACAATCTATCACTAAATAGTATAAAACAAAGTTGATTCCCGCTGTCTGTCCCTGTCTATGCTTAGATCTTTAAAACTACGCAACCGATTTTGATGCGGGTTTTTTAGAGTGATTCAAGAGGAAGGTTTATATATATACTCATACACATTACACATGCATAATATAGTAGAGAAACACTGATAATTTTAGAGGTATCTAATGTGATGTCGTAAATAAACACATTTTTTTGCGCTTACATTGCAAAAGCCGGCGAGATACGTAAAAATAATGTACTACAGTATTGTACACCTTAAAAATCTCCATCCAAGCCATATAGCCATACCCATCCAAATTAAATACGTACAGCGAAGCGAGCACGGATCAGCTAGTATTTTATAAAAGAAAGTCGTGATCCGATTTAGCTGAAAATTGGTGGGGAGGTAGCTTAGAACCAGGAGACGGACATAGGATACTTTTTATAACGGGAACTGGAACTTAACACAATATTTTTGATATGTCTAGAGCGATACGAAGTTGACGGAAAACATCGTGAGGAAACCAGTTAGTATTCTTATAAGCGACGGGCTTGCAACCTGTCACGTGTGGAACACTAACTACTGCAAAATGTGGGCATGTGTTTGGAAGTGACTCTGATTACCCCCTTTAGTCATCTTCAAAGATCTGAGCGCATGAAGATCTATAAGGATGTCTACCGTACTTGAGGATTACAGTCGTGATTCTATTTTCTAAAATTAGTTTATTTTAGTTATTTATTTCGCATAATTTATACAGTCATACGTTAGTCAACAGCAATCAGCATATTGACTTAATTTCTGTTGACGTATCTAAATCGCATTACTTTAATAGTAAATTTTATTAAAACTATTCCAATTTGAATACTCTAAGGTTTAAGCTAATTTAGACTCTAATATATACAGAATAAGATCGGACAATTTTTTTGTAGAATTTGTCATAATACGTGACGTGTTTTGTAGACTCATTTTTGCGGGTTGGCTAGGTCTACCAGATGGGATGACCAGAATATCTGGGAAAAAATTCAAAAAGTCGGGATTTTGGGATAATTGTCGGGATAAATAAATTATTACTATTAAAAAGTTATGTTGACTCATTTTTAAAGGACAAGAAAAAAGTAGGTTCTGTATTCGACACATGTAGATGTAGGTACCTACTTAATTTTTTTTAGGTACGACCGCGCACATTTGGTACTACACCCACATTTTGCGATACGTTCTTGATTACTTTAAGAGCTTGTGGTAGGCACCTGGTACTCGATCGCAAGTATGATACTTGTAAACTGATATAGATAGACACGTGTGTCTGGTCGGAGGGATCCTCTCTTGGATTCAAGTCAAACAAAGTCGTAAATTCAGTTGCTAATTGTAGTAATTAGATGTCGTCATTCAAAAAATTGTAGCGCGTGAATTAAGATAGCTATGTAGGAAGAACAGGACGTCTGTCAAAAAATATCTTCTGAAATGTAAGGCGCAAAATACACAGAAGCGATGAAAGATTCGGATACGATGCGGATGAGAGACGGATACGGCACCGATGCGACTTAAATTACATATAAAAGGCAAAGATCTGCTTAAGATCGTTGTTATATAGGTTAATTGTATTCGTACTGTATAACAAACGATACGTGCTCTTCGCACGGCGGTCGGTCGCAACTGCAAGCGAGGTGGCGCGGATTCTCAAGTGATAAATCCGCGCCGCATCCTTTCTGTGTAATTTACGACGCATCTCTTTCATACATTTTGTACGAATAAAATTTGAAGCGACAACAAATCCGATCCACATCCGCATCGTATCCAAATCTTCATCGCTTCTGTGTATTTTGCGCCTTATATTTAAGTGCATATATTTTTCTTATCAAATCTTTGTAGTTGAATTGTAGAAGCTGTTTCCAAACATTACGCTGAGCTGTGACTCGAGTCTCACAGGAAAAATTTACTGGTTTTGCTCTTGCGACAATGTTGCATGAAGTAGTTGGAAAATATTGATCCGTGTGACAGTTAGATTTCACTGACAGTTCTTCGGCCAGGGCTAGCTTGATGGCTCAAAAAAAACTATGTATATTTGCGACATTATCAAACAGCGTCATCTAGCCCCAAACTTAGCAAGCTTGTACAATGGGAACCAATATTACTGCTAGAATACTATTTTTTTTTGTAAATACTTATCCTAATAATATTATAAATGCGAAAGGTTGTGATAAGGCTGCTATGTTTGTTCCCTAATCAAAAATAAACGACAAAACGGATTAAGATGAAATTTGCTGTAGTATGTAGATAAAACCGGCCAAGTGCGAGTCGGACTCGCGCACGAAGGGTTCCGTACTATTATCAAAACGGCAAAAAAATCACGTTTGTTGTACGGGAGTCTCACTTAAATATTTATTTTATGCTGATTTTAGAGAAATACATCATCTGTGAAAATTTCAACTGTCTAGCTATCACGGTTCACGAGATACAGCCTGGTAACAGACAGACGGACAGCGGTGTCTTAGTAGTCCCGTTTTTTACCCTTTAGATACGGAACCCTAGAAACATAAAAAATAATTCATAATATCTCGTAACCTACCTATTTACCTATCTACGTAGTTAGCATTCCACACGTGACAGGTTGCAATCCCGTCGCCGCTTTCAAGAATACTAACAGGTTTCCTCACGATGTTTTCCTTCACTGTTATAAACACGTGTAACGCGCATATAGGTAGGTACATTTTTCGAACAGAAATATCCATTGATGCACGGCCAGGATTCGAACTCGAAATTAATTGGAAATTAATAATATCTACCTAGGTACCTATTTACCTAACTACATGAATTCAATAATTCAATTTCAAACTTTTTATTCGATCATGTGAAGTAGGTACCACCTATTTACCGACTTACTTTACCGATAGTGGTAAAATAGCGCCACCTGCCAGCGGAATCGCAAACCTATTTCATCTTACCTCTCAAACCCCGAGCGGTCGCATGAGACCGCGAAAAGTACCTATAATACGTAGTAACATCAAATGAAACTAGATGGCGCTGGAATGCAAAAATCAAGTTTGTTGTATGGGAGCCCCCCTTAAATATTTATTTTATTCTGTTTTTAGTATTTGTTGTTCGAGCAGCAATAGAAATACATAATCTGTGAAAATTTCAACTGTCTAGCTATCATGGTTCATGAGATACAGCCCTGTGACAGACAGACGGACAGACGGACAGACGGACAGACGGACAGCGAAGTCTTAGTAATAGGGTTCCGATTTTACCCTTTGGGTACGGAACCCTAAAAATTAGAAAAACCGAAAAACAACCCCTCTAAGATAAAAAAAACGCAAAATGGAAGATTTTGGTATAGATGCCGCTGATATGCAAAAAATTAGACATCTTAGACCGATAACATTGGGTTGTCATAGCAACGCATTCTACCAAAAAGGTTGAATTCTACTACGGATGGACGCCTAAACTACTTAACCGATTTTTATCAAACTTTGCACACCGTGTGCAGTTTGATCTAACATAAAAGAGCGGATAGCTTACATCTCAATTTATAGTCGCAATATTATTTTATTACAAATTTTTTATTTATTATCTGACAGTCACAATTATCTGTTAGCTCCAAAAGATTCTAACAGATGGCGATATCTGTTGACACAGCAACACGCGGCCGGGTCTGCTAGTAATCTATGTATTCTATTCTATAATTCTTTAAAAAAGTGATATTCACAAAATTCGATCGATGTGTGTTATGCATTACGAGTATACTTTAAAATATGCAACTTTTGGTATTAAAATAAAAAGAGTCCAATAGAATGTCGTCCCCCTATATTTTAACCCCATTTTATTTAAATTTAAAAAGGGTCACCCTCGAATCCCTCGATTTGTCTCCTATTAAATAAATTAGATTCATCAAAATTGGATTACCCTGTAAAATATCATGCGTAAAAGCCAAAAGTACAAAACTAAAACTTCTCTTCTTACTCTAGGTTTACTTTAATAAATAATAGTACCTGGATGACCGCGCTCTGTTCAGTATTTCATTGCCTGAAAATACGGATAAAAGGACGTTTTATAAAAGAGATAGAGCGATTTATCGCCCCCGAAACACCCTGCATACGAAATTATGAAAATCGTTGGAGCCGTTTCCGAGATTCAGATTATCTATACTAATATTATATAGAGGAAAGATTTAATTGTTTGTTTGTTTGTTTGCATCGAATAGGCTCCGAAACTACTGAACCGATTTGTAAAATTATTTTACCATTAGAATCCTACATTATCCCTGATGAACATAGGCTATAGTATATTTTCAAAAATGTTAGGAATCAGTTTTATAGAAAACATCAACATCAACAAAAAAGATTGTGATATTATATTTCTAACTATTAGGGATCTGTATGAAAACTTCGATAATGTAAGCCAACGTGTGAAAAAAATAGCGAAAAAAATCCTTATATCGCGTACGCTGTAAAAAATATTGACAATAAAGCAAAGTGATGTACTGCAGTTTTAATAGAGGACATCAATTTCTACAAAAAAGTCCGTAATACCATTAACTATTAGGGATCCCTATTAAAACTTTAGATTTCATTACTTTTTAGATATAAACAAGCAGCTCCATCGAGACTTGGCTAGTTATTTACAGAATGTTTTTGGTGGAATCATTTTTTCAATATAAACCGTTTATTTGAAAATTAAAATGCCAACAATGAATATGAATAAACGTTTTTCTTTCTTTCTTTCTTTTCTTTCAACAACCAGCGCTCTAACTCACTCTAGTTAATAATAAATGATTTGATTTCAGGTTAGTATGTACCTATACCTTCTGTGGCCTGAGCACGAACCACTATCGTATCGACAACCTATCGTCCAAATGTCAAAACTGACTCTTTTTGTATAGGTAGTAAAAGTGTCAGTTTTGGCATTTGGACGATACGTTGTCGATATAATACTGGTTCATGCTAACCCCCCTGAACAAAAACTACTAAAAGGCGACCACTGTGCGTTTTAAAACGCTCAAAACACAATTTTCGATCAAAACAAATATTATCCTCAAATAAACAGTACATTTCGAAGCGAGATAAGGAGCGAACCTCTGACCGGCGTTTATCATTTCCAAAATGTTACGTCAAGCGAGATAGCTTATCGTGTTTTTGAGTTGAAAAAACGCTTTTAGGGCCGTACTAGGGAAGTGTGGAAACAGTTATATAATAATAACGAGGATTTTTATAGCTAGGTTGGTAGTAACTCTGCATTTTACGCTGTAGGTTGTGTTCGATGCCCACCAAGGACAAATTTGGTGTGATGAACATAGATGTTTGTGTTTGTTCTGTGTCTGAGTGTTACAATGTATTATAATATGTTTTTACAAAAAAAAGTATATTGTATTATACCCAACATATGACATGCACTTCTTACCTAGTGGTAATACATAATTAAAAAACCGGCCAAGTGAGAGTCGGACTCGCGCAAGAAGGGTTCCGTACCCAAAGTGTAAAAAAGGGATCCTATTACCTAAAACTTTGCTGTCCGTCTGTCTGTCCGTCGGTCTGTCACAGGGCTGTATCTCGTGAAATAATAAAATAAATATTTAAGTGGGGCTCCCATACAACAAACGTGATTATGTTTGCGGTTTGTTATAGATAATGGTAAGGAACCCTTCGTGCGCGAGTCCGACTCGCACTTGGCCGGTATTTTTATTTATTTTATTTTATTCTATGAGCACAACGCGAGCAGAGCCATCGGCTACAGCTAGTGTTGAATTGAATCTGCGTAAAAGAGGCGTCCCAAACCGGTGGGATGTTACTGGGTTTTGTTGTGAATAATGATAAAATAGCCCTTATCTAGTTTCTATGTAGTGTAGAGATATTATATATTTTTGTAAATTAGGTAGGTACTCAGTTTCGTGGTTGAGATATCAAGCGATATATATTTGTCTACTAGTTTAAATACACAAATTTTAATAGTGGTTTCTTTTATATTTGTTCTATCTCACGAAGGCGGGTGAGCATTACTTGTAGTTGTGTTGGCCGAGTGGGAGGTACCTCGACTCTCAATCTGAAGGTCGTGGGTTCGAATCCCGGCGTTCAACAATGGATTTTTCTGTTCGATAATTGTATATGCGTATCAAAAACACGTGCTCAAAACGGTGAAGGAAAACATCGTGAGGAAAGTATTCTTATAAGCGGCGATGGGCTTGCAACCTGGCACGTATGGAATGCTAACTGCTGCTAAATGTGGGCATGTGCCAAATATGATGTTTGGACGTGCCTCTGACTACCCCCACTAAAAATCTTCATAGGATCTAAGCGTCTGGAGATCTGAGAGGATGTCTACTGTACTTGAGGATTACAGTCGAGATCCTATTTAATTTATTTTTTATGTATAGACACGCGCTTTGGTATGAGATACTAAGTGCTTCCTAGCTTACGCACACATAAACATTGTTTCACGTGTACCTACACACACAATTAAGACCAACCCGCGGCCCGCGTTCGTGAAATGGAAGTCATGGCTCAACAGCTTTAAAGCCAGGGGCAGTACCACGAGCTCAAAAGTCATATTTATACAATACTAGCAATCCGCCCCGGCGTCGCATGGGTGTAATAATGATTTTATGGCAATTTTTTTACACCTTGGGTTACACTATCGAAGTTTTCATACGGATCCCTAATAGTTAGACATATGGTATCACAGACTTTTTAGTAGATATTGATGTTTTCTATAAAACTGTAGTACATCACTTTGCTCTATTGCCAATACTTTCTGCAGCAAACGCAATATAAGGATTTTTTTTGAATTTTTTTTCACACTTTGGGTTACATTATCGAAATTTTCATACGGATCCCTAACGTTTTTGAAAATAATCTATAGCCTATGATCATCAGGGATAATGTAGAATTTTAATGGTAAAAGATTTTTTAAAATCGGTTCAGTAGTTTCGGAGCCTATTCGATACAAACAAACAAACAATCAAATCTTTCCTCTTTATATTATTAGTATAGAACTATAGAAGTATAGACTAATCACGGTGGGAAAGTTACACTTACAAAGCAATACGAACTCATAGCATTGTCACTTTCGCACCTCGAGTAACATTGTTTTGATATTACTTTAGGAGCTTGTGGCCCCGCGACCGACATCAGCATTTATATATTTTTTTGCAATATTGATGTCATCAATCATAAATAGGGTGATAGGGGTGTATGGAAGAAAGAAACATGTTGTACCGACCCCACTAAAGTGGAATAAGGGTATAGATAGAAAGAAAGAAAGAATACATTTATTTATAGGGAGATGAATTAAGATGATGTACTCGTAAAATACGTGTTCTCTTTTTACAAGCTTTTTAAGAGCCGTGTTGGCCGAGTGGGAGGCACCTCGACTGTCAATCTGAAGGTCGTGGGTTTGAATCCCGGCGTGCATCAATGGAATTTTCTGTTCGAAAAATATATATGCGCATCAAAAACACGTGCTCAAAACGGTGAAGGAAAACATCGAGAGAAAACCAGCTAGTATTAATATAAGCGGCGATGGGCTTGCAACTTGTTACGTATGGAAAGTTAACTACTACATGTGGGCATGTGCTATATATAATGTTTGGACGTGCCTCTGACTACCCCCACTAGACATCTTCAAAGGATCTGAGCGTCTGGAGATCTGAGAGAATGTCTACCGTACTTGGGGATTACAGTCGTGATCCTATTTATATTTCACTTGCATCGTACGTTTGTTTTTTGTAACTTACAAACTTTGCAAAGCATTTGACCATTTGTTTGTATCCAATTGAGTTGAAATTTTGCATACACCTTTGGTTCTAGGTGACAATACAATAATATGATGAAAGCGAGCTGATCTGATAATGGAGTCAGGAGTTTTTGACAGACCCTCACAACGAAACTCCCTAAATACTTCGATTGAGTAAAAACTTTGCATTCTTGTCAAGTTCCGATGATAATGCTATATGATGTGGCAGGTGATATCGAGGATATAGGAGGAGATCGCTGGTGATCGATGGTAAATATTTTTCAACAGAATATTTATTCTTCTTCGCTTCTGAATGGAGCAATTTAGTTGCTCGTGTAGGAGCACATTAAAGGTCGTGGGTTGCACTATTTGTGTTTTGCGGATCAATAAAAATGCAGTTTCCTGTGTATACCGGATTATGACGGTGCGATAAAGACAAGAAACAAGCGACAGTTATTTCCGTGATGTGGTTACAATGTCTGTGTGAGGAATGGAATTTTACATGCACATAATCCTACTATCCTACTAATATTATAAATGCGAAAGTTTGTGAGTGGGTGTGTGTGTGTGTGTGTGTGTGTGTGTGTGTGTGTGTGTGTGTGTGTGTGTCTTTATCACTCTTTCACGCAAAAACTACTGAACGTATTAAAATGAAACTTAATATAGCTTAATATAGCTTAAACATCAGAATAACACATAAGCTACTTTTTATCCAGGTACCACCCCACCCGTGCGAAGCCGGAGCGAGCAGCTAGTATTATAAATGCGAAAGTTTATGAGTATGTGTGTGTTTGTTACTCTTTCACGCAAAAACTACCGAACGGATTAAAATGAAACTATAGGAATGAAACATTAGGCTACTTTTTATCTAGGTACAACAACCGTGCGAAGCCGGGGCAAGCAGTTAGTAAATAATCCTAATAATATTTTAAATGCGAAAGTTTGTGATAAGGCTGCTATGTTTGTTCCATAATCAAAAATAAACGATAAAACAGATTAAGATGAAAAGTTGCTGTAGTATGTAGATAAAAAATCAGAATAAATAAAGGGGAACTTAAAATCCGAAAAACAACCCTTAAATGATAAAAAAACGCAAATAGGATGATTTTGGTATAGATGGCGCTGGTGTGCAACAAATCTGACATCACAGACTAAAAACATTTAGTCGTCATAGCAACGCAGTTTTGACTAATGAATGATACGCATTCTACCAAAATTCATAACTTATTTTATCAGTACAAGGTTTGTAGGGAAAAAAATTAAAGTTGCCTGAAATAGCTTTTTCCTAAGCGATTATTAAAAATTGACAGGACAAAGTCTGTCACGGGTCGGCTAGTAATACATAAAATCACGCCTGTTTTCAAGCTAGGCAGAGACCACGGCTTTCCACTTGCTACGATCCTGACATACTTATTTTGCTTCATATTCACTCTCATCATTTTCCTCATGCATGCTCGTAGGCTTAGAGTACTCTTGACCTGGCCTTTTTTTCAAAACGGCACCAATTTGGTCCAGGAAAATACGCCGAGGTCTTCCTCTTTCAACGTTCCCAATCACACTAGAATAGAATGGAATTTTAGGACAAAGAATTGTGTCATCTTTTGTACCAAATTCAAATTCAAATTTAAAAATCATTTATTTTAATAAAATCACTCGGATCACTTTGAAACGTCTTAGGAACTAGGTGAAGCTACGCCGATTCTACACGACCAAGTCTAGAAGAATCAGGCAACAAACACGGCTTGGGGTCTACCTTTTTTTAGGGTTCCGTACCCAAAGGGTATGAGTATGAGTATGAGCCATGATAGCTAGACAGTTGAAATTTTCACAGATTATGTATTTCTATTGCTGCTCAAACAACAAATACTAAAAACAGAATAAAATAAATATAAGGGGGGCTTGCATACAACAAACATGATTTTCGCATTTTAGCGCCATCTAGTTTCATTTGATGTTACTACGTTATTATAGGTACTTATCGCGGTCTCATGCGACCGCTCGGGGTTTGAGAGGTAAGATGAAAGATGTTTGCAATTCCGCTGGCAGGTAGCGCTATTTTACCACTATCGGTAAAGTAAGTCGGTAAATAGGTGGTACTTCACATGATCGACTAAAAAGTTTGAAATTGAATTATTGAATTCATGTAGTTAGGTAAATAGGTACCTAGATAGATATTATTAATTTCAGATTAATTTCGAGTTTGAATCCTGGCCGTGCATGAATGGATATTTCTGTTCGAAAAATGTATATGCGCGTTACACGTGTTTATAACGGTGAAGGAAAACATCGTGAGGAAACCTGTTAGTATTCTTGAAAGCGGCGACGGGCTTGCAACCTGTCACGTTTGGAATGCTAACTACGTAGTTAGGTAAATAGGTAGGTTACGAGATATTATGAATTATTTTTTATGTTTTTAGGGTTCCGTACCTAAAGGGTAAAAAACGGGACTACTAAGACACCGCTGTCCGTCTTTCTGTTAACAGGCTGTATCTCGTGAACCGTGATAGCTAGACAGTTGAAATTTTTACAGATGATGTATTTTTCTCTAAAAACAGCATAAAATAAATATTTAAGTGGAAAATCACGTGATTTTTTTGCCGTTTTGATAATAATAGTACGGCACCCTTCGTGCGCGAGTCCGACTCGCACTTGGCCGGTTTTTTTAATGATCCTTTCCTTAATGCTATGTAGAGCTCCAGTGTGATGCTAATGCACCCTTCTGACAGTTGGTTCATTGCTTGCTAGTCATTATGATGCCTTACTACAAGCTCTTAAAGTAATTGTGACAAGTGTTCAGTATTATAAAAAAAAAAAACAAAATAAAAAATAGAATCACGACTGCAATCCCCAAGCACGGTAGCTATCCTCCCAGATCTACTGTAAAGTTTCATTGTAATCCGTTCAGTAGTTTTTGCGTGAAAGATTAACAAACACACACACAAACTCAAAAACTTATTTATAATATTAGTAAGATTAGGATAGGATTCGGGTCCGGCCGCTCTGATGTAGTGATGTAGTGCGTAGAGATGCGACCAAATGTGTCTATTTTCCTGTCTGTCTTTTTTAGGGTTCCGTACCCAAAGGGTAAAAACGGGACCCTATTACTAAGACTTCGCTGTCCGTCTGTCTGTCACAGGGCTGTATCTCTGGCTTTCATTTGCATAAAAATGCACTAACTAGTGTTCAAATGCCAAAGTTATGGCAGGAAGTCTTGTCTATTTTAAGCAAATTGACCTTTTAAATCCTCCTAGCGACTCGGTTCTGACGCCTCCATTGCGGTCACGTAAAGACAAAAGTCGGTTAGATAGTATAGCTGTCCGTATGTCCAAGCTAGTGGAAAATCACGCGATTTCGTCCACGTAAAGTTATTTTCAAACATACTTCAACCCCCGCTGCACCCCTTAAGAAGTTGAATTTCGGGAAATCATTTTTAGGGTTCCGTACCCAAAGGGTAAAAACGGGACCCTATTACTAAGACTTCACTGTCCGTCTGTCTGTCCGTCTGTCTGTCACAGGACTGTATCTCATGAGCCATGATAGATAGACAGTTTAAATTTTCACAGATTATGTATATCTGTTGCTGCTCTAACAACAATAACATAATAAAATAAATATTTAAGGGGGGCTCCCATACAACAAATATGGTTTTTTTTATAGATTATGGTACGGAACCCTCTGTGCGCGAGCCCGACTCGCACTTGGCCGGTTTTTTTAGTACACCCCTACACCCTTTATATTTTGCTGATATCCGCCAAACAAACGGACGGACGGACAGCGAAGTCTTAGTAATAGGGTTCCGATTTTACCCTTTGGGTACGGAACCCTAAAAACTAAAAACAGAATAAAATAAATATTTTAGTGGGGGGCTCCCATACAACAACCGTGATTTTTTTGACGTTTTTAAGGTTCCGTACCCAAAGGGTAAAAACGGGACCTTCTGTCTGTCCGTCGACGTTTTTTTGCCGTTATTTTATAGACATTGGTACGGAACCCTACGTGCGCGAGTCCGTCTCGCACATGGCCGGTTTTTTATAAACGTGCACACCTTAAAGTAACAACAATGGTCTCCAACGGCCGCCATGACCTTCGCTGCAGACTATAGCTGGATTACAATAAATCCCTGCGCACGGGATTGGCTTAGGTCACGGTAGTTGAACCTGAAACCGGTATTATTGGACCGGTTCAAGCGCATACGAAATGACCTATTTAAAATGGGCCACTGGTAATAGATGCGATGTTTTATAATACACTAGCTGACCCGTGCCCGTTTCGCTGTGCGTAAGACATTTCTAATACCATCGTGAACTTTTTTGTAGACGTTTTTAAGGTGTACAATACTGTAGTAAATTTTTTTGATATATCTCGTGGGGTTCAGCCAGCATTTGCAATGTAAGCGCAAAAAAATGTGTTTATTTACGACATCACATTAGAAACCTCTAAAATTATCAGTGTTTCTCTACTATATTATGCATGTATTATACATATAAACCTTCCTCCTGAATCACTCTATCTATACAAAAAAACCGCATCAAAATCCGTTGTGTAGTTTTAAAGATATAAGCAAACATACATACATACATACATACGCGGGAAGCGGAAAGCGACTTTGCTTTATACTATGTAGTGATAATCGTTCGGTTAAAAAAGGTCAAGCAGATGTAGGTTACAAATTGTAAAAATAATTAAAACCGGCCAAGTGCGAGTCGCACGAAAAAAAACGGCAAAATAATCACGTTTGTTGTATTGCTCCACTTAAACATTTATTTTATTCTGTTTTTAGCATTTGTAGTTATAGCGGCAACAGAAATACATCATCTGTGAAAATTTCAACTCTAGCTATCACGGTTCATAAGATACAGCCCTGTGACAGACAGACGGAAAGCGAAGTCTTAGTGATAGGGTCCCGTTTTTACCCTTTGGGTACGAAACTCTAAAAATAAAAAGAATAATGCTGGTAGTAGCTCTGCCTTCTGCGCTGTAGGTTGTCGGTTCGATCGCCCTTAAGGCAAATAATATTTGTATGATCACGTCAAAAACGTGACGTTGACATTAGTCACGGTGGTACTGATCCATGGCCGGCGCGTAGTCCGCCTTTGCTTTTCGAATAAATTAATGATATAAATTATGTATAATTACTTATCATAAACCTATCTTAGTAGAAATCTAGATCTACATATTACCTATCTTTAACAATAAATCACAAGTTGATCTTAATAGTATAGGTATCAAAGTATTTCGATCATAAATTCTAAAACGTATCATTTTGAAATAATATCTTTATCGTGAAAAGTTTCTGCTATTATGTTTTAGAAATCTAGGTAGGAACCTGAAGTAATACATTTATAAAAATAGGAGATGTGGCTTGTTCAGAAGTATTTCTTTTTTCGTTTCGAAAAAGAGCAATCGTCGATATACAGGGCCTTAAGAGCCTGTGGTATGGCCCCTGGTATTCTTAGTCGTTAAACAAGCAATTTTGAGGTAAATGTAACAGCGATTGAGATGAAAACGATGACAGTTTTATGTCAGCGTGTTATTCTTAGTCACATTCTTTACTATTGACGCAAAATCAAAATTTATATTTATCTTTGGAATCATAAATTTTTTGGTTAAACACTTGGTGTCGTGTATGTCTAACTCACAAGTAAGCCGAGCGTTTCTTCGTGTGATAGTTTCGATCCTTAGCACCTCTTGGGTTCATTTAAATGCAGTTCAAAGAGAATGATGGAATTCATCATAATTTTTTTCTCCTTTTCTCACTTATGGTGATAGATAAGTGAAATTTTTTAAGTTTTGTATGGGCTGAGTCTACCCGGATAAGACAGAAAAAGTGATAAAACTGCATAATATTGAAAACCATCAAATTAAAATAAAAATGGCTTTGATTTAGGTAGCGAATTATCTAACGAATTATATAAAAAATCACTATTTAGCTATTCATAGTTTTGATTAAAAACGAAACTAGTGTTTTTGAAGAGTCAACTTTGGAAAATAAATCTATCGAGAAAAGTTTCACCAATCGTGTTTCTGTCTGTAATTTATCTTAGATTAAATCCTTAAGTTATCTTTGTCATAAAAAACAAAACTGTCAACAGGCCGCTTGCCTGACCACAACCCTCTTTGGGATTTTCAGAAATTGTATGCTAAGGGTTCCCGAGATTATTGCATTTGAAAATGGTCCGTTTATTTAATTCAGACTGACAATAAATTTTATTAATATGTTCTTTTTTGTTTCAGGTACAAAATAGATCTTATTAAACCCACCAGAAGCACTACATTCCAATCTAGATATCTAGTAAACCTACTCGAAATCAAGTACCTTATCTGAAATTATTTAGAAATTAGGATATAAAATTTTGTAAAAATTGACCAAAATTTTCTACCAAACTTTAATGAAACTTCCCTATATCCTGCCTTCGATATACCAAAGCCTTTAGACTCTAGAGTTTATTGTATAGTTAGAAAGAGAAGAAAGTTGCAAAGATGATGCCTCAGCAGTACTGCCTCAGGTGGAAACATCATCATTCGAATGTACAGAACATGTTCGCACAGCTACTGGAGAAAGGTTAGTAAAATTATCTTTATTATTTACAAGGTTAGCTTGTAACGGCGAACTTCGTATCGCTTTGGAATTAACAAATGTTGTGTTAAGTGCTCGATCCCGTTCCTGTTTCCGTTAAAAAGTAGTCCTATGTCCGTCTCCTGGTTCTAAGCTACCTCCCCACCAATTTTCAGCCAAATCGGTACAGCCGTTCTTGAGTTATAAATCGACTTTCTTTTATATTTATAGATTTATATTATTATATTATATATATACTAGCGACCCGCCCCGGCTTCGCACGGGTAGCATGTTATTATACATATAAACCTTCCTCCTGAATCACTCTATCTATTAAAAAAATCATCAGAATCCGTTGTGTAGTTTTAAAGATATAAGCAAACATACATACGCGGGAAGCGGAAAGCGACTTTGCTTTATATTATGTAGTGATTTCATTGTCTGAAAAAACTGATAAAACGACGTTTGCTAAAAAAAACCGGCCAAGTGCGAGTCGGACTCGCGCACGACTGAAAAAAATTACGTTTGTTGTATGGGAGCCCCTTACATATTTATTTTATTCTGTTTTTAGTATTAGTTGTTATAGCGGCAACAGAAATACATAATCTGTGAAAATTTCAGCTGTCTAGCTATCACGGTTTATAAATACAGCCTTGTGACAGACAGACGGACAGCCAAGTCTTAGTAATAGGGTCCCGATTTTACCCTTTGGGTACGGTATCCTAGAAAATGAAATGTTCAGTAATTCCCAACTAAGTAATCATCTCAAGTCTTCAGGCTCTAAGATCCTTGAAGATTCCTGAATGGGGTAGTCAGAGGCACGTTCAAACATTACATTTTGCAATATATTAAGTATGGAATGCTAACTCTAGGCTACTGTAAATGTGGGCATGTGATAAATAGATAAAAAAAAAGATAAAACTTATATTTTCTATTTTGATAACATAGAATAGAAAAGATTAGCATGTTCTTTAATATTGACTGTTGAAAGTATATGTTGGTACAGCAGTGCTCTATCTGGACGTAGATACCTACAATATTTTTTACAAGCAATGCTGCAACGTTGGAAAATATTTTTTAATGACAAGCTTTTGTAAAATCATTTAAAACATCGAGCACCAGCGCGCTATCCTGTCACATCATATAACATTTGTCATCGGAACTTGACAAGAATGAAAAGATTTTACTCAATCGAAGTATTTACTAAAAAAAATCTGTTGTGAGCGACTTGACAGCTTCTGACTAAATCATCAGATCAGCTCGCTGTCACCATATTATTGCATTGTCACCTAAGTTACATAAGTATGCCAAATTTCAGCTTAATCGGTTGAAGTTGCAAGATTCCACCTTAACATACATAGTTACATACTACATTGCAAGTTAAATAAAAGCTTGTAAAAATTATGGTATCTAGCCAAAAATGGGTTAAAAGTTTAGAAATGCCCATTGACTATCCCCATCAACTGGACTTTTTGTCCAGAAATCCCCATTGGCAACATGGCAACTCATTTAGTTTGTAATGGGAATTTTAGGACTTTTTGTCCAGAAATCCCCATTGATGTATCCCCTACTAAAAGCAGCTAGCACAACAATCCCAACAATTTCTTAATGTGTTTAGCGTGCTAGGAAGGACTCTTCATGCTCTGTTTGACGCTAAAAACGTGACTAGTTTATTATTTTGGTTAAAATATACATTATTACAGTATTATAATTTTATCCTCATCAATATACAAATAAAAAAAGATGGTTATCATGATCAGACAAGTTATATCGGAATAGGTGATTAATAAAACTGGATACTATTTTCGGCATCATTATCTATTCTAAGAATTAAAAGTCCTGTCTGACTGACAACTCTGTTGGTAGTAGCTCTGCCTTCTGCGCTGTAGGTTGTGGGTTCGATCCCCACCTAGGACAAATATTTGTGTGATGAACATAGATGTTTGTTCCGTGTCTGAGTGTTATTATGTATCATATGTATGTATTTACAAAAGGTCGTGGGTTCAAGTCTTTTTTGTTCGAATAATTTATATGCGAATTAAAACACGTGCTCAAAACGGTAAAGGAAAACATCGTAGGAAACCAGTTAGTATTCTTATAAGCGGCGATGGGCTTGCAACCTGTCACGTATGGAATGCTAACTACTGCAAAATGTGGGCATGTGCCAAATGTAATGTTTGGACGTGCCTCTGACTAACCCCTTCAAGGATCTGAGCGCCTGGAGATCTGAGAGGATGTCTACCGTAATGGGGATTACAGTCGTGAATTCGTGATACTATTTTTTTTTTGTCTTATTGCGTAGGGGATTTTACGAAATTCAGTATCTGTAGGTTTCAGAATGGTCGTAGGGGGGTTAGGTGGGTAACTGTTGGTGGGGTAGTAGACCCTGTTGAAGAGACCCTTTTCGAATTTTACCTGTGTTGTGTATTGTGTATCCTTTGGCCTCCGAGGTTTTATGATTAAAATAAAAGACTTTGCCTGTATAGAATAGTATAGGTTTATTCGAATCCTACGCAAGCAAAGCAGCCGGCTGCAGCTACTATTTTTTATAATATATTCATCAAATTTGGAATTTAAATATCAAGATTTCTCCTTTTTAGATAACATCTCAGATTAAATTTAGAAAAAAACAATAAAAATAATGTTTATTTTTAAAATAGCTCCGAGACTGGTTTTATAAGATTGTGCCTCGTAACAGTGAGTGAATTTATGATCAGATATTTATAATGTTGTAAGTTTTATTTAAAACGACGCAAAAAATAACGAAAACGTGCGAGTCGGACTCGCGCACGAAGGGTTCCGTACCATCACTACATAGTATAAAGCAAAGTCGCTTTCCGCTTCCCGCGTCTGTATGTAATATGTAATATGTATGTATGTATGTTTGCTTATATCTTTAAAACTACACAACGGATTTTGATGCTGTTTTTTTTTATAAATAGAGTGATTCAAGAGGAAGGTTTATATGTATAATACATGCATAATATAGTAGAGAAACACTGATAATTTTAGAGGTTTCTAATGTGATGTCGTAAATAAACACATTTTTTTGCGCTTACATTGCAAATGCTGGCTGAACCCCACAAGATATATCAAAATAATGTACTACAGTATTGTATACGTCTACAAAAAACACTACGTAATAATATTTACATCTTACTGATATTACAAATTCGAAAGTTTGTAAGGTTATTTGTGTCTCAATCACATCCAAACGATCAAAGAGATTTTGATTAAACTTGAAATATGTTAGCTTATGTCCTGGAATAGCTAAATAAAAACCGGTCAAGTGCGAGTCGGACTCGCGCACGAAGGGTTCCGTATCATTAACTATAAAAACGGCAAAAAAATAATGTTTGTTGTATGGGAGCCCCCCTTTAGAGCAGTATGTCTTACGCACAGCGAAGCGGGCACGGGTCAGCTAGTTATCTATAAAAAAACTGCAAAATAATCAGGTTTCTTGTATGGGAGCCCCATTTAAATTCTTTATTCTGTTTTTAGTATTTGTTGTTATAGCGGCATCATAAATACATCATCTGTGAAAATTTCAACAGTCTAGCTATCACGGTTCATGAGATACAGCCCTGTGACGGACAGACGGACAGCGAAGTCTTAGTAATATGGTCCCGTTTTTACCCTTTGGGTACGGAACCCTAAAAATGATAGGCCCCAAGCCGTGTTTGTCGCCTGAGGCTTGGTCGCGAGGAACAGGCGTAGCTTCACCTAGCTCCTAACACGTTTCAAAGTGATCCTTGTGATTTTATTGAAATTTGATTTTGAAGTAACTTTATACCACTTCACTTAGCAATGGGTGAAGCCAGGCTGTGGATGATAATGATGATGTTAGTATGTTTGTTTGGGTCAAGTAAGACAAGATAAATAATATATCTTACACAACTTACAACTGTTTACGTAATTGCATAATTATTATCAGTCTGACACTTGCGTCTGTCTGTCTGGCTGTCTGGACGGGATATTTAATAAATATTCATAGCTCGTGTTAATGCCAAATTCCAAGTTCGAAATAACATATTGGAACAGGTTATGTAGCAAAATTAAGAAATTCAATCGAAGAGTCGTCGTGAGGTCATTTAATTACGGAAAAAAGTTGTTTGTGCAGAGTAATGATAATAGACAGAGCAAATAGCTCAGTTGGTAGTTACTCTGCCTTCTGCGCTGTAGGTTGTGGGTTCACTGGGTTCGATCCCCTCCCAGGGCAAATATTTGTGTGCTGAACATAGATGTTTATTCTGTGTCTGGGTGTTACTATCACTACATAGTATAAAGCAAAGTCGCTTCCGGCTTCCCGCTTCCCGCGTCTGTATGTATGTATGCTTATATCTTTAAAGCTACACAACGGATTTTGATGCGGATTTTTTTAATAGATAGAGTGATTCAAGAGGAAGGTTTATATGTATAATACATGCATAATATAGTAGAAAAACACTGATAATTTTAGAGGTTTCTAATGTAATGTCGTAAATAAACACATTTTTTTTGTCTACAATATAGTCCGCGATGGTATTAGAAATGTCTTACGCACAGCGAAGCGGGCACGGGTCAGCTAGTGTATAATAAATAAATAAATAAATAAATAAATATTGGCGGACTTTACACACAGCGCCATCTAAATACTAAAAACAGAATAAAATAAATATTTAAGTGGGGCAACATACAACAATCGTGTTTTTTTGCCGTTTTTTATAGATAATGGTACGGAACCCTTCGTGCGCGAGTCCGACTCGCACTTGGCCGGTTTTTTTTATTTAACTAATATAACTAATAAATGATTATTGGTTATATTGAGATAATCATCTGAATATACATGGATGGGTATATTCAGATGATTATACCTCTGACATGTTACTCAAAACTTTTAAAAATAGCGTATTCATTTAATAACGTTTCAAAAAAGAATTTGTTTTGAAATCTAGAATTCAAAACACTACGTAATAATATTTACATCTTACTGATATTACAAATTCGAAAGTTTGTAAGGTTATTTGTGTCTCAATCACATCCAAACGATCAAAGAGATTTTGATTAAACTTGAAATATGTTAGCTTATGTCCTGGAATAGCTAAATAAAAACCGGTCAAGTGCGAGTCGGACTCGCGCACGAAGGGTTCCGTATCATTAACTATAAAAACGGCAAAAAAATAATGTTTGTTGTATGGGAGCCCCCCTTTAGAGCAGCAACAGAAATACATAATCTGTAAAAAAATCAACTGTCTAGCTATCATGGTTGATGAGATACAGCCCTGTGACAGACAGAAAAACAGACAGACGGACAGCAAAGTCTTAGTAATAGGGACCCGTTTTTACCCTTTGGGTACGGAACTCTAAAAAAAAAAAAACGTTCGTTGTATGGTAGCCCATTTTTATTCTGATTTTAGTATTTGTTGTTATAGCGGCAACAGAAATACATCATCTGTGAAAATTTCAACTGTCTGGCTATCACGGTTCATGAGAAACGGATCACCAGGTAAAAAGATATGGGTAATTGTTTTTTTTTTTTTCATTTAAAAAAAAAAAAAAAACATTTAACCTCCTTTTTAGTCGGTCGAAAATATGCCGAGGTGTTGCTCTTCCAACAGTCTCATTCACACTCGCCCATACAAAAATAATATGTTTAGCATATATTTTGAAACCGGTTAGACAAAGTCTAAAATCGTCCATTCTAATATCGAGCTAGATTCTTAGAATGTCTTTTAATTAAGGGGCAGATCGCTTCCGCAGATAAAATGTCTACTATCCTAGACTTTTTATCTACGCTAATTATACATACATATCAGACGGTAAATAGTTATTTTACTCAATAAATGAAGAGATAGATTGGTGAAGTTTTTTAAAGATGTTTTAAACTAGGATATTATATTTAAAACTAGCGACGGGTGCAAAGCTGATACCAAAATATATATTACAGAATGTCTTTGTATACTCGTTAACAGCATTTAAAATATAAAAAAAGTCGCGCTGATTTGAAATCTTAAAATTATCAGTGGTTCTCTAATATATTAAGCATGTTATTATACATATAAACCTTCCTCCTGAATCACTCTATCTATTAAAAAAAACCGCATCAAAATCCGTTGTGTAGTTTTAAAGATATAAGCAAACATACATACAGACATACATAAAGACGCGGGAAGCGAAAAGCGACTTTGCTTTATATAGTGATGGCTTGATTTACACATTGTAGAATAGTATTTAGTTTATTGAAATTATAGTTTCTATACGGAACACGCTCTTGCTTGAGCGTGTTGGCCGAGTGAGTGCAAGGTGCCTTCAGTTGGTTTTTAGGGTTCCGTACCCAAAGGGTAAAATCGGAACCCTATTACTAAGACTTCGCTGTCCGTCTGTCTGTCCGTCTGTCCGTCTGTCCGTCTGTCCGTCTGTCCGTCTGTCTGTCTGTCACAGGGCTGTATCTCATGAACCATGTTAGCTAGACAGTTGAAATTTTCACAGATTATGTATTTCTATTGCTGCTCGAACAACAAATACTAAAAACAGAATAAAATAAATATTTAAGGGGGGCTCCCATACAACAAACTTGATTTTTGCATTCCAGCGCCATCTAGTTTCATTTGATGTTACTACGTATTATAGGTACTTTTCGCGGTCTCATGCGACCGCTCGGGGTTTGAGAGGTAAGATGAAAGAGGTTTAGAATCCGCTGGCAGGTGGCGCTATTTTACCACTATCGGTAAAGTAAGTCGGTAAATAGGTGGTACTTCACATGATCGAATAAAAAGTTTGAAATTGAATTATTGAATTCATGTAGTTGGGTAAATAGGTACCTAGGTAGATATTATTAATTTCCAATTAATTTCGAGTTCGAATCCTGGCCGTGCATCAATGGATATTTCTGTTCGAAAAATGTACCTATATTACACGTGTTTATAACAGTGAAGGAAAACATCGTGAGGAAACCTGTTAGTATTCTTGAAAGCGGCGACGGGATTGCAACCTGTCACGTGTGGAATGCTAACTACGTAGTTAGGTAAATAGGTAGGTTACGAGATATTATGAATTATTTTTTATGTTTCTAGGGTTCCGTATCTAAAGGGTAAAAAACGGGACTACTAAGACACCGCTGTCCGTCTGTCTGTTACCAGTACCGTGATAGCTAGACAGTTGAAATTTTCACAGATGATGTATTTCTCTAAAATCAGCATAAAATAAATATTTAAGTGAGACTCCCGTACAACAAACGTGATTTTTTTGCCGTTTTGATAATAGTACGGAACCCTTCGTGCGCGAGTCCGACTCGCACTTGGCCGGTTTTTATTTCTATTCGACAAAATTATATAAACACGTGCTTAAAACGGTGAAGGAAAACATCCTTGAAGATTTCTAATGGACGCAGTCAGAGGCACTTGTTCACATTTTGCAGTGGTTAGCATTCCACACGTGACAGGTTGCAAGCACATCGCCGCTTTCCTATTTAATTTAGTTCAATTGAGTCATAAAATACTCGACGCCATTAATGCCCTCTCAACGGTTTTTGAAGGTACTGCCTAGTCCGCAATAACATTAACTCACATCAACTTTCGCTCTCAAAAGATTAACAAAGTGTCTATCTTTAGACATGTCTCTAATTTTAGATTCTTGTTATCTAACTGGTAACTGGTAGCTATATTATGATTATGTAAAAACCATTTGCCGTGCCGTCTCGCAAAAACTCGAAAATAGCTCGATCGATTTTTATGTTTTTTTTTAGATAATAATGGGTTGAATTAGTATTAAAAAAAACCGGCCAAGTGCTAGTCGGACTCGCGCACGAAGGGTTCCTTACCATTATCTATAAACAACGGCAAAAAAATCATGTATGTTGTATGGGAGCCCCGCTTAAATATTTATTTTATTTTGTTGTTGTTATAGCGGCAACAGACAATACATCATCTGTGGAAATTTCGACTGTTTTGCTATCACGGTTCATGAGATACAGACTGGCTGACAGACGGACAGAGGGACAGACGGACAGACGGACAGACGGACAGACGGACAGACAGCAAAGTGTTAATAATAGGGGCGCGTTTTTATCCTTTGGGTATAAAACCCTAAAAATAAACTGATAAATTGATCTTTTAGTTTTACTAGTTTATTCATTAAAAACGGGTTATTAAAAAATATAAAAAAAAAACTAAGATATAATTATGTAAGTTTATGTGTATTTTTTAGTCAGTATGTGTATAAATATAATAATTAAATTATGTCCCTGATACAAAGCACTACCATTATCTTTCCAAATTACGCAATGATTACGCTGGAAGAAAATGCTAAAAAATATTGGCAGAGTTTACACACAGCGCCATCTAGCCCCAAACTAAGCAAAGGGTATGTACTATGGGAACTAGATAGCTGATAGAATACTTATATACTTTTTTTTGTAAATACATACTCATTATACATATTAACACCCAGACAGAGAACAAACATTTATGTTTATCATGTTTAGACAGGCCTCACAGCTCAGTTGGTAGTAGCTCTGCCTTCTGCGCTGAAGGTTAGTAACTCTTACTACCAATTGAGCTGTGAGGCTATTTTCTATTTTCTCAAAACCTTGTGTCGGCTTTGTCCACATAGGGTGCAGTACAAAACCTTGTAATCAAACCAATACGTTATAAATAGCGAATCGATTTTCTATTCCCCGACGGAAGCCAGCACGACCTAGTCTGACCTAGATCAATCTAGAACGCTTGGGCGGTGAAAATATTACAAAAATCGAAGTCATCACTACATAGTATGTATGTTTGCTTATATCTTTAAAACTACACAACGGATTTTGATGCGGTTTTTTTTAATAGATAGAGTGATTCAGGATGAAGGTTTATATGTATAATACATGCATAATATAGTAGAAAAACATTGATAATTTTAGAGGTTTCTAATGTGATGTCGTAAATAAACACATTTTTTTGCGCTTACATTGCAAACGCTGGCTGAACTCTACGAGATAGATCAAAATAATGTACTACAGTATTGTACACCTTAAAAACGTCTACAAAAAAGTCCACGATGGTATTAGAAATGTCTTACGCACAGCGAAGCGGGCACGGGACAGCTAGTATCACTACATAGTATAAAGCAAAGTCGCTTTCCGCTTCCCGCGTCTGTATGTAATATGTATGTATGTATGTATGTTTGCTTATATCTTTAAAACTACACAACGGATTTTGATGCATTTTTTTTAACACATAGAGTGATTCAAGAGGAAGGTTTATATGTATAATACATGCATAATATAGTAGAGAAACACTGATAATTTTAGAGGTTTCTAATGTGATGTCGTAAATAAACACATTTTTTTTGCGCTTACATTGCAAATGCTGGCTGAACCCCACGAGATATATCAAAATAATGTACTACAGTATTGTACACCTTAAAAACGTCTACAAAAAAGTCAACGATGGTATTAGAAATGTCTTACGCACAGCGAAGCGGGCACGGGTCAGCTAGTTAGGAATAATTGGTGGACTTTCACACGGCGCTAAAATCCGCAAATATATAAAATAACTAGCGACCCGCCCCGGCTTCGCACGGGTAGCATGTTATTATACATATAAACCTTCCTCCTGAATCACTCTATCTTTAAAAAAAAACCGCATCAAAATCCGTTGTGTAGTTTTAAAGATATAATCAAACATACATACAGACTCGGGAAGCGGAAAGCGACTTTGCTTTATACTATGTAGTGATGTTGCCAATATTTTATTAAAAATAAATACGACTGTAATCCTCAAATACGGTAGAAATCCTCTCAGATCGCTCAGGCGCTTAGATACTTTGCAGATGTCTAGTCGGGGTAGTCAGGGGCACGTCCAAACATTATATTTGGCACATGCCCACATTTTGCAGTAGTTAGCATTCCATACGTGACAGGTTGCAAGCCCATCGCCGCTTATAAGAATATTAGCTGGTTTCCTCACGATGTTTTCCTTCACCGTTTTGAGCACGTATAAATTTTTCGAACAGAAAAATCCATTGATGCACGTAAGGATTCGAACCCACGACTTTCGAAATGAAAGTCGAGGTACCTCCCACCTCGGCCACCACAACTTTATTGGAACGAAGTTCCTTATCGCGCGTTGTGAAAGGGGGCTAGACGGAAAAAATTCTTACGAAAAGTTGTCACGAAAAGTTGTCACGACACTTTTTTGCTATAGTATATCTATTAATATATATATCTATTAATTGTGTCGAGGTCGAGGTCGAGGTGGAAGTGGAGGTCGAGATGGAGGTGGAGGTCGAGGTCGAGGTCGAGGTCGAGGTCGAGGTTGAAGTCGAAGTCAAAGTTGATTCCCCTTCCCTTGTCCCACGTTATTTTGTGAGAACTTCGTTCCATCCGGGTGTCCCTTGACACCTCTCAAGTTTTTTATTTTTTAATTTTGTTTATTAGCAATATTATACCTGCAGGGCAAGTAGATCTATTGAAATGTTTTTTTTAGTTCTTAAAACTTAATTATTTCGTTTCGTATCTGGGGGCACGGCAGTGCCCCCGCCAAGTCAAGCAATAAAGCGGCATTATCCTTTTTCAGGATCGTAGCAAGTGAAAAGCCGTCTCTGCCTACCCCTCTGGAATATTGACGTGAATTTATATATGTAGTATCCGATACGTCTCATTACAAAAAAGAGATAAGACGAGTAATAAATGTTTTTGATGAGTGGAGAATCGTTTTTTCTCAATAACCGCAAATCATACAGTTTTGTTTTTTATGACAAAGATAACTTATGGATATAATCTAGATAAATTACAGACAGAAACGCGATAGATTTATTTTCCAAAGTTGACTTTTCAAAAACACTAGTTTCCTTTTTTAATCAAAACTATGAATTTAGCTATTCATAGTTTTGATTAAAAACAGTTCATTTTAGGGTTCCGTACCCAAAGGGTAAAATCGGAACCCTATTACTAAGACTTCGCTGTCCGTCTGTCCGTCTGTCCGTCTGTCTGTCACAGGGCTGTATCTCATGAACCATGATAGCTAGACAGTTGAAATTTTCACAGATTATGTATTTCTATTGCTGCTCGAACAACAAATACTAAAAACAGAATAAAATAAATATTTAAGGGGGGCTCCCATACAACAAACTTGATTTTTGCATTCCAGCGCCATCTAGTTTCATTTGATGTTACTACGTATTATAGGTACTTTTCGCGGTCTCTTGCGACCGCTCGGGGTTTGAGAGGTAAGATGAAAGAGGTTTGCAATTCCGCTAGCAGGTGGCGCTATTTTACCACTATCGGTAAAGTAAGTCGGTAAATAGGTGGTACTTCACATGATCGACTAAAAAGTTTGAAATTGAATTATTGAATTCATGTAGTTAGGTAAATAGGTACCTAGGTAGATATTATTAATTTCAAATTTTTTTCGAGTTCGTATCCTGGCCGTGCATCAATGGATATTTCTATTCGAAAAATGTATGCGCGTTGCACGTGTTTATAACGGTGAAAGAAAACATCGTGAGGAAACCTGTTAGTATTCTTGAAAGCGGCGACGGGCTTGTAACCTGTCACGTGTGGAATGCTAACTACGTAGTTAGGTAAATAGGTAGGTTACGAGATATTATGAATGATTTTTTATGTTTTTAGGGTTCCGTACCTAAAGGGTAAAAAACGGGACTACTAAGACACCGCTGTCCGTCTGTCTGTCACCAGTCTCTCGTGAACCGTGATAGCTAGACAGTTGAAATTTTCACAGATGATGTATTTCTCTAAAATCAGCATAAAATAAATATTTAAGTGAGACTCCCGTACAACAAACGTGATTTTTTTGCCGTTTTGATAATAGTACGGAACCCTTCGTGCGCGAGTCCGACTCGCACTTGGCCGGTTTTTATATAATTCGTTAGATAATCACACTAGCTAAGTAAATTACAGACAGTTTATTTTTAAATGATAATGCAGTTTTATCACTTTTTCCGTCTTATCCGGTTAGACTCAGCCCATACAAAAAGTCAAAAATTTCACTTATCACCTTATCACATTAAGTCAATTAACATTGCCAAAATTAATAAAACTTGTCAGCAGACTACATTCTTTCTTAAGCAGCCTGCATGTGCAGGAATCTAAATATAGATCTGTCACGGATAGCTGTCATGTCAAATCCACTTTCTAAAAATACACAATTTCGTAACGGAACTCGTTATTAAGAAATGACAGCGGTAGAGAGCCTAGATCCAGTTTTGGCCTTGAAATAAAGTGTTCCCGAAACGATCAATTGCAATTGGAGTACATGATCGTGATACTGAAAGCGATTGATCGACGGATACGGCAATATTTTGGGTTTTTTTTTTGGGTTCCGTACTTTCGATGAAAAATCGGAACCCTTGTAGGGTAACTCTCGTGTCTGTCTGTCTGTCACAGCCTCTACTGGACGGTAAGAGTTGATATTTGGTTTATTACCTCGAGTTAGGGTGGGTCAATTACGAAAAATTTAAGACGAATTATAGAGTGAACTGGAAGAGAAACTAGAAAATAAAAACAAAATCATTTATCATACAATATGATAATAGTTATTTGTTATACAAGAGTGCAAAGTTGCTTTTTAACCGCGTGTTCAATTTTGATGACCGAGCAAGCGAAGGATTCTAAAATTGAATCACGAGCGCAGCGAGTGATTCAAAATTAGAATCCTGAGCGTTAGCGAGGGAATCAAAAGAGCACGAGGTGAAAAAGCTCTGCACTCTTTGCGATCGCAACACGTAACTTTTCATTCCACCTCAGCGAGGAAATGACTAAATGCAAAAAAAAAACGTTTACAATCACAAGATAGGTACTTTTATTTCAGTTTAGGTATTAACTACTACATTATGACAGGTAAGTATTACAGAATAATCTTAATAATGACGTGAAACAATGCCGCGTAAAGAACCGCGTACAAAGCAAATTAAAAAACCGGCCAAGTGCGAGTCGGACTCGCGCACGAAGGGTTCCGTACCATTATCTATAAAAACGGCAAAAAAATCATGTTTGTTGTATGGGAGCCCCCCTTAAATATTTATTTTATTTTATTTTTAGTATTTGTTGTTAGAGCAGCCACAGAAATACATAATCTGTGAAAATTTCAACTGTCTAGCTATCACGGTTCTTGAGATACAGCCCTGTGACAGACAGACGGACAGACGGACAGACGGACAGCGAAGTCTTAGTAATAGGGTTCCGTTTTTACCCTTTGGGTACGGAACCCTAAAAAGAACACCAAGAAGGTTCCGAGTCTGAGTTTTTAACAAATTAAAAAAAAGTTGTATGTTAAATTCGGCACCATAGAGGTAGCAGTAAATAGGTTTAATTATTTTTTTAATTCACAAACTTAGTGCACACGATGTTCTAAATTCAATTTACTTTATCCTCTAGGAATAAAAACGGCTTTTGCACTCAGATATTGAAGAGCAAAAATACTCTTTCCGAGATGGTGGGATGAAAAAGTTTATTATGTATGCTGTATTATTTTAAAAATCAGTTTAGAGGTATTTCATTTCAGAAAATCTAAATATATAAAACTCTTATGTTATTGACTGACTGACTGATTATTATCAACGCACAGGCTAAACCAACTGGTCATAGAAACTTGAAATTTGAAGTGTGTAGTACTTTTGGTATAGAGCTGCACTAAGAAATGCCCAAAATTCGACTTCACACGTGAACTTAGTCACAAAAACCTAAACTAGTCTTTGGACTCTTTAAACTCTATGGAAAATGAGAAAGTATATAGTCGGAACCCTATCGACGCGAGTCTGACTCGCACCACTCCATTTTATTCATTTTTCGGCCCTAAACCGAAATTTGGGCGAAGTTGGCGTCACTGCGGCGAGCCATTGTTAGAACAATGTTATAAATTAATCATTACGTTTTAAAATTAAAAAAAAACCGACTGAACGGTAATTTTGTTATGTAACTCCGAAATTATTCAAAATATCTTTAAATAAATAATTTAAATAATTACGTTATAAATACATACCAAAAACAACCCGAATATTCAACCAATCGAAAAGTCAAGAGGAAATATTAGTTTTATGAAGAAATTATTAGATCTACATAAATACAATTTAAATGAGACCAACATCGGACTATTCTCTACCAATAGAAAATCATGAAATTCGGATAACTAGTAAGTAAAAAAATATGCGCGTTAATATATACAAAAAGAAATGCGCGTCGTATTCAGCACTGTCAGTTTTTCCGAATTTAACAAGTTTCCCGTAAAATATTCAATTTTTTTATAAAAACCCTTTTCGTTCTTACCATTATCTATTAGAAACGGCAAAAAATCAAGTTTGTTGTATGGGAGCCCCACTTAAATATTTATTTTATTCTGTTTTTAGTATTTGTTTTTTAGCGGCATCAGAAATACATGATCTGTGAAAATTTCAACTGTCTAGCTATCACGGTTCATGATATACAGCCTTGTGATTGTGACAGACAGACGGACAGCGAAGTCTTAGAAATAGGGACCCGTTTTTACCCTTGGATACGGAACCCTAAAAAAAACATCCCCCACTTTAGGAGTAAGGGAGGTAATATGTTTTTTTTTTTAATTCTACCATTTTGTCAGCGTAACTAATATCATAATAATGTATATTCATGCCAAATTACAGCTTTCTATTATCACTAACAGTCTCTGAGCTAAGCTGTGGACAGACGTACAAGGCGAAACTATAAGGGTTTCTTGTAGACCAGTGTTCCGCAAACATTTTGTGTTCAAGGTACATTTAGGAAAATTAAATTTTTTGAGGTACACCACAAGATAAAAATCAGTTTTAAAGTAATTTTAATAACATTTATTATTAATCAACAAAATAATATTTTTTATTAATCAACAAAACTAAACTTTATATTGCAGAAAAGGTATCTAATGCGAAACATGAGCCTGTTTAATTGAGCAAAGACGGTCTAAATTTGGAGTAATCGTTGACAGGGCTGCTAAAAATGGTTCACTAATGTTTCACCGACAAACGTTACGCAAATTTTCATTTCAAAACCAACGATTCGTACACTATTAATTCCACAAATATATCATTCCGCAAATGTATAATTTCGCAACTCAACGGGTCGTATACTATTTATTTCAAAAATGTATCGTTCCGCAAATGCATCGTTTCATAACTCAACGCTTCGATTCATTTTATTTAGCAAACATTTTATTACGCAAACGTATAACATCACAACATTTTACTTCGCTTATAGTTTATTCTACAAACATATTTTTTCACAAATGTGTTTTTTTACAAATATATCATTTAATAATAAATAAACGTATAAAAAGACGTACGATACAATGTTTGAAATGATGGTGGAATACGGAGCAGAAAATAACAATGAAATCAAGCCAAAAGTTTGCATATTAGATTTTGAAAAAGCTGCCATAAATAGCTTGAATTCAAATTTTGAGAATGTAATCCAGCACGGCTGTAATTTCCATCTTGGACAAATAATTTACAGGTAAGTTTAAATTCTATACATTTTATTATCTTACTAAATATTAAGAGGTAATGGTTAATTATTAAATGACCTCTAAAGTTAATTACATTAAACTAGTAAAATAACAGCATTTCGGTTCTGGCACTCGCCGGCCGCTGCCGCGGCACGCTCGCTTCGCTCGCTCGGCTCGTGCGGCGGGTCACGGTTATAACCTAACCTAACCGACAGTGCCGTTTGTGGTGGTGATGTTTTTTGATTAGGCACTACATTAATAAAAACTAGTTGATTCGAAATATTGTGCAATTATTTTATTTTACCTCAATATTAAACCATGCATATCACATATTATCACATAATTAGCACGTAAATTAAGTATTTTTTTTAGTAAAATATGTTTTCGAAACATTGCACTTGGGAAACGTTGGTTAGCGAAGTGTTGGTTTATGAATTGATATAGTTATTATATGAATTGTTTTTGAAATAATATGTTTTGAACTGAACATTTGCGTAATGAATACTATGCGATATGAATTATTTATGATGTGATGAGTTATGAAATTAATAGTTTTGTAATAATACGTTTGCCAAGTGAATTATTTATGTAGTGATGTAGTTGCGGAAAGTTGAGATTTGAAACGAAAGGGTTCTGAAACGTTGGTTTTGTAATGAAGAGTTTTGAAACGTTTGTCGGTAAAATGAACGGGTACCGCTAAAAATACGTTTATAAGATATCCTTATTTTTCCAAGGCACACCAACTAATGATCACGGTACACCAGTGTGCCGCGGTACACACTTTGCGGAACACTGTTGTAGACTACGAAACCCTATAAAACCGTATTGATACTACTTTTGGAACATTATAATATGCTTGCGAAAGTTGTCAACGTGGGCTGTAATCACAAATCAATATCATCAATATTTATAATATTGATACCATAATCTATGGTTTATTATGTAGTTTTTGGGTCGCGATAAGAATCTAAAGTTGTTTATAATTTTGACTAAATTAATTAAATTATAATTTTTCAAAGTACCCTAAACGATAAGATGTTTATCGATTGAATTATGAGGTTAATGGAGATTTCGCAAAAGCTGACTTTCCATTTCGCAAATCTATTTATAGATTTCCGTATTCGAATATTACGTTGGAAATACAACTTTCATAGAAATCAGCTTTTACCCACTCCGTATATACTGTCCGTACGCGTAAATTTAGGAAAAAGATATATGGTAAAAAAATAAATTTCTGATAATCAAAAGAAAATTTTGGAAAAAAAAGTAGACTGTCCGTCCCAATACTTTAAACTATATTCATTTCATCACAATCCGCCTAGCGGTTTGGCAGTGATAACGACACAGACAGACTGAGTTACTTTCGCAAAAAAATAATATATAGGATCACGACTGTAATCCCCAAGTACGGTAGACAATGTAGACATTCTCTCACATCTATAGGCGTTTAGATTTTTGAAGATGTCTAAGGGAGTTTTAATTAGGGCCGCATTTATTATCTAATATAAAATGAAAATAAATAAATATTGGCGGACTTTACACACAGCGCCATCTAGCCCCAAACTAAGCAAAGCTTGTATTATGGGAACCAGATAACTGATAGAAATACTTATATACTTTTTTTTTGTAAATACAACACTAGTTTTTAATTACCAAAAAAAATAATAACGTATTGTGTCTGTTACTAATTCAATTTAAGTAGTTAAAACTTAAATTAAAAAATTAAAAATAATATCCTTAAAAAAAAAAAATTAGTTAACTGTTTATTCATACGCACCTACCACATATTTACTCATATTTTCACGATTCTATCCATTCATAAATAGCTCGCCGTCTCCGTTGTAATTTGTGTAGTATTTTCTAGTACTGAGACCATAAATTAGTGCCAATTTTCGGTTAAAAAGAAACCTCGATAACTTTGTGATAGTGCAATAATAAATCATGCTGACAGTGCTCAGATCATAAGAAGCTTCTGCTGCAACGGTCAATTTTTTTTTTCGGTATTTTAAAACTATTATTGTACATACTTATTATTATTATACATATTAAAATTAATTTTATATATTTTTTGTGTATATTTGGGAGGTATGAGAATATGTAATTTTTTATTCCTCTAAGTGGTAAGGGTGGCGTAAAGTTCAAGAAAAACTGAAAGTGCTTTTTTCTGTGGGTTTATCGAAATTTGACAGGACAACGTTTGTCAGGACAGCTAGTATTATTATAGATTAGTAAAGTATATATAAGGACTGTAATCCCAAGCCGTTGGGGCTTTTTTGTAAAAACATGATTATTATATTATGATACTAGCGACCCGCCCCGGCTTCGCACGGGTAGCATGTTATTATACATATAAACCTTCCTCCTGAATCACTCTATCTATTAAAAAAAAACCGCATCAAAATCCGTTGTGTAGTTTTAAAGATATAAGCAAACATACATACAGACATACAGACGCGGGAAGCGGAAAGCGACTTTGCTTTATACTATGTAGTGATTCATACCATGTAGTGATAATACTTATTGGTACTGAATGCCGTAATACCTACGCTTTTTATGCTGTTTAGGCACCTATACCTACGCTTCCAATACAATACAGTAGCGTAGGTATAGGTGCATAAACAGTGAATAGTTACTATGAAAAGTGTACAGATTAGGTATTCTCTAACATTAGGTATTGCATTCAACATCATAACATGATAATCATGTTTTTAATAGCCCTGCAGGTAGACAAGACATCCTCTCATGTCAAAATGTATATAAATCTATGTGATCTACGCTAATGTGTTCTATTAATTAAATGATGCAAGTACGATGTACGAGTATGTGATTAGTACTTTTTATATCATAGAGGACTTTGACCTCAGATAATTTTGTGAAGTTTTCCATTGAGCGTTGTTTTGTTATCGTTTTTAAAAAGTTTTAGAAATAGTTCTAAATTCGAAACACGTTTGTTGTATGGGATATCCACTTAAATATTTATTTTATTTAGTTTTAAAAAAATAGGATCACGATTCACGACTGTAATCTGGATTCTGGACATCCTATCAGATCTCCAGACGCATAGATCCTTTGAAGATGTCTAGTGGGGGTAGTCAGAGGCACGTCCAAACATTATGTTTGGCACATGCCCACATTTTGCAGTAGTCAGCATTCCATACGTGACAGGTTGCAAGCCCATCGCCATCGCCGCTTAGTGTTAAGTATTTGTTGTTATAGCGGCAACAGATCATCTGTGATAATTTTAACTGTCTAGCTATCACGGTTCATGAGGTACAGCCTTGTGACAGACATACAGACAGAGACAGACGGACAGCAAAGTCTTAGTAATAGGCTAAGCTAATAGGGTCCCGTTTTTACCCTTTGGTTACGGAACCAAACGAAATCTTTTTTCATAAACGTGATGTTTATGAAAAAAGATTTCGTGTTTCGTTTCGTGTTTCGTTTATGTGTTGTGCGACACTGCATATTGTGACTAAAGGCACATTGTCGTGTGCCTCTAGCCAAAGTTGAGCTCTAATGGCACACGGTAGCGTGCGCCATAGTGCCGCTCAAAAAAATGCCGCTTATGAAAAAAGATTTCGTCCACTGTGGGTGCGTGTTCTCATAGTGTCGTTCTTGAATACGAGGGATTGACCTACTAACCTACCACCTTGCGACCGAAGTCGCGTGCGGGTATACAGCTAGTCGTAATTACAAAAGTTTTCTCCATCTTTTCAGAAAGATTCTGCGACGTCACGCTGTATTGTTCGCCGAGCTTCGCATCGCAAGTTCCCAATAAGGATACAGTGGAGCCACAGAGTATCAGAGGGGTGTCGCTCAGGGCGCACAGGTTGGTCCACTACTGTAAAATGAAACAACACAATACTATAATAGGCGAGTGTGAATGGGAACGTTGAAAGAGGAACGTCGGCGTATTTTCCTGGACTCGCGCACGAAGTGTGTACGGAACACTTATTATCAAAAAACGGCAAAAAAACACATTTATTTTATGGGAGCCACACTTAAATATTTATTTTATTCTGTTTTTAGTACGTATATGATGTTATAGCGGCCACAGAAATACATCATCTCTGAAAATCAGCTATCACGGTTCATGAGATTCAGCTTTGTGACAGACAGACGGACAGCGAAGTCTTAGTAATAGGGTTCCGTTCTTACCCTTTGGGTGAAAGCCAGGTCAAGATTACTCTAAACCGACGAGCATGCATGAGGAATATGATGAGAGTGAATGAAGCAAAAGAAGTATGTCTGGATCGTAGCAAGCCGGATGCCGTGGTCTCTGCCAAACCCTTCTGGGAAACGGGCGTGATTTTATGTATGTATGTATTGTATATACAATACTATACATTTTCCTGTGTAAAACATTTAGTTACAAAAAATACATTATTTATCCCAGACCCAGAAAAAACATCCATCATTACAATGTGTGTGTAATTCTTCAAAACCTTTGCATCCTTCCAGAGTGGTATTGGCAGCATGTTCGGAACTGCTCGGGACTCTGCTCGGAGCTCACGAAGCTCACGGCGAACCCGTGCTTGTGATAGACGGCGCAGAGCCGAAGCATCTGAAGGCGCTGCTCGACTACATGTACACTGGCGAGATGAATGTACACCATGTGAGTATGAGTATCAAATCGTCTACATAATAATTAGATTAGAAAAGATAGTGACTTTATACTTATACCTATGCATTAAATTGCTTTATACTAGAAATAGGATCACGACTGTAATCACTACATAGTATAAAGCAAAGTCGCTTCCTGCTTCCCGCGTCTGTATGTATGTCTGTATGTATGCTTATATCTTTAAAACTACACAGCGAATTTTGATGCGGTTTTTTTTAATAAATAGAGTTATTCAAGAGGAAGTTTTATATGTATAATACATGCATAATATAGTAGAGAAACACTGATAATTTTAGAGGTTTCTAATGTGATGTCGTAAATAAACACATTTTTTTGCGCTTACATTGCAAATGCTGGCTGAACCCCACGAGATATATCAAAATAATGTACTACAGTATTGTACACCTTAAAAACGTCTACAAAAAAGTCAACGATGGTATTAGAAATGTCTTACGCACAGCGAAGCGGGCACGGGTCAGCTAGTCCTGAATAAAGCTCAAATAAGCGTGAATTTTTTCTAGAGGATATTGGCAGGCACATAGCTTGTAGAAAAGACGCCCGTTGGGGTCGTAAGGCTCTCAAGTGGCGACCACGCATCTACCGGAAAGCGCAGTGCGGGAAGACCCCCCACGAGGTGGACTGACGACCTGGTGAAGGTCGCGGGAAACCGCTGGATGCGGGCAACTCAGAACCGGTCATTGTGGCGATCTTTGGGGGAGGTGTATGTCCAGCAGTGGACGTCGATTGGCTGATATGATGATGACAATTTAAATTGGAAATTGTCTTTTCTGTTTCAGTCGCAGCTAGCGAGTCTACTTAAAACAGCCGAGGAGCTAAGAATCAAAGGGCTTACAGACATCAGATGGAACAACAAGGATGAACCACCTGATTGCGCATCAGGTAACATACATACTTTATAACTGACGTTAATGCAGCATATACACTAGGAAATGTCGCGGGACATGTCCCGTGCGACGTCGTCAGACACGTAGCCAGCGTCTGTGTCGCAACTCGTTGATTTCAGACGATGTCCCGCGTGACGTCGTCTCTTATATGCTATTCCATGACATAAGCTATGGTATATCCAAGTTTTAACCAAATCCGTTTGATCATCATTGATGCACACACATCCAAACATCCTCACAAACTCACATATTAATCTGTATATGATAGGATGTTTGGATGTATCCATGTGATGTTTTTGATGAATGCAGAATCGTTTTTTCTCAATAACCGCAAAACATACAGTTTTGTTTTTCATGACAAAGATAACTTAAGGATATAATCTAGATAAATTACAGACAGAAACACGATTGGTGAAACTTTTCTCGATAGATTAATTTTCCAAAGTTGGCTCTTCAAAAACTCGAGTTTCGTTTTTAATCTAAGCTATGAATGGCTAAACAGTTTATTTATATATAATTCGTAAGATAATCATACTAGCTAAATAAATTACAGACAGTTTCTTTTGAAATTTGATGGTTTTCGACATAATGTAGTTTTATCACTTTTTCCGTCTTATCCGGGTAGACTCAGCCCATACACAACGTCAAAATTTTCACTTATCACCTTAATTAGGATTAGTAGGAGCTGTACTAAAAGTGTCCCTTCCGAAAGGTGCAGTCGCGACAACAACCGTACCGAAAACAGACAAGCCAAAATCACCACCGAGGGAGACCGAAGCCAAAACGAAGCCAGAAACAAAACAGAAGCCGCCCGAAGCGAAAAAGCACGAAGTTAAGAAGCAGGAAGTGAAGAAGCAAAGCGAAGTTAAGAAGCAGCTTGAAGCGAAGCTGTTGCGGAAGTCGCCGGAGCCGACGCTGACGGTCACCGATCTTCAGGTCTCGGAGCCGAGGTCCTTGAAGGAGGATGAAAGGTTTAATGTTAATGGTAAGTTTACACGATACAATTTTACATAACTGTTTAATATTATGTTGCCATACAAGTTACAAGTTACACAAGTTATGTATTTGTAACTTGTAGAAAAACCGGCCAAGCTCGAGTCAGACTCGCGCACGAAGGGTTCCGTACTATATCCGTGATATTATTTTTCAATCTATCGTGATTAGTAGACATAATTATAGATATATTAGAAACGATTAGAATCGACGGGAAAATAAATTAAAGATAATTTCAGTGATATACAGTATACACCCGTGTTAAAATCTATAGTTATATCCGTGGTTCCGTGTGTGTTTATCTATAAAAAACGGCAAAAAAATTACGTTTGTTAAGTTGTATGGGAGCCCCACTTAAATATTTATTTTATTCTGTTTCTAGTATTTGTTGTTATTATAGCGTCAACAGAAATACATCATCTGTGAAAATGTCAACTTTCTAGCTATCACAGTTCATGAGATACAAGCCCTGTGACAGGCAGACGGACAGCGAAGTCTTAGTAATAGGATCACGTTTTTACCCTTTGGGTACAGAACTCAATTATATATAAGTATATTAAATTTGCGCAGAAACATATTTCGGATCCGGAAGTCAATGGTTTTGTTACACAGAACTATACTGTCTTCTGTCAGCTACGTAACAGTCAAAACCCGGAAGCGATAGCTCTTCGGGTTAGCAAACAATAAATTTTTCAAAAATTCCTAAATTTTCGAAAATAAAATTGGATTGAAATGGCACAGTGCCACTTTAGGGAAGAAATAAATTGGATTGAAATGGCACAGTGCCACGGCATAAGGACGTCGACGTATGATCCTTATTATTTGTTATTATTTCAGGAGGTCCACCGCCGCTAATAAAACTTCCATTTCCGAAGAGTATAAGCACACCAAAGCGGGAACACTCAGATTCGTAAGTACCTTCATTGATTGTTGTCTGATTGAATAGGCTATTTGACAGTATGAAAAATCACTACATAGTATAAAGCAAAGTCGCTTTCCGCTTCCCGCGTCTGTATGTATGTTTGCCTATATCTTTAAAACTACACAACGGATTTTGATGCGGTTTTTTTTAATAGATAGAGTGATTCAGGAGGAAGGTTTATATGTATTAAACCCGTGCGAAGCCGGGCGGGTCGCTAGTAATAAATAATCGTTTCGTCATTATTTTGAGTTTTTCTTCAATATTCAGTAGTGGAATGCTAACTACTTAGTTAGCATTCCACACGTGACAGGTTGCAAGCCCATCGCCGCTTATAGGAATACTAACTGGTTTCCTCACGATGTTTTCCTTCACCGTTTTGAGAACTTGTTTTCAAAACGGTGGAGGAAAACATCGTTATAAGCTGTCTAAGAGTTGTGTAGCTAATCGAAATTTGCAGATAACTAAGGGTTTGAACTCGTTTCCATAGCACAACACTGCTACGCCTCAGAGTCACCTCCTCAGTCACCAAGCAAATGTTGTATTTATGATGCTTTCTGTTTTCAGGGACAGTCCAAGTCCAAAGCGACAGAGGGTAGTCAGCGGCACCGAGAATACGGACGAAGAATCCAACTGTATTCCTAAAACGTAAGTTATTTCACAGCATTTGTAGCATTTGGGCTATATTTGGGCGTGCCTTTGACTAACCCCTTTACCTTCCAAGGATCTGAGCGCCTGGAGATTTGAGAGGAGAATAGTATAAAAAAAACTGTTTAGCCTATTCATAACGAAATTAGTATTCTGGAAGAGCTAACTTTGGAAAATAAATCTATCGAGAAAAGTTTCACCAATCGTGTTTTGTGTTCCCTAAGTTATCCTTGTCATAAAAAAACAAAACTTTGCGGTTATTGAGAAAAAACGATTCTGTATTCATCAAAATGTATTAATCGTCGTATCGTAATGTACTATACGGCAAGTAAAATAATATATTTTATCAATTACAGAGAACGAGATGGAGAGCAATGGCATCATGGAAATATGGTGAGTATTTGTTGCGATTAAATTAGCTACTGCCCTCGGATTCGCTCGCGTATTACCCGAAATGTATCTATACTAATATTATAAAGAGGAAAGATTTGATTGTTTGTTTGTTTGTATCGAATAGGCTCCGAAACTACTGAACCGATTTGAAAAATTCTTTCACCATTAGAATCCTACATTATCCCTGATGAACATAGGATATAGAATATTTTCAAAAATTTTTTTGATCCGTATGAAAACTTCGATAATGTAATCCAACGTGTGAATAAAAATCCTTATATCGCTTACGCTGCGGAAATTATTGACAATAGAGCAAAGTAATGTACTACAGTTTTATAGAAAACATCAATATCTACAAAAAAGTAAATAATACCATATGTCTAACTATTAGGGATCCGTATGAAAACTTCGATAATGTAACCCAAGGTGTAAAAAAATTACCCATAAAATCATTATTACACCCGTGCGACGCCGGGGCAGACTGCTAGTAATTTATATGATCAATATGATTGTATCATACATTTCTACCATTCCCAGAGAGGGTTAATGTCAGGCATACGGCCGGGTCGTTGATATATATTTTCATAAACATTAATTTTATGATTTATAAGACATATTGATTTATAATCTATACTTCTATACTAATATTATAAAGAGAAAAGTTTTGATTTTTTGTTTTTTTGTTTTTTTGTATGTTTGTAATGGATAAACTCAAAAACTACTAAACCGATTTCAAAAATTCTTTCACCATTACCAAGCTACATTATCCCTGAGTAACATAGGCTATTTTTTTATTTTGAAAAAGTAATAAATTCTTTATAAGAATGACGATAGTTTGAAGCAAGGTGTAAAAAATTGATAAAAATTTTGTTTTCTTCGTGTGCGCTACAAAAACTATTGAACGGGAATTGTATCGGGAACGGGAATTGTATCGGGAACGGGAATGGGAACAGGAACGGGAACGGGAACGGGAGACAGCATTTGTTAATTCTAAAGCGATACGAAGTTCGCGGGGTCAGCTTGTAGCTAATAAAATTATAGAGGAAAAAAAATCTTGTTTTCGCTCGCGTGCTAACTATAATTACATAATTAAACGAAACTTACCAAGTGAAGTTCTATTGTAATTATACGACGATTTGATAGATAGCTTAAGTTATCTGTCAAATCAAATCCTCGTATAATATTAAAAGTCATTTATCACTACATAGTATAAAGCAAAGTCGCTTCCCGCTGCCCGCGCCTGTATGTATGCTTATATCTTTAAAACTACACAACGGATTTTGATGCGGTTTTTTTTAATAGATAGAGTGATTCAGGAGGAAGGTTTATATGTATAATAACATGCTACCCGTGCGAAGCCGGGGCGGGTCGCTAGTAAGTCTTATAGAGATAATTTCGCAATTTTATGGTGAAAGAATTTTTGAAATTGTTCTTGTAGTTTTTGACTTTATTCGTTACAGACAAACTGAAAATGTTTTACATACATAGGCACATATAGGCTATTTGACAGTATGTAAAATAAAGTGTTGTTTAAGTAATCTATGTAAATTATGCCTTCATAAAGAGTTATGGAGTAAAATAACTTGAAAATAAACAATGAATTATTAAAAAACCTATAATTCAAATTTTCTAATTTTAATCACCAGTCACGTGACACAAAACGGTCCGGATTGGTCGATTCGGCGATGACGTAACATGCTGCTTGTCAATATGTCATCGCCTGCCTCGAAAAACTTGACGTTTGTTTATTTGTTGACAAGCATGTAACGTCACGCGTTTTTGCGAGTTATTTAAATTGTCGCTATTTAATTCTCATTTTTAGGGCCAATACTTAACAGAATTGAATATAATATTTTTTACGGGTTCCACAGTCACTACTGAATAATATGGAATGGTTTTCAAAATCTTGTCAAATAGTCCCAGTGGCGGATTTACCACCAGGCTGAGTTTAGCCTTTATCGTCCCACTGCAGGACAGATGCCTCCTCCCTCCCTTCCTTCTTGGCCAATCACTTGATTTTGCCAAATGTCTTACCGGAATCACCACTTTTAACTAAATCGTTGGATTGTAAAAATAATCTCTTGGGGGGGGGAATTCAATAGCCTACTGGCGGCAAATGTGTAAAGCCGGAAACACACTTACGTCTCGTGTCGTGGCGAGACACGCCACTAGCTAATCGCTTTCATACATTTAGTATGGTTAGAGACATATTTGGGTGTCGTGTCGTGTCGCAAACGCTATCTTGCGATTGGCTAGTGGCGCGACACGCCACGCCACGACACGTAAGTGTGTTTCCGGCATAAGTCCGCAACTGATAGCCCATTAGCCGTATTTCTATTAAAAACCATTTGATTTGTTTGCCAACAGGATATATCTGCTTCGCGTGTTGATGTCGGTTGGGGCTGCAACTCTGCCGGTTCCTCGGACGAGGATTGGGCTGATGCACCAACAGACATCGGCTCATTCCTCCACACCAGGCTGAGGGTCGACGGAGACAATAGCGCCGGTAATATTAATAAAACCGGCCAAGCGCGAGTCGGACTCGCGCATGAAGGGTTCCGTACCATTATATATAAAAACGCCAAAAAAATCATGTTTATTGCATGGGAGCCCCCCTTAAATATTTATTTTATTCTGTTTTTAGTATTTGTTGTTAGAGCGGCAACAGAAATACATAATCTGTGAAAATTTCAACTGTCTAGCTATCACGGTTCGTGAGATACAGCCCTGTGACAGACAGACAGACGGACAGACAGACAGACGGACAGCGAAGTCTTAGTAATAGGGTCCCGTTTTTACCCTTTGGGTACGGAACCCTAAAAACTCTTAAAAGTCATCAGTAACCCCTCTACCCCACTTCTCCAAACAATCTATCTTAGAAATTGCCTTTTAGACTTATTAATGTTTTCAGTTACTTGTTCTGGGGGAAGTGCTCCCAGTCAAGTCAAGCTAAAAAGCGGCACGGCCGTACCATCCGTTTTCTCGAAGCAGTTCAGGCTATTTTCGACCTCCTAATAACTTCGTTGTGGATAAAACTAGAAGCCTGAATTTTCAGTAACCAAGCAAGCGTAATATAAACACGGTATATTTCAAACTAGCCGACCCGTGACAGACATTGTCCTGTCAAATTTCAATAATCGAATAGAAAAGACTGAATGTTTTTAGTCTGTGATGTCAGATTTGTTGGACACCAGCGCCATCTACACAGAAATCATCCTTTTTTAGTTTTTTTATCATTTAGGGATTGTTTTCGGATTATAAATACCCCCTTTATTTATTCTGATTTTTTATCTACATACTACAGCAAATTTCATCTTAATCCGTTTTGTCGTTCATTTTTGATTAGGGAACAAACATAGCAGCCTTATCACAAACTTACGCATTTATAAGGATTTGTTTATTTATTCTATTCTATAGTTTTAATTCTGAACTGTATCCGTCCGTAGATGAGGAATCTAACGACAGCGGGCAGAACCAGGCCCTCTCGAGTCGGCCGGCGAGCGTGGGCTCGACGGGCCCTAATCCCACGCCGCCCCTCAAGGATCCACCGTCGCAGACCACACTCAAACGAGAATTCAATATTGGTAAGTTTAAAAAAAAATCAACTGTGTATCTATCACGGTTCATGAGATACAGGCCTGTGACAGACAGACGGACGGACGGACAGACAGACAGACAGACATACAGACAGACAGACAGACAGACAGATGGACAGCGAATCTTTGTAATAGGGTTCCGTTTTTACCCTTTGTGTACGGAATCTTAAAAACGGCAAAAAACACGTTTGTTGTATGGGAGCCCCACTTAAATATTTATTTTATTCTTAGTTAGTTTTTAGTATTTGTTGTTATAGCGGCAACAGAAATACATCATCTGTGAAAACTTCAACTGTCTATCTATCACGGTTCATGAGATACAGCCTTGTGACAGACAGACGGACAGCGAAGTCTTAGTAATAGGGTCCCGTTTTTACCCTTTGTACCCAAAGGAATCCGGAATCATAATAAATGTTTCAATTTCATTGTTACAGCTACAGTTGGCCCGAAGTCCGGTCCAACCGACCCCAGATTCACCGACGTTATAAAGCTGAATGATTATCTTCAACACGGCAGAAGACCGCAGTTCTGGGAGGAGCATTATGTGAAACGAGTAAGTACTTCCTCTGACTAACCCCATCATCCTTTCCTTTTACCTACGTAATAATTGAACACTCTGCCTTGCTTATACCTAATTAATTTATCAGTTTGTTTTTACATTGGACATAATAGAATTATTTAATTGAGATTCATTTACTTGTTAATATTTTTGTAAGATGCTAATGCTTATTCATTCAATATGTGGATGATGTTGTGGGTCATTCTTCTAATCAATACTATACCTACCTTAGATTTAATACAAATATATATGTGACCGTCGTAATGTGTGACCGTCTTTCGTCCCAAATAAATAAAATAAAATAACCCCATTAGGTATCTTCAAGTATCTAAGCGTGTGGAGATCTGAGAGGATGTCTACTGTACTTGGGGATTACAGTCGTGATCCTATTTTATATCTTTAACACTTTCATTCTTTCAATTTGACAGGTAACAGCTCAGTTGGTAGTAGCTCTGCCTTCTGCGCTGTAGCTTGTGGGTTCGATTCTCACCGGGGACAAATATTTGTGTGACGAACATGGATGTTTGTTCTGCGTATGATTGCTATAATGTATCATAAGTATATATTTACAAAAAAAAGTATATAAGTATTCTATCAGTTATCTAGTTCCCATAGTACAAGCTTTGCTTCGTTTGGGGCTAGATGGCGCCGTGTGATAATGTCAACCAATAATTATTATTTTTTATTATTTTTAACGCAAAAGTTTTCTAGATTTGATTTATATAAATATGATTCGAATCTTGCTCGCTTCGCTCACCCGATTGATGTCAACTTTCAGGTGATGGAGGCAGTCAGACTGAAAGAGCTGGAGATGAAGCAAGCCGCCGAAATACTAGGCGTTAGTTACGGTACCCTCTATGGACGGTATCGAGACGTGTACGGATGCATTAACCGACCGTATAGGTAAGTAACGAACACATTTAATTTAATTAATTAATTCCAGAAACAAATAACAGTTGCTTTCGGGAGTCCAGGTCTAATTTCTATAATCTTCAAGTACGATACTCAGATTCTGGGATATAACTGAAGGGGGTAGTCAGAGGCACGTAAAGTGAAGTTAGCATTCGTGACAGGTTACAAGCCTGTAAGAATACTAACTGGTTTCCTCACGATGTTTTCCTTCGCCGATATAACCAAGCGGTGCTTGTTGTTTGATTCTTCTATTCTTCGTTGCGAGGAACATTCGTAGCTTCACAGTGATCCTTGTGATTTTATTGATATTTGGTTCACATTTGGACTTTGGCGAAGGCGCGAGCGGTAGCTAGTTAAAATAATGCCATCAAAAACATAACTTGTAAAAAATGTCAAGTCTCGCAACGCAACTCAGTTCTTCTACCGTAAAAAGTTGTGAGATCCATGTAATACCAAGTCGGTTAATTTTTTCAGTCCTTTAAGGGTCCTTCTGTCTTAAGTTATTACGTAAAGCTAATCCTACTAATATTATAAATTCGAAAGTTTGTGTGTATGTGTGTTTGTTACTTTTTCACGCAAAAACTACTGAACGGATTAAAATTAAACTTTAAAGTAATATAGCTTATACATCAGAATAACACATAGGCTACTTTTTATCCAGGTACCACCCGCGCGAAGCCGGGCGAGCAGCTAGTTACGTAATAACATAAGGCCCTTAATGTAGGGACTGAATGAATTAACCGACTTGGTATTACATTTATACCTTTGGCGAAAGCGCGTGCGGTAGTTAGTAAAAATATTAATACAATCAAACTTACATGTTTCTGTTTTGCTTTTAAGCCGGCCCTCTGAAGTCGCGTCCGGAACAGCTAGGTAATTAAACTTTAATATTCAATCTATACATCTATACATATAAATAAAATAATAATAATAAATAGGAACATGACTGTAATCCCCAAGTACGGTAGACATCCTCTCAGATCTCTAGACGCTTAGATCCTTTGAAGATATATGTTGCTTATATGTTGCCGAGGACTAATAGTTACATAACAAAAAAAGTTTCATCAAAATCCGTCCAGTAGTTTTTGCGTGAAAGCTGGACAACAGACAGACAGACAAAAATTTTAAAATGTCTTTTTTTGGCTTGTGCTACTTGTATAAAGGCCCCTAGGAGTATGTTTGGAATATTTGGACGTGCCTCTGAATACCCAGAGGCATGTCCAAACATTACAATAAAACTGTAGAAGAGTTCAATTCTGTACATTGAATAAAAACTAAAAGAAATACTCCTAGGGGCCTTTATACAAGTAACACAAGCCAAAAAAAGACATTTTGAAATTTTTGTCTGTCTGTCTGTCTGTTGTCCACCTTTCACGCAAAAACTACTGGACGGATTTTGATGAAACTTTTTTGTTATGTCGCTATTAGTCCTCGGCAACATATAAGCTATAATTTATTTTAATGATACCAGATGTGAAACTATCTGTCGCCCAGCGAAGCGGGCACGAGTCAGCTAGTATTCATTAAAGAATCGTGTAATTAAGGTGATATGTGAAATATTTGGTTCTTTGTATGGGCTCAGTCTAACAGGATAAGACGGAAAAAGTGATAAAAATGCATTATCTTGAAAACCATCAAACTTAAAAAGAAACTGCCTATAATTTACTTAGCTAGTATGATTATCTAACGAATTATATAAAAATGAACTGTTTAAGAGCCAACTTTGGAAAATAAATCTATCGAGAAAAGTTTCACCAATCGTGTTACTGTCTATAATTTATCTAGATTATATCCTTAAATTATCATTGTCATAAAAAACAAAACTGTATGTTTTGCGGTTATTGAGAAAAAACGATTCTGCATTCATCAAAAACATATATTAATAAATAAATAAATAAATATTGGCGGACTTTACACACAGCGCCATCTAGCCCCAAACTAAGCAAAGCTTGTACTATGGGAACCAGATAACTGATAGAATACTTATATACTTTTTTTTTGTAAATACATACTTATTATACATAGTAACACCCAGACACAGAACAAACATCTATGTTCATCACACAAATATTTGCCCTGGGTGGGGATCGAACCCACAACCTACAGCGCAGAAGGCAGAGTTACTACCAACTGAGCTGTGTGCTCTAAAAGTTACGTGTGCTACAAAAGTATGATAACACTTACATATATTAATACGTAAGTCAGTGAGGATGTTTGGATGTTTGTGCTTCAATCACACCCAAACAGCGGGGTGATTTTGTAAAAAACATGAATATCATGTTATGATGTTGAATGCAATACCTAATGTTAGAGAATACCTAATCTGTACACTTTTCATAGTAACTATGCAAAGTTTATGCACCTATACCTACGCTTCTGCGTAGGTATTGTATTGGAAGCGTAGGTATAGGTGCTTAAACAGCATAAAAAGCGTAGGTATTATGGCATTCAGTACCATAACATGATAATCATGTTTTTACAAAATCACCCCGCAGATATGAATGAAATTTGGAATATACATAGCTTCTAAATAAATAATATTGATGGACATTAACACAGCGCCAGCTCCAAATTAAGCAAAGCTTGCAGGGACTCCTACTAGATAACTGATAGAATACTTATATTTTCGATTTTTTTTAATCCTAATAATATTATGTAAAAGTTTGTGAGTTTGTATGTATGTTTGTGCCTCAATCAAGCCTCAACGACAAAACAGATTAAGTTGACATTTGTTGTAGATGTAGATATAATGCCCAAATAAAACATAGACTACTTCAAAATATGAAAAACATCCCCAAAATTATGAAAAAACGCAAAAAGGATGATTTTGGTATAGATGGCGCTGGTGAGCAACAAACCTGACATCACAGACTAAAAACATTCAGTCTTTTCTATTCAATTATTTGACAAGATAACTCCTGACGGGTCTGCGTACATACATAATGCATAATAACACCCAGACACAGAACAAACATTTATTCATCACACAAATATTTGTTCTGGGTGGGGATCGAACTCGCAACCTACTGCGCAGAAGGCAGAGTTACTACCAACTGAGCTGTGAGGCTAGTCTAGCTATGTATATTCCAAGCAAGGGTGCCGGCTTTTAGACATAACCCGTGGCTTACCCTGGAGTAACAAATAAGCTATTTTTCTATCCGGATTGTATCGGGTTAAAAAAAGTCGTTCTGTCTGGTCCAATGTTGTCTGGAAGATGTCGCTTCTTAGAGATAAGACCGCCCATTGCACAGTTTGCACTAGTTTAAGTTGCTTTCATTGTTATTTTTTTATTATTGGTTCATTTTCATTGACTGGCCTCACAGCTCAGTTGGTAGTAAGTCTGCCTTCTGCGCTGTAGGTTGTGGGTTCGATCCCCACCCGGAATAAACATTTGTGTAATAAACTTAGATGTTTGTTCTGGGTATGGGTGTTATAATGTATAATAAGTATGTATTTACAAAAAAATATATATTCTATCAGTTATCTAGTTCTCATACTACAAGCTTTGCTTAGGGGCTGTGTAGAAAATGTCTTCCTATATTTATTATTTATAAAGCATTTTCATTCATTCATTCATTCATTCATTCATTCATTCGGTCGTTCTAGAAATGGTATTTAAGTATGTTATTTCTTTGGCAGGGCTGTCCGTGACTTCTGGCAAGTCAAGGGACCTTCGGAGGTCCTGGAAAGACTCCAGAGAGGGGAGATATCCCTCGACACAGCGGCGAGTGCGTTGGGCGTCAGTGTGCCGAACTTGGCTGCGCACGTCGCAGACTTTCCGCCCAGCAATGCTATGATCGACAGTGAGTACTTTCTATAAAGTGGGTATAGGGTAGTACTTTTAATTATTATTCTTGTTTGAGCCTTCACCTTGTTCGATCGGCACCACACTGGAGCACACATAGCATTAAGGAAAGGATCATTGAAAAATAAGGTAGTACCCAAGCCGTGTTTGTTGCCTGATTCTTCTAGGCTTGGTCGCGTGGAATCGGCGTAGCTTCACCTAGTTCCTAAGACGTTTCAAAGTGATCCTTGTGATTTTATTGAAATAAATGATTTTTGAATTTGAAATTTGAATAGAAATAAAGAAAAAAAAATAGGTTTACGACTGTAATCCCCAAGTACGGGACATCCTCCAAGATCTCCTGGCGCTCAGTTCCTTTGAAGATTTCTAAAAGGGGTAGTCAGAGTAAATTCCCATTCCCTTTCGCGTTACCTTTGTATCAATATCACAACAAAATCTTTCACATTTTTTTAATATGTTTTCTGTTATTCGGGGACGAAGACAAATCCAACTATTCAAAAATCATGAAAATCGGTCCAGTAGTTCTTGAGCTATTGTAACAAATCCAACTTTGTTTTATATTATAGAGAAAAAATACAAACGTATGCGAACTTTTTTATGATTCAAAACTTCTCTGTTTTTGATGAATGCAGAATCGTTTTTTCTCAATAACCGCAAAACATACATTTTTGTTTTTCATGACAAAGATAACTTAAGGATATAATCTAGATAAATTATAGACAGAAACACGATTGGTTAAACTTTTCTCGATAGATTTATTTTTCAAAGTTGGCTCTTCAAAAACACTAGTTTCGTTTTTAATCAAAACTATGAATAGCTAAACAGTTAATTTTTATATAATTCGTTAGATAATCACACTAGCTAAATAAATTACAGAAGTTTTTTTTTTTTAATATGATGGTGTTCAAGATATTGCAGTTTTAGCACTTTTTCCGTCTTATCCGGGTAAATTCAGCCCATACAAAAAGTCAAAAATTTCAAGTATCGCCTTAAATGTAAATTAGTAATTTCTCATTAAGTGAAATGTATAATTTATTTTGAGAATAAAGTTCTTTAACCTTTTAGTTCTTTATGTTCTTTATATAACATTATATAACATTATTGTTTTATAGGCGGTGAATTCGAGCCGATCCCGATAGAGATAGATCCGTCGCTGCGCTCGCGCACCTACAGCGCGGGCTCTGCGCTCGCGACCAGGAAACCGGCGACAGCTGACAAACCTCTAGTAAGTATCATGTAGATCTATTGTGTAAACTCCCAGGTGACACTTAACTCTAACAAAAATTTCACACAGTCAAATTGAAATATATACCTTATTTCGATTGGAAAACTATTAAATTCAATTGATAAATTTCAAGAACGCTGCTTTTCAATCCTCCTGTGCGCTGACCATGACGCTTAATATTTCAAGAAAGAATGAAAAACCATGCCAAGCCACTGCAAAATTAAAAAGTAAAAATAAGCCTAGGAATAATATAAAATTTATCATTTCAAAACAGTTTAATCACTAGCTTCTATGATCGAGTGGTGTTGAAATGGCACACAGCTCAGCAAATAAGCAGCTTATTTCACAAACGGATCCCTAATCGATAAGTTGTTTTCACATACCTGCAACATTTTTTAAAGACCTATCCAACGAAACCCCACATAATGGGGCACGCGAGAAAAAAAACATTCTCTCTTTACGTAGAGGAGGTACCCTGAAAATCATTTGAAAAAAAAAGTGTGTGTGAAAGTGAAACTTTTTATTACATCGTCTCAAATTTTTTGGTTTGTGTGTCGCATGTCGCGTGACGGTCGGCCGCGGATAAAGATAAGATAAAGATAAAGATCATTTATTTGCTTGAACACAATGTAGGTTACACAGATGATAATAAATAATATTTTAGATTCAATTATGTTCTACTAAAATTAGCATGCAAATGTTATAGTAAGATAAAGACAATATTATATTATAATTAATGTCAAAAAAATAAAAAGTAATAATAGTAACAGGCTCAATAGAAATATGGTAATGTCAAAATTTATCTGTCATAAAATCGTTAATATTATAATAGCATTTGTTGATTAATAATAGTTTGAATTTAGTTCTAAATATATAGGAGTATAGGATAACGGATAACGAGTATAGGACGGCGTATATAGTATATATAGCGACGGAGTATAGTAATATGGCGGCGTCTATAGTTCCATCAGCTGACCGTGTAGTGTATAGACTAAAAGTTTCACTTTTACCGTGGTTTCATAAAACCACACAATTCCTTTTTTTTTTTTCTATATTTTATTTTACCACTGTTCGGCGTGATTAATATGTATTGTTAGAAATCAGGATGGAAATAGGGTTTTTAAGAAATTAAATGACAAAACAAAAATAATCATAATCGAGCGAAAATAATTTAAGAGACGTCCGTCACGTTCGAAAGCCAAGAAAGAAGTGCCTCGTGCGACCAACGAGCTTTGTTCGGGCTATGGTTCGGCTTTGTTCGGACTTGGCCCCGCCCACTGAAGAGATATTCCTAACACGGCCTCTCCTGACCATGCGGCGTCCTCGACCGCCTTATTCAAGATAGATACCTCGCGATCTGGAAGGTCATCAGCTGGTTAATCGTCTTCTGTAACAACACACATCGTTACCAAGCTGAAAACAGTCGGAGAACTAAGTCGATTTTGCATTACGATCGTGAGCGTGCACACAAACCATCGTAAGCGAAACCGAGTTCACTCAAAAGCCTCACATAACAAAGTTTTGTAATTTAACGTAAAATTCGAAAAGCACAAACGACAAACTCCGGATCTTCGTTGTTGTGCCGCATAACGAAAGCATTAGGTTTTTAACTGCGATCGCTATGCCCCGCGATACAAGCACAAAGTTCGCTTATCGCGTCTCCTTGACCATAGCCTAGGCTCCCAGTTCGCTTGCTATGGCCACTACTCGCATAACAACTGCATGAAAACAATGGCGTTTTCGTGACATAACACACGTCGACTATTCACAGTCACGAAACTATAGAGACGTGGCTAGAAACATAATCTACTGGTGTCATTCACATAAGAAATTTCAGTAACATAGCTTGCGCTATTTACAAACGTAACATAGAGTACGTTAGCAATTCACTTCATATGGAAGTAAGTGAATTGTCCAACGATGTCTATTTACCAAAATAAAGTTAAGGTGACATAGCTTACGCTATTCACAAACGTAGACACGGAGATTGTAACTAACTCGGGCACGCAGCGCACCATTCGCCTTGCCAAGGTACTACGTACTGCGCTGCAGCCTGCGTAGACTTTCGGCATCCTCTGCTTGGCAGTAGCCTCTTCTCTATGACAGCATCCGGTGAGGTTAGGACCACCTGCAACATAACGCAACAAACGCGTCTGCCCGACTATGCGACAAACGCATGGACAGAGTATGCACATTTAAACATACACGGTCAGCCCGACTATGCGACCAACGCATGGGCACTGCGACCAACGCAGACCCGAAGACTGCAGGCAGCCCAGGCACGCAGCGCGCGACTCGAAGACTGTAGGCAGCTCAGGCCTGCAGCGCGCGACTCGAGGCATCACACGCCCCGCGACGGCACCATCAACTTTGCAGCCGCACAGCTTAGAGCCTTAACGACTCGGTGAGGCCCTCGCATACTGGAGTCAAACTTCACTTGACATAGCATACCTGAAGACAAAAACAAAATCATGTACACACGATCACACAATCGTAGAACACACAGAAAAACAGCTGTCTATGTTAACAACATCATCCTGTTGTGCCTGGTTTTCCACTAGCCGTTCGGCCGTCCTTTGTTGATCTTTCATTCGCGATCAGATGTTGCCCGATTGACAACAACGTCTCGCTACTCATTGCGGTGTATACCCTCTCGACTTCTACGTTCACGGCGAGCGTGAATAACAGCACGGCTGGAATCAGAACTACAACATTATGTACGCCGTGGGATGTACCCTAGCGAAAAACTGCGCGAAAACCAACCACGTGAGTGCGGGCTACGTGAACGCCAATGTCGTGGACATCGCAAACAATGCTCACGCGATCGGGATCGAAGCGATCTATTTATTTCGCGTTATTTACTCTAAAAACACGACCAAACAAAAGAAAATCACAAAAAGAGGGTATTCCGATTTTTCATCGTTACTAGAAAACGTTTCAGAGTTACAGCTTATAGGGCTTACCATGTTGGATATGTTTACTAGGACAAAGTGGCGTTAACTCACGCTTAAGTATAGACCATGTGCGGGCATTATGATCATCTCAGCTAACCAAACCTTGGCGTCTTTAAGACCTGAAACTTGAACGTGGGGTTGTACGAGACTTCTTAGGTAGGTAAGCAAAGCGCATATCGCTTTCATTTGAATTATAAATTCACCAAAAATCAGGTAGTCGTGATGACACTGTTGATAGTGTTGCGACCTATATGAGCAACGATAATATAATCGACCTCCATACGCCTCCGGCGTGACGGCAATCAACACTCAATGATCGTGATTGGGACCTATCTCGCGAATATGCCATAGTTGCGTCGTGGCATAAGAAAAGCTTGTCGAGCCTGACCTTGTACGATCCGCTTTGTGATCGGTAGCACGACAAACCTCGCAAACAGAAAGGCGCACGGACATGAGAGCCTCCTTTCGAGCGATGCTTTGATTGATCACGTGATGTACTTCGCGGTATTTCACATAAGAAATAATAAAAATGTACTTACGTGAAGGTTTACATAAAAAATCACAACAAAAGCAAAACTTGAAAGTTTTCACTAATTGCGGGTAGTCTTGTTCCCTTTTAATGTATTCTTGGCTCTTTATCGTATTTCTTCTTTTAAACACACAAACACAATACTTATCACTTGTTTGTATGGTAAACGGCCTTAGGCGAGTGATCAGTTACCATCCCACTTCTGATGTTAGAAATCAGGATGGAAATAGGGTTTTTAAGAAATTAAATGACAAAACAAAAATAATCATAATCGAGCGAAAATAATTTAAGAGACGTCCGTCACGTTCGAAAGCCAAGAAAGAAGTGCCTCGTGCGACCAACGAGCTTTGTTCGGGCTATGGTTCGGGCTATGGTTCGGCTTTGTTCGGACTTGGCCCCGCCCACTGAAGAGATATTCCTAACAGTATATTAAATTCATGCCAAATTACAGCTTTGTATAGTAGTCTGAGCTAAGCTCTAAGGGTTTCTTGTAGACCACAGAACCTTAAAAATGCTACCCAAAACTAGAGTTATATGTATTATACTACGGCCGTTCAGAGAATGCGTTCCTGACACGTCGCGATTGAACTGACGACGTAACTTTGTAATGGCGTTGCAGTTACGATAAAAATATTTTGCTGGTTGTTTACCGTTTTAACAATTAATGAGCATTAAAACAACATTATTACAACATTATAGTCACTAGTCGTGACTAACTGATAGGTGTCAGGAACGCATTCTCTGAACGGCCGAACTATAGCAGTATTGAAAACCTCCTTTCTACTTTTCACCAGCTGGTGAAAATAGCCCCGAAAGTGGTGAAGTGCCTGAATCCCAACGCTAGCGATGACGACGACGCTATACCAGCGAGCATCATATCTGCGGACCCCAAGGCTGGGTCCCCCACGAGGACTCCAGGTAAACCCCCAACACTCATACATCTATACTAATATTATAAAGAGGAAAAATTTGATTGTTTGTTTGCATCGAATAGGCTCCGAAACTACTTAACCGATTTAAAAAATTCTTTCACCATTAGAATCCTACATTATCCCTGATGAACATAGGATATAGATTATTTTCAAAAATGTTAGGGATCCGTATGAAAACTTCGATAAGGTAACCCAACGTGTGAAAAAAATCCAAAACAAATCCTTATATCGCTTTTGCTGCGGAAATTATTGACAACTAGCAGTCCGCCCCGGCTCCGCACGGGAGTAACGTATTATAACGATTTTATGGGTATTTTTTTACCCACGTTACATTATCGAAGTTTTAATAGGAATCCCTATTTTTTTCAAACAATAAATATGGCCTATGTTACTCAGAGATAATGTAGCATTCTAAAAGTAAACGATTTTTTGTATTTATTCCATACAAATATACAAAACATCTTTCCTCATAATAATATTAGTACCTATAGATTATTACACTCATAATAACTTTTGAATGGTATGGAATTTGGGAATGGTATAATTAAAAAAGTAATTTACAGGTACTGATATGGCCTTGAAAATGAAGTGATTTTTTGGATAAGGATTAATACCCAGGTACGAATAATGTGGCCTAGTTTGTACAGGCGGCGTTACCATTGCATATTTTAACATGAAAAAGTAGTTATTGTGACATAACTGTAATAGTTGGACATAATTATGGTATTGCTGACTTATTTGTTAATATTGATGTAATCTTTAAAACTGCAGTTCATCACTTTGCTCTATTGTCAATAATTTCCGCAGCATACGCGATATAAAGATTTTTTTGGTTTTTTTATCACACGATGGGTTACATTATCGAAGTTTTCATACGGATCCCTAATAGTTAGACAAATGGTATTGTTGACTTATTTGTAGATATTGATGTTTTCTTTAAAACTGTAGTACATTACTTTGCTCTATTGTCAATAATTTTCGCAGCAAACGCGATATAAAGATTTTTTTAGGATTTTTTTTCTCACTGGGTTACATTTTCGAAGTTTTCATACGGATCCCTAACGTTTTTGAAAATACTATATATCCTATGTCCATCAGGGATAATGTAGGATTCTAATGGTAAAAGAATTTTTTGAATCGGTTCAGTAGTTTCGGAGCCTATTCGATACAAACAAACAAACAAACAATCAAATCTTTCCTCTTTATAATATTAGTATAGAAGTATAGATAGAGTAAAGTGATGTACTACAGTTTTATAGAAAACATCAATATCTACAAAAAAGTCTACAATATCATATGTCTAACTATTAGGGATCCGTATGAAAACTTAGATAATGTAACCCAAGCTGTAAAAAAATTACCCACAAAATCATTATTACACCCGTGCGACGCCGGGGCGGACTGCTAGTAGTAAAATAAAAGCCGTGTTGACCGAGTGGGAAGTACCTCGACTTTCAATTTGAAGGCCGTGGGTTCGAATCACGCATCAATGGATTCTTCTGTTCGAAAATTTATATGCGCATCAGAAACAAGTGCTTACAACGGTGAAGGAAATCATCGTGAGGAAACCAGTTAGTGTTCTTATAAGCGGCGATGGGCTTGCAACCTGTTACGTATGGAATGCAAACTGCAAAACGTGGGCTTGTGCCAAATACAATGTTTGGACGTGCCTCTGACTACCCCTGAATATCTGAATGAAATCTGAATAAGAGCGATCGTTTTTTCGGAGTTTTAACTTTAGCGACACAACAGAATCGCCACCATTATATTATGTATGTATTTACAATAAAAAAAACGGTTTTTCTATCAGTTACCTGGTTGATCTGGTTCCCATACAAGCTTTGTGTAGTTTGGAGCTAGATGGCGCTGTGTGCAATCTCCACCAATACATATTTCTTTTAATTTCCAGGTGGTAAATGGCCCTCCATCCGTGTGGCGTCCATAGACAGTCTCCGCTCCGAGCCCCCCCCAGCCTCCCCCTCCCAACTCATGCGCACGCGCCCCGACCTTACCATCGTCGCGAAGAAAACAGAGACAAAAGACGAGGACACGTGATCATAGACAATGGATAAATCGTAATAATCTGTAAAGTAAGAAAATTTAATGTACTGGAAAATCTATTGGTCCCAGATTGTTTTACCCCTTTTCGGGTGTCTACCCCAAAAGGGGGTAAATACTCGGACGTCTTAAAAAGGGCTCTTTTACGAAATTACCCGGTTTTTTAATAGAAAATCTGGTGTTTCTAAAGCCCCAAATTGGGGTAGGTGTTACCCCAAAAGGGGGTTTTGGCACTGGTGTCATAGGAGTGTTTGGTTGGTCATAGTTTGAATATAATGCGACTCTAACGGCCAATCATATTAGTGTCTTAATCCACGTACAACCGTATCTGTAACTAGTATAGAAACTTGAAGGAGGCTTATATAAAGAAATAGTTAATATATTGTTTAAATACAAAATATAACAATATTACTGAAAATATTACAATTTTATATTTGACTAGCGACCCGCCCCGGCTTCGCACGGGTTTAATACATATAAACCTTCCTCCTGAATCACTCTATCTATTAAAAAAAACGCATCAAAATCCGTTGTGTAGTTTTAAAGATATAAGCAAATATACATACATACATACAGACGCGGGTAGCGGAAAGCGACTGCTTTATACTATGTAGTGATAAGGGCTTATGTCACCATCTTCAAGTAAAGTAAGGCCGAGTGGGGAGGTACCTCGACTTTCAATCGAAATGAAGGTTGTGGGTTCAAATCCTGGCGTGCAATCAATGGATTTTTCTGTTCGAACAATTTATCGCATCAAAAACACGTGCTCAAAACGGTGAAGGAAAACATCGTGAGGAAATCAGTTAGTATTCTTATAAGCGGCGATGGGCTTGCAACCTGTCACGTATGCTAACTAGAGCAAAATGTGGACATATGCCAAATATAATGTTTGGACGTGCCTCTGACAACCCCACTAGACATCTTCAAAGGATCTAAGCGTCTGGAGATCTGAGAGGATGTCTACCGTACTTGGGGATTACAGTCGTGATCCTATTTTTTTTTATTTTATTTCAAGTAAAGTCCTGAGTAAGCTACTCGGCGATTACCAAAAACGATAAGAAGGGTTAGATCCGCTATGCTCGATTCCCGCTATGCTCGGACATTATATTTCCGGACTATCGAAAAGTAAGGTGATAAGTGAAATTTTTGACGTTTTGTATGGGCTGAGTCTACCCGGATAAGACGGAAAAAGTGATAAAACTGCATTATCTCGAATACCATCAAATTTAAAAAGAAACTGTCTGTAATTTACTTAGCTAGTAAGATTATCTAACGAATTATCTAAAAATAAACTGTTTAGCAATTCATAGCTTTGATTAAAAACGAAACTCGTGTTTTTGAAGAGCCAACTTTGGAAAATAAATTTATCGAGAAAAGTTTCACCAATCGTGTTTCTGTCTGTAATTTATCTAGATTATATCCTTAAGTTATCTTTCTCATGAAAAACAAAACTGTATGTTTTGCGGTTATTGAGAAAAAACGATTCTGCATTCATCAAAAACATTTATTACTCGCCTAAAAATATCACAATTCTAAAATATACTATAGATACACATAGTGTTGCCGAATAGTACCATTTGACATTTGATATTTTGATAGTTTTGACACTTTCATACATTAATTTAGCGTTAACTGGAAAGTCACTAATCAACACTTTACTTGAAGATGATGAAACAGGCCTTTATTAGAAAAAAATATTAGTTTTTTTTGTTTTTTAAGTTTTAACCATATTAAACCGCTTCGTTATCATACACTATTTGGGCCTGCGTACATTGGCGGACGGGACAGCAGAGTATTAGGAGGAGGGGCGATCACATTGACATTTTTAAAACAAATTTTAATTTCTCTGCCGTCCTATCCGCTAGATAAAACTCACCATCTCTCTATAAAACCTTCTATACATACGAGTATTACGTCCATACAAAAGTGTCACAAACGCAGTGCGCTCGGACCTACTTGTACAGTACCAGGCCGTGAATATTACACATTGTGCTTTAGAGAAGGACAATCGCTAGTCTCGGCTTTGTAGAGCGCCATCTCTGTCACTCATACTGCTCCTTGCTGCGTGTGACGGAGACGACACTATAAATCAGAAGTTCATAGTCTATTGCTAAAGTATGATGTGAAAAATATTTACCAAGTTCCATTGCCTTGCCTAAGTTCATTTGTAATCGTGATTGGCTTGACTGTCAAAATCTCATTTTGTTTTCATAGTTAAATCTCAATGTGTTTGAACATTCGAATTTTTATTCTGTTTGACTACCAAATCCTATTATGTTTTGACCACCAAATCCCGTTGTGTCATAACAACCAAATCGCACTGTGTTTTGATAGTTTAATCCCATTGACTTTACAAATACCACAGTGTCTTGACAACCAAATCCCATTTTGTTTTAACAACCAAATCCCATTGTATATTAATTAATCAAATCCCATTGTGTCTTGACAATCAAATACCACTGTATTTTGACAATCAAATACTACTGTGTCTTGACAACCAAATCCTATTATGTTTTGACCACCAAATTCCATATTGTTTTAACAACCAAATCCCATTGTATATTAATAATCAAATCCCATTGTGTTTTTGACAATCAAATACCACTGTGACTTGACAATCAAATACCACTATGTCTTGACAATCAAATACCACTGTGTCTTGACTACCAAATCCCATTTTGTTACGATAAAAAAATCCCATTGTATTCTGATTACTCAAAGATAATTTGACAGTTGAATTCTATTAAGATCAGCAATGAACTCACGCAAAGAGTCTGGACGGTCCGTAGTCACTTCGACGAATACCTTGACGTTTCTCTTAACTGATTCGAGCGCATTCTGACGACAGCATCCGAGTTTTTTCGGACCGAAACTATAAGTTAGATATACAATAAAATTGGTAGTCGAAATTACTACGTAGTCGAGTATAGATGAAAAGCGAAATGTCATCTAAAATGTACACCAAAACTAGCTTCCGTCTGCGGTTTTCCTTTCGTGGTACACGGATCAAAAGTCACCTGTATGCTAATCTAGATCACGAACTATGTCTATTCTAAATTTCAAACAAATCGGTCCAGCCGCCAGCTGCCAGAAGTAAACATTCAAACGTCCTCGCAATATCTTCGATCCTTGTACATTGTATCACTACTATCAAAAATAAATAAAATTTGTATTTTTGTTTGTAAAAGATAAAATATAACTGCTGGACCAACTTCAAAAAATATTTCACCTATCAAAAGCTATATTATCAGCTTTATTTTATCAAGTTTTATTTTCAAAAAAAATAGAAAACCTTTCTTAAATTTCAATAATGTAACCTAAGGTATCAAAATCTTGCCCAAAATCTTCATTAGTACACACATGCGAAGAAGGGTCGGACAGCTAGTCCTATAAATCTTAATAATATTATAAATGCGAAAGTTTGTGAGTTTGTTTGTATGTATGTGCCTCAATATGACTTAAACGAGAAAACGGATTAAGATGAAATTTGCTGTAGATGTAGATATCATGCCAGAATAAAATATAGACCACTTTAATATACGAAAAACATCCCTAAAATGATAATAAACGCAAAAGGAATGATTTTGGTAAAGATGGCGCTGGTGTGCAAAAAATCTGACATCAGCGTTGACTTCAGTCGTGCAAAGTGCGTTACTCTACGCGATTATTTAAATTTTGACAGGACAACGTCTGTCGCGGGTCTGCTAGTAAATTATAGATGACATATCGTTCATCATCTAAACGCGGCATAAACTATTGTTATAATATTAGACTAATTTTAGAGTAATAAGTAAGTTTAGACAAAATGTACTCCATATATTTATAAAATTCGATTGAAGACGGTATATTGTAAGCATATTTTTTATTAAAAATAGAAAATAAGAAATATTTCCATTAAAAAAAAATACAAGTATTATTCTTATAAATTAAAAATACAAAAGCAAAAAATATTGTAATTATTGGAATTATATAAAAAAAGATATATCCTTTATATTTGTATATTTAATTAGTAAATGTCGAATCTAGATAAACCAATATTGTGTTAAAGAAATAGATAATACTCTCAGAGTTATATTATGCAAGCTTTGGTATGAACGCGGGATGCCTTACTTAAGCGTAAGCAGATACAGGATGTATCAACGCTACTCTCGAAAACTGAAACCGGATGTTTAGACAAGGCATCTAGATCGATTTATCATCTAAAAAAAATTTAAACTAAAATGGTAAAAAAATAGTTATAAAATAAATAATAAATAAATAAATATTGGTGGACATTTTACACATCGCCATCTAGCCCCAAACTAAGCAAAGCTTGTACTATGGGAACCAGATAACTGATAGAATACTTATATACTTTTTTTTTTTGTTTTTTTTTTATCATCATCATCTCCTTGTTATTATCCCACTTAACAAGAGGTCGGCACAATAAGTAAAAAAAAAAAAGGATTTTCACTTATAATTTGTTCCATTTTCAAAATGTATATTCCAAAATTAAAAAAGTATTCTTATAAGCGGCGATGGGCTTGCAGCCTGTCACGTGTGGAATGCTAACTACTGCAACATGTGGGCATGTGTTAAATGTTTGAACGTGCCTCTGACTAGCCCCATAAGACATAATCAAGGATCTGGGTGCCTGAATGTCTACCGTATTTGAGGATTACAGTCGTTATCCTATTATTATTTTTTTAATGTAAAATGAAGCAATTTTTCTTTTACCTAAGGCAATTGTTAGGGTAGCTGCAATATTTTTTCAGTTTTCGAGAGTGGTTTTTATACACCCGATATATACGAGGCTATGTTTTTTTAATTCTTCTAACATTAACATATTTTATTTGTTGATAATGCTTGATAAATATTACTCTGAGATTTTAACCTTGAATAATGTATGTGTGTGTTTTTTTTTTAAAGTTATTATATGGAAGACCTAGGGCTATTATATAAACTACACTATTTAAATATAGTTCCTCCTATGTAATCAATTGATTTAGCAAAAAATATATAGTTAAACTTACTTTAAAGATGTATCGCTGTAAATATTAAGATTATTTAGGTCTAGGATACAGGGTGTCCCAGGAATAGTAACTTTTTTGTTTAATTTTTTTTTTTAATATATATTCTTAAGGTTACAAAAAAAAATCCGAATGAAAAGTGAATATTCGTTGTTTAATATATTTTTGTGTGACGCTAATTACATAGATTTATAAATAAATTTAAATCAATGATACTTTTAGCTATCGCACGTGGTTTCGTTCGTGTGATAACTGGATAACAATTACCTATATATCACTTCAGGTAACTACATTTGTTCAAAGTTACACACAAATCGGTTCAGCCTTCATTCTTCCCTCTCACACTATTTTATGGGATACCCTGTATATTAAAAGCAGTCGATAAATATATCTCTTCGTACCAGGCCGTGATGTTTTACATCGAGTTTTAGAAAAGGACAACTAACTTTGGTTTTGTAGAGCGCTGTCTCCGTCACTCTTACCTTCAACCAAAATGTCCCTTCTTTTTTATTCCAGTCTATCCTACCGCTGCCTGACCAGGTATCGCGATAAGGCCGCTCATTATTATACCTTTAAGTGTATTTTTTTTCGTACATAGGTTTTCTGTGTCCTGTGGAAACCAATAACGTGTTATATATCTATCTTCATGCGTGCGAGGGAGACGGCAATAAGTCCGAAGGTAGTCAGAAGGTAGAAAGTAGAGGTCTTTCTAATGCTAGATGTGCAATACCGGATGTATTAAGACTATTACTGAAAACTGAAACTGCATGTTTGACCATTCTAATATTCATTTGTAGCACTTTTTAAAATCAGGTTGCCTAAATGAAAATCGTTTTTTTTCCTTCAATACAGTGTCAGTTTTGACAGTACGATGACGATATGATAATGATTCGTGCTAGATCTTCAGCAGGGCTATTTTGTAAAAACATGATTATCATTTTATCATGTTATGATGTTGAATGCGATACCTAATGTTAGAATACCTAATCTGTACACTTTTCATAGTAACTATTCACTGTTTAAGCACCTATACCTACGCTTCTGCGTAGGTATTGTATTGGAAGCGTAGGTATAGGTGCCTAAACAGCATAAAAAGCGTAGGTATTACAGCATTCAGTACCAATAAATATTGGTATGAATATCATAACATGATAATCATGTTTTTACAAAATAGTCCCACAGTATTCGGGAGTTGTCTTATTACACCCTTTACACAGCTGGATACTTTTTTTTTTTAATTATTATTAAAGGACATGACATAATGCTGATGTTCTACACGCTTTGTCTTATGATCTGATAATGAACCAACAATACTATTACTTTCTTTATATATTAATAGCATCAATGGTGTCTATAATACCAGCAGCCATATTACATAAGCTCGTTGGTAATCGTAATCGACTTCGTTATCGTTAGTTACACAATGTATGTTACATGTATATGTACACGTACTCGGAAAACGTGAGGAAACCAGTTAGTATTCTTATAAGCGGCGATGGGCTTGCAACATGTCACGTATGGAATGCTAGCTACTTCAGAATGTGGGTATGTGGCATATTTAATGATTGGACGTGCCTCTAACTAATGCATTTTATAAATTTTCAAAGATCTGAGCGCCTGGAGATCTGTGAGGATGTCAGTTACACAAAATAATTTAACAGCGTCCATACGTGATAGGTTGCAAGCTTATCGCCGCTTATACGAATAATAACTGGTTTCCTCGCTATGTTTTCTTTACCCGTTTTGTGCTACTGCAAAATGTGGGCATGCGCCTAATGTTTGGACGTACCTCTGACTGCCCTCTTTAGACATCTTCAAGGATCTGAGCGCATATTATTACGAATAGAAAAATCCATTGATGCATTACGAAGTCGTGGTTCCTTCCACTAGGCCAATGCGGATTTTTTTTATTATTTCTTTTAATTAAATTAACACTATCCAAACTAAATTGGATGCTTCGTACCAAATTGTACATAATTCATCTTATTTCGTTGATTTAAGTTTTGTTATCAACTCTAAATTATATTTATTAATTAAGAATTATTTTTAGTTTTTTTTTTTGTTAGTATTTTTTTACTCGTATTTGAGAACTCATTAATTTTATTTTTTAGGTTAAAGTTGTTTTTAGCCGAGGCTGGTATGTTATGAAATCGATTTAAAGTAAAATAAAAAATTAAGAAAATTATTTTTTGTTTCATTCCAAGTAGGTGGTATGATGCACGAAAGTGTCCTTTGAACTGTTATTAAGCGCAGACGCCTTGCCTTCTTCAACCCTTCAACCATTTACGTACTCACCAGTGTGTTTTCACTTTGTGTATCCTACATTATTTGGTCCTTCTAAGGTAAACCCGCCCCGGCTTCGCACGGGTAGCATCACTACATAGTATAAAGCAGTCGCTTTCCGCTTCCCGCGTCTGTATGTATGTATGTTTGCATATATCTTTAAAACTACACAACGGATTTTGATGCGGTTTTTTTTAATAGATAGAGTGATTCAGGAGGAAGGTTTATATGTATTAAACCCGTGCGAAGCCGGGCGGGTCGCTAGTGTTATTATACATATAAACCTTCCTCCTGAATCACTCTATCTATTAAAAAATCCGCATCAAAATCCGTTGTGTAGTTTTAAAGACATAAGCAAACATACATACATACAGACGCGGGAAGCGGAAAGCGACTTTGCTTTATACTATGTAGTGATAACTCAAGGTACGACAATTTACACCTAAAATGACTGGACTTTGGAATATTATAAAGGAACCTAGATACAGTTCGCAAAGTGCGACCTAAAAAGTTAGGTATAAAAACAGGCCAAGTGCGAGTCGCACTCGTGCACGAAGAGTTCCATCCCATTATCTATTTAAAACAACGTAATTTATTTTTTTTCAACGGCAAAAAACACTGTTGTTTGGGAGCACCACTTAAATATTTATTATATTCTGTTTGTAGTATTTGTTGTTACAGCGGTAACAGAAATACATAATCTGTGAAAATGTCAACTGTCTAGCTATCACGGTTCATGAGACAGCCCTGTGACGGACAGCGAAGTCTTAGTAATAGGGTCCCGTTTTTATCCTTTATGTACAGAACCCTAAAAATAAGCAAGTAAACCTAAGTGGAATGAGGATAAACCTACAGAATCTATGAAGATATCAAGTTTCAGACTAGACATATCTTTTATTAACTAGTGGAAACCTCGACTTCGTTCGCATGAAGCTATATTCAAACAAACTTCAACCCCGTGCAACAACTAAGAGGTTTTTCCAGGAATTTATTTCTTAGTGCACCCCAACACACCAAAAGGAATACTCCGTCTAAATTCCAAGTTTATAAGACCAGTTGTTAGGCTCTGCGTTGATAGATCAGTCAATCCTAATCTCTCTAATATATAAAATTTCCATGTTACAATGTTAGTTACCGTACTCCTCCGAAACGGCTTGACCGATTCTCATGAAATTTTGTGAGCATATTGAGTAGGTCTGAGAATCGACCAACATCTATTTTTCATACCCCTAAGTGATAAGGGTGGCGTAAAGATCGGGAAAAACGGAAAGTGCTCTTTTCTGTGGGATTATTGACATTTGACAGGACAACGTCTGTCGGGACAGCTAGTATTATTATAAATGCGAAAGTTTGTGATAAGGCTGCTATGTTTGTTCCCTAATCAAAAATAAACGACAAAACGGATTAAGATGAAATTGGCTGTAGTACCTATGTAGATTAAAAAACAAATAAATAAAGGGGGAACTTATCATCCGATAAACAACCCCTAAATAATAAAATAATGCAAAAAGGATGATTTTGGTATAGATGGCGCTGGTGTGCAACAAATCTGACATCACAGACTAAAAACATTTAGTCGTCATAGCAACGCAGTTTTGACGAATGATACTAATTCTACCCAAATTCGTAATTTATTTTATCAGTACAAGATTTGTAGGGAAAAAATTAGAAGCTGCCTGAAATTGCTTTTACCTATGCGATTATTAAAAATTGACAGGACAACGACTGTCACGGGTCGGCTCAGTTATAATATAGGTAGGTACCTACTAGCTGCGCTCGCTTCGCACGGATGGTACCTGGATAAAAAGTAGCCTATGTGTTATTCTGTTATATAAGCTATATTACTGTAAAGTTTTATTTAAATCCGTTCAGTAGTTTTTGCGTGAAAGAGTAACAAACACACACAAATACTCACTTTCGCATTTATAATATTAGTAGGATTCAGACTAGCTTTTACGCGCGTCTTCGTCGTAGATTCAGGAAATCGTGTTTTGATGAGTTTTTTATAAAACATTGAAATTACTGAAAATCAAAAGAAAATGTTGAGAAAAAAATTGTCATGTCCGTCCCAAGACTTTAATTTAGGTAGATATACGTATCTATATGAAATTTCATCACAAGACTTTATCGTATAACATTGAAAACCTAAAAATCAAAAGAAAATTTTGAGAAAAAAAGTAGCCTATGTCCTTCCCAAGGGTTTTAAACTATCTCAATATATAATTTCATTACAATCAGTTCAGTTGTTTAGTGATAACGTCACAGACATACAAAGTTACTTTCGCATTAATATTAGTATAGATATAGATGTAATACTTACTTATTTGTTTCATCCGCTTGTGTAAATAACTCTTTCATATAAATACAGCAGATATTTTGGAGAAAATCATTCCAAGCTCACCCACCATCGCGCATCGTTTTAACTGCAAATTTCAAAAATGTTGAAGATTATGATATTCGTTTGTGTAATGTGTATTGGTAAGTACAATTTTTTTTTTTTTTTTTATGGCAATCGTCCTTATTTGGACATTTCTGCCAGCGTCACGTCATTTTAGATTTAAATCAAACGGAACAGCTGACCAGTATAGTTAAACCAAAGGGATAATGTTAGTGGGGGCTAATAGACATAAGACTAGTACACAACTACAATAGATATATATATATATGATATATATAAAGACATAGAACGTTATTGAATTGTTTGTTGGATTCGAAGTTATAATAACAGCTAGAGTTTATGATTGTTAGAATTGATGAATTGAACTAAAATTTTGTAGATTTGGGGATTTCTGGAACTCAAAAGTTCCGGAACGTGAGTAGGGAGAAGAATTTTTGATTGAGTAATTGATTGAAAAAATTTTGAATGATCTAAGAGTGGACAGGAAAAAAATATGTGATTTAGGTTGTCTTCGTCAATATTCGTCAATTCGTCACATTCACAAATGGAAGAGTCTTTGATATGCAGTTTATGTAAATGTACCTACTGGTATGCAGCAGTGGTTCATTCTCATACGAATAATCATTGATGTAAAGCGTTTTCTCATTTTAAATTTTGAAAACCAGGGTTGTCAGGGAATTTCAGGTTGAATTTTCGCATAAAAAGATCCTTTCGACTTGGAAGAATTTCTCCAGCAGGAATACCAACTCTTGAGGAGACGGGATTTAGGAAGAGAGGAAAGATCGTGACAGTAATTTTTAAAGGGAACTTTGTCACCACAGGAGACAGCATCTTTAGCGGTTTGGTCGACTCTTTCATTGCCTGTTATACCAGAATGGCCAGGAATCCATGCCAAAACTACTTCAAAACCTTTTGTGTTACATTCAATAATATATTTTTTAATTTCAAAGATTATTATATTATGATTTTTGGAAGAGAAAGGGTTTGATAAAAGTGCTTGAAGAGCACTGCGGGCATCCGAGAATATTACAGTACGGGAAAGTTTAAATAGTAGAATGTATTTAATAGCTTCTAACAAAGCTAGACATTCACCTGTAAAGACAGAAGATTCTGGGGGACTTTTAATTTTTTGGACAATGTCATATTGAGCATGGAAGACTCCGTACCACATCCAAAAGGGGACAGTTTAGAGGCGTCAGTGAAAATAGTATGCCAGCCCCGCCATTCTCTACTAATAATTTGTCGGAATAATTCGTCCGCTTTATTGTTATCAAGTACAATCTAAGTGAGCCGTTTAGGTTATTGATATCTCGACTCTCAATCCGAAGGTCGTGGGCTCAAAACCGTGTTATGGATCAATCGATTTTTAGGGTTCCGTACTCAAAGGGTAAAAACGGAACCCTATTACTAAGACTTCGCTGTCCGTCTGTCTGTCTGTCTGTCCGTCCGTCCGTCCTTCTGTCTGTCACAGGGCTGTATCTCATGAACCGTGATAGCTAGACAGTTGAAATTTTCACAGATTATGTGTTTCTGTTGCTACTCTAACAACAAATACTAAAAACAGAATGATAAATATTTAAGGGGGGCTCCCATACAACAAACATGTTTTTTTTTGCCGTTTTTATAGATAATGGTACGGAACCCTTCGTGCGCGAGTTCGACTCGCACTTGGCCGGTTTTTTCTGTTCTACAAATTGATTGGTACCTAGATTCGGCTAGCTCACATCATTCACAGCTCAGTTGGTAGTAACTCTACCTTCTACCTACTTAGATTGTGGGTTCGATTCTCACTCAGAACAAACATTTTCATGGCACACACACTATTATAAGACAAAGTATACAAGTATTCTAATCTGGTTCCCGTAGAATCTTCGCTTAATTTGGGGCTAGATGGCGCTGTGTGAAATCTGAAATGTGTACCAATATTTATAAGCAGTTTATAAAATAGAGTTTTCTTCCAGGCATGGTTTACGCAGCAAGCTCATCTTGCAACTCTTGCGGAGAAGAATGCGCGTCTTCCTGTGGCAGTCGTCGTTTCAGAGCTTGCTGCTTCAACTATCTGAGGAAGAAACGGGTATCTGACACTGACACTGACAAGGTAAGAGAGCGTCCATTCATTATGCCGGAAAGACACTTACGTGTCGTGTCGTGGGCACGACACGCTACTAGCTAATCGCTTTCATACATTTAGTATGGTTAGAGACATATTTGGGTGTCGTGTCGTGTCGCAAACGCTGTCTTGCGATTGGCTAGTGGCGCGACACGCCGCGCCACGACACGTAAGTGTGTTTCCGGCATTATGTGAGGTGTATAACGGCGGAAAGAAATCTCACCCAAACACCCAATCTTACGTAGGGGCTACGAGTGGTTCGGGGAGTCTTGGCGAATATTACGGTTATTTTTCCACAAGAAACAGTTTTGGTAATTTTTGCCGTATTTACACAAGATAAGCATTAAGAAAACTATATTATAGGGGGGGGAGCCAAATTTCACATCTCACTAAGGGGGGAAGGGGAGTTGAAATTTACCAAAATCACCTTACGTAAGGTAATAGACACCCATAATCTACGATCGAGTAGAAAAGGCGTCAAAAGCTCAAAAGTAGCTCGAAATGTTTACACACGGCGCTTTTCTTCGAACTTGGCTGGACACGCTGCCGCGTTTCTACTACCTACTTAGGTACCTTTACATTAAACATTACAAGCTGTTGCCAGAGGCTTCGTTTACGTTGTAATAGGATAAAAAGTAGCCTAGTTAACCCTTAGATCCCCGTCCGAACGCCGGCTATGCTATTTCTGGAATTTTTTTTCTATAGATTTTTACACGTACACTATTTTATCACGTACCTACCACTAATTACCTTTAAATTTTTACTCGACGTTTTGACTATGCTACAATAGCCATGGTCGCGGGCAGACTGATAAAGGTAACTAAGGTAATTACGTGATAAAGACTCGCGTAAAAATCTATAGTTATGTCTACTAATCACGATAGTTTGAAAAATAATATTTTATATTTTCAGGTATGGTTAACTCAAAATGAAGGCACCGCGCATAATCCTGTTATTTTTCTGAAAACAGCTGAAGACTGGAGCGACCTCTTATCAAGCAACTCTAAGCTCAACTATATTGAGGGCGCCACTGAAAACAGACAGCAGTCAACATAATCTCTACAATAAAAACTATATAAGTGTTTTAAATAGAAATACGGCTAATTAATTACCAATCCGTAGGTCAAATCGCGGTGGTACAGCAATAGATTTTTCTGTTCGAAAAATATGCGCATTAACACGTGCTTATCGGTGAAGGAAAACATTGTGAGGTAATAAGTTAGTATTCTTGTAAGCGGCGACGGGTGGAAACTAACTACTTACTGCAAAATGTGGGTATGTGCCAGATGTAATATTTAGACGTGCCTCTAACTAACCCATTTAGACATCTTCAAGGATCTGAGTGCCTGGAGATATGAGAGAATTTCTACCGTACTTGGGATTAGTCGTGATCCTACTTATTTTTTAATTACTACGTTTTTCTTGCTGACGTTTCGAGACAATTCAGAAGCTCATCACTCATCAGTAAATAGCCGTATTTTTATTGAAAATGATTATACCACGTTAGTTTTAATTATATTTTATTTATGTTTCCGTCTAAGCCTCAAATGAACGTCCCTCCTCAAGATTTCCTTGTGTGTGTGTGTGTGGTGATATTATTAATGAACGACCAATGACAACATCCGATTCGTTCGTATGTGTTGCGTCTATACATCAACTTTGTATGTGATTGTAAACACATGACGTTGACAGAGACGTTCACTTTAAGAGGCTGCCAGTCGCTGATTGCTCTTTTTCGAAACGAAAAAAGAAATACTTCTGAACAAGCCACATCTCCTATTTTTATAAGTATATTACTTCAGGTTCCTACCTACATTTCTATTAAGCTGAAAACATAATAGCAGAAACTTTTCACGATAAAAATATTATTTCAAAATGATACGTTTTAGAATTTATGATCGAAATATTTTATATACCTACTATTAAAATCAACTTGTGATTTATTGTTAAAGATAGGTAATATGTAGATCTAGATTTCTATTAGGATAGATTTTTGATAAGTAATTATACATAATTTATATCATTAATTTATTCGAAAAGCTAAGGCGGACCACGCGCGGACGTGTGTTTGTCATCATTGCAGCGGTCGGTAGGATTATTTATCGAAGTGATTAAAGATGGGTACATCTTTATTCACATATACTATACATTATAAAATAGGAGATGTGGCTTGTTCAGAAGTATTTCTTTTTTCGTTTCGAACAAAAACAATCGTCGACTGGGAGCGCCTTAAGATTAGACGAACTAAAATTTTACTGTTGTTATTTTACATGGGAATGCATACAGAATAAAAACCGATATTTATCAAATGTATTTATTATTGAATTACAAAATTCTTAACATTATTGAGATGCTTTGAAATTATATTTCATACAAAAATAAGAAAATACATCCAATATTAATAGAGAAAGGATTACTTAATAAAATGTACTTACTAATAATAATTCTAGACACTATTATTTGGCATAATATACACAAATGCATTTATTATAATAATAGGTAGGTATAATTAATTCACTCATTGGATATTAGACTCAAAATGTATTCAAATTAAATTAAATTAAACTTATTTACCAAATAATTCTTTGCGCATAATTAAAGTTAGTCCAAATCACTTCCTTATTGAAGAACACATAAAATGCACCAGCATTTATAGCAAGATTCCAGAATAACTCAAACAAAACTATATATAAAGACGGACGTACAAAACGCAACCTCAAAACTATGTACGGAATCAAGAAATATCTCACTTCAATCATCTTCTGGAGCCCTAGTGAAAGAAACAGGCAGATGGAGTAAGGTAGAAGGAAGGAGATACAGTTTTGATCCTTTAAGTTATCGTACAAACTGAAAAGTAGGAAAATGTACACTGGAATCGTAGCGTACATTGCAAAGTCGTACTTACCAAACCACCTGTTCCACACATAGAATGTAAAATGTCTGTTATCAGCTAGCAAATAGGGATGTACAATTGTATTAAAATGCACAATAGCACCCATTGCCAACCCTAGCAACAAAACACGGAGTTTGTTATTAAAAATTAGTTGTACAGTTGAGGGTAGTTTGAACAAAATATAGGGAAATCCAAACACTCCATAAAATAATAAGAAGTATAACAGCTGAGGAATGTGTAAGGAGGCCTCATGTGCTTTTTTATCCCCAAGCACAATAGATCCGTTAACAAAAACAAACACAGCAAAAGATACAAGTAGAATGCTATGAGTGATCAAGAAAAGCCAATCTTGCAACGACAAGAATCTGAAAAACGATGTGAAACATGTTCCTATATGATATTTTAGGGCAATATACACATCCCATAGACTATAGTACCGTTTGAGTTTAGATTTATCTATATCCCGAGCTATCAAAGAGGTTTTACTCAACTTTACATTACTTAGGTACTGGTTGCCAAAAACTCTGGAACTTTTTAGAAGAATGTCAATCGCCTTGTGCCCAAGGACAACTCCTATCCAAGCTATGTTTGTCTGCCTCATCATAACACTCAAAAAACCAAAACCAAGCATCAACGACTTGTATTGCCCAGTAAAACAAACCCTAAAAAATGCCAACAGGAATGTCAGAGATAGCGTATCAGTGTAGTAAACATGAGAGAAGAAATAAAGAGGTGGTAATATTGTTAAACTTAGCGCTTGCAACACAATTTTCGATTTTCGAATTTCCATAAAATATACATATTTTAGAATCGAAACAAACAACAACAGATTTACACATGATGCAAGTAGGTTTATAAATCGTAGATTATACAAGTTACACTCAATATATGATCCTAAAACGGCAGAGGACACTAGATATAGCCCAGGTAAGGTGGTAATTTTCGGATCCCAGTGTGAGTAATTTCTGTTGCAGTATGCCAAGCCTTGAGGTACGTGAAACAACTCGTCGATCACAACCGGTATTGTATCGTAAATCTGGTCGAAAATGCGCTTCGAAGTTGTGAAGTAAGAAGAGAGTGTCACGACGATAAACATCAGGAATCTTTGCGTATTATTCATTTTGAAGAAGTTCTGAAATAGCAAAAGTTATGTTGAAAAATGTGATTCGAAAGCAACGCGTGTTTAGTATTTTGAGTAGGTTTACCTTAGTTGCGGCGAGGTTAGCGGAGATGAAGGCACGATTTGATTACTTCAGAACATTGTGTTTCTCTTTTTTATTAACGTTTTTGCTCATTTGGACAGGATAAATGATGAGTTGATGAGGAAAAGGAAACTGGCCGGCCCGGCACAGTTTAATTTCGTTGACGTTTTGTTTGTAATTTTTTTTTTATGGTTCGCCCATAATGCAGGCTATAGTCTATACAACTTATATGCTCTTTGGTCTATACGTTTTGTATTTGGACTCTTGTTTGGACTTTGATCAAACAAGCAAACAAAAAGCAAGCAAGCAAGTTTAACCACGACAGATCATTAAAAAAAACCGGCCGTAAGTGCGTACCATCATCTATAAAAAACAGAAATACATTAGTAGGTAGTTTGTGAGAATTTTATCTGTCTAGCTATCACGGTTCATGTTAAACTTAAACAGCCTGGTGACAGACAGACAGACAGACAGACGAACAGCGGAGTCTTAGTAATAGGATCTCGTTTTTACCCTTTGGGTACGGAACCCAAAAAACGTATCAAATTAAAAATTCAGTTTTGAAGGCTTAAAACTTTGACATATCTATATTTTTATTTATGTCAAATTTGACACAGAACAGACACATGGCACATGGCACTTGACTTCGTTGCAGAATGCAATATTTGTTGTGGTTTGTTGTTGTTGATCGATCTGTATAATTTATTTAATGATTTTACTTGATTGCATCTTGGATCCCAGTACCTTTAAACAGTTTAATCAACCTTTCGTTGGATAGATGGAACAAGAAAACAATACCTGTCTGTATTAATCGAATTTCACGACTTTTAAAACCGTTCGTGAGATTGCGATCAGAAATCTTATTGGATATTGCGAGCCATGAAATAACTGTTGAAAGAGCCAGCCAGCATGATGCAGAAGAAAGCCTGATGACCGAGTGGTATTCTGTTACATTGTGTAAACTTGATAAACAAAAATATAGACATAAAAACAATTTTAATTTGAAATGGAAGTCACTACTGATAATGAAGTCACTTCTGATAATGTAGTCACTTCTGATAATGAAGTCACTTCTGAAAATGAAGTAGAAATTGAGGTAATTTGTGATGTTATCGAGATATCGGATACCTCTGATGATGATGCCTCCAAATCGAAACGTAAAAGGTAATCTTAACGCACTAGTTTATAAAAATAAATAAATAAATAGGATCACAACTGTAATCCCCAAATATGGTAAAACATCCTCTCACTCTCAGATCCTTGAAGATTCAAATTCAAATTCAAATTCAAAAATCATTTATTTCAATAAAATCACAAGGATCACTTTGAAACGTCTTAGGAACTAGGTGAAGCTACGCCGATTCCACGCGACCAAGCCTAGAAGAATCAGGCAACAAACACGGCTTGGGGTCTACCTTTTTTTTTATGATCCTTTCCTTAATGCTATGTAGAGCTCCAGTGTGGTGCCAATCGAACAAGGTGAAGGCTCAAACAAGAATAATAATTAAAAGTACCTACTACTCAAGTACGTACAACAAAAAAAAAATTAACTAAAGAGCTTTAGCGCAAATTCAGATGTAAAGGGGTTCAAAGAAACACACTCAAACTTTACATTTGGCACATGCCCACATTTTGCAGAAGTTAGCATTCAATATGTCTATCTAAGATCTTGTTTTTTGTTAAAACTTACCTGATGATAACAAAAAAACTAGCTGTCCCAACAGACTTTGACCTGACAATTTTTTTTCTCATAAGGACCTCCAGACAACAAAAAAAGAATTAGCAAAATCGGTCAAACAGTTTACGTGTCATGTTCTGACCAAGGGAAATAGTTATTTAGATAGATTTAATTATTTTTGATTAATTAGATTTAGTTTTTTTTTTTGTTGTACGTACTTGAGTAGTACTTTTGATTACCTTGTTTGTCACCACACTGGAGCTCTACATAGCATTAAGGAAAGGATCATTAAAAAAAAGGTAGACCCCAAGCCGTGTTTGTTGCCTGATTCTTCTAGGCTTGGTCGCATGGAATCGGCGTAGCAAACTCTTTTAGGGTTAAGCTTGCCTTTGTACATATTCTTTGTAATGTGATAATTATAGCATTAAAACTATTGTGGCTCATTTTACCAAGTTTTTTATTTTATTGCTGATGTTTCGAGACAATTCAGATGCAGTTCATCATGAGCATCAATGATTGAGTATTAATGGATCTGCCGTTGATCGCGGTTGCAAGCAATGCTCATCCATTTTGGATAGAGCGCTAGCACATGAACCCCTCATAGCTGCTCCGTGTGACAAGATCCCCAAAAGACAAATTAAAAAAAAAATATACAAAATACAAACATATGAAGAACACAGAGACCAATCAGGAACCAACGAAGTGCGAATCTACACAAACACCAAACAGGGGACAGGTGCCGGGGTACACTCGTTAGATCTCAATATCAATGTCTCAATAACACTAGGCATACACAGTTCCATCTTCCAATGTGAATGTATAGCCATAACCAAAGCAGCCAACGCCATCAAAAGGAGAGAGATCGATGACTTCAACATACGAATCCTATCCGACAGCATGGAACACTCAGAGCCCTAGAGAGCCACAATTGCAACTCAAGGCTCATATACGAATGTCACCTTGCCCTAGAAAGTGCAGCTGTAGGTAACCGCGTTACACTTCAATGGATAAAGGGACACAGCAGATCACTGGGTAATGACTAGGGGTAGTAGGTAGTAGGTAATGCTAATTTGGGTCAATGAACCTGAATGATAATGTTAATGTGGACATGCCCCGGGAATTTGCCATGGAAATCCCGGGAATATTTTTCTGAATGTCAATTTAAATGAAGTTATACTGTTTAAGATATCATAAGTACGCACGACGAATTATTATCAGACTACTAATTTCTGGTTTGGACTGGTCCCGCACAGTGCTGTTTGCCATACTGGTCAATAGGCGGGATCTGATTATACTGGATAACACCCTAACAGTCACTAATTCCCGAGAAAAGCACTAACTACGCATTCATAAAAAAAACCCGTTTGATAAAGTAAGGTAATATATTTCCCGGGATTTAGACGGCATATCCATGTTATGATAACGGTCACTAATTCCCGTGAATAGCACTACCTACGCCGATCACTGGTAATGACGCTGCAGATGAACTAGCCAGGAGGGGCTCGGAAACGCAAACGGAAGGCCCGACCCCGTTCCTGCCATTCCCTTTCTCCCAGATACGTTCCTGGATGAGGCGACAGACCCAAAGCAAACAACGAACGATGGGCACAGGCGACTGACTGCAGACAGTCAAGAGCGGCGATACTAACCACCTCGCCGCGGCTGACACGCCGCCTGTTTAACCTACAAAGACCGGACCTAAGAACCATCGTGGGCACGCTCACGGGCCACTGCCCCCTCAACAAACACTTATTCAACATCTGAACCACAGACAGCCCGCTCTGCAGGGGCTGCCTAACAGAAGAAGAATCAGCTGCCCACGTAGTCCTGGAATGCGCGGGCGTAACAGCGCAACGTACACAAATCCTCGGTAACCCGAGGTCTCTTCTCGAGGCCTGTGAAGACCCCAGGAGGCTTCTGTGCTTCTGGGATGAGCTGGGCTGGCTACAGATGTAGCTGGCTCACCCCCCCCCCCCCCCACGCATAATGGACCAACTTTGAGTCTAAATGCGGTAAAGGGAGTCCCCACAACTAACTAACTAACTAAGCAATGCTCATCATGAATATCATCAGATTTGTCCTGAAATGTCAGCAATACAAGAAAAAACATAAAATGAGCCACAATAGTTTTAATGCTATAATTATCACATTACAAAGAATATGTACAAAGGCGAGCTTAACCCTAAAAGAGTTTTCTACCAGCAAACCTTAGTCAAATTTTTTAATTGCCTTATTTTCAGATCTTCCAAGAAACCGGCAAAGCAAAAAGACCCCATCCAATGCCCGTGCTGTCCAAAAACCTTCCGTAAGAACACAAACTACAAAGTTCATATGCGGACACACACAGGTAGAATAGCTTCCAAATAAATATAGTATTAATGCCTTTAAGGTGATAAGTGAAATTTTTGACTTTTTGTATGGGCTGAGTCTACCTGGAAAGAAACTGTCTTTTATTTAGGTAGCTAGTATGATTTTCTAACGAATTATATAAAAAACCGGCCAAGTGCGAGTCGGACTCGCGCACGAAGGGTTCCGTACTATTATCAAAACGGCAAAAAAATCACGTTTGTTGTACGGGAGTCTCACTTAAATATTTATTTTATGCTGATTTTAGAGAAATACATCATCTGTGAAAATTTCAACTGTCTAGCTATCACGGTTCACGAGATACAGCCTGGTAACAGACAGACGGACAGCGGTGTCTTAGTAGTCCCGTTTTTTACCCTTTAGATACGGAACCCTAGAAACATAAAAAATAATTCATAATATCTCGTAACCTACCTATTTACCTAACTACGTAGTTAGCATTCCACACGTGACAGGTTGCAATCCCGTCGCCGCTTTCAAGAATACTAACAGGTTTCCTCACGATGTTTTCCTTCACTGTTATAAACACGTGTAACGCGCATATAGGTACATTTTTCGAACAGAAATATCCATTGATGCACGGCCAGGATTCGAACTCGAAATTAATTGGAAATTAATAATATCTACCTAGGTACCTATTTACCTAACTACATGAATTCAATAATTCAATTTCAAACTTTTTATTCGATCATGTGAAGTACCACCTATTTACCGACTTACTTTACCGATAGTGGTAAAATAGCGCCACCTGCCAGCGGAATCGCAAACCTCTTTCATCTTACCTCTCAAACCCCGAGCGGTCGCATGAGACCGCGAAAAGTACCTATAATACGTAGTAACATCAAATGAAACTAGATGGCGCTGGTATGCAAAAATCAAGTTTGTTGTATGGGAGCCCCCCTTAAATATTTATTTTATTCTGTTTTTAGTATTTGTTGTTCGAGCAGCAATAGAAATACATAATCTGTGAAAATTTCAACTGTCTAGCTATCATGGTTCATGAGATACAGCCCTGTGACAGACAGACAGACGGACAGACGGACAGCGAAGTCTTAGTAATAGGGTTCCGATTTTACCCTTTGGGTACGGAACCCTAAAAAAGAACAGTTTGGCTATTCATAGTTTTGATTAAAAACGAAACTAGTATTTTTGAAGAGCCAACTTTGGAAAATAAATCTATCGAGAAAAGTTTCACCAATTTGCGGTTATTGAGCAAAACGATTCTGCATTAAGGGGCTCCCAGGCGACGATTGCTCTTTTTCGAAACGAAAAAAGAAATACTTCTGAACAAGCCACATATCCTATTTTTATAAGTATATTACTTCAGGTTCCTACCTAGATTTCTATTAAGCTGAAAACATAATAGCAGAAACTTTTCACGATAAAGATATTATTTCAAAATGATACGTTTTAGAATTTATGATCGAAATATTTTATATCCCTACTATTAAAATCAACTTGTGATTTATTGTTAAAGATAGGTAATATGTAGATCTAGATTTCTATTAGAATAGATTTTTGATAAGTAATTATACATAATTTATATCATTAATTTATTCGAAAAGCTAAGGCGGACCACGCGCCGACCGACGTGTATTTGTCGTCATTGCAGCGGTCGGTAGGATTATTTATCGAAGTGATTAAAGATGGGTACATATTTATTCACATATACTATACATTATAAAATAGGAGATGTGGCTTGTTCAGAAGTATTTCTTTTTTCGTTTCGAACAAAAATAATCGTCGACTGGGAGCGCCTTAATCAAACACATTATTTACTCGCCTTAAACGCGCCGTCGACGCGCGTTACAAACGCTACAAACGCGCGTCGACGGTGCGTTTAAAAAACGCGGTGTGCACAGGCATTTTGTTTTCTAGGCTCATTTAGCGCTCTTGCCTTATATATGTCAGTTTATTTAGTTCCCATAGAACAAGCTTATCTTAGTTTGAGGCTAGATGTCCATGTGTGAAGTCTCCACCGTTATTTATTTATTTTATTTACATTATTTAAATCTAAACTCACTAAACATTTATAATGCATGACTACACTTTACTTATGAAATAAATGCGTTAAATAAAATAAGCTACATCGACAACATACCTACCAACTATTTATTTTAAGCCTAAGATTATGCTATTCATAAGTAAGTGACATGTATATTGTCTTTTTATGAATAAATGTATTAAACCTTTTATTTTCAGGTGAACAGCTCCCGAAGAACTTTCAATGCAATGTGTGCGCTAAAATGTTTCAAAGCAACTGCTTGTTGAAGAGGCATCTTAACTCACATTTGGGTGTGGATCGGGAAAGGAGACATGCTTGTGCTGAATGCGGGAAGGCATACACACAATTAGCACATTTGAGAGAACACGAGCTGAAGCAACATGGAAAAGGTAAATTATTTATCATCGTCTCAAAGTTAAAAGGAATTTAGTTTTTAGACTGGCCGGGGCCTAGGGCTGCCATAGGGCTTTCATCCCCACGTACGGTAGACATCCTCTTAAATCTCCACACGCTTAGATCTTTCGAAGATGTCTAGTGGGAGTAGTCAGAGGCACGTCCAAATATTATATTTGGTACGTGCCCACATTTTGCAGTAGTTAGCATTCCAAACGTGACAGGTTGCAAGCCCATCGCCGCTTATAAGAATACTAACTGGTTTCTTCACAATGTTTTCCACCGTTTTGAGCACGTGTTTTTGATGCGCATATAAATTTTTCTGTGATAGACAGTTCAAATTTTCACAGATTATGTATTTCTGTCGCTGCTATAACAAAAATAATAAAAACAATAAAATAAATATTTAAGTCAGGCTTTCATATAACAAACGTGATTTTTTTGCCGTTATTTATCGATAAGTACGGAACCCTTCGTGCGCGAGTACGATTCGAACTTTGCAAGGTTTTTTATATTATTTATTTAATATTTTTTTTATATTATTTATATTTTTTTTTTATATTTTCCAGGTGAAAAGAGGTTCGCATGCACGGAGTGCGACTCAGCCTTCTACAGAAAAGCAGATCACGAGCGCCACTTCAGAATACATACAGGCGAGAAGAACTACACCTGTCAGATATGCTCGAGAAGTTTCGTTCAGAAATGCAACTTGGATAGTCACATGAAAATACATGTTGGTGACAAGAAATTCGAGTGTTTGGAGTGTGACAAGAAGTATGTGAACAACGCGTCGTTAATGAAGCATCGCGTACGTCACGAGAAGAAGAGAATGAAGATTAAGGTGGAAAGGGAGTTTTTGAATATGAAAATCCCGAAGTTGTCGGAGTGTGCTAAACGTAGTCAATCGAATATAAATAAAAAACCGGCCAAGTGCGAGTCGGACTCGCGCACTAAGGGCTCCGTACCATAATCTATAAAAACACGTTTGTTGTATGGGAGCCCCACTTAAATATTTATTTTAATCTGTTTTTAGTATGGCAACAGAAATGCATCATCTGTAAAAATTTCAACTGTCTAGCTATCACGGATCATGAGATACAGCCCTGTGACAGACAGACGGACAGCGCAGTCTTAGTAATAGGGTCCCGTTTTTACCCTTTGGGTACGGAACCCTAAAAATGAAACCTGTCATGGAATGCTAGTGCAAAGTGTGGGCATGTTCCAAATGTTTGGACGTGCCTCTGACTGCCAACATCTCCAAAGTATCTAAGCGAGATCTGAGAGATTGTCTATGTTTTTAAATGAAATAGGATTACGACTGTAAACCCCTAGTGTGATGGCTATAGGGGTTAGTCAGAGGCACGAACAAGCATTACATTTAGCACATGCCCATAATTTGCAGTATCACTACATAGTATAAAGCAGTCTTCCCGCTTCCCGCGTCTGTATGTATGCTTATATCTTTAAAACTACACATCGGATTTTGATGCGGTTTTTTTTAATAGATAGAGTGATTCAGGAGGAAGGTTTATAGGAATCAGCTTTGCAACTCAGCGTCGCTAGTAAAATATAAATATTATATATCTATTGGTGTACATTTGTCACAGCGTCATCTATACCTAAACTAAGCAAAGCTTGTACAATGGGAACTAGATAACAGATAGAATACTTATACGGTTCTTTTTAATACTTAGTTACAATATATACTTTGTAACACCCAGAAACAAAACAAATATTTATGTTCATAACACAAATATTTGCCCTGAGTGAGGATCGAACCTAAAACCTACAGCGATGAAGGCAATACTATACTACTAATAAATAAAATAAAATATTTTAATGATTCCAATTTATTTATTTTAAAGATATTATATACCTTCGCTTAAAACTAATGTACATGTGGTGTGTACCTTCATACAATATAATAAAAACATTAAAAACTCACATACTCTGGTCAACAGAAGAATATGATGTTATTTTTAAATTTAGACATCACTAGATTCTGCCAGCGTGGTACATAAAATAAATATTGGCTTAAGGCGCTCCCAGTCGACGATTATTTTTGACGAAACGAAAAAATAAATACTTGTGAACAAGCCACATCTCCTATTTTATAATGTATAGTTTAAGTGAATAAAGATGTACCCATCTTTAATCACTTCGATAAATAATCCTACCGACCGCTGCAATGAGGACAAACACACGTCGACGCGTGGTCCGCCTTAGCTTTTCGAATAAATTAATGATATAAATTATATATAATTACTTATCAAAAATTTATTCTAATAGAAATCTAGAACTACATATTACCTATCTTTAACCATAAATCACAAGTTGATTTTAATAGTAGGTATATAAAATATTTCGATCATAAATTCTAAAACGTATCATTTTGAAATAATATCTTTATCGTGAAAAGTTTCTGCTATTATGTTTTCAGCTTAATTAGAAATCTAGGTAGGAACCTGAAGTAATATACTTATAAAAATAGGAGATGTGGCTTGTTCAGAAGTATTTCTTTTTTCGTTTCGAAAAAGAGCAATCGTCGACTGGGAGCCCCTTAACACACAGCGTCATCTATTTTACTGATTAAGACGACTATCATAAAACATTGAAATTCTTGGAAATTAGTGAAAATTTTGGGAAAAAAAGTAGCCTATGTCCGTCCTAAGACTTTAAACTATCTCTATATAAAATTTCATGGCAATCGACCCAGCGGTTTGGCCGTGATAACGTCACAGACAGACAGAGTTACTTTCGCATTTAATATATAAATTAATAAATGCAAAATGTAAACATACCTTAACAATTCTTAATGAAATTATCTTCATTTGTCAATTCAATTTTATGTAGACTTAAATATGATAAGTTTTAGAAATGTCATTCTGAGGTTACGCGAATATAGATAGATAGATAGATAGAAAATTCTTTATTGCACAATACAAGAACATGTACATAGGCGAACTTAATGCTAGTTAGCATTTTCTTCCAGCTAACCTTTGTGTAATTTGGATAGTAATTGATAGACTTTAAAGTAAACGGAATAAAATCGTATTTTACAAAAATTTTGTTAGTTTTTGGTAACAACAGAATTGCCACTATTATGCATCAATGACGTAAACATTGACAATTGCGAATGATCAATTCGTCACTAGCCAATGTTGTATTTTGGGACCTATATTTTGTAAAAAAAAATAGGTTCACGACTGTGATCCCCAAGTACGGTAGACATCCACTCAGATCTCCAGACGCTTAGATCCTTTGAAGATGTCCAGTGGGGGTAGTCAGAGGCACGTCCAAACATTATATTTGGCACATGCCCACATTTTGCAGTAGTTTAATAGATTTGTTACCGTTGTTTTTTTTGTAACTTTATAAGTTATTTTGCAAATAAAACACTTAACTAAATAATAAATGCATTTCCTCACTTTGCGTATACATAAATAAAATAGCTAATGGAATTAATTTCATAAATTATTATAAAAAACAATTAAAAAAATATAAAATATAGATTTTTCTAAAATCATGGTAACTTTCACATAATAATATATTTGACTTATTTCAGTCGTTTTTAAAAAGATTTTTTATACATTATTTAAAACTAAAATCGATCACATAAAATTTGTCACTTAACATTAATAATATAATTATTAATTAACCATTAATGCAATAATTAAGTATTATATTATATTATTATTTACGACACATAGAGTAAATATTGGTGACGATTCTGTTGTGTCCAAGCTAAAGATAAAACGACGTAAAAAAAACCGGCCAAGTGCGAGTCAAACACGCGCACGAATTCCGTACCAATATCCTATAAAAAAGACAAAAAAATCACGTTTGTTGTATGAGAGCCCCACTTAAATATTTATTTTATTCTGTTTTTAGTATTTGTTGTTATAGCGGCAACAGAAATACATAATCTGTGAAAATTTCTACTGTCTAGCTATCACGGTTCATGAGATACAGCCCTGTGACGAAGTCTTAGTAATAGGGTCCCGTTTTTACCCTTTGGGTACGGAACCCTAAAAACTATCGCTCTTATTCATTTCACGTTACAGTCTAAATTAGCGTAACCTCAAAATGAAAGTTCTACAATTTAGGGTATTTTTACATTTTGACTGTTTTTTTACATTTTTTGAAAGAACGACTATAACATTCCAATTTAAGAACATTTTGAGACTTTGACAAGGAATAAGAGCGATCGTAAATATAAGTTTTAGCTTTAGGCGGACACAACAGTGGGTCTATTTTGTAAAAACATGATTATCATGTTATGATATTCATACCAATATTTATTAGTACTGAATGCCGTAATATCTACGCTTTTTATGCTGTTTAGGCACCTATACCTACGCTTCCAATACAATACCTACGCAGAAGCGTAGGTATAGGTGCATAAACTGTAAATAGTTACTATAAAAAGTGTACAGATTAGGTATTCTCTAACATTAGGTATTGCATTCAACATCATAACATGATAATCATGTTTTTACAAAATGCAGAATTGCCACAAATATTATCTTAACGTGTATCTATCGCCTTATTTGTAAAAATAAAGCCTAAAATTTGAAATAAAATGACATGTGATTTATAAATATCTAGTCATTTTAACATTAGATAAATAATTACTATTTTAATATTATGCAGTTTTTAAATTAAAGTTAAACCGTAAATTCGTAAGCTTAGTGGAAGGTACCTCGAAATTCGTGGGTTCGAATCCCAGCCGTAAATAATCATTGGAATTCCGTGCGTGACAGGTTGCAAGCATATCGCCGCTTATAAGAATACTTAACTTGTTTTCTCGTTTTCTTCACAGTTATAAGCACGTGTTAATTTAAATAAAAATAAAATAAAAACATTTTAAACAGAAAATCTTTTGTATTATGGTCGGGATTCGAACCCACGACCTTCGGATTGAAAGTTAAGGTATCTCCTACTCTGCCAACATGTCTTTATAAATTCTATTACGATATAACTCTCGTAAATACTCTATTTTTTACCGATACCGATCGTTATTCAATACAAATTGGAAAACAATTGTGTTTTGACAGTGAAAGTAAATAAATGGTGAACATTTCACACATCGTCATCTAGCCCTAAACTAAGCAAAGCTTGTACTATAGGAACCAGATAATTAATCAAATAATTATTTACTTTTTTTTGTAAATACATACTCATGGTACATATAAAACTCAGACACAGAACAAACATCTACGTTCATTACATATTTATCCCGGGTGGGTATCGAACCCACAACCTACAGCGCAGAAGGCAGAGTTACTACCAACTGAGCTGTGGGCTCAGTCAATGAAACAATGGAAATTTGACAGTTACAGTTAAATACATTGCCTATTAAGCTTACCGATAAACGCTATTCATCCGTCAAAATCCCATTGTCTTTTGACAGTTGAAGCCGATTACGATTACCAGGGAGTTTACGCAATGAGGCTGCGGTACACTTTCAATAGACAATATCCTCATCGATAAAAATACATCTACTTAATACTTATTATATAGAGAAAAAATCTACATATAAGTATGTTTTTTTGTAATTGATAAATTCACCTATCAAAAGCTACATTAAAAGCGAGTAACATAGTAATATTTTATTTAAAAAAAAATTAGAGATCTCCACAAAAATTGCAATAATGTAACCTAAGGTATCAAAAATTTGACTATTTTCGTTAGTACAGCCGATGGAGGTCTACTCGCAAACGAAATATCGTAACAATATTCGTATCAAAGTTACATCGTTTAAGTAGGATTACGAATATCAAATAAAAAAAAAAAATAGGATCACGACTGTAATCCCCAAGTACGGTAAACATCCTCTCAGATCTCCAGACGCTTAGATCCTTTGAAGATGTCTAGTGAGGGTAGTCAGAGGTCCAAAGATTATATTTAACACATGCCCACATTTTGCAGCAGTTAGCATTCCATACGTGATAGGTTGCAGGCCCATCGCCGCTTATCGAATATTAATTATTGCCAAAAATAATTACGGTCGATTCATCGTTTAAACTATAGATAAACTCACTTTTCCCGACTTTGTATGCGTAGATACAGAAAAACAAATTTTTGATGATTTTATCGTAAAACATTAAAATTCCGGAAAATTAAATATTTTATTTGGGAAAAAGTAGCCTATGTCCTTTCTAAGACTATAAGCTATCTTTCGAAATTTCATCACAATCGGCCCAGCGGTTTCGCCGTGATAACGTCACAGACATGGTTACTTTCGCATTTATAATAGTATAGATAATTATTTTTCAAACTAACGTGATTAGTAGACATAACTATAGATTTTTAAACGAATATTTATCACTTATATTACCTTTAATTTATTTTCCCGACGTTTCGACTATGTTATTGTAACATGGTCGCGGGCAGACATTCGTAGATATAGATAGTTGAAACGATATAACTTTAAAGCAAATATCGTTACGATATATCGTTTTTGTTTTGCGAGTAGACGCGGGCAGCTAGTCCTTTATAATGATAATTGTTTTTTTTTTGTAGTTTTATATCCATTTATCATCCTTTTTAGAACCGTTAAGTAGCGGTGTAGATTCTTCTTTCTCTCTAACGGGACTATCTGGTTTACCGTTACTATACTTAGCGTGGCGAGAGACGATATACGGTGTACCGGCGAGGTCCGAAGACAGTGGATTGTAATACTGACGGTAACAGAATATAGCGGTCGTATAACCTATGAGTGAGCCGACCAGGATATCTGAAAGCGAAAAATTTGTTTATTACATGTGGAATTGTGATTTCGTTTCTGCCTCTGCCTGTCCTAGGGGTTGAATTTCGGAAATTTGTAGGAGAGTAGTTCAGTGGTTTAGGCTGCGCGTTGATAGATCAATCAGTCAGGAACGAAAGAGTTTTATATATATTTAGATTAGCTTCTGTATTATCCTTAGCTACTGTAGCTGGTATAGGTACATTTTACAAGTTCTAGTTTGGTTACAACCTACCCTACCAAGGTTTTGAACGCATCTGGCCAAATGTTTAGACCCACCCTACCAAAAGTTTGACCCCACTCTGTCAATATTTTAAAAACACCATACGAAAAGTTGAACCCTCCCTACTAAAGATTGAACCCAGCATACCAAAAGTTGAACCCTCCCTACTAAAGATTGAACCCACCCTACCAAAGATTGAACCTTCCCTAACAAATGTTGAACCCACCTTGCCAATGATGGTGGTAGTCTGCGGAGCGCGACAGGGCGACGCACGCGGCGAGCACTAACGGCGCAAGCGCAGTCACGACGCGGGCCGCGTGCCCCCGCCTGCGGGAGACTACCCGCATGCGGCCGCAAAGCCACGCAGCGCCCACACCCAGCGAGCAAAATGATACTATAACAAAAGTCATATCATCACTACATAGTATAAAGCAAAGTCGCTTCCCGCTTCCCGCGTCTGTATGTATGCTTTAAAACTACACAACGGATTTTGATGCGGTTTTTTTAATAGATAGAGTGATTCAGGAGGAAGGTTTATATGTATTGAACCCGTGCGAAGCCGGGGCGGGTCGCTAGTATATATATAAAAATCAATTGCTGTTCGTTAGTCTCGCTAAAACTCGAGAACGGCTGAACGGATTTATCTTATCTTGGTCTTGAAACGTTCGTGGAGGTCTAGGGAAGGTTTAAAAGAAAAGGGCTGTTTTTAGAAACAGCCCTTTTCTTTTTCCCATATAAACTTTTGATATTCAAAGTTCTTATTAAATTATAATAAAATAAAAAACGGGAACGGGAATATTTGTTAATTCTAAAGCGATACGAAGTTCGCCGGGTTAGCTTGTAAAAAATAAATAGGATCACGACTGTAATCCCCAAGTACGGTAGACATCCTCTCAGATCTCCAGACGCTTAGATCCTTTGAAGATGTCTAGTGGGAGTCAGAGGCACGTCCAAACATTATATTTGGCACATGCCCACATTTTGCAGTTAGCATTCCATACGTGACAGGTTGCAAGCCCATCGCCGCTTATAAGAACACTAACTGGTTTCCTCACGAAGTTTTCCTTCTCCGTTTTTGATGCGCACTAAAATTTTCGAACAGAAAAATTTATTGATGCACGCCGGGATTCGAACCCACGACCTTCAGATTGAAAGTCGAGGTACATCCCACTCGGCCAACACGGCTTACTATAACAATAATTCATAATTGAATTAAAGAAAATGATTTATTATACACCAATAATAAAAATATATTGTTGGACATTTCACACAGCGCCATATAGCCCCAAACTAGGCAAAGCTTGTTCTATGGGAACCAGAGATAATTGATAGAATACTTACATACATTTTTGTCAAATATATAGGTACATAATATGTTACATAACAACCCAGACATAGAAAAAACATCTATATTCATCACACAATTTTTTGTCCTGGGTGGGGATCGAACCCAGAGAGAGTTACTGCCAACTGAGCTGAGACCAGTCATTTACATTATTATTCTTATACCTTAAAATAAAAGAACCCTAATGTGCGGTCTTTAGCTAAAAAGCGATCTCCTCTGGACAATATCGGGATTCGAACCTACGACCTTCGGACAAGAGAGTACTTACAACTGCTATGTCCACTTGGGAACGACTTCCTCCCTTCCATGATGTCGAGAGCGTCTCCTGTACATACTTGATCAACTGTTTCTACCCCATCAGGGAAGCATCGGTAGAAGAAATCTGGTCTCGGACGACCTGTAGGGAAATTACTTATTCATTACCTATACAACACTAGTTTTTAATTACCAAAAAAAAATAATAACGTATTGTCAGTGTCTGTTACTAATTAAATTGAAGTAGTTAAAACTTAAATTAAAAAATTAAAAAGAATAGCCTTAAAAAAAAAATTTAGTTAACTGTTTATTCATACGCACCTACCACATATTTACTCATATTTTCACGATTCTATCCATTCATAAATAGCTCGCCGTCTCCGTTGTAATTTGTGTAGTATTTTCTAGTACTGAGACCATAAATTAGTGCCAATTTTCGGTTAAAAAGAAACCTCGATAACTTTGTGATAGTGCAATAATAAATCATGCTGACAGTGCTCAGATCATAAGAAGCTTCTGCTGCAACGGTCAATTTTTTTTTTCGGTATATTAAAACTATTATTGTATACAAGTCTATATACAATCTATGTCTATATACAAGTGTAAACTTAGAGCGAGGAGTCAATGTTATTGACACTACAAGGCTTGATGCAAAGTAGAGTATCTACGCTATTCAAAACACAAGGTTTTTACCTAGGTAGGTAATTAAGGTATTGCTATTGTATTACCCTAATAATTATTGCACATTGTATTACCTAGTATTTAAGCCATTCATTAAGTGTAAACCTTCTGTGAAAGCCTTTTGAAAAATAAATATTTTTATTATTATTATTATCTTTGTCTATTCAATTACATATACCTAGATATATAAGTATGCAATAGATAGATAGAATAAAACCGCTCAAGTAAGAGTCGGACTCGCGCACGAAGGGTTCCGCACAAGTGGGGCTCCCATATAACAAACGTCATCTTTTTGCCGTTTTTAGAGTTTTTTTTTAGGTCTCTATCGTTAGATAGGTCTTCTAAAGGTATGGAGGGTTTGTGAAAACAACTTTCCGATTAAGAGATCAGAAATATTAAGCTTTAAAGTGCTATTTTATGTTAAAAATGAGTGTCCTAAAATCGAAACTATTAGGTTTAAAGGCGTGAAAAAATTCACGGTAGTAGTACATATAACGGATAGTAGATCATCACATGATCAAATGCTTAGTTTACGATTCTATAAAGGACATACAGACAAACATTCATTTTTATATATATAGATGGTACGGAACCTTTCGTGCGCGAGTACGACTCGCACTAGGCCGGTTTTGTTTTATTATCTGTCAAACTTAAAAAGTTTTCTATTGAACAAAAAGGTTACATAACAAAAAAGTATTTATTAGGTTTTCACTAAAAAGTATTTCATAGGTTCTGTCATCTACAGCTATGGTCGCGGGCAGACTGAACTGCGAAACTTAATAGTCACTATTATTTGGGGATAGTGTACCAAAAATAAACCATTCACAAATAAAAAAGGGCATTACCTGCTATAAGTTTTATTGTATCCGTCAAGACTCCATTGATTCCTAGTGCCAGAGACCACGCAAGGAGTATCTGAAAAAAAAGTTTGTACTAAAAAGCAAATGTAGTTATTTGACTGGCAATACCTAATCTGTACACTTTTCATAGTAACTATTCACTGTTTATGCACCTATACCTACGCAAGATGACAAGCAAATATAATCATTGTTGTACAATAAATCCAGCGTTAAGTTTTTCTTATGTGGGATTATTGAAATTAGACAGGACGATGTCTGTCGGGACAGCTAGTATATAAACAAATAAGTAGTCGGTAGGTAGGTACCTCAAGTGCATCATTACAGTCATTGCAGACGGCCCAGGCTAGCAAGGATAAAGCGCAGGGCACAGAGAGGACTATGGCCCACAGCATGCCTCCGGGGACGTAGGACTCCTTCCGAGGGTACTTGTATTCTGTTTGGAGGTCACTCTGGTGTATCACTCGCACGAATGGGGACATGGTTTCCATGTAACTTGAAAAAAAGGTTTAATAATAATATATCTTTATTTCAGGCAACACCAGTAATGTAAAATACAAATTCTGAGGACCATATTAATAAATACCATATAGACTAACATACTTAATATAAAAACACAAAAAGTCAGGGCACCTTCTACATTAGCGGCGCTTCCCTATACCGTTGGTAAACTATTCCTGCTGTCCAAAAGTCCGGAGCGAGGAATAAGTCCTTGTGCTTGGCATCTACCTGAAGCACATATGACTGAAGTTCGTTTCTCATCACTACATAGTATAAAGCAAAGTCGCTTTCCGCTTCCCGCGTATGTATGTATGTTTGCTTATATCTTTAAAACTACACAACGGATTTTGATGCGATTTTTTTTAATAGATAGAGTGATTCAGGAGGAAGGTTTATATGTATTAAACCCGTGCAAAGCCGGGGCGGGTCGCTAGTAATTAATACAATCAAAAGTTAAGAAAAAAATTTGATTACAATATAAATATTGACTGGCTTCACAGCTCAGTTGGTAGTAGCTCTGCCTCCTGCGCTGTAGGTTGTGGGTACCTTTCGTATTCTGATTTTTAATATCTGCCCACCCAGAATAAACATTTGTGTGGTAAACATAGATGTTTGTTGTGTGTCTGGGTGTTGGTGTACGGAAATTAAAAAGAAATTATATAGGATCACGACTGTAATCGCCAAGTACAGTAGCACATACTCAGTTCTAGCGGTAAGATCCTTGAAGATGTCCAAAGGGGGTAGTCAGAGGCACTATCAAATGTTATGCAGAAACTAGTTCAATCTACTATATCTGTGTACGGGTACTAGTAAAATTCTATAGTTATGCGTACTAATCACAATAGATTTAAAAATATTTTAATCCAAATTAGTTTAGCCATTATAATGTGTAACATAATGATTATTAGTGAGATTGTGTGATCTGTATGTCATTATCATAACTTGTTATCAAGATATTGTAAGTATGAATATGGGTATAGGTATGATAGTCTGTCTGTCTGTGACGTTTTTACTGCCAAACTGCTGGGCCGATTGAGATGAAATTACATATAGAAATAGTTGAAAGTGTTGGGAAGAACATTTACAATTTTTTTTCAATGTTTACAATAAAGTAGTCAAAAATCGAAACCCTCAATTTACGCGGATAAAGTCGCGGGTAAAATATACGTACATTTGTTCAAACAAACATGGACAAACAGTTTCATTTATATGTACACTTGTAGATACCGAGCATGTGCTAATAGCGTGCTATTAAAAACAGTGTTATCTACGAATTATTATTCTAAATATTGACCTTGCTATTCGATTTCAAATAGTAGCGAAAATAGAAAATCTGTTATTTTCTACGTCAACTTAGGCACATAATTTCGATGTAACAAGCATGAAAACTCAGGGGAAAATGTAAATATCTTATTAGAAATGCTCATTAGAAGCAGGGTATATACAATTAGGTTAGAATAATGTAATATTTCATTGATAAATGTTAAAAAACATGAGCTTGCAACAATCGAAACATAAGGAGCGAACTTACCAAAAAGCCGATAGTAACATGATCCGAACAAGAATTTCAATAAACAGATTAAAGCTGGCCGAACGAATTAGAGGCATTTTAAATAAGATTTAACTCAATTTCACTGTAAAATAAATTAAATGAGTTTTCGCGAGCCACGAAGAATTTTGATGGAATGACGTAGTGGATTTCGTTCGGAAATTTTAGCAAAACATTGCAATTTGCTAGTATTTTCATGGTTTTAGAACGAATTTTGCGTTTAGTCATTGCTTTTCTACTTTACAAAAGCTAACCAGTGTTACCAAATCAAAAATGAAATTCCCCAACCACTACACAAAAACAAAACGTGTGAGTTTTAAAAATGTAATTCATGATAAATACCTACATAACTGAGATAAGGAAAATTATATTGTAGTTAATAATTTTGCTTTATATTATACCTACTACCTAAATTAAACATATTTAGCAATTATGTAGAAAATTTGATTGTTAAATAAATGCTGTGTTAGGTTAGTTCATAATTAAATTAGGAAATACAATTCTTAGAAAATGAAATAGGAAAACAGTAGGTAGGTATAGGTATATACAAAATACACAAACGTATGATTTTATATGTTTTTATTTTCAGTGTTATTTACAGATACCGTGTACATTGTCTCTTCATTTTATAATAATGTAGGTTTAACTAAAGAAAAAGTACAGCAAAACCCGTGTTTCTTCAAAAATATCAAATAAGTATCTACTTATATAGGTATAACTTAATAAATGTTTTGTAAAAAGTGGCATTTGATTTATAAAGTTTGCCAAATTTGAATATTTATAAAAAAAAGTTATTTATATAAGTATAGAAAATATATATAGAAAAAAAAATACTTACTAACAAACGACAAAATAAATGCTTAATTTAGAATTTTGTGATAAAAGAGTATTTAAAAAAACAGATCAATACAAGCAGTAGATCACGCACAAGCTAAATAAACATTATATATCTTTAAATAATATATAATTAAGTACCTACATACAAACATCTATACTCATCTAGTCTCATAAAAATAAATGCCTAAAAAGTAAAATGCTATTTTGAAATGGTTTAGTGAGATATTCATGAAATTAACTGTAAATAAAATAAAATACCTAAACACCTTTGTCAATAATAAAACTTAAATTATAATTTATGCGAAGAAATCGAGTTCCTTATAATTATTATCAATCCTTTTTTTTAACTACACCACACATTTTACAACAGTAAAATTATATAGAATGGGCAATAAAAGGAATATTACCTAATACAAAAGGCACTGACAATTTGACACGTTTTTCTGCGCACTTGTGGCGTAAAACTTCTTTTTTAATCGGACAGTACTAATATTGAAAAATAAAGCCTTATCTCTTTTCGTAAACGTGCTTCAGAGAATAGTAGAATCTATAGTATAAATTTATAAGTAATAACCCATAGAATGAGCCCTAGCGTTTTTATAATAGTCGAAATACTCCAAGGGTGATGTGGAGTGTTTCTTTACAACATCGTCTAACTGCATTTGATCGCCCCAGTCAGCCTGTAAATAAAAAAAAATTTAATTACAATTCAGAAAGAAACCTTCTTTCTACGTCTAGCGTGTAAGACTATGGAGTTTATACTTAGCAGGTAGGTATTGTAGATAATAACAGTTTAAGGGGCTGTATGTCGACGATTGCTCTTTTTCGAAACGAAAAAAGAAATACTTCTGAACAAGCCACATTTCCTATTTTTATAAGTATATTACTTCAGGTTCCTACCTAGATTTCTATTAAGCTGAAAACATAATAGCAGAAACTTTTCACGATAAAGATATTATTTCAAAATTATACGTTTTAGAATTTATGATCGAAATATTTTATATACCTACTATTAAAATCAACTTGTGATTTATTGTTAAAGATAGGTAATATGTAGATCTAGATTTCTATTAGAATAGATTTTTGATAAGTAATTATACATAATTTATATCATTAATTTATTCGAAAAGCTAAGGCGGACCACGCGCCGACGTTGTTTGTCGTCATTGCAGCGGTCACTAGGATTATTTATCTAAGTGATTAAAGATGGGTACATCTTTATTCACATATACATCTCCTATTTTATACACTATAAAATAGGAGATGTGGCTTGTTCACAAGTATTTCTTTTTTCGTTTCGAACAAAAATAATCGTCGACTGGGAGCGCCTTAAATACGTAAGTACGTACTTAATTATACTTTTGTAAGTCAAATTAACATTTTAATAAAATCACAAGGATCACTTTGAAAAGTCTTAGGAGCCAGGTGTAGTAGATACATGTAACAAACACGACTATGTGCCTTTCGATGATTCTTTTCGTAAATACTAAGTAGAGGTCCAATTATTTATTTATCAAATATTGTTAGCATTATTACTTACAAAATTAGGGAAGAGCGACCGTTTATGATCAAACTTCTTCTCGTGAACGCACCGCAATAGGTACAATCGCTCAACCCACGGCCAGATCATGTAGTCCAGCATACCGGGGCGGTTGCCTCCGAAGTAGTTTGTTCCTAAAATTCATATTCACATTTCTTTATTATTCCAGTTAGTTCTATTCTAAGGTATAAGTATATGTACTCAGTTTCACAACGTTGACCCCGCTGGAGCACTACAATAATCTTAAAATATATATTAATTTAATATTCATTAGATTAGTTAAGATAATTCAGGCAGATTATTGCAGCACTAATCTCGGGCTTAATGCTCCTTTGAATCGCATGGTACGCCAGTATAACTCTATTTCAAGGGGTAATGGTGACGTGGACTTATTTCACGGCACCTTGTGTAAATTTAAGAAAAGTTATATTTTTGAGTCCCAATAAAATAAAATAAAATAAATATTTGTATTAAATAAATTATTATTAGTTATATGATGTAATTTTTGCTATTTATACGTTTTAATTTAATTATTTTCATATACTTTTTAATGATTGTAGATTATTTTTTTTTTTAATTTAATGTAGTTCAATCTTTTTGTAATTATTATTATTAATATTTAATTTACTTTTTATTAGAATTTTTTAATGTGTTTTTAATTGTTTAATGTTGTTTCAATAATTTTTGTAATGTTGTATTTAACTCGCTCTCGCTCTAAATCTTATTGCACGCTGTCTGTCTCCTATAATTATTGTAACACTTGTCACGTTTTGTACCCATTTTTCTTTTTAATTATGTATTGGTGTTTTTCAATGTTGGTGACTCAAATAAATAAATAAATAAATAAATAAATAAATAAATTGATTTATTGTACATACATCAGAACTAAATAATGTTTTGCTTGTTTTACATAGTTATATTGTTGTACATATAATTTATTATATATATATATAAAATAAAATATATAAAAACAATCATCTTTCTTAATGTTTTTCATGGCACTGAATTAATGATGTTAGGTTAGTAAGGTACGATGAAGAAATTTGTCATTTAAGTTGTCACTTCTTTATTTTTAGGTTTCAACATTACTCTGAATGAACTTCGCTGAACTTTGCCAACAAAAAATAGGATGACGTACATCAGTAATTTTTAAGTAATAAATTATATCATAAATCTTACCTCTAGATGCTAATTCCTTCTCTAAAATATCCAAAGTCTGTATAATCTGCTCGCTGCCAAACGCGAAGTTTGTATCGAAGCATTCTAAACTGCCTTTTATTAACTGTAATAACATAGAAACAATCTATTAGAATGCTTAATCAATATAATTACAGAAATAAAGAAATAAAAAATGCAATAAACCCCAAAAATTAAGAACTGTGGCATCTGCGAATCGTAAATCCTTTCGCCACTTTTCCACCACCCTTCGTCGTTATATGACCGTACATTATAATTGACAATATTTTGTTTATATAAAGATTACTAACCTCATTGAACCTCTCAATCAAAAGGCGGTCTTGCGCCTTCACGAATGGATCTCTGGAATGTAGTGGATTCCGCGTGTATTTTTCATCCAAGTAATCGCATATGACAACGCTCTCGAACAAATACTTGTCGCCTTGATCGGTTGGTATTTCTAGGACTGGGATTTTTACTGAAAGATGAAAAGTTACTTGTTAAGGACAAGCTAAGCTTGATTTTTAGTAAGTTCCGATGATAATGTTATATGATGTGACAGGTTATAGGATGTGACAATGATTTTACAAAAAAGTAATTTGTTACTTTGTTACTACCTATTTTAATATATTTTACAGCACAAAATACAACTTTATAAAAGGATCTGCGTATTTTTTTACCAGCTAGCTAGCCACTTATAAATGCTTAGTGAATCTAGATTACTCATAGTATTTTATAGTTTAAAGTTTGATGATATAATTATATCTTTGTCATGGTTTGATATGGTTTCAGTTTTTGAGCCAATGAAATCGCTCTTGCATTTTTTTACGCTTTTAAAATCATTAGTTATGCACGCTCGAGTTGGAATTCACGCCTCTTTGGAATAATCCCGTTATAAAGCTTACGCAGTTACAATAAAATGGCGTCCATGAACTGTCTTCTTTACTAGAATATAATTAATTTATTTTATTTTAAGCTGTTTGTCATCATAGACAATATTCCTAATATCAAGTATTTGGTGACACTTTTGTCCTTGTCAACTTTTTTCTAACATAAAGTAACATAAGTAACATAAAGTTATAATTTTTCGAATATATAAAACTTTCCATATTCTTAACTTTGAATTTGAAAACTCACAAGATGGTCTGTCTGTAGTCTCCCAAAAGACCTCGAGAATATGTTCCGAATGCCACTATTAGAACCTTTATTATCGATTTACTTTTATTATCCTTGTCCAAGCCTCAGACAGCATACAATCTCCTTTTGTCGTGTAGATACTCATATTTGAAAGTTAATTTTGTTAGATTAAAGAGTTTTCTAAATAACTAAAAATTGATAACTTGTTTATGAACATTTTTATAAATATAAAAATAATTAAAAATTTGCTGTTGTTAGTCAAGCTAAAATTCAGAAACGGCTTGACCGATTTGGATGGACCAGGACAAAGTGAAAAAGAGGAAAAAACTTCACGAAAAATAGAAAAAAAATATATATGGATAAGACGTCTGTCAGGACAGCTAATATGAAATGCATCTTACGCCTGGGATTGTTAGCTCGGAACCACTCCGGTAGTCTCAGTGGGTCCAGTTTATAAACCTCGTACTTCGCTTTCTTCGCTTCCAGGATCAGCAGGACCCTGTGACCGTACGGATTCATTTCCACATGGTACAGACGAAGCTTGTCTGTGAGCGGTGGAGGCGGCGATGCTCCTAGAACAATAACAATTAAAGATATAATATCAACTTATTTCATTATTGGTGTATATGTGACTACGAGAATGGTTGCCATCATTTCGCCAGATCCACGTTCTTTTTTGAAAAGGTCAAGTAAAAAACCTGTTGCAAGCTACGTATACCAAAAAATCATCTATTACTCTCCTGTTTTATTTGCTTACTAGAATACTCATGTTAATGTAGGTTTTACTGTTGAAATCCCACCACAATTACATTATTAAAACATGAAAAATGACAGAGCTAAACCTCTTTAATATAACTAGTGAATCCTTTTGTAAAAAACATAATTGTAACGGTAAATGTTTTTAACAATAATTTAGTAATAAAGAGAGGTGATACTAATAACAATTTGACAGGATGTTAAATGTAAGTTAAGGTTACAAATATAAATTAGGCACAAGGATAAATAGGTGTGACAATGTTAGTGAGATCATCTGTTCATATGTAACTAAGTAACTATAAAATGTCTAAGTTTGTAAAAACAAAAAAATTATATACATCATTCGAGAGTTAAGAAATTACCTAAGACTTAAGAATAGGTATATGTAGGTAACTATAAAAATGCAAAAGGTTTAAAATGACTAAAAATTATATATATATATATATATATATATGTATACCTACATAATTCGAGACTTAAAAATTACTTAAGACTTTAAAATAAAAATAGCTATAAAAATGCATAAGGTTTGTAAGAACTAAAAAGATAAATAATAATGTACATAATTTGAGACTTAAGAAATTACTTAGGACTAATATAATTACTCGTATGATCTCATACAAGTAAAATAGCGGGTAGAAGCTAGTTAAATACTCGTCCACATAAAAAGTATTCAAGGTAAAAGTAGACGAGGTGCGGTTAGTATTGAGATGAATAGACACATAAGCTTGTGACCAAATAAACAAATTGTTAACGGACCAAGAATATTGTAGATACAAGGCATAATAGACCGAATGTAATTAACTTTGCATGTTTTGTTATGGATTGAGTGAGCGAATAGATCTCTTAAGATAAGTTTAACGTCTCAGCATGATGTAAGTCTAGACTTTACACAAATATAATTATATAACGTATAAAAATTAACTGTTCAGCTATTAGCCAGTTTTAAGTAAAAACGCAATAGTATTTTGGAAGTTAACTTTGGAAAATAAATCTATCGAGGAAAATTTCAACAGTAGCAGTAGGTACCTATACGCCTATACGCATATAGTTCAATAGCCTTAATATTAATATCTTAGCATATTGTTCAATCAATACCCTCTACCTAAATTTTTATGAAATGAATACCAAACCAACTAGGTACTTTTGTAAATATATCATTAGGTATACCTACATATTTACGATACCCACCTACTTTCTTTTAATAGTGTTTATCGATCAAACAGTCGGAGCGCTAGCAATGCTCCTCACCCACAACGTCTATGTAGGTCAAGGAACATAATAACTAGCAGATCGTCGACACAAATGAACGATGTTTTTATGTTCAGCTCAACCATTTCTTTTCGAAAATTATTTATTAATCGTTTTATTATTCGTTCCGATACGTTTTCTTTTATAGTTTCACTAGCTTTTGCTAAGCCTATTATACTATTCGAAGTCATAAAGCTATGTGTATTATAATTTGTCTTCATAATCGATGGAAAATAAATTATAATATGGGTTGCAGGTTTTATAATAAACAACTTCAGCGTCATTTGATAGCCTCCTCAAGTTTTAAAAATCGGTTTATTAAAACAGATGGCATACGGCCTTGGATATGCAGTTTGAATGATGTCAACTGAACAAACTTTATCTATTGTTTGAATTGAGTGGCACTTGAATGCAGTTTTATAAAATTGTTGTTAAAAAAAATGTATTAAGAAACTACCTACTTACCACCTAGGTATTTTTAATTTGCACAAAAATAGGTCACAACAGAACTGCATAAACGAAACGCAATAAACGTAGGTAGGTAGGTACCTACCGTGTGCTCGCTTGGTCAATACAATGACGTCATGTTTATGTAAACAGCTGTTTTTTGTGCAATATACATTTAGGTACCTATTACAGTACCCCTATTTAATGAAAACCTAGTCTTATCTTTCGAATTTGGTAGATTAGATACCAGACTACATTATAGACAGGTAACCAATGTTAAGTTCCCATCATTTACATTATTTCGCAAGTTATACCTTGGTACCTTCATAGTAATTATAAAAAAAATAACGATCATTGTAAAATTATGTACGAAACCACGTTTTAAATCAGTAAAATTGTGATAGTTTTTTTTCTAAAAAATAAGTCTTATGTAGGTACCGAAAATTTCTTATTCTATGTTAAAATATAGGTACATTATTTAACTACACAAATTTCAACACTTACCAGCTATCCGTTGTTGGTAATAAGCCATTTTTGACTTATGAATGCTTATTTAACTTTAAATATTGTGCCAAATTATGTATAGTTCACGCTTTCCTCGCTACAAAAAGGTTACTGCCGGCGGCGGCGGCGGCGGTTTGTGCGAATGGCGACTAAACACTAGTGATGAACCGCGATGAACTCAAATTATTCATGGAGTCGATATGTTATGTGAGTTATTTATGTTTCATAATAAATTAACAAGTTTAATATGTGCTTATGCTTACCCAAGTCCATTTCTGGAATAAACTTCGCCTTAAACTGAAATCTCGAGTTATGTTACTATTATTATTATTATCTATCTACCTACTCGATCTTTAAAGTAGAATACTAACAAAGGTACCTACCTAACTTATATAAGTAATGAGAATTCAGTACTTACCAGCATGGTTCTTAATGTACATAAACCCAATAGCAAACTTCACCCAATTCTTATTTAATTAAAAATGTACCTAAACTTGTAATAAAAAAAAATAAGAATTAATAAAAATTAATCATATAAATAAAAATTAATCCCTGTTTACCTTGGTCATAGCATCACGTAAATGGTTGGACCGATTTTTTTGTTGTAATCGTTAGTGTCAGGATCTCCTGACACTAACGACTTTGACTTTTATTCCTATGGAATAAAAATGCATTTGACAGGACAACGTCTGTCGGGACAGCTAGTAGTAGGTACATATTTATATTAATATATTTTGTTTAAAATAGTAAGATGATAAAGAATTGAATGATTTTTATCAAATCTCTTATCGTTTTAGGTTGGATCACGAAACAAAGTCCCATCACTACTCCTGTATAATGTTGAAATAGCGTAAATCGGACGGCGGCGGCGCGTAGTGCGACGTCACTTTTAAAATTAAAGCATTCTATCTATGACATCATTCTTTGGTTTTGACCCGATTATAAGTAAGACGGCAGATTACAATATACCAAAACATACCTGAGGCATTGATTAAAGGTAATATCTCCTTAAATTGTTTGGGTTTTGTCAAGAAGGCCTTAATACTTACCTACATAGTAGAGATAGGTAGTTAGGTACCTACCCACTTTGCATAAATTTGTGGTTGGATAACGAATATTGAGTCATTCCCGACATCGAGTAATTTTAGCAGAAAATTATAAAACAAATACAATTAAGAAGGTATGCAAGTTGTTAGTAGGTACAGACATAATTATCGACATAAAATACCTACAGAGTTTTTGAATTTTCAGCCAATGTTGTTCCACTCAGGCATCAGCTCTGCACAGCGAAGAAACCTCCCCATTACAATGATATAAAATGTTTTCATCTTATTTTCATGCAATACAGTTTCCACGATCGAATTCTCAAAACCAAGAGAGAATTACATTACATTTACAAAATTAAAAGAATTATCAAAAATTTAGGGAAATTACCCGAAAACTTATTTCTTGACTTCAATAACAAAACGTTTTTTTTGTAACAAACAGCAAAAACATGGAGATATACCAATATAGCAACATTATAAATTAACTGACAGTCAGCAGCAAACTAATAATGTCAATGTCAAAAAACAAATGTTATTTTTTTAGTTTTTTTCCTGATTTTTCTTTGTTTTCTTTCACTCGCACCTGCTTGAATGCTATATTTTTATCTCACTATGATGCTATTTTTCATTTTGTAAATTTTTTACGTTTTTATAGAAAAAGAGAATTCTAAAAAATGAAATACTTGAACTTGAAATAGTAAATTGGGTGGAGTTGGAGTTAGTGAAGCGTACTAAAAGCCATAGTTATTTAGTTCATTTATTACTTGTAAATACTCGCAAATGAAAAGAATAACATTACATAAAGTAAAAGCATAGTCTTATCACTCTGTACCTAATACATTCTACGTACCAGGTGGGTTTTCCTCATATCTTAGCTGTGCAAATATAAATTCACCATTTATCCTTTGATCCGAAATTGTTTTGGTTTTCTAGAAGTTATGGATATTGAAGAAGGAGTTTTCGCGGGTATTGAGGTAAAATGTGAAATTATCGAAATATCCGACGAAGAGGTTGATCTCTGCTCTAAACCTAGGAAAAAGTAAGTTTTTATTTATCAACAAACAAGTAAAAGTCTAAATTAATTACCAAGTACAGTAGACATCCTTGAAGATGGCTAAAGAGAGTAGTCATAGGCACTTCCTAACAATGCTAATGATCTAAACAAGTAAACAAAAACTGGCCTAGTTCGTGTCAATCCACGCTCGCGAACAGGGTTTCGTAGTAACGTTTTTTATAGATAATGGTACGTTCCTTCGTGAGCGAGTCCAATTCCCACTTGGCCGGTCTTTATCTGTTCTAATTTCAAATTGTTTTAAATTTTCAGACGAATTAAAAAGAAACCTGACCCCTCCAAGCGTGTTCAGTGTGACCAGTGCGCAAAATCTTTTGATAACAACACGCTTTTAAAGAGGCATGTTCGTTCTCATGCTGGGGAGAGACCGTATATGTGTATAGAATGCGGAAAGACATACACACAACTCGGACATCTCAGCATACACGAGTTAAAACACAACGGTAAATTAAACATTATGTTAAAAACAAACCAAAAAAGTATTAGTTAGAAATAAGAAATGGAAAAAAAATATATAGAAACTGTAAACCCCAAGTACGGTAGACATCCTCTCAGATCTCAAGCATGTCGAAACATTACATTTTGGCACATGCTCACATTTTGCATTCCGTACGTGACAGGTTGCAAGCCCATCGCCACTTGTATGAATACTAACTGGTTTCCTCATGATGTTTTCCTTTACCGTTATAAGCGCTTAATCATGACCATCAACAGTAGATCGGCGAATACATGAAGAGCATCTAAATTGTCTTGAAACGTCAGCAAAGCAAGAAAATAACGTAATTAGTCCTATTTCTATTTAAAATGATTAACAACCATGATAGTTTTAATTCTATATTATGTTTGATTTTTTAGGAGTGAAGAAATTCAACTGTACAGAATGCGAGTCTGCGTTCTATCGCAAGGCAGACCTCGACAGGCATACAAAAATACACACAGGCGAAAAGAATTACTCCTGTGAGATATGCTCGAAGAGCTTTGTACAGAAAAACAATTTAGTTATGCACGTTAAGATGCATAAAGGTGACAGAAGATACGAGTGCGCTGTTTGTACAAAAAAGTTTATAACGAACAGTAAATTAGTTCAGCATTCGAAGCGTCATGTTAAAGATAAGAAGAAGAAAGTGAGGGGTTTTGGCATGCCCGATGATGATGTCGATGATGACTCTTTGCTCGTTGATGGGAGCTCTATGGGGGTTTAATGGTTGTGATCATACCACACAAGTAATATTAAAACAATGTTAGTTGCGGTGCAAAAGTGACAACGCTATATGAGTTTGTATTGTGTAAAACTAACAGGAGTCGTACCACATGCTCAGAAGTAATATCATAACAATATTACTCGCGGTGCGAAATTATTAATATTACTTAAGACGAGGTATACATTTTTTTAATTAATGTGGGATAGTTTTTTATCAATAACCGCGTTTTGTTTTTTATGACAAAGATAACTTAAGGATTTAGTCTAGATAAGAATCACGATTGGTCATTCTTTTCTCGATAGATTTATTATTTAAAGTTGACTCTTCCAAAACACTAAATACATTTTTACTTAAAACTATGAATAGCTTAACAGTTCATTTTTATATAAATTGTTAGATAATTATACTAGGTACATAAATTAAAGAAAGTTTGATGGTTTTCAAGATAATGCGGGTTTATCACTTTCCGTTTTGTCCGGGTAAACTCGGACCATTCAAGACAAAAATTTCACATAATCACCTTATTTGTATTTGAATAACTATTAAATTCAATTGATACATTTTAAATCTTTGCCGTACCGTCCACCGATGTGCGCAGGCTATTAAATAACGTCGTCTGTCGTAAGAGAATGTAATGATGTCAATTGTCTAAATCAGTGTTCTGCAAACATTTTGTGTCAGTTTCAGTTTCAGTTATTTATTCATAAACAATCATACAATCGTGTCTGAAATATTTAGGCACATAATAAAAAAAAGATAAATCTCAATAACAAATACAATCATGAAAATAATAATAATGAAAAAGAAATAACAATAATAATAAATAAAATTAAAAAAGAAAAGTACATTTGTGAAAAATTGTCCAAGGTACATTTAGGAAATGAATTTTTTTGAGGTTCACCACAAATTAAAAATCAGTTTTTAAGTAATATTAATCAACATTTATTATTAATCAACGAAATAATATTTTTTATTAATCAAAAACTGAACTTTAAATTGCAGAAAAGGTATATAATGCGAAACGAGCATAGACGGTCTAAATTTGCTAAAAATACCTTTATAAGATATCCTTATTTTTCCAAGGCACACCAAATAATGACCACGGTACACCAGTGTGCCGCGGTACACACTTTGTGGTACACTGGCTAAAGTGTTGTCGGTCGTTCTATCTTTCAAATAATCGGAAACAATGTGACGTTCTTCCCGATATCTCGTTTATCGTTTTCAAGAGTAGATCCCAGTATTTGCTGTATTAAAAATAATAAATAGGATCACGACTGTAATCCTCAAGTACGGTAGACATCCTCTCAGATCTCCAGGCGCTTAGATCCTTGAAGATGTCTAGGCAGTTAGAGGCACGTCCAAACATTATATTTGGCACATGCCCACATTCTGCATTAGTTAAAAAGTTATATTTTTGCGTTCCAAATGTTTGTTTAAGTAACTAAATAAAGTTAGGTTATTTTTAGTGATCAATTGTTGTGAACTAAATACGAACAGATCCTTTGAAGATATCTAGAGGGGGCAGTCAGAGGCACGTCCAAACATTATATTTGGCACATGCCCACATTCTGTTAAGAAGTTATTTTCTGCGTTCCAAATGTTTGTTAAAGTAATTAAATAAAGTTAAGTTTTATATAACGATAGATTTTTAGTGATCAATTGTTGTAAACTAAATACGAATCGTATTTGGAAGATAGGAAAAATCGATCTTCGGTTTTAGATTTTCATTGCCTCTCTGAAAAACGATCAAATTTAGAGAATATCACATTCATGTATCTTATCTATTATCTATCTATAATATAAAAATAAGTCGGGTTTTCCTTCCTGACGCTATAACTCCAGAACGCACGAACCGTTTTTCACGGTTTTGCATTCGTTGGAAAAGTCTCGGGCTCCGTGAGGTTTATAGCAAAGAAAATTTAGGAAAAATTTCAAGAGAAAAGCAGGAAAACAGGAACGGGAACGGGAACTTAACACAGCATTTGTTAATTCTAAAGCGATACGAAATTCGCCGGGTCAGCTTGTCACTACATAGTATAAAGCAAAGTCGCTTTCCGCTTCCCGCGTATGTATGTATGTTTGCTTATATCTTTAAAACTACACAACGGATTTTGATGCGGTTTTTTTTAATAGATAGAGTGATTCAGGAGGAAGGTTTATATGTATAATAACATGCTACCCGTGCGAAGCCGGGGCGGGTCGCTAGTTAAAGATAAACAAACAATTTATTATTGTACTAGTAGTCTGCCCCGGCGTCGCACGGGTGTAATAATGATTTTATGACATTTTTTTTACATCTTGGGTTACATTATCGAAGTTTTAATAGGGATCCCTAATAGTTAGACATATGATATTATGGACTTTTTTGTAGATATTGATGTTTTCTATAAAACCATAGTACATCACTTTGCTCTATTGTCAATGACTTCCGCAGCAAACACGATACTTATAAAGATTTTTTTGTGATTTTTTTTCACACGTTGGGTTACATTATCGAAGTTTTCATACGGATCCCTAACATTTTTGAAAATATACTATAGTCTATGTTCATCAGGGATAATATAGGATTCTAATGGTGAAAGAGTTTTTCAAATCGGTCCAGTAGTTTCGGAGCCTATTCGATGCAAACAAACAAACAAACAATCAAATTTTTCCTCTTTATAATATTATTATAGAAGAACACTAACTCCCACCCTAGGAACTATAATAAATAATAATAATCATTTATTTGTAACTAAATATTTTTTTTGAAGTACAGTATTATACTTAAATACACTATTCAAAAACAGTAGTAGGTACTAGGTATATTAGATTTTTTTTTCTTTTTGCTGACAATTAGACATGGTTACAACATAAAAATAATTATTAAGTATATTAGTGGTTAACTAGCCCCCACACTAGGATACCCTGTGTTGTGGGTGGCTATGTAAAGTGACTATGTAAAGCGACATGCAAAATAATGGAAATTTTGATAGTTTAATGAATTTTTTTTTCTATTATTTCTATGTAAATATGGCTGACATTGCTTTTAATTCGACAGATAATTTTTAATCGACTGGCCTCACAGCTTAGTTGGTAGTAACTCTGCCTTCTGCGCTGTAGGTTGTGGGTTCGATCCCCACCCAGGGCAAACATTTGTGTGATGAACATAGATGTTTGTTCTGTGTCTGGGTGTAACTATGTATATTATGTATGTATTCACAAAAAAAAAAGTAAATAAGTATTCTATCAGTTATCTGGTTCCCATAGTACAAGCTTTGCTTAGTTTGGGGCTAGATGGTGTTGTGTGTAAAGTTAGCCAATATTTATTTATTTATTATTATTTATTAATTTATCATTTAGGAATACAAAACAATTTTTTATTTTGACATAAATTTGGAGCCTCCAGAATAAATACCTATTCTCTAAATTCAATCTATGTTCAGAGCTTTGGCTATGAAAATATAAAAACGAAGATCAATTTTTACTGAATAAGGATTGATTTATATTAGTCCGTGCCGTGTACGTGGCCCGGACAGGGCACGGATTTGAAACGTTTCATACATTTTTATGAAGCAGTTTATATAAAAAAGTGCCTGATCCGTGTCCCGTCCGGGCCAAAATTCAAATTCAAAAATCATTATTTCAATAAAATCACAAGGATCACTTTGAAACGTCTTAGGAACTAGGTGAAGATACGCCGATTCCACGCGACCAAGCCTAGAAGAATCAGGCAACACGGCTTGGGGTCTACCTTTTTTTTTAATGATCCTTTCCTTAATGCTATGTAGAGCTCCAGTGTGGTGCCAATCGAACAAGGTGAAGCCCGGTCTAATATAAATCTTTCCTAATAAGCCTGCAGGCATTGTTGTATGTACTAGGCAGCTGTCATGGTGACTTGACTAGGTATTATTTATGTTAAGAATAGAAAATCTTTGTATTAAGTTCTTTAATTATATTTGAAAATGCCCTAAATAGTTAAGATTTACAACTGTTTTAATATTTTGTTAAGGCGCTCCCAGTCGACGATTGTTTTTGTTCGAAACGAAAAAATAAATACTTGTGAACAAGCCACATCTCCTATTTATAATGTATAGTATATGTGAATAAAGATGTACCCATCTTTTTAATCACTTCGATAAATAATCCTACCGACCGCTGCAATGACGACAAACACACGTCGACGCGTGGTCCGCCTTAGCTTTTCGAATAAATTAATGATATAAATTATGTATAATTACTTATCAAAAATCTATTCTAATAGAAATCTAGATCTACTATTACCTATCTTTAACAATAAATCACAAGTTGATTTTAATAGTAGGTATATAAAATATTTCGATCATAAATTCTAAAACGTATCATTTTGAAATAATATCTTTATCGTGAAAAGTTTCTGCTATTATGTTTTCAGCTTAATAGAAATCTAGGTAGGAACCTGAAGTAATATACTTATAAAAATAGGAGATGTGGCTTGTTCAGAAGTATTTCTTTTTTCGTTTCGAAAAAGAGCAATCAGCGACTGGGAGCCCCTTAAGATAATGTATGATCCTAATGTCATTTTTATGTACTTAATTGTAATTACAACTAAATTACCTATGTTTTTTTTATTACAAGCATAGGACATGGTCTATACTTACTTATTTTATCTTTATAAATTAATAAATAATGGTGGACATTTTACACCGCGCCATCTAGCCCCAAACTAAGCAAAGCTTGTACTATGGGAACCAGATTTCTGATTAACACTTAAATGCTTTTTTTGTTTAAACTTACCTTCTTTGGTATACCTAATGCATTTTAGCACTTAGACACAGAACAAACATCTATGTCAACACACAAATGTTTGTTCTTGGTGGGAATCGAACCCACTACCTACAGCAGAAGGCAGTGTTACTGAGCTGTTAGGCTGTGTGTAGGAACTAAATTGGTTTACCTTATTAAAGTTTTAGTAGGGATCCCTATTTTTTCTAGTAATAAATATAGCCTTTCTCAGAGATAATGTAGCATTCTAATGGTGAAAGAATTTTTGAAATCGATCCAGTAGTTTTTGAGTTTATTTGTTACAAATTTACTAAAATACAAATCCTCTTTAGACATAATGTAAATAGGTACCAATACATTATATTAAAATGTAACTTTGTACGAACTAGGCCTAAGACGGTAATTTCCACTCAAATTATTTTTTATAGAAACCTTGAATCAGATAATAGTTCACTGAGAACTACTGCAAAAAGTTTTTAATAAGAGATGATAAGAGCTGAGTAATAAATAATAATTGACAGCAAAAAAGTTATGAATAAATAACTTTATTTTTATCCTAATAATGATATTACTAAGAAGGAAACCTCTTGGACCGAACAAAAAATAGGTACATACCTACCAATCTTCTAAAAAAGGTACAAACAGGCTAGTATTAATTCGTTTACTTTTTTTAGACGTAAGCGCCATCTTTTGATGTGTTTATGTATTTAGAGCTAGGATTTCTCTTTTATAGACATAGATGTCACTACTGAGAATGGTGCTGCCAACTAAATTGTTTAATTGTTAGTAATAGCGCTAAAATAAAATGATACGCTGTACAGTAACCCCCATTGGTTTTACACCAAGTTTTGTTTTTGTTGTAAAATATTTGATAGCTGTTATATCGAAATTATACTTATATAGTTGATGATTCGGTTTGTGCGACTTTCAAAACACGTTTCGCTGAATGGATTTGTGTATCTAATAAGAAACAACCGACTTTTTATACGGTACCTTAAATTGTCCAAGCGTTTAATTGTAATTGCATATTGTGTTTAATTTAGAGGGTTATTGTTTGCTTGAAGATAATTCATCCAATCTTATCGTTGTTGTGTTGATCAAAACAAATCACGTTGATATAACTATATTTTGAAAGTTATGGGATTATTGAGATATACCTAGTAATTTAGTATAAAACAAAACTCCGCCAGATAACTATGTATTTGTTTTATTATAACGATATTAAGTTAAGTTGGCTCAAAACCAACGGTCAATTAGGTCAATTTATCTAATGGGCGTTTTTCCATTACCCGGCCCGGCACCGGCACGGCACCGGCATGACCGTGCACCGGCACCGGCGCCGGGGTTTCGTTTTTCCACTGCGCCGGTGTCGATGCCGGTTTACGCCCGGTGAGTGGTACAGTACTGACACGGACTTCAGCACGACGACAATGGTATCGTCACACACACACGGCTACAATTCATATAAATATGCAATACACATGCAATTTTGCCGGGCCGGCACCGGTGGGAAGCTTGCTACCCCGGCGACGGCGACGGCGCCGGCAGGACTCAAAGCCGGGCCGGCGCCGGCGCCGGTAAGTCAAAAAGCGAGCCATACATTTTCATACATTTTTGCTTCCCCGGCAACGGCACGGCGCCGGTGCCGGCGCCGGTGCCGGTGCCGGGCCGGGTAATGGAAAAACGCCCAATCAGGCAGGTTTCTCGGAGTCCAGTTGGCATCACCGAAATGGCTTCCTGCCTATGGCAGACAGACGTCATTCTTTCTTTCTGTCACTCTGATATGTGCTGACATCGGCCTAAAAAGCTGGTCGGATTAACGTTGGAGTGTATTTTATCAATTCTTACAACTGTAGTGATAATTCGTGACGATAAAACGACTCAGGACACCGCGCCGGTAATAACTGTGAGTATCTGTGTTGAATTGTTGTCTTGATTGCTAGGATATGATAAATTCAATATCGCCGTATCGGTCCCAAATAAATGTAGATTTATACCATTCCTAAACGAATTGATTTTATTAGTGGACTGATGCCGCACTTGTACTGGGCCGTGATTGTGTTTTATTCACAGAATAATTTAAATTATTTATTACATATCATTAAATAAAACGAAGTTACGTTTTTGCACTAGATTTCTTCGTATCGCTTTCGTTAGCCTACTTTCTATTTACATCGAAAAGTATGTGATTTTGTATGTTTTATTCAATCTACAAGATTTATTTAAAAACTATTCATTATATGTCATGCTGACACTACGAATTCATAAATATATTGAACATGTAATAATAAAAATGTTTCTGTAACGGACTAACTGTAAAAAAAAATAATTAAATAGTATTTCACCTGTAATCGCCAAGTAGGGATCTTCTCAGATCTACTGGCACTCAGATCCTTGATATCTAAAATGGTATATCTAATAGGGTTTGTCAGAAGCACTTGCAATCCGTATATTTGGCATATAGTAGGTAAAGTTAGTAGGTAATCTAAAATAAAAATCTTTGCAGGTATTAAAAATACATGTGATTTTTTTGGTTTGTCTTAAACCTATATCACCAAGGGGGGGTTAAGAAGTGCTAAAAAAACATCATGTGATTTATAGACAGCCCCCAAGTAGGATAGACATCCTCTCGGATCTCCAGGCGCTCAGATAAATACGGGATTTAGCATAGACTGTAAAATTACTAGTTTTTACTCATAAACTTAAAGATTTTAACCGGAGAAACGACAGTTGTGTACACACAACAATCACAGCATGTGTGTGTGTTAGGATAAAGTTACTAAATTAAGTACGAAGATCTGAGCGCCTGGAGATCCGAGAGGATGTCTATCGTACTTGGGGGCTGTCTATAAATCACATGATGTTTTTTTAGCACTTCTTAACCCCCCCTTGGTGATATAGGTTTAAGACAAACCAAAAAAAATCACATGTAATTTTAATACCTGCAAAGATTTTTATTTTAGATTACCTACTAGCTTTCCCGACGTTGTACTGTCAAATTATTATTTTTTTCCATAAGAACTCTAACGATTACAACAAAAAAATAATTAGTAATATCGGTCCAGCTCTTTACGCGTGATGCTATGACCAAGGGAATAGGAATTCATTTTTATATAGGTACTAGCAGTCCGCCCCGGCGTCGCACAGGTGTAATAATGATATTATAGGTAATTTTTTTACACCTTGGGTTACATTATCGAAATTTTCATAAGGATCCCCGATTAAACATTTAATATCGCAGACTTTTTTTGTAGATATTGATGTCCTCTTTAAAACTGTAGTACATCACTTTGCTCTATTGTCAATAATTTCCGCAGCAAATGCAATATAAGGATTTTTTTTTTAATTTTTCACACTTTGGATTAGTTTTCATACGGATCTCTAATATTTTTAAAAATATTCTATAGCCTATGTTCATCAGGGATAATGTAGAATTCTAATGGTGAAAGAATTTTTCAAATCGGTCCAGTAGTTTCGGAGCCTATTCGATACAAACAAAACAATCAAATCTTTCCTCTTTATAATTATATATATTACTAGCGACCCGCCCCGGCTTCGCACGGGTAGCATGTTATTATACATATAAACCTTCCTCCTGAATCACTCTATCTATTAAAAAAAACCGCATCAAAATCCGTTGTGTAGTTTTAAAGATATAAGCAAACATACATACAGACATACAGACGCGGGAAGCGGAAAGCTACTTTGCTTTATACTATGTAGTGTAATCATAATAAAGTATAATCTAATTTTATTCTAGACAGAAAGGTTGTAGGTTGTTTTGGCATAAAAATAATGTCAATAATGTGTGAAAAAAAAAAACATGCATGCAACATGATATCCTACTGCACACCAGGGGGGAGGCCCCTTGTGATATTTCGTGATTTTTGCCGAACCTCTCGAAAGGGAACCCCTTTTGAACCTCACGTCATTTAATCACTACATAGTATAAAGCAAAGTCGCTTCCCGCGTCTGTATGTATGTTTGCTTATATCTTTAAAACTACACAACGGATTTTGATGCGGTTTTTTTTAATAGATAGAGTGATTCAAGAGGAAGGTTTATATGTATAATAACATGCTTAATATATTAGAGAACCAATGATAATTTTAAGATTTCTAATATGAAGTCGTAATTAAACACATTTTTTTGCGCTTACATTGCAAACGCTGGCTGAACTCTACGAGATAGATCAAAATAATGTACTAAATATTGTATACCTTAATGGTATATGTTTATCTCTTAGGGATAACCCACAATAATCAATTTCTATCCTTTACTTTTTACGAGAAATAATGGCTTATTTACGAAGCGATTTTAAGCAATACAGCATCAATCCTTATCTAATTAACATCTAAAGAAAATATATGTTTGTATTGTCTAATGAAAAGAAAGCTGTGAACGTTGTATATAGAGAGACATTCTGTGTTAATTGTAAAAGTAAAATAAATAAGTAAAAACGTAAAAAATAAATGCTGTTAACGAGTATACAAAGACATTCTGTAATATATTTTGGTATCAGCTTTGCACCCGTGCGAAGCCGGGGCGGGTCGCTAGTGGATTTATATTATTTACACTAATATCCAAATTATTTTATTGCTGAATCAGAATGTGACAGCATAACCAATTTTGATATAATTTGATAAGTTGTTTGATAAAATATAAAATAAATAAATAAATAGGATCACAACTGTAAACCCTCAGGTAGACATCCTCTCAGATCTCCAGATGCTTAGATCCTTTGAAGATGTCTAGTGTGGGTAGTCAGAGGCACGTTCAAACATTATATTTGAATATTTGGCACATACCCACATGTTGCAGTAGTTAGCATTCCATACGTGACAGGTTGCAAGCCCATCGCCGCTTATAAGAATACTAACTGGTTTCCTCACGATGTTTTCCTTCACCGTTTTGAGCACGTGTTATTTGATGCGCATATAAATTTTTCGAACAGAAAAATCCGTTGATGATCGCCTGGATTCGAATCCACGACCTTCAGATTGAAAGTCAAAAAACTAGTCAGATTTTTGTGTTGGCCGAGTGGGAGGTCTACTAATCACGAGAACACGCACCCACAGTGGACGAAATCTTTTTTCATAAACATCACTTTATGTGTTGTGCGACACTGCATAGTGTGACTGACACATTGTCGTGTGCCTCTAGCCATAGTTGAGCTCTAAAGGCACACGGTAGCGTGCGCCATAGTGCCGCTCAACACATAAAGTGATGTTTATGAAAAAAGATTTCGTCCACTGTGGGTGCGTGTTCTCATAGTGTCGTTCTTGAACACGAGGGTATGGCTCGCTAGTGAGCACACGGTGGTTTACTCACATTCGCCGTAGTTGTTATGCAATCCTTCCTGATAGCCGACCCACCGCTTTTGATAGTGAAGTCGCAGGTTATCGATCGACCTCTCAATGTCGTGTGAAAGTCGCGGCGTCCTTTGCAACCTCGACCAGCTTTCATAGCCTACCCGTCTCTGTCTTTATTCAACATCGATGGGGCTATTTTGTAAAAGCATGATTATGAAATGAAAATGAAATGAAATACATTTATTTGACACACATACATAATTAGGCAGGTACACATTACAAGAAGAAAGATAGGTACATAAATTAAACCGGCCAAGTTCGAGTAGGACTCGCGCACGAAGGGTTCCGTACCATCATCTATTAAAAACGGCAAAAAAACAAGTTTGTTGTATGGGAGCCCCACTTAAATATTTATTGTATTCTGTTTTTAGTATTTGTTGTTATAGCAGCAGCAGAAATACATAATCTGTGAAAATTTCAACTGTCTAGCTATCGCGGTTCATGAGATACATCCCTGTGACAGACAGACGGACAGCGAAGTCTTAGTAATAGGGTCCCGTTTTTACCCTTTGGGTACGGAACCCCAAAAACAGACTACCTACGGGGTGGGTCAAACAGGCCCCGTCTCAGCTTTATGCTGTTCCACATGAATGAACCATGTGGAGTAGCGCTGGTTTTCAGACAGAGCCAGTTAAGTGTGGGTAAAGTTTAGATTATCGTGTTATGATATTCATACCAATATTTATTGGTACTGAATGCCGTAATATCTACGCTTTTTATGCTGTTTAGGCACCTATACCTACGCTTCCAATACAATACCTACGCAGAAGCGTAGGTATAGGTGCATAAACAGTGAATAGTTACTATGAAAAGTGTACAGATTAGGTATTCTCTAACATTAGGTATTGCATTCAACATCATAACATGATAATCATGTTTTTACAAAATGGCCCTGCTGTTTTGTGTAATAATAACATCGGAAATGTTTCACAGCTGATATAAAAAAGAAATAGGATGACGACTATAATCCTCAAGTACTGTAGACATTCTGTCAAATAAATAATCACTATCACTACATAGTATAAAGCAAAGTCGCTTTCCGCTTCCCGTGTCTGTATGTATGTCTGTATGTATGTTTGCTTATATCTTTAAAACTACACAACGGATTTTGATGCGGTTTTTTTTAATAGATAGAGTGATTTAGGAGGAAGGTTTATATGTATAATAACATGCTTAATATATTAGAGAACCACTGATAATTTTAAGATTTCAAATCAGCGCAACTTTTTATTAAATTTTAAATGCTGTTAACGAGTATACAAAGACATTCTGTAATATATTTTGGTATCTGCTTTGCACCCGTGCGAAGCCGGGGCGGGTCGCTAGTAATAATAAATATTGGCGGACTTTACACACAGAGCCATCTAGCCACATACTAAGCAAAGCTTGTACTATGGGAACCAGATAACTGATAGAATACTTATATACTTTTTTTTTTGTAATGTACGTACGTTTGTAATTTTTTGTATGTATAATACATATGTACTTATTATACATTTTAACACCCAGACACAGAACAAACATCTATGTTCATCACACAAATATTTGCCCTGGGTGGGGATCGAACCCACAACCTACAGCGCAGAAGGCAGAGTTACTACCAACTGAGCTGTGAGGCCGGTCGGCCGGCATTCAGATCATGAGGTCATGGTCATCCAAAGGGTGGTCAGAGGCACGTCCAAATATTACATTTGGCAGATGCTCGCTTATGTAGCCGCTATAGTGATAATATAAAACAAATCCTACTAATCTTAAATAAATAGGATCACGACTAGAATCCCCAAGTACGGTAGACATCCTCTCAGATCTCCAGACGCTTAGATCCTTTGACGATGTCTAGTGGGGGTAGTCAGAGGCACGTCCAAACATTATATATGGCACATGCCCACATTTTGCAGTAGTTATCATTCCATACAATTACAGGTTGCAAGCCAATCGCCGCTTATAAGAATATTATTCTCTTTCTATTCTAACATTACAGAAGAATTTATGAACACCAATTAAAACAAATAAAATTACATGACCAATGGTCAGGTTGGATATAATTTCTGACCGGAAACGTTTCAACGGTAACAAACAACTTTTACTTGTCAAGTATTTACTATTAATAACTTCAGGGTTACACGAAGTGACATTGACAATGTGACAGTTAGGTACCTAACCGCTATATCTAAGCCTCGATAATATACCTTTGGAAACAGAGGTGTGCTACGTATGTTGTTTGACCCTAAAGCTTTCAAACGACCTCGCTCAAAGTCACGATCTAAACACGTCATCATCATCACTATTAAAAATGCAAAAGTGTTTGTAGGTCTGTCCTTCTTTCACGCAGCGACAGAGATGGATCTACATGGGTTTTTCAAAAACGAAGGTTTTCATTTCGACGCGTCGTATATTATATTTTATTTTGTTCTTTTTAGGGTTCCGTACCCAAAGGGTAAAAACGGGACCCTATTACTAAGACTTCGCTGTCCGTCTGTCTGTCACAGGGCTGTATCTCATGAACCGTGATAGCTAGACAGTTGAAACACTAATTATGTATTTCTGTTGCCACTATAACAACAAATACTAAAAACAGAATAAAATAAATATTTAAGTGGGGCTCCCATACAACAAACGTGTTTTTTTGTCGTTTTATAGGTATGGAACCCTTCGTGCGCGAGTTGACTCGCACTTGGCCGGTTTTTTATTTTATGTATGATTGCATATACAAATATACATACACAAATTATATCTATACTAATAAATTAATAATTATAAAGAGGAAAGATTTGATTGTTTGTTTGCATTGAATAGGCTCCGAAACAACTGGACCGATTTGTAAAATAACATAGGCTATATTTATTGGACGAAAAAAATTTAAATTCCTACAAAAACTTCATTAAATGTAACCCAAGGTGTGAAAAAAATAGCCATAAAATCATTAGTTAATCAGTGCGACGCCGGCGCCGCGCCGGGGAGGACTGCTAGTAAATCTATACTTATAATAAATCTGTAGAGAGGTCAATTCTGTACATGAAATATATTTCCAAAATAACTATCAGGGGATGATTAGGGATCGATACTGATGCCAAAAATGCAATCAGTAAAATTTTTGTCTGTCTGTCTGTCTGTCTGTCTGTCTGTCTGTCTGTCTGTCTGTCTGTATAACCGTTATAGAAACAAAAACTACTGGACGGATTTTAATGAAACTTGGTACAATTATTTTTCATACTCCTGAGCTGGTTATAGTATACTTTTCATCACGCTACAATCAATAGGAGCAGAGCAGTGAAGTGAAATGTTGGGAAAACGGGAGTAGTTACTGCATTTCTTAAGCTTCCGTCGCGTGTGCAACCTTAATGGTTAAAGCTACACAGAAATCATGTATGACGGAAATGTTCTCCTTAAAATTATATAAAAAATATCCCACGACAGCATATGTTTATCTTTTATGGTTGACTCACAATAACACGTGTAACTCCCGATAGCTTAGCAGTTCGAAGCTTTCTGATTATATTTGTCTACTCTTACGTTTATAACACTCTCAGTCATCCCTAATTAAAAAAGTTTACATTATTAACTATTCCATAAAAAAGAATCATAGAAATTGGTATAGAAACACCAAAGTTATACATGAAATACGCTAATAATAAGCCATCGCGCGTGAATACTGAATCATGCTATAAGGATTATTTTTGTATTTAAGGTCGCGAACGCACAGGCTGGCGGCTTGCTTAGCGCCTAGAGGCTAGCGAGTCACCTAGCGAGTAGCTTCGTAAAACGAACATTCTCGAACGTTCGCGACCAGCCTAGCAGCTAGGCGTCAAGCATGCGTCAAGCGCGCAGTGCGGCCGGTCGCGAACGTTCGAGAATCGGTCGACGCGACGCGTCTCGCGGCCGAAGGTATAAAAAGGCGGGGCGTCCGAGCGCGAGCGCGAGCTTCATACAATTTTTGTGTGATACTGCGCAGCCGGACCCACCGTGTTTAAGAGTTAAAATGCAGTTACAAATCTATGGAAATGTACAAATTGTACTCCAAAATCTGGAATTGTACTAGAAGGGGTCCCGAGATATTTACGTTTGAAATGGGCCGGCCAGGAAGTAGTCTAAACCCGTTAATCCCCGAGCGAACGCCGGCGTTCGCGCTTTAACGTCACAACGCAAGGAATTTTTGAAAAATTTATTATTTGGTAACCCGAAGAGCTATCGCTTCCGGGTTTTGACTGTTACGAAGCTGACAGATGACAGTATCGTTCTGTGTAACAAAACCATTACTTCCATTGACTTCGCTGTAGACCTGAGTTTGTACGAAGTGTGATTGCTACAATCAATCCAAAAAATATCGTTTTTGGAACGAAGTTCCTTATGGCGCGTTGCGAAGGAGGCTAGACGGAAAAAAATCAGACGAATTATTATTATATTATTATTATTATTATTATTATTATTTTGCTTTGAACAGTATACTGTCGCGACGTTTTTTTTTTTTTTGTTAAGTTTATACAGGTTTTTTGTACAATAATAAATAATAATACAAAATTCTGCACAAGTTCCGGATATTGTTGATGGAGTAGGTACATTTTTCGAACAGAAATATCCATTGATGCACGGCCGGTATTCGAACTCGAAATTAATAATATATACCTATTTACCTAACTGCATGAATTCAATAATTAAATTTTAAACTTTTTTTACTTTTTAGTAAAGTACCTACCACCTATTTATCGACATACTTTACCGATAGTGGTAAAATAGCGCCACCTGCCAGCGGAATTGCAAACACCTTTCATCATTGGTTTACCTCTCATACCCCGAGCGGTCGCATGAGACCGCGAAAAGTACCTATAATAACGCAGTAACATCAAATGAAACTAGATGGCGCTAGAATGCAAAAATCACGTTTGTTGTATGGCCCATAAGGCGCTCTATAAATTATTAAAATTTTGACAGGATTATTTTTTTCTGTCGCGGGTCTGCTATAGGCAATACGCTAAAAAGTTCTTATTTCTTCAAGTTATACGCGAGTGAAACCGCGGGGTACAGCTAGTTATTAAATAATTATGAATATTAAAATTTGTATTTTTGTTTGTAATGAATAAACTAAAAAATACTAAATCAATTTTAAAAATTCTTTCACCTATCAAAAGCTACATTATCATCGAGTAACAAGAGACATATTTAATTTTCAACAAAATTAGAAAAATTTAAAAATTAGAATGTAACCTAAGGTATCAAAAAATAGTCTATAATCTTCATTAGTAAACCTGTGCGTGTGCGTAGCCGCGGCGGACATCGGGTCTTATTTAATGATATATTACATTGACACAGTTATCTTATTTATTCTACTCTTTATCTCGATTGCAATAAAATTAATTGGCAATGTAGTTATGAATAAATGCCATCGAAAACATAACTTGCAAAAACAACCAAGTCTCGCAACTCAGTTCTTCTACCGTAAAAAGTTGTGAGATCCATGTAATAACAAGTCGGTTAATTTATTCAGTCCTTACTTAAGGGTCCTTCTGTCTTAAGTTTATTACGTAATTAGCTAACCTAACAATATCTTATAATGACTATATCAATATTAAAAATTAACGTTTTAAATAAATAGATTTCAAAATTGAGTTGCAAGATTCCACCTTAACAATCTTGCAACTCAATTTTGAAGCACATCTCCCCACCCGATTGAGCTGAAATTTTGCATACTTGTGTAATTTCAGTGATAATACAATAATATGGTAGCGAGCTGATCTGATGATGGAGTCAGGAGCTGTTCAACAGTCACTCACAACGGAAATTCCTAGTAAATACTTCAATTGAGTAAAAACTATGCATACTTGTCAAGTTCCAATGACAATGTTATATTATGTGACAGGTTTGAATGATTTTACAAAAGCTTGTCATTGAAAAGTATTTTTCAACAGAAAACTTATTTTCATTTTAGTTTGCATAAATTTTATCCTTTGACACAAATCCTAATAATATTATAAATGCGAAAGTTTGTGAGTTTGTATGTATGTTTGTTCCTCAATCAGGCCTAAACGACAAAACGGATTAAGTTGAAATTTGCTGTAGATGTAGATATACTGCCCTAATAAATAATAGACTACTTAAAAATATAAAAAACATCCCCAAAACGATAAAAAACGCAAAAGGGATGATTTCTGTATAGATGGCGCTGGTGTGCAACAAATCTGACATCACAGACTAAAAACATTTAGGCTGCGTTCCCACTACGCCGGACCGGCAAATCTGCCGGAAACCGGACACCGGACAGAGTGTTCACATTACATCGGATGCCGGAAGAAATTCAGACAGTCAAGTACTGAGTGACAACCTGACAACACGTAGTGACAAAACGCTCGGTAAAAATGCCGGGCTCGGCAAAAATGCCGGACCCGGGATAATGTGAACAGATTCATATAAATTCATATAAATTGTACAGCCACTAGCCCTTCCGGCAGATTTACCGGCGCGGCAGATTTGCCGGTCCGGCGTAGTGGGAACGCAGCCTTAGTCTTTTCTATTCAGGACAACGTCTGTCACGGGTCGGCTAGTATTACATACAATTACAATCGCGCTTGCAAAAGAAGTAATACAAACAAAATGTAAATCAACCTTATAACGCTATTAGTAAAAGCATTTAACACAAATAAATAATCGTGGCGTTAACTGATGATGATTTATATCTATTTTTTACGTATCATCTATACCTATAAAATGCTTTGTCCTGAATGACTGACTAACAACGCACAGCCTAAACCGCTGATCGCAGAGACCTGAAACTTGGAGGATGTGTTCTTTGTATGACGTAGACATCCGATAAGAACGGATTTTCCGAAATTCTACCCCTAAGGGGGTGAAAAACAGGGGCAAAGTTTGTATGAAACTCGTGTCATTTATTTATCAGAAATGTGAAATGCCCCATCCGCGGTCCCGGTTAAAATTAGTATGCTTATTGATCTCAATCCGTCGCGGGCGATGCTCACAGTGAAGAGCATCTAAATTGTCTCGAAACGTCAGCAATACAAGAAAAAAACGTGGTAATTAGCCATATTTATAGTTAAAAAGCCCCTTGAATTTCCCTCGAAAAGTACCTTATTTTAGTATACCGTCACAGACAGAGAGTTATTTTCGCATTTATAATATTAGTATGGTAAAAGGATGTATCGACGTTCATGCATTGTTCTAGGAAACGTTTTTGAAGGCAATGCTTGCTTTTATACATTAATTAGGTAGATAAGGTATTGCAAAATTCATTTGGCAATAACCTGTGATGCATTATCATAATTGTAAATCTAATTGCTTATGAAAACATAAGGAAGTTGCGATGTTCGTCCGTTTAATAGGTACTTCAATTGTTCGTTTTTAGGGTTCCGTACCCAAAGGGTAAAATCGGAACCCTATTACTAAGACTTCGCTGTCCGTCTGTCTGTCCGTCTGTCTGTCTGTCACAGGGCTGTATCTCATGAACCATGATAGCTAGACAGTTGAAATTTTCACAGATTATGTATTTCTATTGCTGCTCGAACAACAAATACTAAAAACAGAATAAAATAAATATTTAAGGGGGGCTCCCATACAACAAACTTGATTTTTGCATACCAGCGCCATCTAGTTTCATTTGATGTTACTACGTATTATAGGTACTTTTCGCGGTATCATGCGACCGCTCGGGGTTTGAGAGGTAAGATGAAAGAGGTTTGCGATTCCGCTGGCAGGTGGCGCTATTTTACCACTATCGGTAAAGTAAGTCGGTAAATAGGTGGTACTTCACATGATCGAATAAAAAGTTTGAAATTGAATTATTGAATTCATGTAGTTAGGTAAATAGGTACCTAGGTAGATATTATTAATTTCCAATTAATTTCGAGTTCGAATCCTGGCCGTGCATCAATGGATATTTCTGTTCGAAAAATGTACCTATATGCGCGTTACACGTGTTTATAACAGTGAAGGAAAACATCGTGAGGAAACCTGTTAGTATTCTTGAAAGCGGCGACGGGATTGCAACCTGTCACGTGTGGAATGCTAACTACGTAGTTAGGTAAATAGGTAGGTTACGAGATATTATGAATTATTTTTTATGTTTCTAGGGTTCCGTATCTAAAGGGTAAAAAACGGGACTACTAAGACACCGCTGTCCGTCTGTCTGTTACCAGGCTGTATCTCGTGAACCGTGATAGCTAGACAGTTGAAATTTTCACAGATGATGTATTTCTCTAAAATCAGCATAAAATAAATATTTAAGTGAGACTCCCGTACAACAAACGCGATTTTTTTGCCGTTTTGATAATAGTACGGAACCCTTCGTGCGCGAGTCCGACTCGCACTTGGTCGGTTTTTTGTTAGTATACTCTGAAAATGTGATAAAAACGCATTATCTTCAAAACCTGCCAAGTGCGAGTCTCGCGCACGAAGTGATCATTATCTGTAGCTAAAAAAATCACGTTTGTTGTATGGAAGCCCCATTTAAATATTTATTTTATTCTGTTTTTAGTAGGTAATTGTAGCGGCAACAGTAATTCCGTGAATATTTCAACTGTCTAGCTATTATGAGATACAGCCTTGTGACAGACAGACGGACAGCGAAATCTTAGTAATAGGGTCCTTACCCTTTGAGTACGGAACCCTTTCATTCGTAGAGTAAACGGATCCTTAAAAACTATCAAACTTAAAGGTACTCGTTCTATGATTGTCTACTAAATTATGTTAGTACTTTTAATTATTATTCTTGTTCGATCGGCACCACACTGAAGCTCTACATAGTATTAAGGAAAGGATCATTGAAAAAAATTATAGGCCCCAAGCCGTGTTCACCTAGCTAATAAGACGTTTCAAAGTGATCCTTGTGATTTTATTAAAATGAAAGCTTTTTTAAGTGCTTTTTTTGAGCAATGAGAAATCTATCTTGAAAAGTTCTACCTATTGTGTTTCTGTATTTTATTTGTCTAAATAAAACCCTAAAGTTATCTATCATAGCTGCACCTTTTTTTAAAATATTGAGAAAGACATGATCAAAATTACCAATAAATATTAAAGCATCACCTACATAAATGAATCACGCAAAATACTCGTAAAAAGATACTTTTATCATTATTGTTTACAAAATCGAAGTGTTCTTTGCGTGATTGATTGGATTATCAAATTATTCAGTCTGAGATTTGATAACGGTCCGTGTACTGAACATGTTAGTGCACGAGGTAAGGGAACGCAACGTGTTCCACAAAATTTATGCGCGCGCGCACGTCGACGGTTCACCTATTGGCTCGCTTTTATCAGTCACGAACAGGAGTCTGTGCGTGGAGGTCGTGTCGATCGCGTCCCGCTTAGTTTCACCTATAACATTATTTTTATTAGCTATATCATATCAGTTGCTTGGCGGAAATCGAGGAGAGTTGGCGCGTCCGGTCCGCACATTTTAATTCGCGATTTAAGTTCGCCGTCCTTATCGAACTTTGTTAATTAATCAGTCGGTCTCGCGTCGTCGCCGACAACGGACGTGCGCTCGTACAATATAAAATTCGCGAGTGTTTCGGTGCACTGTGAATTTTAATTTGGATTTTAGTCACTTGCTACGCAAGCGGTTATACAAAGTGAGTTTAAATTAACAATATTCATTGTAATTATTATAATGTATTTCACATAGTACGTATACTTGCGACATACAGTTGGTTGGCGAAAGTGTGTACTTATGAACAGGTTTTAAACAATTCTTGTGGTTTCGGTAAAAGCAATTACATAGTAATGTTGGAATGTGGATGGAAACCGGTTTTTGGTTAATAATGTCAGCGATTCGCCAATAAGGAGTAGGTTTGACAAACTATAGATAATGTATTATGACCTAACTGTACCTGTACGACTACTTTTGTAAGGTGGTAGGTTAGTAGGTGTATACATGTAACATATCTGGAACATTACTTTCATTTCGATTTCAAAAGGATCATTGAATAAGTTGGAAAATATTTTTCAATGACAAGCTTTTGTAAAATCATTTAAACCATCGAGCACCAGCGCGCAAGCACCTATCACATATAACATTATCATCGTAACTTGACAAGAATGCAAAGATTTTACTCAAGTATTTACTAAGGAGTTCCGTTGTGAGTGTCTGTTGAACAGCTCTTGACTTCATCATCAGATCAGCTCGCTGTTACCATATTATGGCATTGTCACCGAAGTTCGTAAGTATGCAAAATTTCAGCTCAATCGGTTGGGAATAACCGTTTCAAAATTCAGCTGCAAGATTCTACCTTTACAAACATAGTTACATACATACATTGTAAGTTAATTAAAAGCTTGTTAAAATATGATATGCCCCATGCCGTGTTTGTTGCCTGATTCTTCTAAGCTTGGTCGCGAGGAACAGGCGTAGCTTCACCTAACTCCTTAAGACGTTTCAAAGTGATCCTTGTGATTTTATTGAAATGCCCTTTGACTTTGATTTGACTTTGAAACATTGAAAAACTTTAAAAGTTTTTATTAATATTTAATATCCAAATAGGATCGACCAATGAGGTTTAATAGGCCGACATAGGCATTACATAGTTACCACGAATAAAATACGTTTTCTTTAAAATTTGATTTCTAGATAACGTAGAAAAATTAAATATTTCTCCGGACACTCCTGGGACCTTAAACTATCAAATGACTGTATCATTTTCCATGAAAATCGGTTCAATAGTTTTCGAATAAAACCCGGTAGTATGTGCCCGGTTACTCTTCACTACATAGTATAAAGCAAAGTCGCTTCCCGCGTCTGTATGTATGTCTGTATGTATGTATGTATGCTTATATTTTTAAAACTACACAACGGATTTTGATGCGGTTTTTTTTAATAGATAGAATGATTCAGGAGGAAGGTTTATATGTATAATAACATGCTTAATATATTAGAGAACTACTGATAATTTTAAGATTTCTAATATGAAGTCGTAAATAAACACATTTTTTTGCGCTTACATTGCAAACGCTGGCTGAACTCTACGAGATAGATCAAAATATTATATACCTGGGTCCCACTTATACCACAAATATTATGCCGGGGTCCCACGGCCCGCGTTTTCACGCGCCAGACCGCGCCAAGGCGGACGGACGCGCCGTGGGAACGATGCATCCGTGGTGGCCCGTGCTCGGAACGCTCTGTACGCGACGCGCCGGACGCACACAGGCGGAGCGTCATCCGGCGCGGCCCGTCGTTTTTCGCGCCGTGGGACCCCGGCTTTAAAAAGGTCTACAAAAAAGTCCGCGATGGTATATGTTTATCTCTTAGGGATAACCCACAATAATCAATTTCTAAGGTTTACTTCTTACCGCGACTTTTTTTTAAATTTTAAATGCTGTTAACGAGTATACAAAGACATTCTGTAATATATTTTGGTATCAGCTTTGGACCCGTGCGAAGCAAGGGCGGGTCGCTAGTTTAACATAAAAATGCGAAAGTTTGGATATTTGTTTGTTACTTAATTGCGTAAAAGCTGAATGGATTTCCATGAAATTGGTATATAGATTGTTAGAACCTGTGGGGTTATTTTGTAAAAACATGATTATCATGTTATGGTACTGAATGCCATAATACCTACGCTTTTTATGCTGTTTAAGCACCTATACCTACGCTTCCAATACAATACCTACGCTGAAGCGTAGGTATAGGTGCATAAACTGTGCATAGTTACTATGAAAAGTGTACAGATTAGGTATTCTCTAACATTAGGTTATTGCATTCAACAGCATAACATGATAATCATGTTTTTACAAAATAGCCCTGCTGGACTTTTTATCCCGATACACGATTAACAAATATAGGTATTTAATAAAGTGTTAGTAACTATAAATTTTGACACGGGTCTCTAACACCTTTAATTTACTTTCCCGGCGTTCGATTTCGTTTCGTGTCAAAATCTATAGTTATGTCTACTAAACACGATAGTTTAAAAAATAATAGTGTTACCTGTCTCTTCTTAATTAAATACCTCGTCACTTTTACTATCATTATCATCATATTCTTATCCCACTTATGGGGTCAGCACAGCATGTTGTAGTATGATGTCGCGTGGAATATTTTTAAATTATTTCATTGACAAAACCAATTAGAAGTTACCGAGTTGTGGTAATTCGTATTATGTTAATTCTCTAGTAATGAGTACGTAACTAAGTACTCACAGTAAACTTTGGAGCGCACAAAAACACGTATTTGCCTGGAAGCAGTTTTAAATTAAAATTTTAGTTAGATTTTTCGTTTTTTTTCCGCTTAGTAACATACTGTGTGTAACTAAGCGTAATCTATACGAGGTAACAATACATATTTCATAATTACCCTAATAGGTAACCCGGACCTTTTTGTAGATATTTATGTCCTCTACAAAAATGTAGTAGGTACATCATTTTGCTCTATTGTCAATAATTTTGGCAGCAAACGCGATATAAAGATTTTTTTTGTATTTTTTTTCACACTTTGGGTTACATTATCGAAGTTTTCATACGGATCCCTAATGTTTTTGAAAATGATCTATATCATCATATGATCATCAGGGATAATGTAGGATTCTAATGGTAAAATAATTTTTGAAATCGGTCCAGTAGTTTCAGAGCCTATTCGATGAAAACAAACAAAAAAAAACAATCAAATCTTTGCTCTTTATAATATTACTCGTAGTATAGATATTAGTATAGATTAATTCTATATCCAATTCCAAACCGTCTAAATGTCTCAATAGGACATACTAGATTATTTGCTATTCAACGTCAATGAAATAACAATTGGTCCACGGGCTAGATATTGGTGATAACCTTCACGATTATTTGTCCTGTTGGACTATATCCTGGTTAAGAGTATCCCTGGACAGCCGTCTATACAATCATGCTCCCCCGTTTTCTTCACTGGCTTTGCGAGACTTGGCTTTTTTTACAAGTTATGTTTTTGATGGCATACTCTATTTTACTGTTTTTTTTTGTAAACATATACATAGTAACACCCAGACACAGAAAAAACATCTTTATATAGTGTGTAAATAAAGTGTAAAGTCCGCCAATATTTATATTTATTAACGTCAGAATGCAATGGTTGGCCTTGACTGCTTGCAGAAATAATAAGAAATATACTTAATTATTATAATTTAGTACATTTAAATATCACCGGTGCGAAGCGGAGTAATAAATGTTTTTGAAGAATGCAGAATCGTTTTTCTCAATAACCGCAAAACATACAGTTTTGTTTTTTATGACAAAGATAACTTAATGATATAATCTAGATAAATTACAGACAGATTCACGATTGGTGAAACATTTCTCGATAGATTTATTTGTCAAAGTTGGCTCTTCAAAAACTCTAGTTTCTTTTTTAATCAAACTATAAATAGCTAAACAGTTCATTTTCTAGCTAAGTAAATTACAGACGGTTTTTTATTTAATTTGATGTTTTCCAAGATAATGCAGTTTTATCACTTTTTCCGTCCTATCCGAGTAGATTCAGCCCATACAAAAAGTCGAAAATTTAAAGTATCGCCTCAAATATCATAATAATAAGATTAGCTGTCAGTGCTGGCATCACTTCTCACGGGTTTGAAGATTTTTGATACTTTAGGTTACATTATTGAAATTTTCGTAGAGATCGCTAATGTTTTTGAAAACAATATAATTATTTATTTTTCTCGCTGATAATGCAGCTTATGATAAGAGAATAGCAGATAGCATTAAGGAAAGGATAATTAAAGAAAAGGTAGACTCCAAGCCGTGTATGTTGCCTGATTCTTCTAGGCTTGGTCGCGAGGAATCGGCGTAGCTTCCTTGTGATTTAAATGATTTAAATAATTTCAATTAAATCACTAGGATCACTTTGAAACGTCTTAGGAACTAGGTGAAAATTTTTAAAATTCGTCTCGTAATTTTTTTAATTTTGTCCGGTTGTACCTACCTACATAAAATATTTGTTTCTTCTTAGTATTAGTTTACAAACGTCATTAATTTTTACATGCACTAACAAAATATATATACGAAGTTCGCCGGGTTACCTAGTTTATTAAAAAATAAAATGATAAACTTTTTATTTATATTCTTTTTATAATTCCTTTATGTTTTAAAAAATATATATTTTTAATGGTTATATTTTTTTAATATACATACATAAAATCACGCCTGATTCCCAGAGGGGTAGGCTTTCCACCAGCTCCGATCCTGACACACTTCTTTATTTATTCACTCGCATCCTATTCAACTTGCATGCTCGTCGGTTTAGAGTACTCTTGACCTGGCCTTTGATGTTGGCTGAGAAGCTAGCTTTTTTTACCTTCAAGGGACAGTAAACTTTAGTAATAAAATGACTACTGAATACTATTCTCAGGCACTAGATTTTAATACGAGTTTTTGATATTCATTTCAACTTGATATCTTCACGAGTTCCTGAGAAAAAAGTTCTTGACATCAGACAGACGGATAACGAAGTGATTTTATAAGGGTTCCGTACCCAAAGGGTAAAAACGGGACCCTATTACTAAGACTCCGCTGTCAAAACACAATACAATAAATATTAAAGTGGGGATTCCATACATCAAACGTGATTTTTTTGCCGTTTTTATTATAGATAATGGTACGGAACTCTTTGTTTAGAGTCCGACTCGCTCTCGGCCGGTTTTTTCTTTTGAGTAACCCTAAAAAGCATTGAAATCGGATCAGCCGGATACGAGTACCTTACAAAAAACATAGCCGCCAAATCAAGAGCTTCCTATATTTGAAGTCTTTCATAGGTAGTAGGTATATACTCATTGTGCTAATTGACCTTGTGTGCGTAAACTTTGTCAATGGTCAATAGAGAAAATCATGTAGCTGCTTCCAGTAGCCCTATGATTTAAGCATTTATTTTCTAAGATGATGTATTCATTGCTTATTGTTTTCGCCATTTTGCTGTGACTGATTGAGTGGCGTGGATTTTATCTTTAAAGTTTACAAGCTATTAGTAGGAGGTATGATTAGGATAGGATAGGATAGGATAGGATGTCATACCAATCAAGGTTCGTCTTCAATATTGAACCTCTTTGGTCGGTTAATCTATGGATATTAAAAACTTTTTTTTAAGTTTAACAGTGTTTGAAATCGAAATAAAAGTAATGTTCCAGATAAGTTAATTAAACTTCATTTATTCATCGAGTCAATATGTTCATTCATAAAACTCATTAAATGGAGTCCTTCCAGTGAGTTGCTACTTCTATGGCTCTATCAGATGCCTTAAGTAAATCTTCTCGGGTGCAGGTGGTCGGGTACAAGGGTTTCCAGATGTTCGGGATTCGTCGGAATTGTCCCGACATACCATATGAGTCCCGGCAAAATAAAAATTTTCCTGACAAAAAAAAACCGGCCAACTGCCAGTCGGACTCGCGATCTATAAAAACGGCAAAATATCACGTTTGGGAGCCCCCCTTAAATATTTATTTTATTCTGTTTTTAGTATTTTATGTTATAGCGACAACAGAAATACATATCATCTGTGAAAATTTCAACTGTCTTGCTATTACGGTCCATGAGATACAGCCCTGTGACAGACAGACGGACGGACAGACAGACAGACAGACAGCGAGACGTGAAGTCTTAGTAATAGGGTTCCGTTTTTACCCTTTGGGTACGGAACCCTAAAAAGGGGCACCTAAGGTAGGTTCGCACCCCAGCGCAGGATAGGCCAGAGACGGCCCTAGTTGTAAGTGTTATAACAAACGTTTCTTACAGACCACGTGTACAAAACAATTCAATTGACGACCGCAGTAAGTTAAATTACGTTTTCAACCTTTGACTTTATTGACGTAGTTGGTACACCAGGCCTGTTCTTACACACCGAATATATTATACACTAGCTTTACTCGTGCGCAACTTCGTTTGCAAGGTGGTAGGTTAGTAGGTCTATTTCAATTTTCCAATTTGGAAGTCGCTTATATAGGGCTGCCATCCGTCCGGGTTTCCCCGGATTCGTCCTAGTTTAGAGGGCGTCCGGGGAGCGTCCGGGCGGGGTTTCATTTGTAGTCCGGGTTTAAAATTTGGCCACCCGCGACAATTTCACAAGCACTGTGCCGCCGTTTGTGAAATATTAAGCTTTAAATTGCCAATTTTTTTTTAGAGTCGAGTATCCCCCCCCAACGCTAAACTATTGGGACAGCGCACAGTGTCCGGCGTAGAACAAGCCAGGTGGACAAAAATATTTTTTCATGGTTTTGGAACTATATCTATAAATTAGTTATTTATAAAGTACTATAATATTTTATTTAAAGAAAAAGCATAGGAATTGAGTATAAATATTTTATTTCATGTATACACAATTATAATACAGGAAAAAAAATGAAAATAAAATTATCTTAATCGCTACAAATACTAACGCTAATTATATATAATTATACAACCTTAGACTAACATATTAAATACAAAAATTATAAATCTAACACTAGACCTATCTATTTACATTAAAACTAATTCTCAATATTAGAATCATCGGATTCAGAATCCGATGAATCCGATAGAAGATAGTCTTCCTGAGATTGTGGAGGTCTTGGTTGCAGCTGGAGTCGAGGCTCTATAGTGGGAGCTATGATGAGTTTTAAGACCTCCGCGCACAATTTATTAGACTTTTTTTTCGGTACTTCCCGGAGGCTGTTGATCAGAGGATCAGACGTTAAAATCAACATATTGAGCAAGTCTCTATTCGTGGCTAGACGAGAGCACTTTCTAGTGTTGTGCTCTCTAAACCTCCGGCAATCTTTATTCTTTTCAATATTTATTCTGACTTTTTTAGGTCTTCCGGGTCGAGAAAGGTCAGCTGATGAGGTAGAAGGTTGCGGTTGAGTCGATCGCAGGCAGAATTCTATCTTCTCGCCTTCAAGCCACAACTTATTCTTATTCAGGAAACGCTCTTTTGACTTTCCTGAAGACACCCACTTGGTAGCAATTTTCGAAGAAATGCTGGCTAATTTCATCTTAATTTCTCTTTGACATTCTTCAGTGATGTCAGAGAAATCACACTTAGACAAAATAAATTCAAATAGACGATCATTTCTTTCGTCTTTTTCGTGCTTAAGCCACTCTTCGAAAAACTCTATTTTACTAATAGAGTAAAGCTTTTCTACAAAAAAAGAAAAAAAAATGTTGTACTCAAGTGTGCTACATAAAATATGTCACATAATCATGTATAGCCATGTAGCTAAAACATATCAAAAATTCAGACTGGATACAAGAGGATACATGGCTTTTCCAAGCCTGATAAGTTCGAAAACAAAGAAAAACATGGGTATTTTTTGTGTATTCACAGATAGTCTACTCTATGAATGTTTATGACACATTAAAAGATTCTAATAAGAAAATAATATAGTACATACCTTCAGAAGTAAAATCCATCACTAAAACTTTTCACACAATTAGAACTACCACCATGAGATGTTAGTGCAAGTGTCGCAAAAATGCAACTGACCTATTTCTTTAACTGCATTTACCTCATTACCTTACTTTGATAAACGATGACTCATCAGTATGGAATGTTAGACGTAAACAATTCTTGGAATCAGAGGTTTAGGGGTGTTGTTTACAGGTAGAAAGTACAAATTTCCGGGAATTTGATAATGACTTTTGTCCACCTGGCTTGTTCTACGCCGGATACTGTGCAGCGTTAGGAAGCGTGAAAAAAATCACGACTTAAAATAAAAAAAACATGTCCGGGTTCTGGGCTCTAAAATCCGGGGTTTTCACGCGTCTTGTCCTGGTTGCCAAATTTTAGAGATGGCACGTTTTTTGTATGAGAGTAGGGCACTCTCATACAACAAACGTGATTTGTTCCGTTTTTATAGATAATGGTACGGAACCCTTCGTGCGCGAGTTCGACTCGCACTTGGCCGGTTTTATTTATTTTTATTTTACTGACGGTAAAAATCTGCAACCAGATACCTAGCGGCCCAGGGGCGGCAACTAGGTTATGTGATCTCCATACGGAACGCACCGGTGCCGCTCGCATCATTGCTCGCTGCTGTCATTGGTCAATATTTGTTGTTTGATGTACAGTCAGCTGTAGAAATTGATGACGTTTTCGGAATTGGTAAAGTTTGGTACAATATTATTGCTAATCTATAAAGTACTAGCTTTTTACAGCGACTTTGCTCTCATGGTATCTGGATAAAAAGTGCCCTATATGCTATGCTAGAGATAAGCTATATATAATATGATTCAGCCACAAACATCCAAATATACAACATTCTTGCAAAATTTCGAATTTATAATATTAGTAGGATGTTCAATGATCATCTACAATACCTATCGCTTATAGCACAGGATTTTCTAGTTTAAGTGATAGTGTTTATATATAAACCTACTGTGTTTGTAATTAAATAAATAAGTTAGCAGATCTTGCTTACGTGAAATTAGCAGTGTGACCGATGATTTCTAACCGTAATCTAAGCTCTGAACAAGGTCGAAAATGCCGTGCAGCTAAACAGTACTTCACGTAAGCCAAGATCCGCTAACAGTACTGTACTTATGATGTTGACTGTACCCGCTCAAGAAAATATGTGCAATTCGACAACAAACACCCAACCATACGCATTGATTATCATAACTTAAAGTGCTTAAACCTATTTAACAAAGCAATTAAAAAATGTTCTTGCAAAATTTCTCATTGAGCTCGTTGCATAGCATCAGAACTAAGTGGCATAGGTTATCTATACTAGTCTATACTTGTATACTAATATTATAAAGAGGAAAGATTTGATTGTTTGTTTGTTTGTATCGAATAGGCTCCGAAACTACTGAACAGATTTGAAAAATTATTTTACCATTAGAATCCTACATTATCTCTGATGAACACTCCCCCCCCTTTTAAAACCCCTACCGCCTAACCTACCTACCCTATACTACTAGCCTATACTACACATCCACCCGACTTCATCATCCTACAAATAATTTTGAAATTTAAATATAATAATTTTAATTAATTTATATTTTAAGGAGTTAATAGAAAACTATATTAATACCTAGTCATCCTGAAATCTTACCTAGAACTAATCCTAATAGTTGTTATGAACTGTTTTAATTATTTAAATTGGCCAAGTGATCGTCTAGTTTCTATTGATTAGAACCGTACGTTGTGATATAGGTAATAACTCTGATTCTTTTAAGATATTATGATTAAACTGTCTACCTACTTATCTACTATTAGATTCTATAACACTTTAGTATACAATTAAGGAAAGTCTAGAGAAATTGCTGATATTGAGAGTAAGAAGTAACGGAGAATAAAATATATATAATAAATTGGCTAGGCTTATCTGTCATCTAAAATGTGGAAAACTCAGCGCAGATCCTCTCCCCTCCAGTCCGAGAAGGATAGTGGAGATCATTCCATAGACCTTATCTCCTCCTCTGAGTAGAAGGCTTAATTGTCATTTGAGTGGGAATGATATTACAGAGTCATAAAGTTCAGTCTGTCAATTCTGTCTAGCAAAATATAAGAGGACTTAATCTTTTAGCAACCTGAGTCAGTCCGTCTATCAGTCAAGCCTTCAAACAAAAGGTTACTTTCGGATGCTGAAGAATCGATCAGATCGGTTCTAAAACATCCTATTTAGGTCAGATAAATACTTATACATAATATAAATCATAATATTTAGAACCTTCTTGTCCATTATGAAATAAATGTCTAATAAACAACTCTCCGTTGTTAGAATTAAAATTGATATAATTTGTGATCCAGTTAATCTCCACAAATACCAGCTCAGGTCAACTCAATCAAAAGACACATTGTACGTCTTATAAGTTAAAATTCACATTGCTCGAACTTAAACTTCAATTGTCGGGTCCACAATGATCGGACTCCCTGTTACAGGTCTCATGTTGAAACAGAATCCCAAATTATCTCTCTTCAACACAGAATGTAATTATTAACTAAGGTAAAGCTAGACAAGTCCTTCATAACAGACACAACTAGTTGATTTTAAACTTAAAGAATAATGAACTCCAAAATAACTCACGACCTTTTCTCACCCCAGATCCCGAACCAAGCAGAATCACAATGTAGTTGTCACCTGTTAGGTAAATTGTGTGTAGAGAGAAGTCTTCTAGTCATATCAAAACCATTTAAACTGGTGCTTTAATTCAATTATTGAATTACACTCAACCATCACAATAAACTTTTATCTAAACTAATTCACAAACATTAAGCACTAGAACGACTTCTCCATCCCTTTGCACCCCCATCAATCCTACCCTCAAATCAAGCAGCCAAGATCCAAAAACCCCAGAAATTATTCCAAAGCAAGTCCCGTCTCCCAAGTTAATTTTATACGGACAGCAATTTTGTATTTCGATTTGAACTCCATTAATTGAACACATAAATTTATAGTAAGACTCAAGTTTTACTTTAAACGACCCCACAACTCCCAATTGAATACCCTTCAGAACCCCAAAAGAAATCCTCAACATCCCTTGTATCTACCCTTAACAATAGCGTCCCATGTATTCCCCAATTACCTCCAAAAAATCTCTCCTCTCTAAAAAAACCATCTCACGAACCCGTCGTCCAAAAAAAACCCCCGAAGCCCCCATGTTTTTTTTCTCTTCCCGCGCTTAAAAATACCAACCAATCAGAGCTCAGTGAATGAATGCAAAAACTCGAATTATTGCCATATACGTCACACGAATATAACTAATGATTCCCATTCTCGATCGATGAACTATTCTTATGTCATTGTTAATACTGACAGGTGACATAACAGTTGACATTCCCATATCTCTGTCATAATTGACAACTTTGAGCTATGACAAACAATTCTCGCACCTCAAATCCACTATCGATTGATAAATCAGACCAATGATTAGTAATTTAGATTTAAAACACTATAATTTATTTTTGTGGATACCTTGAACGAAGCCTGACTCGTTACAGCCAACCCCCAAAATTTACGCAGATAGAATATCGTAGTAAATTTTTCACTAAGTAGAAAGTAGTTCTTCGCAAAAATAAATTATAATACATATAGATTAGATACTTATAAAACATTTTGTACATAAACAAAACGAATCCTTTATAGATATTCGTTTAAATATATATTTATAAAGTATTATATATATAAAAGAAAGAATATACATAAAATTTATATATATATATACACTACCACACACATTTCCTAAATTAAATTAACACAGTTATAATGTAACCATAACATAAAACGTACCATTATAATTACATTATCAGTAGTAGTTCCGTTACCTCCTTTTTTTTGTTATTTATTTTTAGTTGTACAATCTTCTAATTTGATTATATTTGATTTCGATAACTATTATGTATGTATGTAAGTGAGTTTACCTTCATGTAAGTGTTTTTAAACCGAGATGTAATTAGTTATAATTTTGTACCGGTAACTAAGTTTTTGATGAACCAATCAATAAACAGATATCCATCTAGCCAGTCCGATCAACATCACGCAAGACAACTTGGTTGTGAGGCAAGTCAATTCTGCAATACTCTGTAGCACATACAGCTTTGGATATCTATCTTCCATTTCCTCAGGAGTAATCTACAGAGGTCTACAGATGAGGATCTTTCCCAAGGGTTAGACACATAGCTCTCCATGCTTGAAACATCCCACAAAGCACTAATCTCAAAATCACAAGTTAATCACACCCGGAGTATGTATAGTGTGCTTTAAAACGAGCCTAACAGTATAGTAAGAACTTTCATGAGAACAGCGATAGCCGATGAATATTTATCCTAACACCAATTCTCCTTCATAATAGTTCTTTGTAAGTGTATCGTTTATCGAAAATCAACTAAGATCAAATCGTCTCAATTTAGAATATTTGTTGAATCATCTGGCCCATCATTCCATTAAACTCTACCACATATATTTCACTACCTCCAATCTAGCATTCATCTTCCTTGCACTTCAAAATTAAAATCCATTCTTCACTCACAGAACATTATTCATACTCCCCACAATCATTGTTGTTAACGCCACCAGACAATTCACCAACTATATGTGAATTTGAGAGCACGAAGATTTCATGTATAAAAATGATTAAATTAATTTGACTTTAAACTCAATTGAGTTTCTTTTGTTTGATTTTGTTACCTTTTTAAAACCACCTTTGTTACCTTTAAAAACCATTACCTTTTTCAAGAACTTTAGTTCAGTTCAAGTAGAAATACATTTTTCAGTATAATTACCAACCATGTCAGATTACCATATGTAAATTAAAAGCATTTATAATTTTTTTTTTTTTATATTTTATTATTTAGATAAAGTAATAAAGAAAACTTCATACCCAGTCAAATATTTTATCTTCAATGTTTAACTATTGTCAAAGAAACAAGAAGCAAGCAATGATCAAAGATTGCTTTGCGAAAACAGGTTCTTCAAGCTTGAGTAGTTACTCAAAGTTAGATTTTCTGCGCCACTTTGAATGATTGAATAATCATAACCTTTGTATTTTTAATTTTCACATACAATATTATTTTACACCCTGTATAAAAACTTTTATCCCAAATTCCCATAATAATATTATTTTACACCCTGTATAATTTTTTTATCCCGAATTCCCATAATAATATTATTTTACATCCTGTATAATTTTTTATCCCGAATTCCCATAATAATATTATTTAACACCCTGTATAATTTTTTATCCCGAATTCCCATAATAATATTATTTTACATCCTGTATAATTTTTTATCCCGAATTCCCATAATAATATTATTTAACACCCTGTATAATTTTTTATCCCGAATTCCCATAATAATATTATTCTACAACCTGTATATAACTTTTATCCGGAGTATCCATTATAATTATGTTTAATGTGATGTCAAGTTATTTAATTAAGCTACACTAACCACCCCACACTAGCATTTGGTTGTTCAATTAAGAATTAATTAAGTAGTTAAATTACCTCAATGGAAGAATACTTATATATATTTTATACAAAACAGACCGTAACTAAAACTCAGAACTATAAGCAAATCTCAAAATCAATCTAACAATTACTGCTTTACTTAAATCATTGATTAACTAATCCAAACTTAGTTGCATATCTTAAACCGATTAAATCCTACCAACCAAAACATTAAACTTAAATAATAGACCAAGATTATTAATTAATTGATTATAAAATTCATTAAATATTAATTTAATTTACCTGAAATAATAGATTGTAAAATCTTCAATATGTATTCCCTTTCAACTTCTCACATTAATGTATCTAATAATTTTCAACAACGTTGCTAAATTCAAAAATTAACTTGTTCCCGGAGGAACATGAGATAAAATATTTTTGTATTTTAAACGTTATGAATTTAATATCCTATCCGTTGCTAATTTTAAAAGTTGTTTTGTTTTAGAGAAACGTTGCGATAAAATAAATATGTATTTAAAACACTATATATTAATTTTCCTAAGATATTTACCTTAGTTATTGAAAATGCCTAAAATTAATTGTTTATATAAGAACCTATATATTCACATAGTGTACCTAACAATAATATTATATTTAAAACCCATTATTTAAACCAACTTTAATAAATTTGAAAATTTACTTTGCTCCCGGAGCGATGATATCAAATTATTCATTTATTTTTACCATTATGACTCAAGAAACCTAACCGTGCCTAATTATAAAAATTATTTTGTTCACAAGAAACTATAGAATAATTGAGTTAGGTATTTTAACTGCCAAACATAAGTTTTTTTTCTAACATAATTTTCCTAGGTAACAAAAGGTTATAAAATTAATTGTCTAAATAAATACCTAATGTATGTAAAGCATACCTAACTATTCTATAATACCTGGACTAATTAGATTGGTATCTATTTCCTTCTACTGTCCTATTAATTGTGAAATTAACCCCATTAATAAGAAAAATCTAAAACCTTGGAAATACTAAATGTGACTAACTTCTCAGAGTAGGTAGGTACTTTTCTACAGGTTGTTTTACCATGAATTTTACTTATGTTTATCAAGTAAGCACCTAGGTAATCATCACATCGTTTCAAGAACAAAATGTGTTCAGGAAAAATAATTTTGATATAAATAATTTATTTATCCTATGAACTCCCAATCATATTTACAAATGCTATAGGTTATTTTACTAATGATCGTAAGTAACTAGTTTTGTAATACCTATAATAATAAATGATTATAGTCTAACACTCACCAAAGCGCTGTATATAAACACAAACCAAGTTCTCTTCCTGATGAAGGTCTTTTCCTGAACTCTTCTTCTACCCAAAACCGCCATTGAACAATCACTGATAGATTTCCTACCTCTAATTTAATCTCAAACACTAACACTAGCACTTAGAAAGGCCTATTTCAAGACGTAAATCTCTATTTTATATACAAGTCGTCGCGAACCGGTGTCTCAGTTTTTCGCCGGTAATAACGAAACTAACTTAACCTCACTTGTTTTTTCTACCTACCTCCAAAGAGCATATATGTGCCTACCTCCGTTACACTCCCGTTTCACTCTCAATCTCTCAACGCCTGATACTAATGCATTCCCAAGTAGGTACTTGTTACCACGCTAATATCGTATATCTTGTCTTAAATAAAACTCACTATCAACCAATTCTAAACACATCTACATAGCTCCTATCTACCTAGATCAAATTCGCGATCCCAACTACGTAATTTATTTCATTTTAAAATAATTATTACCTATCTACCTTATACCTACCCACTTACTAGCTTGAAGCTTGTAAAAGGACACCTAGACTAGCTAAGTGGTCAATGAACTCGTATACCTACCTATCTATTTATGTAAATATTTAATTTAGGATATTCCCATCAACTTAAATAGATAAACTTGATTGGCAGATGTAATTTCAATTAATAAGACGCCCTCTATTGGCAGGTAGCGTTACTACGTATTATTGTAAAATCGAATAGATACGACTAATTTATTTTAACACATCTAGCGGCGAATAGCATTACCTACTACTTAATTTCATTACGCTCAATAATGATTACGTTTCCTGTCACTAGATGGTATTACTTGTTTGTAAATAGGTTATTTATATTATTACGAATTTAATTATAAATTTTTGTATGATTGACACTAATTATTAATCTTTAACTGCAATAATCCTTTTCTTTGTTTGAATAATAAGTGATTAATTAAATAGTTTTTAAAACCAACTTAAGCCCTCAGAATTTATAAACTAGTTTGATTATAAAACAAATATTGGATAGCTATAGATTGAATCAATCAACCCCCCAACAACAAGACCTTTGAATATTCCTGAACTTAATTTTAAGTAATATCTTTTACTTAGAAACTTATAAAAAAATATCTATTACTGTTTCTGAACGCAGTATCTCTGTCTCTGTCTAATTCAGTGCACCAGTGTGTATTTCTATCCTTTGCTAGTTCTAAGCATTTTTATAAATAATAAGCTTAGAGACTAAACAATAAAGTTTTTAGAACGAAATGATTTGACAGTTCATGCCCCGTCAAGTATAGAAAACTGATTTATAACCAAAATTCAACTTCCAATTAAATATAAACTCATTTATTTGGTTTAATAAACTTAAATTAAAGTCTGAACTCTTGCAAGGAGTATAATTATTGAAGCGAATGTTCTAGTGCTGTAAAACCTATGAGTTCACACCTGACCTTTGTGTATAAGTGAATTATTTGCATAAATAAGTTTACCTATAAAAAGTTAATGTTTAAAATTTTAATCTATTCTCTTTACCACCGATAATCATAGTTAGAATTACTTCAATTAAATTAACCTTTCCATTGCATACAGTTTAATCAAATCCTATCCATTAACGGCAACAAATTGTGCGGTTTCCTCCGCACTTAAATAATTAAAGACATAACAACTTGTATCTAAAACTATTATTAAATATCCTAGTTTACGGATTAACCAAACTGTAACTAAAACTACTAAATATCCTGGTCACGGCACCAAATTGTAACACTCCCCCCCCTTTTAAAACCCCTACCGCCTAACCTACCTACCCTATACTACTAGCCTATACTACACATCCACCCGACTTCATCATCCTACAAATAATTTTGAAATTTAAATATAATAATTTTAATTAATTTATATTTTAAGGAGTTAATAGAAAACTATATTAATACCTAGTCATCCTGAAATCTTACCTAGAACTAATCCTAATAGTTGTTATGAACTGTTTTAATTATTTAAATTGGCCAAGTGATCGTCTAGTTTCTATTGATTAGAACCGTACGTTGTGATATAGGTAATAACTCTGATTCTTTTAAGATATTATGATTAAACTGTCTACCTACTTATCTACTATTAGATTCTATAACACTTTAGTATACAATTAAGGAAAGTCTAGAGAAATTGCTGATATTGAGAGTAAGAAGTAACGGAGAATAAAATATATATAATAAATTGGCTAGGCTTATCTGTCATCTAAAATGTGGAAAACTCAGCGCAGATCCTCTCCCCTCCAGTCCGAGAAGGATAGTGGAGATCATTCCATAGACCTTATCTCCTCCTCTGAGTAGAAGGCTTAATTGTCATTTGAGTGGGAATGATATTACAGAGTCATAAAGTTCAGTCTGTCAATTCTGTCTAGCAAAATATAAGAGGACTTAATCTTTTAGCAACCTGAGTCAGTCCGTCTATCAGTCAAGCCTTCAAACAAAAGGTTACTTTCGGATGCTGAAGAATCGATCAGATCGGTTCTAAAACATCCTATTTAGGTCAGATAAATACTTATACATAATATAAATCATAATATTTAGAACCTTCTTGTCCATTATGAAATAAATGTCTAATAAACAACTCTCCGTTGTTAGAATTAAAATTGATATAATTTGTGATCCAGTTAATCTCCACAAATACCAGCTCAGGTCAACTCAATCAAAAGACACATTGTACGTCTTATAAGTTAAAATTCACATTGCTCGAACTTAAACTTCAATTGTCGGGTCCACAATGATCGGACTCCCTGTTACAGGTCTCATGTTGAAACAGAATCCCAAATTATCTCTTTTCAACACAGAATGTAATTATTAACTAAGGTAAAGCTAGACAAGTCCTTCATAACAGACACAACTAGTTGATTTTAAACTTAAAGAATAATGAACTCCAAAATAACTCACGACCTTTTCTCACCCCAGATCCCGAACCAAGCAGAATCACAATGTAGTTGTCACCTGTTAGGTAAATTGTGTGTAGAGAGAAGTCTTCTAGTCATATCAAAACCATTTAAACTGGTGCTTTAATTCAATTATTGAATTACACTCAACCATCACAATAAACTTTTATCTAAACTAATTCACAAACATTAAGCACTAGAACGACTTCTCCATCCCTTTGCACCCCCATCAATCCTACCCTCAAATCAAGCAGCCAAGATCCAAAAACCCCAGAAATTATTCCAAAGCAAGTCCCGTCTCCCAAGTTAATTTTATACGGACAGCAATTTTGTATTTCGATTTGAACTCCATTAATTGAACACATAAATTTATAGTAAGACTCAAGTTTTACTTTAAACGACCCCACAACTCCCAATTGAATACCCTTCAGAACCCCAAAAGAAATCCTCAACATCCCTTGTATCTACCCTTAACAATAGCGTCCCATGTATTCCCCAATTACCTCCAAAAAATCTCTCCTCTCTAAAAAAACCATCTCACGAACCCGTCGTCCAAAAAAAACCCCCGAAGCCCCCATGTTTTTTTTCTCTTCCCGCGCTTAAAAATACCAACCAATCAGAGCTCAGTGAATGAATGCAAAAACTCGAATTATTGCCATATACGTCACACGAATATAACTAATGATTCCCATTCTCGATCGATGAACTATTCTTATGTCATTGTTAATACTGACAGGTGACATAACAGTTGACATTCCCATATCTCTGTCATAATTGACAACTTTGAGCTATGACAAACAATTCTCGCACCTCAAATCCACTATCGATTGATAAATCAGACCAATGATTAGTAATTTAGATTTAAAACACTATAATTTATTTTTGTGGATACCTTGAACGAAGCCTGACTCGTTACAATAGGCTATATAATATTTTCAAAAACGTTAGGGATCCGTATGAAAACTTCGATAATGTAACCCGACGTGTGAAAAAAATCCAATAAAAATCCTTATAACGCGTTTACTGCGGAAATTATTGACAATAGAGCAAAGTAATGTGCTACAGTTTTATAGAAAACATCAATATCTACAAAAAAGTATGTAATACCATATGTCTAACTATTGGGGATCCGTATGAAAACTTCGATAATGTAACCCAAGGTATAAAAAAATTACCCATAAAATCATTATTACACCCGTGCGACCGACGCCGGGGCAGACAGTATATAGTTATAGTAGTAACAGCACACAGTAGTATAGTAGTCTGCAGCATACAGGACCAGCAAATAGGACTACAAAATGAATTATCGCTGTTATCTTTAATCAGCTGGTGTTTAGCCTACCTGTGTTCGTGGAGGTAATTCTATTTTGATAAATTGCTCGTTTTATTGTGATTGTACTAAGTTTATCAGATAAAAGTATACGAGATTGATTGATTAAAATATCGCGTGGGAAACTTTGATTTTTAGTTTATTTTGTGTTTTTATAAAAGCCTTCTGTATAAGCAACTCAAATTCAAATTCAAAAATCATTTATTTCAATACAATAACAAGGATCTTTTTGAAACGTCTTAGGAACTAGGTGAAGCTGCGCCGATTTCACGCGACCAAGCCTAAAAGAATCAGGCAACAAACACGGCTTGGGGTCTACCTTTTTTTTTCAAATTCTTTAATGCTATGTAGAGATCCAGTGTGGTGCCAATCGAACAAGGTGAAGGCTCAAACAAGAATAATAATCAAAAGTACTACTCAAGTAAGTACAACAATAAAAAAAATAACTTTCAGTCCGCCTCGGCGTCGCACGGGTGTACTAATTAGTTTATGGCATTTTTTGGGTTACATTTTTGAAGTTTTAGTAGGGATCCCTATTTTTTTCTAGTACCTAATAAATATAGCCTATGTTACTCAGAAATAATGTATGTATATGATAAAAAACCGGTCAAGTACGAGTCAGACTCGCGCATGAAGGGTTTCGTACCATTATTTATAAAAAACGGCAAAAAAACACGTTTGTTGTATGGGAGCCCCACTTAAATATTTATTTTATTCTGTTTTTTGTTGTTGTAGTAACAACAGAAGTACATCATCTGTGAAAATTTCAACTGTCTAGCTATCACGGTTCATGAGATACAGCCCTGTGACAGACAGACGGATAGCGAAGTCTTAGTAATAGGGTCCCGTTTTTACCCTTTGGGTACGGAACCCTAAAATACTCGTCGGTTGAAAACAAATTTAGTTATACGTCACGGTCGCATTCTACTGGTCCTGTTTAAATAATGAAATGTAAAACTTCTTTGAGGAAAATATTATGGAGGCATGGCAAGTCCAAGGTCAGCTTCATATCGTCATAGACGGATGTTGACGTTCAACGTCATGAGAACGTCATAACTGGAAGTACCAAGAGTCTAATCGCGAATCGAAAACGAAATAAAATAAAACCGGCCAAGTGTGAGTCGTACTCGCGCACGAAGGGTTCCGTACCATTATCTATAAAAAAACAGCAAAAAACCTCACGTTTGTTGTATGGAAGACCCGCTTAAATATTTATTTTATTCTGTTTTTAGTATTTGTTGTTATAGCGGCAACAGAAATACATCATCTGTGAAAATATTTCAATTGTCTAGCTTTCACGGTGACAGACAGACGGACAGCGGAGTTTTGGTAATAGGGTCGCGTTTTTACCCTTTAGGTACGGAACCCTAAAAATAGGTACTTAAAGTTGCCCAAATATTAAATTTTTAGGTAGTTACCTAATGTTGCCCTAAGATATAATTTTTTGCCTACTTAGTACCTACTAATTTAATTGTCTTCTCTTCCAACCATCTCATGTATATCATTCTGTGTTTGTTGTTTGTTCTTCTCACGCTAAATAAATTTAATTTCGATATACCTATCGTTATTGTTCTGCAGAGTAAGGGCCAAGGAACATTTTAAATTACCATTGATCGTGTTGGGGCAAAATGCTTCAGCAAAGTAGCGGTACGAATCTCTAACTCAGCAAACAGAAACACGCGTTATGTTAAGCCATCACGCGATGCCCGTACCATGCGCTCTCGACCAATCAGCTTAGCTACCGGCCCCACCGCTAATAATGACGCTTGTATCAGCTGTGTTTTTTGCGCGCGGCAATCTTTCTTTTGAATGAAACAATTACGTTTAAAGCGTTACTTCTTTATAAAAAAACCGGCCAAGTGCGATTCGGACTTCGGAAGGGTTCCGTAACATTGTCTAAAAGAAACGGCAAAATACGTTTGTTGTATGGGAGCCCCGCTTAAATATTAACTTTATTCTGTTTTTAGGGTTCCGTACCAAAGGGTAAAAACGGGACCCTATTACTAAGACTTCGCTGTACGTTTGTCTGCCACAGGGCTGTATCTCATGAACCGTGATAGCTAGACAGTTGAAATTTTCACAGATTATGTATTTCTGTTGCTGCTATAACAAATACTAAAAACAAAATAAAATCAATATTTAAGGGGGGCTCCCATACAACAAACGTGATTTTTTTGCCGTTTTTATAGATAATGGTACGGAACCCTTCGTGCGCGAATCCGACTCGCACTTGGCCGGCTTTTATTTAGTATTAGTATTTGTTGTTATAGCGGCGAAAGATATGCATAATATGTGGAAATGTCAACTGTCTAGCTATCACGGTTCATGAGATACAGCCCTGTGACAGACAGACGGACAGCGAAGTCTTTACCCTTTGGGTACGGAACCCTAAAAACTATACTTAATTAAATTAAAACTACAAAGAAAACCGACGATAATGTTCCGACCAATCGAAAAGTCAAGGGGCGATATTGGTTTTTTAAGTTTTTGGAAACTACATCACTACATAGTATAAAGCCATCGACTTTAGGCTATGTAGTCGATGTATAAAACAAAGTCGCTTTCCGCTTCCCGCGTATGTATGTATGTTTGCTTATATCTTTAAAACTACAACGGATTATGCGGCTTTTTTTAATAGATAGAGTGATTCAAGAGGAAGGTTTATATGTATAATACATGCATAATATAGTAGAGAAACACTGATAATTTTAGAGGTTTCTAATGTGATGTAAATAAACACATTTTTTTTTCTACAATAAAGTCCGCGATGGTATTAGAAATGTCTTACGCACAGCGAAGCGGGCACGGGTCAGCTAGTATAATTTAAATGAGACCAATTAAAAAACATCGAACTCGGATCACCAGGTAAAAAGATGCGCGGTCATACATAAAAATAAAAACCGGCCAAGTGCGAGTCGGGTCACGCGCAATGTAGGGTTTCGTAGTTGACACAGCTAACAACGTTATATTAAGTAATTTTCAATAGTATTTGTACTAAAAAAATTATTATTTCTTCTTCGAATACATTTTTTATGTTGGTCGATAATTACTTCTATTCTAGCTGTGATAGTTTTTCTTTTAAGTTCGTGATATGTACTACTACCGTGAATTTTTCCTTCAAACCCAATAGTTTAGTATTTAGACAGGAAGGGACACTCGACTCTAACAAAAATTGGTACTTTAAAGCTTAATATTTCACAAACGAATTCCTTACTTGAAAAGTTGTTTTAACAAACCCCCCATACTTTTAAAGACCTATCTAACGATACCGTTTATTGTCTTCTTCATCAGTTCCACATCACCAAATGATACTATCTGAATGCAAATGCTTGACTTGTTGCTTTAAAACCTAAAATCGCTGTTTGAGGAGTTCCTCAAACTCCCAATAGATTCTATCTGAACTAGATTTTGATGACAATGGGACCAAACGGGAAATATACCCTCCAACCAAAAATATAATTTTCCAAATCAACTTTAAAAAACAAAGTCGGGTTTGTTACAACCAACGTTTGTTACTCGAGAAACGCTGGACCGATTTTCATAATTTTTGTTTTATTGGATTTTTCCCCGTCTCGAAGAGCAGAATAACTATGAAAACACTTGAAAAATTATTATTAGTTATTAGTACGAAGCCCAGCTAGTCGGTTAAATAATAAATGACAGATTTTGAAGTCTGTTAAAAAGTCATAAACAATCTTTATGATCGATCGCAGTCAATTTAGGTGTTCACTTACACGGTAGGTATCATTCGTTATGCTGGTCTGCGATTTCATTAAAAAACGTTTATTGAGTACTAACAGTCCGCCCCGGCGTCGCACGGGTGTAATAATGATTTTATGGGTATTTTTTTTACACCTTGGGTTACATATTATCGAAGTTAAATTACGGATCCCTAACGTTTTTGAAAATATTCTATAGCCTATGTTCATCAGGGATAATGTAGGATTCTAATGGTAATAGAATTTTTCAAATCGGTCCAGTAGTTTCGGAGCCTATTCGATACAAACAATCAATCAAATCTTTCCTCTTTATAATATTAGTATAGACTAGCTGCCCGCGTCGGCTTCGTTCGTGTATTAATGAAGATTGCAGGCAATTTTCTTATACCTTAAGTTGCATTATTGCAATTTTTGTGTAAATCTTTAAATTTTTTCAAAATAAAAAATATCGTACATTTCCGTCTATGTTTAGAAAGATGGAACGCCTGATGTTACTTTTGACAATTGACATCATACCTACGAAGATTTGTAATAATGTGTCACCGAGCATTGAAATGTACCTATATCATATAATTAATTAACTATTAAATTCAATTGATACATTTTAGATCCTTTGCCGTGCCGTCCGCCAAATTGCGCAGGCATTTATCGTAGCACTGTCGTATCGTTTCCATAATGTCAATATCGTTTTGCGGAGCCCTGGCCTCTGTACTATATTAATGTCTTCTGTGTTGTGTTGTAACGTAATTTTCTTTTGTTTTCAGATAAAATCGTCTTCCATATGACGTAAGGTCGAGATACGAGCTAAAGCATAAACATGTCATCCAAAGCTATATATGAAGCGGCTGGCAAGGATCTTATAAATAGGTGAGAAATATAATAACAAAAAGTCCCTTTTTTAGGGTTCCGTACCCAAAGGATAAAAACGGGACCAGGGCTGTATCTCATCAATAGGGTCCCGTTTTTACCCTTTGGTTACGGAACCATAAAAACATGGTAATTACCCGTATTTATAGTTAAAATACCTAATCAATGGTATATTTTAATTGTTGGCCATCTGGGTTGACACAGTTGTTCTTTCGAAGGATATTATCATTGTTGTAAATTATGTAGGTATAATGTAAACCTCATTTTCGAATGTCACGCACACAGGCGTAACTTCACCTAGCTCCTAAGACATTTCAAAGTGATCTTTGTGATTATTTTTATAAATATATAATATACAAGCTGACCCCGCAAACTTCGTATCGCTTTAGAATTAACAAATGTTGTCTTCCGTTCCCGTTCCCGTTTCCGTTCCCGTTCCCGTTCCCATTCCCGTTCCCGTTACAATTCCCGTTCAATAGTTTTTGTAGCGCACACGAAGAAAGCAAAACTTTTGGCAATTTTTTACACCTTGCTTCAAACTATCGTCATACTTATAAATAATTTATTACTTTTTCAAAATAAAAAATAGCCTATGTTACTCAGGGATAATGTAGCTTGGTAATGGTGAAAGAATTTCGAAATCGGTTCAGTAGTTTTTGAGTTTATCCATTACAAACATACAAAAAATCAAAACTTTTATCTTTATAATATTAGTATAGAAGTATAGATATCTTCTTAATATATATAAATTACGCGTCCGTAGTTTGTTCGCGATTTACTCCTAAACTACTTAACCGATTCAAACCAAACTTTGCACACCGTGTGCAGTTTGATCCAACTTAAAAGATAGGATAGCTTACATCTCAATTAATAGTCGCAATATTATTTTATAGCAAATTATTTGTTTAGTCACAATTACCTCCAAAAGATTCTAACAGATGGCGATATCTGTTGATACAGCAACGCGTCTCCGGGTCTGCTAGTTATATCACTATCACTACATAGTATAAAGCAAAGTCGCTTTCCGCTTCCCGCGTCTGTATGTAATATGTATGTATGTATGTTTGCTTATATCTTTAAAACTACACAACGGATTTTTATGCGGTTTTTTTTAATAGATAGAGTGATTCAAGAGGAAGGTTTATATGTATAATACATGCATAATATAGTAGAGAAACACTGATAATTTTAGAGGTTTCTAATGTAATGTCGTAAATAAACACATTTTTTTGCGCTTACATTGCAAATGCTGGCTGAACCCCACGAGATATATCAAAATAATGTACTACAGTATTGTACACCTTAAAAACGTCTACAAAAAAGTCCACGATGGTATTAGAAATGTCTTACGCACAGCGAAGCGGGCACGGGTCAGCTAGTATTGTAATAAATAAGTACCTTTTAGACTTTCATCTATTTTTTTTAATAGGATGTTTTCTTTAATTACTTTTACAGGCACATCGCACAGGGTACAGCTCTGGTGCCATGCCGGGTCGCCACATTCGAACAGGGTACAGTGTGGGAAGATGAGATTGGCATGAATCCATGGCTCACTAAAGAGGTAAAAAATAGTATATTATGCAACTAGTGAATAAAGGACGGATTTAAAGCGAGGGCCGTAGATGAGTCACGAGCAAGTGAAGGATTCTAATGATTCAACTGTTAGAATCCTGAACGACGCGAGTGATTCATGGCCCTCGATATAAATTCGTACTTTATTCAGGAGTTGCATACTATACTTTATACCATAACTACGAGAATATTTATTTAATCTAATGCCAAACTCCTTGTCGCAAATATCGACCAATCAAATCTCGAGAATTTATTTGCACCAAAGAGTTTTGAATTTCGAATCTCAGCGCAAGGAGTTTGTGTAAGCATTGAAATAGAGACCGGATATATTTTGTGTTCCAAATTCCAACACCAAAATAGTGAATAAAATCAAAACAGTGAATAAAAGGCCTTTTTATTCACTGTTTTGCGTGAATAAAATAAGCTTTTTAAAGTAGGTATGGTATAAATCAATTAGGATCACGACTGTAATCCCCAAGTACGGTAGACATCCTCTCAGATCTCCAGACGCTTAGATCCTTTGAAGATGTCTAGTGTAGTCAGAGGCACTTTCAAACATTATATTTGGCATGTGCCCCACATTTTGCCCACTGCATAATATTTTACATACATTGTTTTTTAGCCGTGAGGACCAGTGATTGGCTTATCCGTTACCTACTTTAAGTTAACTTAGTTTATTTCTATTTTAAGCTGTTGGTCTTCCATAAAATAAATAAATAAAGCAATATTTTTATTTTATTTTTGTTTGTAATGATAAATACTGCTTAATCAATTTTAAAAATTCTATTACCAATCAAATAGACGAGAAACATAGCTTTATTTTATATAACAAACAAATTAGAGATCCCCACAAAAATTGCTATTATGTAGCTTAAGGTATCAAAACTTTGCCCATGATCTTCATTGTGTTATTATTTTATTTTGCAGCAACTAGTGGTCAAACCCGATCAGCTGATCAAAAGACGAGGTAAGCTCGGTCTGGTAGGCGTCAACAAAACCGCAGCAGACGTGAGAAGGTGGCTCTCAGATCATATGAACAAGGAACAGCAGGTTGGTACAAAACAATGAACCCTTATAACTTACTAGCAAATCCGCGTAACAGACGTTGTTCTGTCATTTTTTTTTTGTAATAATCACATAAGAAAAAGCAATTTCAGGCAGCTTCCATTTTTTTCCCTACAAACCTTGTACTGATAAAATAAATTACGATTTTTGGTAGAATGTAAACGTATCATTCATTAGGCAAAACTGCGTTACTATGACGACTAAATGTTTTTAGTCTATGATGTCAGATTTGTTGCACACCAACGCCATCTATACCAAAATCATCCCTTTTGCGTTTTATTATCATTTTGGGGATTTTTTTTCATATTTTAAAGTATAGAATTAAAACTATCGTGGTTGTTAATCATTTTAAATAGAAATACGGCTAATTACCACGTTTTTCCTTGTATTGCTGACGTTTCGAGACAATTCAAATGCTCTTCATCATGAGCATCGCCCGCGACCGCGATCAAGCAATACAAGGAAAAACGTGGTAATTAGCCGTATTTCTATTTAAAATATTTTAAAGTAGTCCATGTTTTATTCGGGAATTATATCTACATCTACAGTAAATTTCAACTTAATCCGTTTTGTCGTTTAGGCCTGATTGAGGAACAAACATACAAAATAGTATTATAGGACTTCAAAACTTTCGTGAATACACTTTGTTAAATTTCTCTTGATGAATCAAAACATTTTAAATGCCTTCATCGACATTACATTTTTGCGTTTATTTATTTTATTTTTATTTTTTATTGTTTTTTTTTAAATTTGTTTTGACATTATGTGTAGCATAGTAGCGAGGGTTCTTCCACTAGAAATCTCATAAAACGAAAATCGAATTCTATGATATTACTTTTTATAGGTTGGAGCAGCTTCTGGAAAACTGAGACACTTCGTCGTCGAGCCGTTTGTCAAGCATGAAGCGGTATGTAAAACATTAAAGTTATAATAATTCGTTGATTAATTATATTTCAAATATTCTACAAAAATAACAACATTTTTTATGTTAGAATTAAAACTATCGTGGTTGTTACTCATTTTAAATATAAATACGGCTAATTACCACGTTTTTTCTTGTATTGCTGACGTTTCGAGACAATTCAGATACTCTTCATCATGAGCATCGCCCGCGATCAACGGCAGATCGGCGAATACATGTTGGCTCATATTAGATGGCATAATATTTTGTAATATATTGTATAAGATGATATCCTATATGATGATATATATATTAGATGTTATTTATTTATTATATTGTTTTATTACAGAACGAGGAAATGTATCTGTGCATCCAATCGGGTCGTCGCTCGGACACGATCCTCTTTCATCACCAAGGAGGCGTTGACGTCGGCGATGTTGACGCTCTGGCGGTCAGACTCGAAGTAAGTCATCTCCTATGATGTTATGAGCGCCTGGTACTTTTAATGACCTAACAGATCAGTTGGTAGTTGCTCTGCCTTCTGCGCTGTAGGTTGTGGGTTCGATCCCCACCCGGGATAATCATTTTGTGTGATGAACATAGATGTTTGTTCTGTGTCTGGGTGTTATGTATAATAGGTGTATATTTACAAAAAGAATATAAGTATTCTATCAGTTATCTGGTTCCCATAGTACAAGCTGTGCGTAAATAAAAAAAAAATATTAGTAGATTTGTTTATTTAATTATTTTTATGGCGTCTGTCTCTAAAAAATTGACAGACTCAAAGTACCTAAGTCATCTCTTGTGTTGTTATGAGCGCCTGGTACTTGGCTTTGTTACTTACACACTGCTATAACAACAATGGTATGACAAGTAGATGCTTTATTTTTTAAATTCATAGCGTCTGTCATTTAGGATAATATTGTCAAATTCATGTTATCGGTAAATTAAAAAAAAATTACCAGATACGAAGTAAGTCCTCCGAAGTAATCTCCTATGTCGTTATGAGCACCTGGTACTTTGAGTCTGCCCTTATCTACAATTTCACTACATAATATGTTTGTGTTTTAAATAATTTTAAACTTGATTGCAGATCCCCGTAGACACCTTCCCCACCGGTGAAGATATAGATCGCGCCTTGATGAAGAACATCAAATCTCCGTCCATCAAGAGGTAATAATAATGGGCTATTTGACTAGATTTTGAAAACCATTCTAGATTATTCAGTAGTGACTGTGGAACCCATAAAAAATATTATTTTCAATTCTGTTAAGTATTGGCCCTAAAAATGTAAATTAAATATCGACAATTTAAATAACCCGCAAAAACGCTTCTTTATGCAAATGGCGTCGCACTAGTTTCTGTGACGTTACATGCTTGTCAACAAATAAACAAACGTCAAATTTTTCAAGGCAGGCGATGACATATTGACAAGCATGTTACGTCATCGTCGATTCGACCAATCCTGACCGTTTTGTGTCACGTGACTGGCGTTTAAAAATAGATCTTTTTAATTATGGGTTAGGGTCCCGTTTTTACCCTTTGGGTACGGTACTCCAAAAAGTAGAAGCTTCGCTTGGTTTTAGGGCTAGATGGCGCTATGAAAATTCCCAATCAATTTTTATTTTATTTAGGGCCGATTTTTCAATCATCAGATAAGTGTTAACTGTGGAATAAAATTGCAATTTTCCATACGATATGTCAAATTTATTCAACAGTTAACCCTTATCTGATGATTGAAAAATCGGCCCTTATTGTTTTAATTGATTTTCTCTTGTTCCCCAGAATACTTACAACCTTCATAGTTTCCCTCTACCGTGTTTACGTCGATCTATACTTCACATACATGGAGATCAACCCGATTGTGGTCACAAACGAGCGGATATACCTACTCGACCTCGCTGCCAAACTCGACCAGACGGCCGAGTTTATTTGCGCGAAGAATTGGGGCGGAATTGCATTTCCGCCCCCGTTCGGCCGAGATGCGTACCCTGAGGAAGCTCATATAGCAGATTTGGACGCCAAGAGCGGAGCGAGTCTTAAGGTGAGTAAGGTTATAAATAGGTATCTATAAAAAAAAAGCCCTGTGACAGACGGACGGACGGACGGACAGACATACAGACAGACAGACAGACAGACAGACAGACAGACATACAGACAGACAGACAGACAGACAGACAGACAGACAGACAGACAGACATGAAATGTTGCTCTCAACGTGTGTTGTAATGTGTAATGTTGTACAACAAACGTGTATTTTTTGGCGTTTTTTTTATATATAATGGTACGGAACCATCCTTGCGCGAGTCCGACTCGCACTTGGCCGGTTTTTTTTTATACATCTTATTAGCCTTTATCGTCCCACTGCAGTACAGATACCTCTCGCAACTCTAGCTAAATTTGGCCAATCACTTGATTTTCCTTATGTGAAGGAATTTCCACAAGTCAATAATCAAATTTAACTCATAACTTGTCTCCACAGCTGACTATCCTGAACAAGTCTGGACGTATCTGGACCATGGTGGCCGGAGGAGGTGCCTCTGTGGTGTACACCGACACAATATGCGAGTTGGGTGGCGCCGCTGAGCTTGCCAACTATGGCGAGTACAGTGGAGCGCCTACAGAGAGTCAGACCGCTGATTACGCCAAGACTATCTTCAGTTTGATGTGCAGGGAGAAACATGCGCAGGGCAAGGTGAGGCACTATAAAAATGTAATAAATAAAAAAAAAAATAGGATCACGACTGTAATCCCCAAGTACGGTAGACATCCTCTCAGATCTCCACGCGCTTAGATCCTTTGAAGATGTCTAGTGGGGGTAACCACACGTCCAAACATTATATTTGGCACATGCTCACATTTTGCAGTAGTTAGCATTCCATACGTGACAGGTTGCAAGCCCATCGCCGCTTATAAGAACACTAACTGGTTTCCTCACGATGTTTTCTTTCACCGTTGTAAGCACGTGTTTTTTTGATGCGCATATAAAAAATATGTAATAAATAAATGTAATAAATGTAATGCCGACCCGTGACAGATTTTATTCTGTACCAAATTTAAGTAATCTAAATTTTTAAATCAAATGTAGCGTGTGCTGCTTTTTGAACTTGTGCTGAAGCTCTTTAGTTATATTTTTTAGTGTTGTACGTACTTGAGTAGTACTTTTAATTATTATTCTTGTATGAGCCTTCACCTTGTTCGATTGGCATCACACTGGAGCTCTACATAGCATTAAGGAAAGGATCATTAAAAAAAAAGGTAGACCCCAAGCCGTGTTTGTCGCCTGATTCTTCTAGGCTTGGTCGCGCGTGGAATCGGCGTAGCTTCACCTAGCTCCTAAGACGTTTCAAAGTGATGTTACTAGCCGACCCGTGACAGAAGTTGTCCTGTCAAATTTCAATAATCGAATAGAATCGAATAAATGTTTTTAGCCTGTGATGTCAGATTTGTTGCACATCAGCGCGATCTGCGTTTTTTTTTATAATTTTGAGGATGTTTTTCGTATTCTAAAAAGTAGTCTATGTTTTATTCTGGCATTATATCTACATTTACAGCAAATTGCAACTTAATCCGTTTTGTCGTTGAGGCCTGATTGAGGCACAAACATACATACCCACTCACAAACTTTCACATTTATAATATTACTAGCCGACCCGTGACAGACGTTGTCTGTAAAATTTCAATAATCAATTAGAAAAGACTGAATGTTTTTAGTCTGTGATGTCAGATTTGTTGCACACCAACGCCATCTGTACAGAAATCATCCCTTGTGCGTTTTTTTATCATATTGGGGATGTTTTTCAATTTTTATAGTCTATTATTTATTCGGGCTTTATATCTACATCTACAGCAAATTTCAACTTAAACCGTTTTGTCGTTTAGGCCTGATTGAGGAACAAACATACATACAAACTCACAAACTTTCACATTTATAATATTATTAAGATTTATAATATTACTATTTGTTTCCAGGTTCTGATAATAGGTGGCGGTATTGCAAACTTCACGAACGTGGCCGACACCTTCAGAGGCATCATAACAGCTATCGAGACGTACAAAGATGCGCTGATCCAGTACAACATCACCATTTTTGTGAGGAGAGGCGGCCCGAACTACCAGGAGGGACTAAGGTAGGTTATGCAAAGTTCAGCACGGTGGCACTTTTAATTTGAAAATTATTAAAAAACAGGGCCATTTAGGCGCTTTGCCCATACGAGCTAGAGTCGAAGCGGGGGCGCGCAAGAGGCGCGTCGCTGCTTGTTGGACGGTGCAGAGTCACGGCTCAGGCGAGGAGGAGGTGGCTCGGAGTTGAGGCGGAGCGCGAGCGGCGCGTCGTCGCTTGTTGGACAGCGCAGAGTCGCGGCACAGGCGAGGCGGTGTGGAGGCGCGCCCGCGCATCGACGGTCGCTTATGTCGGCGATTTGCCTTACTCTGCAAAACGATTTTGACATTATCGACGACAGTGACAATGCACTATATTCGACCAAACCTGTTAGTTACGCTAATTTAGACTTTAAGGGGCTCCCAGTCGACGATTGCTCTTTTTCGAAACGAAAAAAGAAATACTTCTGAACAAGCCACATTTCCTATTTTTATAAATATATTACTTCAGGTTCCTACCTAGATTTCTATTAAGCTGAAAACATAATAGCAGAAACTTTTCACGATAAAGATATTATTTCAAAATGATACGTTTTAGAATTTATGATCGAAATATTTTATATACCTACTATTAAAATCAACTTGTGATTTATTGTTAAAGATAGGTAATATGTAGATCTAGATTTCTATTAGAATAGATTTTTGATAAGTAATTATACAAAATTTATATCATTAATTTATTCGAAAAGCAAAAGCGGACCACGCGCCGACGTGTGTTTGTCGTCATTGTAGCGGTCGGTAGGATTATTTATAGAAGTGATTAAAGATGGGTACATCTTTATTCACATATACTATACATTATAAAGTAGGAGATGTAGCTTGTTCAGAAGTATTTCTTTTTTCGTTTCGAACAAAAACAATCGTCGACTGGGAGCGTATTAACATAAAAGGAATAAAAGCGATAGTTCTTTAGGAATTTTAACTTTTAGCGTAGACATAACAGAATCGCCACTAATATTTATTTATTAATTATTTCTTGCAGACAAATGCGAGAAGTCGGCCACCGTCTCCGTATTCCGCTGTATGTGTTCGGCCCCGAGGCGAATATGACTGCAATAGTCGGTCTGGCGTTAGGGCATAAGGCAATCCCTTTGGAACACAGATTGGACTACGCACCGCACCAACTGCCTAAACCTCAGGCCGCTGTGAGTATTTCCTTAGATGAATATAACTAGTACAATTAAGGTGATATGTGAAATTTTTGACGTTTTGTATGGGCTGAGTCTACCCGGATAAGACGGAAAAAGTGATAAAACTGCAATATCTTGAAAACAATCAAATTTAAAAAAAAAAATTGTCTTTATTTTATGTAGATATGATTATCTAACGAATTATATAAAAATGAACTATATAGCTATTCATAGTTTTGATTAAAAACGAAACTAGTGTTTTTGAAGAGCCAACTTTGGAAAATTAATCTACCGAGAAGAGTTTCACCAATCGTGTTTCTGTCTTTAATTTATCTAGATTAAATCCTTAAGTTATCTTTGTCATAAAAAACAAAACTGTATGTTTTGCGGTTATTGAGAAAAACTATTTTGCATTTGAATCTACAGCCGAAACCGAAGCTGGACCTTCCCGACCTGACACCCGCACTCCTGGATCTGGTCTGCTCCCAAGCGCCGACCAGGCTGGACCTCGGCCAGGTTGTCTCCACAGCAGTTCCACTCTTCAGCGAGAAGACCAAAGCTATTATATGGGGCATGCAGAACCGCGCCATACAGGTAACATTTTTACTATATAGAATAGAATAGAAAAGACTTTATTTGTGTAAAAGAAAGTGGACAGAACATAACATAATAACTATACAGTGCGTCCCACGGATATGCCACATGGAGGGAAAGTACTCTTAATACTGTAGATGGAACATTTTACTCAAAGATGACATTATTTGAATTTATAAAATAATTTAAACTGCATTCATAGATCTTTAAATAATTACATGGTTGAACCCGTTACACGAGAAAAATAATTATCCTGTAGCTTTATTACATTGTGTTACAATAAAGAACATTTCATTTCATTTCATACCGATCGAAAGGATTATTTTTTTGCTAAATAACACAGTGTCAGAAATAAAAGAAAGACCACGAATTTTAACATTTGATGTGAAATTTAGTTCAGAGAAACTATCCGTGGGACGCCCTGTATAGTCACTACATAGTATAAAGCAAAGTAGCTTTCCGCTTCCCACCTATGTATGTATGTATGTTTGCTTATATCTTTAAAACTACACAACGGATTTTGATGCGGTTTTTTTTAATAGATAGAGTGATTCAGGAGGAAGGTTTATATGTATAATACATGCATAATATAGTAGAGAAACACTGATAATTTTAGAGGTTTCTAATGTGATGTCGTAAATAAACACATTTTTTTGCGCTTACATTGCAAATGCTGGCTGAACCCCACGAGATATATCAAAATAATGTACTACAGTATTGTATACCTTAAAAACGTCTACAAAAAAGTCCACGATGGCATTAGAAATGTCTTACGCACAGCGAAGCGGGCATGGGTCAGCTAGTATAGAATAGAATAGAAAAAACTTTATTTGTGTCAAGCATCTTGCAAATAGAAAGTTGACAGAACATAACATGATAACTAAAACTTAACTAAACTTGGTAATACTAGCAGACCAGCGACAGACGTTGTCCTGTCCAAATTTCAATAATCGTATAGAGTAACGCACGTTGGTATGACGACTAATGTCACCCCAATTTTTTAGGAATTTAATAGTTTTACGCCAAAGTCATCTAAAGTTGTGTGATGAACATGGATGTTTGTTCTGTGTCTGGATGTTATCAGTAATCGAGTTAGATCTAGTACAAGCTTTGCTTAGTTTGCGGCTAGATGACGCTTTGTAAAATATCCATTAACATTTAAAACCATAAAATAATTGAATTGTAATATTATCATAAAGGTATGACCGGACATTGCGCGGCAATCGAACGCGGCAGCCGCGCGCGATAAGTATGCCGTACGAACGAACAATAACACCGTTTGAAGGCGGCGTGAGCTCGCGGCTGCCGAGGGCGTCTGTCACCAAACATAGCGCGGCTGCCGCGCTCGATTGCTTCGCAATGTCTGGTCACACCTATATAATATTCATCAACTAAATCCAATTTACAGGGAATGCTTGACTTCGACTACATAAGCCGTCGTCCGGAACCATCTGTGGTGGCTATAGTTTATCCGTTCACCGCGGACCATAAGCAGAAATATTACTTCGGGAACAAGGAGGTGTTCATACCCGGTGAGTGTACTCACAAGTTGACGAACGTGTAGTAGGCTTAGTAGACTGACCCTCGTAGGGTGAGACTTGGAGTAAAATACCGGCCATTATATATAAAAAACAGTAAAAAAAATAAAAAAAATATTCTCTTATAAGTATTTATTTTTATAGCGGCAACAGAAATACATAATATGTGAACATTTCAACTGTCTAGCTATCACGGTTCATGAGATACAGCCCTGTGACAGGCAGACGGATAGCAGAGTCTTAGTAATAGTATCCCGTTTTTACCCTTTGGGTTCGGAACCCAAAAAAGTGCGGATTTGAACCCAGCGGAGAGCAAAATGAAAAGAAATTAAATAGGATCACAACTGTAATCCCCAAGTACGGTAGATATGTAACAACCACAATAGTTTTTATTCGATGATTAGTCTATTAGGGGCTAGTCAACGGCTAGCACATACCCACGTTTTGCAGTAGTTAGCATTCCATACGTGACTGGTTGCAAGCTTATCGCCGCTTATAAGAATACTAACTGGTTTCCTCACGATGTTATCCTTCACCGCACAAGCACGTGGGATACAAACCCACGTTATTATTATTATTTTTTCATTTATTTACACGAATAGTCACTACATAGTATAAAGCAGTCGCTTTCCGCTTCCCGCGTCTGTATGTATGTATGTATGTTTGCTATCTTTAAAACTACACAACGGATTTTGATGCGGTTTTTTTTAAATATATAGAGTGATTCAGGAGGAAGGTTTATATGTATAATAACATGCTACCCGTGCGAAGCCGGGGCGGGTCGCTAGTTATTTATATACCATTGATTTTGTTACAGTATTCTCTGACATGGATGTAGCGATGAGGAAACACCAAGAAGCGACAGTCTTGGTCAACTTCGCTTCGCTGCGGTCTGCTTATGACAGTTCTATGCAGGTGACTAGAAGTTCTAAAGCACTTAAGACGCTGCCAGTAGACGATTATTTTTGTTCGAAACGAAAAAAGAAATACTTGTGAACAAGCCACATCTCCTATTTTATAATGTATGCATATGTGAATAAAGATGTACCCATCTTTAATCACTTGGATAAATAATCCTACCGACCGCTGCAATGATGACAAACACACGTCCGCGCGTGGTCCGCCTTAGCTTTTCGAATAAATTAATGATATAAATTATGTATAATTACTTATCAAAAATCTATTCTAATAGAAATCTAGATCTACATATTACCTATCTTTAACAATATATCACAAGTTGATTTTAATAGTAGGTATATAAAATATTTCGATCATAAATTCTAAAACGTATCATTTTGAAATAATATTTTTATCGTGAAAAGTTTCTGCTATTATGTTTTCAGCTTAATATAAATCTAGGTAGGAACCTAAAGTAATATACTTATAAAAATAGGAGATGTGGCTTGTTCAGAAGTATTACTTTTTTCGTTCCGAAAAAGAGCAATCGTCGACTGGCAGCCCCTTAATTGGCCGTCCATTAATCACGTGATGTTATTTTTTTTTTGCGTTTGTTACCCCAAAAACTATGAGTAACCATACCACAACACCACCAAAATAATTAAAGTTGGTCGCTGCAAAAGCAACCTAGCTCAGTGGGGTATTATAAATCCGTCTCATATCCAGAAAATAAAAATATACTTTATACCATACCTACTTTAAAAAGCTTATTTTATTCACGCAAAACAGTGAATAAAAAGGCCTTTTATTCACTGTTTTGTTTTTATTCACTATTTTGGTGTTTGAATTTGGAACACAAAATATATCCGGTCTCTATTTCAATGCTTACACAAACTCCTTGCGCTGAGATTCGAAATTCAAAACTCTTTGGTGCAAATAAATTCTCGAGATTTGATTGGTCGATATTTGCGACAAGGAGTTTGGCATTAGATTAAATAAATATTCTCGTAGTCATGGTATAAAGTATAGTATGCAACTCCTGAATAAAGTACGAATTTATATCGAGGGCCATGAATCACTCGCGTCGTTCAGGATTCTAACAGTTGAATCACTCATCACGACTCATCTACGGCCCTCGCTTTAAATCCGTCCTTTATTCACTAGTTGCATAATATACTATACTCCACTTGTTGTCCTGTCCTAAGTGGTCGACCAACTGCACCCGAGAGGTTTTACTTGAGGCATCAGATAGAGCCATAGGCCGTGGCATGTCTGCTGTGCGGCGGCTTCCACCGTGAAAAGGCGCGTCGCCGCGCCTTGAAAAGTCGCGGCGCCGTGCCGCGCTAAGATGCCATGTACGGCGTTAAGCGTGAAAAATGTCAACATAACATTCTTTTGTTTCTTATAAAATAAATAAAATAAAAAAGCCATTTATTCTACTACCCTTTCTAAATTACGTTGAGCGTGCATTAAAATAATTATAATTATAGAATCAAAATAATATTTACATTTCAATAATTAAAAAAATAGCAATAATAATAATTTATAATATGATTATTAGATTGATATAAATAAATTTAAATACGTAATTCGCGGTCCTAATTAAAATCATAAAATTATTTTGTAGTAGTCGCCTCCTTGGCGTAGGCCTCCCCCATTTCTTTCCAATATTTTCTATTTCTGGCGTTTTTCATCCAGTTTGGTCCCTCACTTTGTACAAAATCGTCTGCCCATCTTTTCTTTTGTCTTTTCGTTTGTCTTTTGTTTCTTACCTTATAGTTAAACCTAGCATTTACATGGCGCGTCTCCGCGCCTTCAAAAGGCACCGTATACATGGGCCCACGGCCATAGAAGTGGCAACTTACTGGAAGCAATATATTTAATGAGTTTAAAAACCGGCCAAGTGCGAGTCGGACTCGCGCACAAAGGGTTCCGTACCATAATCTATAAAAACGGCAAAAAAATCTTGTTTGTTGTATGGGAGCCCCCCTTAAATATTTATTTAATCTATAAAAACGGCAAAAAAATCTTGTTTGTTGTATGGGAGCCCCCCTTAAATATTTATTTTATTCTGTTTTTAGTATTTGTTGTTATAGCAGCAACAGAAATACATAATCTGTGAAAATTTCAACTGTCTAGCTATCACGGTTCATGAGATACAGCCCTGTGACAGACAGACGGACAGACAGACAGACAGACGGACAGTGAAGTCTTAGTAATAGGGTCCCGTTTTTACCCTTTGGGTACGGAACCCTAAAAATGAATGAGCACATTGGCTCGACGAATGAATGATGTTTGTAACTTTTGATTTCAGGCCATGCAACATCCTCAAATCAACACAATAGTGATAATCGCCGAAGGAATCCCCGAGAACATGACGAGAAAGATAATCAAACTTGCAGACGCGAGAGGTGTAAGTGTTATTGTAAAAATTTAAAAAACCGGCCAAGTGCGAGTTGGACTCGCGCACGAAGGGTTCGGTAAAAAAATCACGTTTGTTGTATGGGAGCTCCCCTTAAATATTAATTTTATTCTGTTTTTAGTATTTGTTGTTATAGCAGCAACATAAATACATAATCTGTGAAAATTTCAACTGTCTAGCTATCACGGTTTATGAGATACAGCCCTGTGACAGACAGACGGATAGCGAAGTCTTAGTAATAGGGTCCCGTTTTTACCCTTTAGGTACGGAACCCTAAAAACCATAATTTACATCTTACTAATGAAGAAAGATTTATGAATTTACTACTACAGGTATTAAATTTTGTTGTTAACTTCAGGTGAACATCATTGGACCAGCTACGGTCGGTGGCATAAGGCCGGGCTGCTTCAAGATCGGAAACACTGCTGGAATGATTGACAATATTATTGACAGCAAACTGTACCGTCCCGGCAGGTAATAATCGTACACGGTGCTATTAATAAAAATTTACTTATCCAAAGATCATCTGAGGTTACACCAAGACTTGTTAATACCAGCTTAAGGGGCTCCCAGTCGACGATTGCTCTTTTTCCAAACGAAAAATAAAATACTTCTGAACAAGCCACATCTCCTATTTTTATAAGTATATTACTTCAGGTTCCTACCTACATTTCTATTAAGCTGAAAACATAATAGCAGAAACTTTTCACGATAAAAATATTATTTCTAAATGATACGTTTTAGAATTTATGATCGAAATATTTTATATACCTACTATTAAAATCAACTTGTGATTTATTGTTAAAGATAGGTAATATGTAGATCTACAATTCTATTAGAATAGATTTTTGATAAGTAATTATACATAATTTATATCATTAATTTATTCGAAAAGCTAAGGCGGAGCACGCATCGCCCATGGCTTAGTCAGTAGTCAGTACCCCTGTGACTACTGTCAGAGACAGACGTGTGTTTGACGTCATTGCAGCGGTCGGAAAGATTATTTACGAATTGAAAAAAGATGGATAATATTTCAAAAAAAAAAAAACAAAAAGAGATAATGGTTACGTACCCTAAGAAAACATGCTAAAAATATAAGAGAAATAAAACAGTAAGTAAACCTTCCTATTTTATCAATTTTACCTATCTACGTTATCTTTGATAATCTTTTGAAAAATATTAGGCAAAGAAAACAGTAAGTACTTACATAACTACATACTTTATCATACATACATACATTTATACATAAAATCACGCCTGTTTCCCAAAGGGGTAGGCAGAGATCACGGCTTTTCACTTGCTACGATCCTGACATACTTCTTTAGCATTCACTCTCATCACATTCCTCATGCATGCTCGTCGGTTTAGAGTACTCTTGACCCGGCTTTTTTTCAAAACGTTTCCAATACGGTCCAGGAAAATACGCCGAGGTCTTCCTCTTCCAACGCTCCCTTTCACACTCGCCTTATATACCTGTTTTGTCAATATCTTTCTTCATTCATTCTCTCCACATGCCCAAACCATCTAATCATCCCTTTCTCAATCCTCTTTCACTTCACAACGTTTTCTTGGATAAATTGTAGGGAAAAATTCTGGAAAAAATCTGGAACGACCAGTCGGATTTGCGTATAACTTTCTCGAAGGATGATAGTTCAGCATCATCACTAACACTTCTAACCATAGCAAAACCCGCAGTTGAACAAAATAGGTACGTATGAATAATAATATATTCAGCGGGTTATATAAATCCCAAGATTTTAGTAAGAATCGGTTCAATGATCCTGTCATTTTTGTTACATAATGTTCAAAGAACATGGCGCATACATAACAGACTACGTTTTGGTGGCTGATTGTGTTCTAATAGGTATATTACCTATTACCCGCCACTCTGTGACACAGAGCAGAGTCCCGCCAACCGCCGAACACGCAAGTTTTTTAAAAAAATTACTTTGACAGACAAAGAGTTTTTACTTCCTATTCTACCAAGGAGTATTAATGCCACCTGCTTTATTACGTAGGGATAGTTCATCACTACATAGTACCTATAAAACAAAGTCGCTTTCTCTGTCCCTATATCCCTATGTATGCTTAAATCTTTAAAACTACGCAAAGGATTTTGATGCGGTTTTTTTTTATTGATAGAGTGATTCATGAGGAAGGTTTTTATGTATAATACATGCTTAATATAGTAGAGAAATACTGATAATTTTAGAGGTTTCTAATGTGATGTCGTAAATAAACACATTTTTTGCGCTTACATTGCAAACGCTGGCTGAACCCCGCGAGATATATCAAAATAATGTACCTACACTCGCTGCTTAAATACTAAACGGTCATATTTCAAAATTTCTGTTTTTTCAGGAGAGCCAATCAAAGTTTTAAAAAAATATTTTTTTAATTTCTGAGAAATTTTTATTTTTATTAGTTATGAGTTTTGGATCACTAGAAGCGTAATTTTAAGCTGTATCTATCTATATTTTTCGTTTTGCTGTAACTTTAACCTATTGGCGTAAAATACCACATGTGTCCCTTTTGCATATAAAAAAATATTTAAACGTAAATTAAAGTTATCGATAAAAGGCCACATATTATACAAAAATAAGAGTTTTCTTTAGATTTTTCCTTCACTTCTTCGTCTGATGTAAAAAACCTATTAATAAAACAAATATTATACAATATCGAAAGCATGCTAATATTTTTTTTTGATAATACTAAAAATAATTCGCTATTTATTTAAAAAACCATAAACTATTTTTATACAAAGTTATTGGGGCAAAATAAGAGGTTATTTAATGTTGATCTCTAAACTGAGTTCAACATTATTACTAGCTACACAAAAATAATAATAAAGTCACTATAAAGGCTTCATAAATCTATTTAACTACAAGTATATAAGTGTTTAATAATTAATAAAACTATATATTTTCTACTAAATCTGTCTTTCTAAAAATCAATGAGTACCTAAATCACAACCCAGTTGTTATTAACTCAAACATATTAATCACTTCGTCATCTTTATAATTTCAGCCATAGAACATTCCATTGCTAAACATTAGCCTTCTTCGTAAAATCAATTCTAATGATCTATTTCGTGCAGTGTGCACCCAATGCCTCCCAGCAACCTTTATCAGGTCATCTTTCCATTCATTCTACCCAACGACCATCAGTTCTTTAAGCCATGTACCTACCCCGCTCACAGCCGCGTCAACTAGCTACTCCTCTTGGGTATGTCGGTGACTTTAGTTCGTATACGGATATAATAACATCTCCGTCTAACGCTTCTCTTCAAAGAAATCGCTTTCGTACACTGCTCCTGCACCCGGACTGACACGGTGGCGTTGTTGTACAAGCATTTCAACACTACAATGTATTGGTAGTCAATACGGCACCGCTGGAATAACCATAGCTTTACACAGGTTTCCACTGAATAAAATTATTTTTCGTAGTCTACAAACGCTAAACATAACGACCGATTATTAGATAGATTATTATCTCTATTAATAAGCTTATAAATTTAGCGTATTACATCGCTTTAAATTATGTTAATATTTTCTTAATAAGTTCTTTGATTATTTCAAATTTGTTTTATCTTGAATAGTAGGTACAGTAATTTCCAACAGTAAGAGATTCCAAGTCAAAAATGTCGCCATGTTTAATTTTTTTGACATAATAACCAAAAATGGCATTTATGTCTTATAAATTATATTAGAATTCACGTAAAAATAATATTCTACGCAAACGCATTTCGAAATGTGGTACTTATGTATAAAAAGCAATATTTTAACGAACTAAAATTATTATTCAAAACAAACGCATTTGAAATGTGTATAGAAAACAATATTGTACTAATATACATTTTATATTCAAAGCCGACGCATTCTAAAATGTGGCACCTTTGTTTAATAAATAGTATTATACATACGTTTATTTTATACTCGATACGGACACATTCTAAAAAATGGCACTTTTGAATATAAATTTTAATTAAAAAACCGGTAGTTTTTTGAAATGTGGCCCTTTTGCATATAAGCTATGCGCGCTTCTGTCAAAAATCAAGTCGCAATTGATAAAATGGCAGTTTAGCTCTGAAGTTTGCCTGCAAAGTGCAAAAATGCTAAACAGACACTTGTATGTTTTAGTTATTTATAGTGCTATAATTAAAAGGATCAAATTTTTATTATATAAAATGACCATTTTAGATCACGTTTTTGCACTAAAAACGATTTTCACATTTTTTGATTTGTGACACTTTAGTATTTAAGCAGCGACCTGTACTACAGTAATTGTAAACGTCTACAAAAACGTCTGACTTCATCATCAGAACAGCTCGCTGCCACCATATTATTGTATTGTGACCAGAACTAAAAGATGCAAAATCTCAGCTCAATCGGAAATGGTCGAAAAATAACTTGCAATTATTGAAAGTTACAAAAAAACAAACAAACATTATACTAACAGTGCTAGTCGATAATAAAACTTGTACAAAAGGACAGTTTTTATTCTGGGAAAAATAAGTTGTGGATTTTTACCATCATATTAAAAATTATTCAAACGCTAGAGCTTGGGCTGCGACACAGATTGGAAAATAGTTATTACGAGCGGTGGACTACATGTTTCAAAGCGGCGTTGCCGCTCTGTGCTTTTGCGTCACGCGGCTACAGGCGACGTTGCCAGCTCTCCAAGCGGGAGAGAGCTTATGACAGTTATTGGGATTTCTGGATATATGCAATTTTCGTAAAATTGACTTCCCTTGACTTTTCGATTGGTCGATACATTTTTGTCGGTTTTTTTTTAGTTTTTAACGTAGGGTGAGAGCGATGGTTGTGGGCACTATAACAACATTTTGAATTTCAAATAAACGGTTTATATTGAAAAACTGATTATAACGACGATTTTTAAACAACATAGAATAGCAAGGGTTTTTTAACAGCGATATTTATTTATTAATTATTCATATTTAAGTAAATAGACAAAATGGGAAATATTTAGTTGTGATCAATCAAATCTAGAGGTATAACGCATCACAACTATCACTAATCAAAACAAGCCATATACAAAGAATTGTATTAACTATAGATTTACTATATATATATATATACTACTATATACTATAGAGCCTACCCGGGCTGCGAGCGCCCGCACTGCGCCTGCGACAGTTACAGCCGCACCTTCAGCACCTGCATCTTTTCGCATGGACATTGGCCAAGAATACGATAACGTCACGCAACGCGCGAAGCCCCGAAGCCAATGCCACTGCCTCTCTGCTGACATTATCCGTGAAATTATAAGGGAGGAACTAGACAGGAAAATCACTTCACAAGTCAAAGACATTCAATCTAAATTGTCTATAATAGATGTTTCTCTTCGATCTTACCCGTCGCGTACACCAGATGGAGCAGCTATCCCGTGCTGAAAATTTGGAGATACAGTGCATCCCAGATACAGTGCATCGCACTTTGATCGTAAATAAAAGTGCGTATTTCCGACCGAAGGTTTTTAAAAACGCGGGCGGGCGGTCTCTAGCCGATGACGTCACACCCCGTCACGACCGCGATCGCGACGCTCAGTTTTGTTTCGATCGTAATATCTTCTGAATGGAATGTCCGATTAATAAAAAAGCTGACCAATATCAGACATGATAACCATACCTTCGTATAAATCCTTATCCAAATAAATCATTTCATATTGAAAACTGTTTCAATACCAATATACCTATAACTTTTTGAATTACTCAAATCGGACATTCCATTCAGAAGATATTACGATCGACACAAAACTAAGCGCCGTGACCCGCGTCGCGGTCGCGGTCGTGACGATGTGACGTCATAGTGTAAGCGCTAATCTTAGAAATTCAAAAACCGGCCAAGTGCGAATCGGACTCGCGCACGAAGGGTTCCGTACCATTATCTATAAAAAACAGCAAATAAACACGTTTGTTGTATGGGAGCCCCATTTAGATATTTATTTTATTCTGTTTTTAGTATTTGTTGTTATAGCGGCAACCGAAATACATAATCTGTGAAAATTTCAACTGTCTAGCTATCACGGTTCATGAGATACAGCCCTGTGACAGACAGACAGACGGACAGACGGACAGCGAAGTCTTAGTAATAGATAGAATATCCCGTTTTTACCCTTTGGGTACGGAACCCTAAAAAAGGGCTTCAACTTCTCGTCGTTATAAGTATAGGTACCGCCTATCATGTTTTACAATTCATTTTTGTTTGAGTTCCGGTGTAAAAACATGAAGATATGGTTTTGTTTAGGAAACAATCTAAAATAAATTTAAAACCAATATAGCATTGAATACTGACCATTAGTTAAAAATTTTTAGGAGTGACTACAATATTCACTTCATTCTGGGATGTTCCCAAAGATTCTCCGGAGAAAGCTGTGTTACTTATAAGGAAAACTGAAACTATTCAATGAAAACAAGCCTGGTGGAACAGCTGGATAATAGAAATTAGTTTGTAAACATGAAAATAAACCAGAATATTGATTATTAACACTTTATTACTTCATTTCCTTTCTAATCACATAAAGTTATCATCGCTTCTCATGGTTTTTTACAGCCAGCTAAGTAGGTAGGTATACCGGATTGAGACAATGTAGGTTGTAGGGTTTTTTTTATCCAATCTAAGTTATGTTTCAGAGTATAATAGAAGCACAATAATATAACAATATCATACATATTATAAAAACACAAAAAGTCAGAGCTCTTTTTTCTTGGTGCTTCCCTATGTAGACTATTTTTGTTCAAAAGCCCGATGAATACATCCATAAACTTTCTATAGACCCGGAGCACATAATATGACTTGAAGTTTGTATGATTATAAATCGCAATAAAGTAAATTCCACTGCCTGCAAAGTGAACCCAGAAGACAGTGGAGCAGTACCACGCTGATTACGAGTTTCTTCTCCGCGACAGTGAATCCTTCGTCGACCTTCTGCGAGCCACGGGCTGCCCTCGACCGGCAGACAGTTGAGGCTGGCGGGACACCCAGCGCGTAACTCTTCTTCTGCTCGCTTGGCTTGTGAAACGATCTCAATATTCGCGTCATTTATTTATGCTGACCGGTGTTGTATGTATGGCATTGGTTGACTCCGCCGCGCCAAGGATTTGCGTTTTGCACTGACTTTGACATAGGTACATATAAAATGCCGGCTCTGTTTACATAAACATTTGTTCTACTTTTTTTTTATGGAGTCTGTAGTCAGTGTTACCATATTTACCGTTCCGACTTGGCAAATAGAAAATAGAGTTGGACGAGATGCCCAGACAACATTTATTTGCTGTATTTATTTGGTTATTTCATTGATTGCATGTACACAAAGTTTTTGTCTTTGAAAACCCATAAAAAACATCCTGATTTGCCGCGGCGCGCACCTGATTAACTGACATTGACATAACACATTCCAAGTTTTTATAGTTCATCTGTCAAATCGGCATGTACCTAGCGTACTGACCTCTATTGTATAATAGAGGTCAGTGACCTAGCGAGTTGAGTAGTCACGTATGGAATGCGTAACTACTGCAAAATGTGGGCATGTGCCAAATATAATGTTTGGCCGTGCCTCTAACTACCCCCACCAGATAGTAAAGCCTATTACCAGCCTACGTAGGTACCAGAAACGTGATCTCATAAAAACTGTCGATAATATTTACGATAAGCATACGCCATCTAGAGCTTGCCGTTGTCAACTGTCAGTGTCGTTTCGGCCGCGGTTTTCAGAACTTACCGCGCCTTAATGTAAGCAACTCCATTTCTTATCCTTGTTTATTAATATTGAATTCGACTATTCCAAACGTAAGCGTTGGATTAAATTTAATCCTGCGCTAGTCTACGTTTATTAATGAGACGGACAGAGTTTATTGAGACTACTTCAGAAAACACATTTAACAACAAAAAACACATTAAACATTTAAATCGATTATTGGTGGCGATTTTGTTGTTTCCTAAAACGTGCGAAGCCGGGGCGAGCAGCTAGTCTGAAATATACATCTCAAGACTGCAAAGTATTTCTGTATGAAGTTTCATGACAATCGGCCCAGCGGATTGGCCGTGATAACGTCACAGATAGACAGATAGACAGACAAACACGAGTTACTTTCGCATTTATAATATTAGTATAGCCTCACAGCTCAGTTGGTAGTAGCCCTCTGCGCTGTAGGTTGTGGGTTCGATCCCCACCCAGAGCAAATATTTGTGTTATAAACAGATGTTTGTTCTGTGTCTGGGTGTTATTATATGTATCATACATATATGTATGTATTTACAGAAAAAAAATGTATATAAGTATTCTATCAGTTATCTAGTTCCCATAGTAAAAGCTTTGCTTATTTTGGGGCTAGATGGCGCTGTGTGATAATGTCCACCAATATTTATATTTATCTTCTCTACTATATAAAAGAAAGTCGGGTTTGTTACAACACTTACAACTCAAGAACGGCTGAACCGATTTGGCTGAAAATTGGTGGGGAGGTAGCTTAGAACCAGGAGACGGACATGGGATACTTTTTAACGGGAACGAGAACGGGAACGGGAACGGGAGTTAATTCTAAAGCGATACGAAGTTCGCCGGGTTAGTTTGTTTATAATAATAATAAATATTTTTTCACAGTGTGGCATACGTGTCTCGCTCAGGCGGCATGTCCAACGAGTTGAACAACATCATTTGCAAGAATGCTGATGGAGTCTGCGAGGGGATAGCCATTGGGGGGGACAGGTATCCGGGAACCACCTTCATTGACCATCTACTGAGGTTAGTATCTTTCAGCAAATTAAAAAAAAATGTTTATTACAAGATTTATTTAACTTGCTATGCATGTATGTATGTATGTATGTATGTATGTGTATATGTATGTATGTAAGTATGTATGTATGTAACTATGTTTGTTCGGATGGAATTTTGCAACTCAATTTTGAAGCAGTTTTATCCCCGACCATTTGAGCTGAAATTTTGCATACTTATTTAACTTCGGTGACAATGCAATAATATGGTGACAGCGAGCTGATCTGATGATGGAGTCAGGAGCTGTTCAGCGGACACTCGCAATGGAACTCCTAAGTAAATAGTTCTTTGCATACCTGTCAAGTTTTAATGACAATGTAATATTATGTGACAGGTTATAGCGCGCTGCTCTGATCTCTTGCTCGAAGGGCGATTTTACAAAAGCTTGTTTTCAACAGAAAACTTATTTTGAGATACGGAACCCTAAAAAGTACCATGTACTAATGTGCTAAATGCTGTTTTTCCTCAGGTTCGAAGCGGATCCCAATGTGAAGATGCTGGTCCTCCTCGGCGAAGTTGGGGGTGTTGAGGAGTACCATGTCTGCAGAGCGATCAGAGCTGGTCTGATTAAGAAGCCCATGGTCGCCTGGTGCATTGGCACCTGTTCTGGTAAGGATATGCTACCGACCATAAAATAAAACAAAAAAATAAATAAATAGGATCACGACTGTTATCCCCAAGTACGGTAGACATCCTCTCAGATCTCCAGACGCTTAGATCCTTTGAAGATGTCGCCACGTGCAAACATTATATTTGGCACATGCCCACATTTTGCAGTAGTTAGCATTCCATACGTGACAGGTTGCAAGCCCATCGCCGCTTATAAGAATACTAACTGGTTTCCTCACGATGTTTTCCTTCACATTTTTGAGCACGTGTTTTTGATGCGCATATAAATTTTTCAAACAGAAAAAAAAAATCCATTGATGCACGATGGGATTCGAAACCACGACCTTCAGATTGAAAGTCATGGTACCATAAAATATCTATCTTAATATATACTAGCGACCCGCCCCGGCTTCGCACGGGTGCAAAGCTGATACCAAAATATATTACAGAATGTCTATTTAAAAAAAAGTCGCGCTGATTTGAAATCTTAAAATTATCAGTGGTTCTCTAATATATTAAGCATGTTATTATACATATAAACCTTCCTCCTGAATCACTCTATCTATTAAAAAAAACCGCATCAAAATCCTTTGTATAGTTTTAAAGATATAAGCAAACATACATACAGACGCGGGAAGCGGAAAGCGACTTTGCTTTATACTATGTAGTGATTATACTATGTAGTGATAAATTACGCGTCACGTTGTTTGCCCGCGATGGACTCCTAAACTACTTAACCGATTTTTATCAAACTTTGCACACCGTGTGCAGTTTGATCCAACTTGAAAGATAGGATAGCTTACATCTCAATTTATAGTCAAATTATTTGTTTATTACCTGACAGTCACAATTATCTGTTAGCTCCAAAAGATTGTAACAGATGGCGATATCTGTTGACACAGCAACGCGTGGACAAGTCTGCTAGTATTATATAAAAGAAAGTTTTGTTAGTTACACTATTTATAACTAAAGAACGGCTAGCTTAGAACCAGGAGACGGACATAGGATACTTTTTAACGGGAACGGGAACGGGAACGGGAACGGGAACGGGAACGGGAACGGGAACGGGAACAGGAACGGGAACGGGAAATTAACATTCTAAAGCGATACAAAGTTCTCCGGGTTAGCTAGTAATGTAGTAAAATAATTTTATATATAAAATTCTCGTGTAACAGTGTTTGTGACCAAACTCCTACGAAACGGCTTGGCCGATTTTTATTGTGTATATTTGGTAAGTATAAGAATAGATCGTAGGGTACTTTTTATACTTCTAAGTGATAAGGATGGCATAAAGTTCGGAAAAAACAAAAAGTGCTTTTTTCTGTGGGATTATTGAAATTTGACAGGACAACGTCTGTCGGGACAGCTAGTATGTATATATAACTAGCCGATCCGTGACAGACGTTGTCCTGTTAAATGTCAATAATCGCATAGAAAAGACTGATCTGTCTGTGATGTCAGATTTGTTGCACACCAACGCCATATATACCAAAATCATCTCTTATGCGTTTTTTTATCAATTTGGGGATGTTTTTCGTATATAAAAGTAGTCTATGTTCTATTCGGGCATTATGTCTACATCTACAGCAAATCTCAACTTAATCCGTTTTGTCGTTTAGGCCTGATTGATGCACAAACATACATACAAACTCACACAAACTTTCACATTTATAATATTATTAGGAATTAGGATGTATGTTAGGTATTTATTTACGGGTTAGTCCAGAAATCCCCATTGACTATCCCCATCAATGGGCATTTCTGGACAAAAGTCCAGTTATCCCCATTGGCAGCGCATTGAGTGTGTAATGGGCATTTCTGGACTTTTTGTTCAGAAATCCCCATTGAACCCCTACTAGCGACTATATTTATTTCAAATTTTACTTGTTTTATTGTAGACATGTTCACCGCGGAAGTACAGTTCGGGCACGCGGGTTCGCTCGCCGGCTCGGCTGTAGAGAAAGCTGCCGCCAAGAACAAGGGACTACAGACAGTCGGCGTGACAGTTCCAGACTCGTTTGACACACTCGGAGACGCTGTTCAACAGGTTTTTACACGCTTTTCTTTAATAGGCTATTTGACAGTATGAAAAATAAAGTGTTATTGATAGTAATCTATGTAAATTATGCCTTCATAAAGCGTTATGGAGTAAAATAACTTGAAATTAAACAATAATTTATTAAAAAAACCCATAATTAAAATTTTCTATTTTTAAACGCCAGTCACGTGACACAAAACGGTCAGGATTGGTCGAATCGCTTTGCTTAGTTTGAAGCTAGTTGGCTCTATGTAAAAATTACCATCAATATTTATAAACTGATATGTATCAAAATCAATTTAGTTATTAGGACATGATTAAGTAAAGGTGTTACTCTGGTAACACCTTTTCTCAATGCTGCCGCGCTTTGAATGGACGACGGCCGAGCGCACATTAACCTTTATGTTTAAACTAGTCACGCGGCAAACTTGTGTCCAGCGAATGCCGCTCTCAAATGCCGCGCTAAGTTTAGTCACACTTTTACATACAAACATTCGCATTTACAATATCAGTATTATAATGCTTTACTGAATTTCAGGTGTACCAGAAACTGGTGAAGGGCGGCAAGATCATCGTGAAGGAAGAAGTTGAGCCTCCCAAGGTTCCTATGGACTACGACTGGGCTAGGGTGAGTTTAACTATATAATAAACCGGCCAAGTGCGAGTCGGACGCGCGCACGAAATGTTCCGTACCATTATCTATAAATAACGGTAAAAAAAATCACGTTTGGTGTGTGGGAGTATCACTTAAATATTTATTTTATTCTGTTTATTATTTATCATCTGTGAAAATGTCAACTGTCTAGCTATCACGGTTCATGAGATACAGCCTTGTGACAGGCAGAAGATGTACTTGAGTAGTACTTTTAATTATTATTCTTGTATGAGCCTTCACCTTGTTCGATTGGCATCACACTGGAGCTCTACATAGCATTAAGGAAAGGATCATTAAAAAAAAAGGTAGACCCCAAGCCGTGTTTATTGCCTGATTCTTCTAGGCTTGGTCGCGTGTAATCGGCGTAGCTTCACCTAGTTCCTAAGACGTTTGAAAGTGATCCTTGTTATTTTATTGAAATAAATGATTTTTTAATTTGAATTTATAAATTCTATGTTGCGATTTTACAGAAACTCGGGTTGATTCGCAAGCCTGCTGCATTCATAAGTACGATTTGCGACGAGCGCGGTCAGGAGCTTAGCTACTGCGGAGTGCCTATCAGCGCTGTGCTGGAGCGTGGCTTAGGTGTAGGTGGAACCATCAGTCTATTATGGTAAGCTTAGAAACCTGTAGATTAAAAACATTTATAAATAAAAAAAATAGGTTCACGACTGTAATCCCCAAGGACATCCTCTCAGATCTCCAGATGTTTAGATCCTTTGTCCTGTCAAATTCTATAGAATATAAAAGAAAGTCGTGTTAGTTACACTATTTACAACTCAAGAACGGCTGAACTGATTTGACTGAAAATTGGTGGGGAGGTAGCTTAGAACCAGGAGACGGACATAGGATACTTTTTAACGGGAACGGGAACGGGAACGGGAACGGGAACGGGAACGGGAACGGAAACGGGAACGGGAACGGGATCGGGCACTTAACACAACATTTGTTAATAATACATTTTCTTGACAGGTTCCAACGCGAGCTGCCCGAGTGGGCATCGAAGTTCTTCGAGCTGGTGCTCATAGTGACGGCCGACCACGGCCCGGCAGTATCCGGCGCCCACAACACAATGGTTACCGCCAGAGCTGGGAAAGATCTCATCTCGTCTGTTGTCAGCGGATTGCTTACCATTGTATGTATTGCTTTAATTCTAATCCTAATAATATTATAAATGTGAAAGTTTGTGAGTGTGTATGTATGTTTGTTCCTCAATCAGGCCTAAACGACAAAACGGGTTCAGTTGAAATTTACTGTAGATGTAGATATAATGCCCGAATAAATAATAGACTACTTTCAAAAATTAAAGAAATCCCAAAAACTATCATAACACTCAAAAGGGATGATTTCTGTATAGATGGCGCTGGTGTGTAACAAATCTGACATCACAGACTAAGATTCAGTCTTTTCTATTCGATTATTGAAATTTGACAGGACATCGTCTGTCACGAGTCTGCTAGTAATATTATAAATGTGAAAGTTTGTGAGTGTGTATGTATGTTTGTGCCTCAATCAGGCTTAAACGACAAAACGGATTAAGTTGAAATTTGCTGTAGATGTAGATATAATGCCCGAATAAAACATAGACTACTTTAAAATATGAAAATCATCCCCAAAACGATAAAAAAACGCAACAGGTATGATTTTAGTATAGATGGCGCTGGTGTGCAACAAATCTGACATCACAGACTAACATTCAGTCTTTTCTATTCGATTATTGAAATTTGACTGGACATCGTCTGTCACGGGTCGGCTAGTATAAAGTAATAAACATATTTTATTATACATTATTACAACAACGGGAAATTACTCACGTAAATGATAAATTGTCAATGAGGACACCGACAATGTTTCGATTCATCTAGAGAATCTTCTTCAGGGTGAGTGGACCATTAAACGCGCGCGCTACCCTGCTCGCATTGTCGTCTATAATGTGTAGTACAACTCACGAAAGTTTAGAAAGTGAAATATTTTATGATGTTTCTTCAGGGTGATAGATTTGGTGGTGCTTTGGACCGAGCTGCTGCGGATTTCTGCGCTGCTTACGACAAGGGACAACATCCCCAGGAGTTCGTTAACGAGAAGCGAGCTAAGGGAGAGCTTATTATGGGAATTGGACATAGGTAAGATAAGCAACATTATAAAACACTAGCAGTCCGCCCCGGCGTCGCACGGGTGTAATAATCAAAGTCAAAGTAAAAAATCATTTATCTCAATAAAATCACAAGGATCACTTTGAAACGTCTTAGGAACTAGGTGAAGCTACGCCGATTCCACGCGACCAATCCTAGAAGAATCAGGCAACAAACACGGCTTGGGGTCTACCTTTTTTTTTAATGATCCATTTCTTAAAGCTCCAGTGTGATGCCAATCGAACAAGGTGAAGGCTCAAACAAGAATAATAATTAAATTTATAATGATTTTATTGATTTTATGGGTAATTTTTTTACACCTTGGGTTACATTATCGAAGTTTTTATACGGATCCCTAATAGTCAGACATATAGTATTATGGACTTTTTTGTAGATATTGATGTTATCTATAAAACTGTAGTATATTACTTTGCTCTATTGTCAATAATTTCCGCAGCGTAAGCGATATAAGGATTTTTTGGTATTTTTTTCACACGTTGGGTTACATTATCGAAGTTTTCATACGGATCCCTAATATTTTTGAAAATATTCTATAGCCTATGTTCATCACTGATAATGTAGAATTCTAATGGTGAAAGAATTTTTCAAATCGGTCCAGTAGTTTCGGAGTCTATTCGATGCAAACAAACAAACAAACAATCAAATCTTTCCTCTTTATAATATTAGTATAGATTAGACAAGCAGGCATTATATAAACACGGTATATTTAAAATTTCATTCAATTTGAACCAGTTGTTTAAGAATGATAACTAATCAAAGTTTCTTATTTTGTCACTCACTTACTCTTACAACTTAAAAAGAAACTGTCTTTCATTTATGTAGCTAGTATGATTAATCTAACGAATTATATAAAAACGAACTGTTTGGATATTCATAGTTTTGATTAAAAACGATACTAGTGATTTTGAAGAACCAACTTTGAAAAATAAATCTATCGAAAAAAGTTTCACCAATCGTGTTTCTGTCTATAATTTATCTAGATTATATCCTTTAGCTATCTTTGTTGTAAAAAACAAAACTGTATATTTTGCGGTTATTGAGAAAAAACGATTTTAAATTAATCAAAAAAATGTATACCTCGTCTTAACTAACGCACATCTCTACAGAGTGAAATCAATCAACAACCCCGACTCCCGTGTTCGGGAACTGAAGGCGTACGTGACATCTCGCTGGCCCGCCTGGCCTGTCACCCGCTACGCATTAGATGTCGAAGCGATCACAACACGCAAGAAGCCAAACTTGATTCTGAACGTGGACGGCATAGTGGCTGCGGCGTGCGTCGATTTGTTCCGCCATTGTCAGTTGTTCACTACGTGAGTACCTTCAATCTATACTATTCACTGTCACTGTGATGTTTAAATTGTCAATATTTAATTTTCATTTTTAGGGCTAATACTTAACAGAATTGAAAATGATATTTTTTATGGGTTCCACAGTCACTACTGAATAATCTAGAATGGTTTTCCAAAATCTTGTCAAATATCCCATTCACTTACAATACTTGCGTGAATGATACTACACATTAGGGTAGATCGACTGGCTTCACAGCTCAGTTGGTAGTAACTCTGCCTTCTGCGCTGTAGGTTGTGGGTTCGATCCCCAACCGGAATAAACATTTGTGTGATGAACATAATATGTTTGTTGTGTCTGGGTATTAATATGTATAATAGTATGTATTTACAAAAAAAAAGTATATAAGTATTCTATCAGATATCTGGTTCCCATAGTAGCTTTGCTTAGTTTGGGGCTAGATGGCGCTGTGTGTAAAGTCCGCCAATATTTATTTATTTATACGACAATAAAGGTGTGACTAGACATAGCGCGGCATATGAGCGCGGCAGCCGCGCGCTGCTAGCCGCGCTATGATTGGACGACGGCCGCGCGCACATTTATATATTTAAACTAGTCACGCGGCAAGCTTGTGTCCTGCAAATGCCGCGCTAAGTCTGGTCACACCTTAACTCTCTATTACTAAGACTGTCTGTCTGTCTATCTATCACAAGGCTGTATCTCATAAACCGTGATAGCTAGACAGTTGAAATATTCATAGATTATGTATTTATATTGCCGCTATAACAACAAATACTAAAAACAGAATAAAACAAATAGGGCTTCCATACTATAAACGTGATTTTATTGCTGTTTATTTTATAGGAACTCTTCGTGCGTGAGTCCGACGCGCAATTGGCCGGTTTTTTTTTTTTTTAATTTTATGTTTTTTTTTTCTTTCACAGCGAGGAAGGTAACAGCTATATCTCAATGGGCACAATAAATGCCCTATTCGTATTGGGCAGAACCATCGGCCTAGTTGGGCATTACCTTGACCAGAAGCGTATGAAGCAGCCTTTGTACCGCCATCCATGGGACGACATCACCTATATGAGCCCCAACAACTAATAGCATGGCGTAGCGGATGTGATATGACGGCCGTAACAGTACCGACAACTCTCAAAAACCGACAAAATATCCATTCAAAAGAAAATACTGTATTGTAAAAATATCATACTATGGCATGCTAATGCAAAATGTGGGTGTTGTCCCAGATGTAATGTTCGGACGTGCCTTCGACTACCGTTAGACATCTTCAATGATCCAAGCGGCTGATCTGAGAGTATGTCTACCTTGCTAGGGGATTACACTCGTGATCCTATTTTAATTTTATAATAACAAAAATTACATAAATTTTAACTAGACAAAACACTTTACAATTAACGAACTTATCGCTAAATAATATCCATACTGTAATCAAAATAGTTATGAAAACTAAATTTGCTTCATTCCTTTAGAATGATTTTCAAAATTGATGACTGTTTTTGTATTAAAAAAAGGCGAAAAATTGTGCAGCAATAATACAATAACTCATAATGCAAACAATAATAGTTTAACACACTATATTTACTTGTCGTCTCGACTATTACGGCCGTCAGAACGCGGCCGCCGCTCAAAGAGCGCCGCTTCAAAGCTACAAGAACATAATAAATTTAAATCAGAGCAGAAATCTGTAAAATGCACGATTTTATTGTAAAGTTTTGCATTGTTTAGCGCTATTATAGATATTTGGAAAATCTATTTTGCAGCGCCATTGGGACGAGCAATTGCAATTGACAAGGTTGATATGCACATTGACTTGAACATTCGGTGGTGATTTAAAGCGATCATCAATTGTAAGATACGAGAATTGATTGATCGTTTGAGTAATTGCAATTGGCATTGATGATTGATTCATATTGACGCAATCACACGATCACATGTGATTGAAGGATTGATGATTTTGCTGTTTCATTGATTTAATCTGTTGTCACACAATCTAACTAAAATTAATAAAATACGATCGATCTTATTATGTTAATATTAAGGTCTAAATTAGTGGCAGAGCGAAAGTACTTAGTAACGTCAAAGTTAAATTTAGTCAACATATCAATTGGTGTTGACTAGTATTCGTATCATGTGTAAAATATGCAAAAAAATCGAAAAATGACTAAACTGTAATAATAATAGTATATAGTATAATAAATAAAATTTTGGTTGATGTACAAAATAAATCTAAGCCTCAAACTAAGCAAATCTTGTACTATGAGAGCTAGATAACTGATAGAACGCTCATTAACTTTTTACCAGACACTTATTTAACACCTTTAACGAAAACATAATAAGAATGTTCATATATTTAAAAAAAAACACAGTCGTAGTGACAACAGAGTTGCCATCAATACCTAGTCGTCAATCACGTGAACCGTCAATTGCGATTGATCGTCTCAACGGTGCTAAACGGATACCTTAGGATGTTCACTATATAAAAAAAATGGTTTAATTTATTTAGTTACTATAAATAGGGGGTTGTTATGTATAAGTTTAGTTTTAAGTTAAAATGTCAGCTTAAGTGTAGTCAGGTGCAAAGAACAATATATTTATGTTATTTTGGTACTAAAATAGGACTTTATTGTGCTCACTTTGTCCTCTTAAATCATATTCAAACCTAGCAGCAGGCATATTTCGTAAACATCGATATAACTACTGCAAAATGTAGTTATATGCCAAACGTGATGATTGGACGTGCCTAGTGACTAAACCCTTTAGATATCTTCAAAGATCTGAGCGCCTGGGGATCTGAGAGGATGTCTACCGTACTTGGGGATTACAGTCGTGTTCCTATTTTTATATTCACCACGGAACAAAAAGTCGTCATAGCAACGCAGTTTTGACTAATGAATGGTACGCATTCTACCAATATTCGTAATTTATTTTATCAGTACAATATTTATAAAAAAAAAGTTGGAAGTTGTATGAAATTGCTTTTTTCTATGCGATTATTGAAATTTGACAGGACAACTTCTGTCAATGGTCGGCTAGTAGATTCTATAATAGTTGCAATGAAATAGGTATTCACTAAATTCGATCGATGTTCAGAGAAAATGAAAATCAGTAATATAATATAGATTTTTACGAAATAAGCCTGCTGGTCTAAAAAGCTCCCGAGAAAACCTGCCTACGGAAGAATAGACATAAACTACTTTTTTATACAGCGCTTTATTTCATTCATACGTTGTAATGTAATGTTTGGACGTGCCTCCGACTGACCCCTAAACATCCTCAAGGATCTAAGCGCATTGAGATCTGAGAGGATGTCTACCGTACTTGGGGATTACAGTCGTGATCCTATTTTGTTTAATAATAAAAATAGTTTTATTTTTATCTCGGGTGCTCTTACTAGGCATACTTTGTGTCCTATTTTATAATAAAATGGCGTTACACCTTTTAATTGTTGTGGATAGGTTCTGTTATAAACTTTAGCAGCTACAGTTTTATTCTCTAAAGCCGGTTTACCTCGCTCATTGTCGATGATCAAGGTAGAAAGAGTACACCCGTTTACCGAGGAGCGGCGTGAACTGGCTTTATATTAAGAAAATTAGTTCACAATTGCTTACTAGATGGCGCTGAACGGAAGTGCAAATAGTTGTTATTATGACTAGTAAGTCTGTGGTCAACGGGGTCTACTCCGCAAACCTAAAACGATATATCGTCACATTATTTTCGTTGTCAAATACAAATGCTTTGGATTACGATTATTAAAAGTAATTAGGTCTATAGATTTTTACACGGGTTTTTATCACGTAATTACCTTTAAATTTATAAAGATCCGTTTAAAAATCAATAGTTTTGTCTACTTATCACGATAGTTTGAAAAATAATAACTACGTTCGTTATATCGTTCAAACTATAGTAAAAACTAATATTGTTACGATATATCGTTTTCGGTTCGCGAGTGGACCCTCTGTTCCGTAAAAAGTACATTTCGCATTGCGTGGCGCCATCTACAAAGCTCTGACGGAACTAAACAGATTTTTTTAGTTGTTGATTACAAAGATCTTATTTAAATTGTCAAAAATGATGAATTTTATAAAATCATGACCATAAAATACCTTTTATAATTTACTAATAAAATGTCAACTAAATATTTGTAAACAATATCATTTTATGGTGGAATGGATATTTCAATATTAAGATTTTACTAGACTATTATCGTCTTGTAAAAACTTATATATAAGTCGCGTCGGTACGACAGAGTGTTGAATATTAGTGAATGCTAACATGGCGTGATCTGTTAATTTTTTAAGGAACCAAATCTTGATTCTAATAAAAGTTCCATATAAGAAGACTGTAGTACATTATATTTTAATACATATATTTATGTAATAATGTATAATAAAATACATATAATATATTTTCTCTTTGTAAAAAAATACTTCAATATAATGTACTAAAATATGACGTCTATTCTAAATAAATTGGTGGCGCCACTGGACGCTCAGAGCGCTATAATACTTTGGCATACTAACGCCATCTAGTGAAACTATCCATTAACTTTGGCACACTAACGCCATCTAGTGAAACGGATGCGTTCCACCATAAAATGAAACTAATAAAACTTTGTCCATGATTTGTGTGAACAAAACGAATGTATCATATTTATCATTCCAATGTTATCTTTTTTTTAATTTATTGGTGCATGTGACTTTGTTATGACAGGGTTTGCGGTAGTTCACATTGATCTAGTTAATGGGGGTCTACTTGCGAACCGATAACGATATATCGTAACGATATTCGTATCAAAGTTACATATCGTTTCGAATATAGTTAAATAATTTCAACTATTTCTCTCTTAGCAATTATTTAGCTCTATAATTCCCTTTCCAAATTACACATTAGCTGGAAGAAAATGCTAACTAGCATTCTGTTCTTTTATTGTGCAATAAATAATTTTCTATCTATAATTTGAACGATGGATCGACAGTAATTATTTTAGACAATCATTGATGTTCGTAATCCTACTTACAAATCAGTTCAGACTATCGTCGAGACGTTATTTTCTTGTATTGCTGACGTTTCGAGACAATTCAGATCTTCATCATGAGCATTGCCCGCGACTGTGCTCAACGGTAGATCAGCGAATAATAATAGCCGTTTTTCTATTTAAAATGATTAACCACGATAGTTTTAATTCAATAGTCGAAACGATGTAACTTTCATACGAATAATGTTACGATATATCGTTATCGGTTCGCGAGTAGACCCCACTGCAGTCGTTCGCTTTGTAGATGCACTAGGTTAATGTAAACAAGCCTATAATCTAGATGTGAATGGCACAAATTGTAAATTGACTTTTTAATTTATGGAATCTAATAAAATTGTTGTTTTTACTTTAAATAAACAATATTTTCTAACTTCGTAGTTTTATTGGTGAAGCCTCCTGAAAACGAAAGACACAAGCACACCTACCCTTACCAATACCTACCCCTTTTAAAAATCAAATTGCTAGATTCTGAAAGAAAGAAAGAATAAATTTATTTTTCATCCCACCATCTCGGAAAGAGTATTTTAGCTCTTCAATATCTGAGTGCAAAAGCCGTTTTTATCATCGACTACACAGCCCAAAAAGACACCGCATGCAAGGCGAACATTGACATCCAAAAGATCAGTCTTATACGGCCGATAAAAAATACCGCGCGTCAAACCTGCAGTAGTACCGACCACTTCCTTGACCCGTGCACATCTCGTCTGTTTATGCTAAATAACCATTACCACAAGCTCAAGTTAGACTGGTTATTTTCCTTGTCGAAAGTCAATAGTGTTGTATCACTACTCAATAATTGATGATCGATAAACCTACATAGTAGTAACAACAACAGTTGGACCTAACTAGTAAAACTACTTATTGCCAACTAGCTTCCGTCCGCGGCTTCGCTCGCGTTGTACCTACATGGATATGAAGTAACCTATTTGCTATTCGCATTTATCATATTATCGCTTTAGAATTAGTTCGCGTTCGCGTTCGCGTTCGCGTTCGCGTTCGCGTTCGCGTTCGCGTTCGCGTTCGCGTTCGCGTTCGCGTTCCCGTTCCCGTTCCCGTTCCCGATCCCGATCCCGATCCCGTTCCCGTTCCCGTACTATCAAACCTAATAAAGCTCAAATGGACTCTACGTTTTTTTAACTTTTGTATGGGAAAAAGAAAAGGGCTGTTTTTAGGTTTTCCCGGCAATTATTCGATTTTTTTTTCACCTTTTAAACCTTCATAGACCTCCACGAATATTTAAAGACCAAGATAAAATAAATCCGTTCAGCCGTTCTCGAGTTTTAGCGAGACTAACGAACAGCAATTGATATTTATACATTCACCATTTTAAACACGTGTTTAAAATGGTGAAGGAAAACATCGCATCGTGAGGAAACCAGTACCTAGTAAGTATTTTTATAAGCGGCGATGGGCTTGCAACCTGTCACGTATGGACTGCTAACTACTGCAAAATGTGGGTATGTGCCAAATATAATATTTGGACGTGCCTCTGACTGCTATCGACAACTCATGTCAACACTTCCCATCCCTAGTGAATCACGTCATTTTGAAATTAGAATGCTTTTTCCGTCTCCCCCCGTACCTCATACCTCACTGACTTGACAGAGTTGTTTGTTTGAAGAAATGAAGCCATTAGGCGTCTATTAGGCTATGTAGTCGATGGTTTTTATTCTCTAGAGGATAAAGTAAATTGAATTTAGAACATCGTGTGCACTAAGTTTGTGAATTAAAAAAATCATTAAACCTATTTACTGCTACCTCTATGGTGCCGAATATATCATACAACTTTTTTTTAATTTGTTAAAAACTCAGACTCGGAACCTTCTTGGTGTTCTTTTTTCAATTTGCTTTCATTTTTTCACGTCAATATCTGGGGGCACGGCAGTGCCCCCGCCAAGTCAATTAAGATTATTCTGTAATACTTACCTGTCATAAATGTAGTAGTTAATACCTAAACTGAAATAAAAGTACCTATCTTGTAAACGTTTTTTTTTGCATTTAGTCATTTCCTCGCTGAGGTGGAATGAAAAGTTACGTGTTGCACTCGAGTGCAAAGATTTTTCACCTCGTGCTCTTTTGATTCCCTCGCTAACGCTTGCTCGGTCATCAAAATTGAACACGCGGTTAAAAAGCAACTTTGCACTCTTGTATAACAAATAACTATTGTGTCAACATAATCTCTTAAAACTAAACAAAAAACATACATTTGGCAACATTGACAACAAAATTGCATGCTCAACTTGTGTGTTTTTGTATCTGCAAAATATTTTTGTTATTAGTTTACCTTATAAAACTTAAAAATAAAACCGGCCAAGTGCGAGTCGGACTCGCGCACGAAGGGTTCCGTACCATTATCTATAAAAACGGCAAAAAAAAAACATGTTTGTTGTATGGTATGTATATAATATTTATTTTATACTGTTTTTAGTATTTGTTAGAGCAGCAACAAAAATACATAATTATGAAAATTTCAACTGTCTAGCTATCATGGTTCATGAGATACAGCCCTGTGATAGACAGACGGACAGCGAAGTCTTAGTAATAGGGTCCCGTTTTTACCCTTTGGGTACGGAACCCTTAAAACAATAATCATCCCTTGACTTCTCGATTGGTCGAAATATTTTCATCGGTTTTAGTTTTATAACGAATGTATTTTTGTAATGTAAGTAATTGTTGCTTGTTTATCTAAGTATCTAGGTGGGTACATAAATATTTATAGCTAGCGACCCGCCCCGACTTCGCACGGGTGCCAATGCTGTCTTTTTTAAGGTGTACAATACTGTAGTACATTATTGATATATCTCGTAGGGTTCAGCCAGCGTTTGCAATGTAAGTGCAAAAGTGAGTTTATTTACGCATCACATTAGAAACCTCTAAAAATTAGTGTTTCTCTTCTATATTAAGCATGTATTATACATATAAACCTTCCTCTTGAATCCCTCTATCTAAAAAACCGCATCAATATCCGTTGTTGTGCATTATTGTTGTACGTACTTTTAATTATTATTCTATTTTGAGCCTAACATAGCATTAAGGAAAGGATCATTGAAAAAAAAAGGTAGACCCCAAGCCGTGTTTGTTGCCTGACTCTTTTAGGCTTGGTCGCGTGGAATCGGCGTAGCTTCACGACGTTTCAAAGTGATCCTTGTTATTATATTGAAATAAATGATTTTATAATTTGAATTTGAATTTTTTGTGTAGTTTTAAAGATCTAAGCATACATAGGGACAGACAGACAGCGGGAAGTAACTCCTAAGCCTCTCTAAGACGGTTACGTAATTTTCTTCCTACATCCACCAAGGTTGCGCTTGTACAATCATTGTTGCTCCCTATCCTTGATTACGCCGACGCCAGCTATCTCGATTTGACTGAAGACCAACTCAATAAGCTTGAGCGTCTCCAAAACTTTTCAATTAGATTTATTTTTGGCTTGCGGAAGTTTGATCACGTCTCTGAATACCGCAACATTCTTAAGTGGTTGCCTATTCGGCTTCGCCGGAATGCTCATATCCTTTCACTCCTTTACAATATCCTTTTCCTTTCTTCTTCTCCAAAGTACCTTAAAGATCGTTTTGAGTTCCTACACCTTTCTAATCCTCGATCCTTACGTTCTTCTGAAACCCTTCAATTAAAAACTCCTGCTCATTCCTCTACTTTCTACGGTAGTTCTTTCACAGTGCAAGCCGCTAAACTTTGGAATGCCCTTCCAGTGTCTATCCGGCATGCCAAATCACTACCTATTTTCAAAAACCTTGTACACCAGCATTACCTTTCTTCACTCTAGACTTGTTGTATGACATTATATTTACCTATTGATATGTGAGTAGTTATGTATATTCTATGTTATTTATGTTATTTATATTATTTATGTTATATATGTTATCTATGTATTTTATTTGTTTGTATATATATATATATATACATATTATATATTATATTTAAGTAGATATCTTCCTTTTGTATTCATCTTAGTTTTTGCTTTTTAACCACCGTCTTTTTTATGTTAAGTTCTATCCTGTCCATCCAAAGGTTGCCTGGAAGAGATCGCTGTTAGCGATAAGGCTGCCCATTGTTTACACTGTTTTTATATCATTTTTTGTTGTGTATTTTTGTTATGGTGAACAATAAAGTTATAATCTATCAATCTATCTATCTATACTATACTTGTAGTGATACATATTGAGAGCTTGGTAAAAGTGTGACGCATTCATAAAACACAAGTTCCATTTTATGCTGGTATCGCGTTTCAAGAGTGTGTGTTTGGGCACTCAAGGCTTTCTTACTAAGTATTTACCCATCAATATAAAAAAACAAGCGAACCCGGCGAACTTCGTATCGCTTTAGAATTAAGACGCTGCCAGTCGACGATTATTTTTGTTCGAAACGAAAAAAGAAATACTTGTGAACAAGCCACATCTCCTATTTTATAATGTATAGTATATGTGAATAAAGATATACCCATCTTTAATCACTTCGATAAATAATCCTACCGACCGCTGCAATGATGACAAACACACGTCCGCGCGTGGTCCGCCTTAGCTTTTCGAATAAATTAATGATATAAATTATGTATAATTACTTATCAAAAATCTATCCTAATAGAAATCTAGATCTACATATTTTACCTATCTTTAACAATAAATCACAAGTTGATTTTAATTAGGTATATAAAATATTTCGATCATAAATTCTAAAACGTATCATTTTGAAATAATATTTTTATCGTGAAAAGTTTCTGCTATTATGTTTTCAGCTTAATAGAAATCTAGGTAGGAACCTGAAGGAATATACTTATAAAAATAGGAGATGTGGCTTATTCAGAAGTATTACTTTTTTCGTTCCGAAAAAGAGCAATCGTCGACTGGCAGCCCCTTAACAAATGTTGCTTTAAGTGCCCGATCCCGTTCCCGTTCCCGTTGTGTCATGTAATGTTTGGACGTGCCTGACGGGGATAGTCAGAAGCACGTCTAAATAGATGTTCAAGAACCTGAGCGCCAGGAGATCTGAGAGGATGTCTACCGTACTTGGGGATTACAGTTCTTAATCCTATTTCATTCAAGGTACCATGAGAGCGAATCTATTGTAAAATATGAATGATAATAAAATAATAAATATATTGAGATATACGGATTCACAGGAAGTCACTAGTCTTAGAAAAGTAATGGAAAATGTTAAAGTTTTTCTATAAAAATGTAAAATCGCACCAACGCCAGTGGATTAACAAATAGGCTAACTTTTGCTAACGGAGTACTGTCAGCAGCGAATGTAGCTCGACTTTAATTTATTTTATGCAAATATGTTTGTTTTTTCCTCACAAATGTGTTGAAAAAGTTGTATGAAACTCGTGAGTAACTTGCTCATTCGGGACACTCGGGTGTTTTACGCCCTCTCCTACAGCTCGGGCAACAAACAAAAGCCTCGTGAGTAATGAGCAACTTTACACACTTGTATTATAATATACTATTAAATAACAACTGTAGCCTAATACTTAAACAATACACAATGTATTATGCATTGTATGTACATAATTTATTGTCTGTATTGGAAATAAAACTGTTTCCTATTCTATCTATAGTTTTTTTAGTATATTTGTATGGGATCCAGCGCCTCTAGCGGTAACTACACTGAACTAAAATCTTCCATACAAATAGCTAACGAGTTACGATACTTGATAGCGACTGTAGAGCGACTGAATGAGAAGTTAAATGGATATTTGGTTAAAAAGTAGCGTAATAAATACAAATATACATTATAATACACTTTTATATTATAATACATTTTTACATACTTGAGTAACAAACATACACAAACATACCTTTATGGTACGCAACCCTAAAAAAAGCAATAAAAAACTTTGTAACACTTCCAATAAAATTAAAGTTTGAAATTAATAAAAATTTCCTTCTAAAAATACATTATAAAATAATTTGGTCACGTTGTTGACAACCTACGCATAATAAGAGGGTAAACTTTGCTTCTATATAAAAAGAAATGTCAATTGATATCCGGCACTATCCTTCGCGCCGCCATCTTGCTAGTCACTGTTTGGCGCTAAATCAAAATCAATATCACATTTTACTACTTATTGTTTTCTAGTTTTTAAACCACAATGTTGAAAATGACAGCTATAGTTTCATTAGTGCTTATCGGTAAGTTTATTTATTTAAAATCTCTATTTTAATACGAGTAATTATAAATTTAAAAAGTTTTTATTTACCTATGTTGATTTGATTTCCGCTAATCATTTAATTACTAGGGGTAAAATTTGTAATAGATACCTAAATAAATAGTCTACCTTAATTAAATAAATTATTCTACCTAACAAAAGCTACGTTCCCAGAGAATAAAATAGACAATATTTTATTTTTAAATAAATTAAAGTTCTCATGAAAATTGCAATAATTTAACCTACTTAAGGTGATAAGTGAATTTTTTGACGTTTTGTATGGGCTGAGTCTACCCGGAAAAGACGGAAAAAGTGATAAAACTGCATTATCTTGAAAACCATCAAATTTAAAAAAAAATGTCTTTAATTTACGTAGCTAGTATTATCTAACGAATTATATAAAAATGAACTATTTAGCTATTCATAGTTTTGATTATAAACGAAACTAGTGTTTTTGAAGAGCCAACTTTGGAAAATAAATATATTGAGAAAAGTTTCACCAATCGTGTTTCTGTCTGTAATTTATCTAGATTATATCCTTAAGTTATCTTTGTCATGAAAAACAAAACTGTATGTTTTGCGGTTATTGACAAAAAACGATTCTGCATTCATCAAAAACATTTATTACTCGTCTTAGATAAAACAACGTTTTCTAAAAATGATACCTAGCTAGATCGATTTATCACCTCCAAAACCCCCTGCATAATATTTCAAGAAAATTGCCGTTTCCGAGATTCAGATTATATATAAACAAGAATTGCTCGTTTAAAGTTATAAGATAGATAGATATATAAAACTCTGGCGTTACTGACTGACTGACTGACTGACTGACTGTAATCTCCTAATGCGGTAGACATCCTCTAAGATTTTAAATAAAAATACGGGTAATTACCACGTTTTTTCTTGTATTGCTAACGTTTCGAGACAATTCAGATGCTCTTCATCATGAGTATTCGCTGATCTGCCGTTGATCGCGGTCGCGGGTGAAGGAAAACATCGTGAGGAAACCAGTTAGTGTTCTTATAAGCGGCGATGGGCTTGCAACCTGTCTCGTATGGAATGCTAACTACTGCAAAATGTGGCCATGTGCCAAGTATAATGTTTGGACGTGCCTCTGACTACCCCCACTAGACATCTTCAAAGGATCTAAGCGTCTGAAGATCTGAGAGGATGTCTACCGTACTTGGGGATTACAGTCGTGATCCTATTTATTGTTTTAATTTTATTTAGAGCGAGTTTTTATAATATTAGTGTGATTGTGTTGCAGGCAGCACGATGTGGGCGGCGAGTTTGTCGTGCGACTCGTGCGGCAGCGAGTGCGCGTCTGCGTGCGGCACACGGCACTTCCGGTCGTGCTGCTTCAACTATCTGCGGCGTAAGCGGATGCCGCAGCAGCTCAAGGTTAGTATTTCATCAAAAAGTTTATAATACATAAAAATTAATCCCTATTTCCCTAGCGGTGACAGGCTTGCAACCTGTCACGTGTGGAATGCTAACTACTGCAAAATGCGGGCATGTGCCTAGTGTAATGCTTGGATGTCTGACTAACCCCTTTAGACATATTCAAGGATCTGAGCGCGTTAGCGTACAGCGCAGAAGACAGAGTTACTACCGACTGAACTGTGAGGCCTGCTCTGCTAAGTTTTCACAAACGGATCCTTTAATCGAAAAGTTCACAAACCTGTTTTGAAAGGCCCACATTATGGGGTACGCAAGAAAAAAAATAACATCCCCACTTTTCATGTAGGAGAGGTACCCTAAAATATATTTTTTAATATTTTGTTCTACCACTTTGTCGACGTGACTAATATGTATGTATATTCATGCCAAATTACAGTTTTCTAATGCTAACCCTCGTATTCAGGAACGACACTGTGAGAATACGCACCCACAGTGGACGAAATCTTTTTCATAAACATCAATTTATGTGTTGTGCGACACTATGGCGCACGCTACCGTGTGCCTTTAGAGCTCAACTTTGGCTAGAGGCACACGACAATGTGCCTCTAGTCACACTATGCAGTGTCACACATCACATAAAGTGATTTTTATGAAAAAAGATTTCGTCCACTGTGGGTGCGTGTTCTCATAGTGTCGCTCTTGAATATGAGGGTCTGAGTTAAGTTGCGGACAGACAGACAGACGGACATGGCGAAACTATAAGGGTTTCTTGTTGACTACGAAACCCTAAAAAGCAAACAACAAAATCCTTATCCTTCCTAATAATATTATAAATGCGAAAGTTTGTGATAAGGCTGCTATGTTCTTTAATCAAAAATAAACGACAAAACGGATTAGGATGAAAGTTACTGTAGTATGTAGATAAAAAATCAGAATAAATAAAGGGGGAACTTGTAATCCCAAAAACAACCCCTAAATGATAAAAAAACGCTAAAAGGATGATTTTGGTATAGATGGCGCTGGTGTGCAACAAATCTGACAACACAGACTAAAAACATGTAGTCGTCATAGCAACGCAGTTTTGACTAATGAATGATACGCATTCTACCAAAATTCGTAATTTTTTTTATCAGTACAAGGTTTGTAGGGAAAAAATTGGAAGTTACCCAAAATGCTTTTTCCTATGCGATTATTAAAATTTGACAGGACAACGTCTGTCACGGGTCGGCTAGTAAGTACTAAAAATGATTGTTTTTACAGTTCCTGCCATCCAATGCCAAAGACCTAAGACCTCAACCAGAAAACCTGATGAAGGATGACAAGACCAAGCTCTCAGTCTTCATGGACAACCTCCCCGAACAATGGATGACCAACATCATCTCAAGCGAATACAGACCTTATCCTTATGAAGACACGATCGAAAACAGATTGTTCGATGTCTAAGCTTTTTTTTTTAAATGAATGATTAAAGCGTATACTTCATACCGCCTGTCAATTGGTATAAACAAAAATATTTTATGTCTATTAAGGCTGGACAATAGACATAGAATACTAATTTTAAGAATGAAATAAATACTATTTCCAGACGAAGAAATTTCATTTCTTTTATAAAATCGAATAAACACTTAAATACTATTTAATGAAATTGACAAAAAAAAATCAATAATAAATATTGGCGGACTTTACATACAGCGCCATCTAGCCCCAAACTAAGCAAAGCTTGTACTATGGGAACCAGATAACTGATAGAATACTTATATACTTTTTTTTTGTAAATACATACTTATTATACATATTAACATCCAGACACAGAACAAACATCTATGTTTATCACACAAATATTTGCCCTGGGTGGGGATCGAACCCACAACCTACAGCGCAGAAGGCAAAGTTACAGGCCAGTCAAAAAATATAGCCTTTATTTATATAGAAAAAAATATCTGTAGGTACCTACTAATATTATAAATACGAAAGTAACTCTGCCTGTCTATCTGTCTGTGACTTTATCGCGGCCAAACCGCTGAGCCGATTATCATGAAATTTTATATAGAAATAGTTTAAAAGTCTTAAGATGACCATAGGCTACTTTTTTTCACAAAATATATTGATATTTAGGAATTTCAGTATTTTACGAAAAAGTCGACTAAAATAAATTTCCTAAATCTATGCGAACTGTTACACCCTTTACATGTACCAATAAATGCTGACGACTGATCATTCAGACGAGTCCCTGACAACCAGTACACTCATTCAGATCAGTCTCGGTCGAATCTTCAGACAAGAAAGTTGTCTTGCCATGTACTTTTAATCAATAAATCATGTCCATTTAAATATCCTTTTTTTAAAAGTCCTTTCGGCAAGTGTCCCATAACAGAACGAAGTCACGGGTTTTAGCTAGTTAAGAATTAATTAAAAAAATATTTCCATACGAAGAAGTTTAATTTCTTCAATAAATTCGAATAAACACTTAAATACTATTTAATGATGAAATTAACAAATATAGCTCTTTAAGAAATATTTATACTTAAAATAATACAGAAAACATTAAAATGCCAGATTTTAAATAATTACTTTAGATATTGCGCAAATTCACTAGTAATTGTAATCGTCTTCAGTCAAAATCGGAAATTTGGCAGTTGAAGCTGATTTACCAGAGGACTTATGCAATAGGATCTTTGAAGATACTCATGAGAAAGTACTTAAACATAACTTAAATTATATCACAACTTAATTATGTCACCTCCTAGGTAGAAAATTGATTAATTTTAACACATATTTCATTTATAGCGTAAGTTTTCCACAAAAATTTTAATTAATAACTTGTTATATTGGAATTTCTATACTTTTAGGAACATAGGTGGTAATTCTGTTGTTACCACGAACTGACTAAAATTTCGTACAATACTAAATATAACTTTTTCCTTATTATGTTAAAGTCTAAATTAGCGTACCCAGAGTGACAGTTCTAAAACTTAGAATAGTTTTGACCAAATTTTGAAATTTCGAATTGTGATTAAAAAAAATGTCCACATATAAATTGATGTTGACTAATAAAAAATTAAATATTCTATATTGTACAATGTAGCAATAGGCGGTCTTATCAATAAAACGGCTTCATCCAGACGACCTGCTTAAATATGACACATGGATGTATAAAATATGCGAAATAAAATCGGAAAATTACTAAGTTTTATAACTGTCATAAACATTACTCTAATTTAGACTTTAACAACGGAAAGATAAATCGTATACAAAAATTTATTAAGTTTGTGGCAGCCACAGAATTGCCACATCTTTCCGACTACATGAGTAGATAGACATCAATTTTTTTTTAGGCAAAAAACGCTACGGTACGCTACATTATACAGCCAGCCAGTACAGTCAGTATTATAAAATCTATTGGAAAATTTCCTTTTGTTTCCGTCTGGCGATATCGGCGCTCGCTTCTTGAATGGCTTCCCATAGCTTTGCTTCGGATAAAATCTGACGGGAAAGCTCGTCGATGGCTGATTCAGAGTCGAGGATCGAGCCGAGGGTCTCCTCATCAACGTACTGAAAAATAATTACGTTTAAAGAACTTAAAATAAAACAAACTGTATTTATATATATAAAAGAAAGTCGTGTTAGTTCAATATTTATAACTCAAGAAGGGCTGAACCGATTTGGTTGAAAATTGGTAAGGAGGTAGCTTAGAACTAGGAGACGGACATAGAATTTTTATAACGGGAACGGGAACTTAACACAACATTCATTAATTCTAAAGCGATACGAAGTTCGCCGGGTTAGCTTGTATTTTTTTATAAATAAAATTCTCGTGTCACTGTTTTTGTAACGAACCTCCTTTGAAACAGCTTAACCGATTTTTATGATTTTTAGTAGGTATGAGAAAATATCGTAGGGTATTTTTTATACCCCTAAGTGATAAGGATGGCATAAAGTTCGGGAAAAACTAAAAGTGCTTTTAGCCGTGGGTTTATTGAAGTTTGACAGGACAACGTCTGTCAGCACAGCTAGTATTGTTATAAGTTCAATACAAAATTTCATCTCCAGTGTAGCCTTACAGTTTTTTTTTGTAATTTTAAAAATGACGGAGTTATTACGTAACAAACATACACATTCATTGAAACAAACGAGCACCAGCGCGCTATCGCCTGTCACATCATATAACATTGTCATCGGAACTTGACAAGTATGCAAAGTTTTTACTCAATCGAATTATTTACTAAGGAGTTCCATTGTGAGTGTCTGTTGAATAGCTCCTGACTCCATCATCAGATCAACTCACTGTCATATTATTGAATTGTCACCGAAGTTACAAAAGTATGCGAAATTTCAGCTCAATCGGTTATAACTGCTTCAAAATTTAGTTGCAAGATTCCACCTTAACAAACATACTCGTAGTTACATTTCAATTTCAATTATTTCAATTATTTATTCAAAAACAATAGTTACTTTACAGTTTACACCAATTTGTAACTATCTTAAAACTAAAACTGAGTAACTTATAACAACAATAAATTATAATAATTATATAATAAACATTTACAATTAATAATATAATATTAACAAAAAATCTAGCTGCTATGACTAGTACAATATAATTCAATTAAAGTAACAAAATAAAATAAAAAAAACAAATAAAATAAATAAAAATATTAATTAATTCAACCTTAAGTGTACCTAACAACTAAAAATACTAATTAAAACTAAGGTATGTTCTTAGAGACTGGTAAACACTCATAATATTATCATTGAATATGTCCACATGTTGGAACTCTAGGAGGAATGCGTTCAGAATGAGCATCGCGCGTTGCGTCGGGGCATTGTTGGCGTGTTGCGTTCTAGTGGTCAGGTTACAGGTTACATGGTTACATATATAGTTACATACATTGCAAGTTAAATAAAAGATTTGTTTAACTTGATTTGTTTAATCATTTATTTTGTGTCTGTGGATAAAATTAATTAATCAATTTTACAAGTACGGTACCTACCTGTCTCTGTCTTAGCTCCTGAGAGGGTATTCCAGGCGCTACCTGGGATCTCTTTCTTCCACATCCTAGAATAATAACACATTTTTTAATACAACAAACTAACATACGTTTTTACTATACTTTATACCGTTATTTGCATTATTTGAGGTACTCGAATCTTATATGAAACAGAACTAGAAACATTTTTTACACAAATAATATAAATAACTAATGTAATTACCTCCCTTTTCCCACTTATCGTGGGCTCGGCACAACATGATTTGGCTTATGTTTTACAACCGGCCGCCAGCCTGACGTCAACTCTCTTTGGGCGACTCATATAGAAATATAGCTTCTATAAATAATTATTAGTTACTTTTTACCTTGCTCAACGCAGCTACGGCAAGTGCTACGAAAGTACTACGAAAGAGCTACGACGTAGCTACGTAGAGATGTTTGAATGTATGATTGTATGTGGCTCTATCACTCCCAAACTAAACGGATTTGGATAAAATTTTAAATATATATAATAAATATTAGCGGACTTTACAAACAGCGCCATCTAGCCATAAAATAAACAAAGCTTGGTTCCAGTAGGAACCAGATAACAGATAAAACACTTATATACTTTTTTTTTGTAAATACATACTTATTAACACCTGTCACATCATATTACATTGTCATCGGAACTTGACAAGAATGCAAAGTTTTTACTCAATCAAAATATTTACTAAGGAGTTCCATTAAGTGTCTGTTGAACAGCTCCTGGATCCATCATAAGATAAGCTCAGTTTCCGCTTCCAAAGCCGAAACATGAGTAGTACTTTTAATTATTATTCTTGTTTGAGCCTTCACCTTATTCTTACGGCACCACACTGAAGCTCTACATACTCGTAGCATTAAGGAAAGGATTATTAAAAAAAAAGGTAGACTCCAAGCCGTATTTGTTGCCTGACTCTTCTAGGTCGCGAGGAATCAGGCAACAAACACGGCTTGGAGTCTACCTTTTTTTTAATGATCCTTTCCTTAATGCTACGAGTATGTGGAGCTTCAGTCTCAAAGTGATCCTTGTGATTTTATTGAAATAAATGTTTTTTTTTAAACATCTATAATAAATTAAAGGTAATTACGTGATAAAGACCCGTGTAAAAATCTATAGTTATATCTACTAATCACGATAGTTTGAAAAATAATATTTGGTCGATACGTAGTCGATACAATAGTGGTTTATGCTAACCCTCTAGAAGTATTACCAGTAAATGCATTGCAGAATGGTCTTTTCTTAGGTGTCATCACGATATCTTCATTCAGCATCCTTGGATCATAGCCTCTTGGAATCTGCAATTATAAAAAAAAATTGGATCACGACTGTAATCACCAAGTAAGGTAGACATCCTCTCAGATCTCTCGGCGCTTAGATCTTTGTATGTGGGCACGTTCAAACATTATATTTGGCACATGCCCACATTTTGCAGTAGTTAGCATTCCATACGTGACAGGTTGCAATCCCATCGCTGCTTACACATCACTACATAGTATAAAGCAAAGTCGCTTTCCGCTTCCCGCGTATGTATGTATGTATGTTAGCTTATATCTTTAAAACTACACAACGGATTTTGATGCGGTTTTTTTTAATAGATAGAGTGATTCAAGAGGAAGGTTTATATGTATAATACATGCATAATATAGTAGAGAAACACTGATAATTTTAGAGGTTTCTAATGTGATGTCGTAAATAAACACATTTTTTTTCTACAATAAAGTCCGCGATGGTATTAGAAATGTCTTACGCACAGCGAAGCGGGCACGGGTCAGCTAGTATAAGCAATAATAACACTAAGATTGTGAATGTGTGTAAATGTATGTACTGACCGAAGCCGTGTAACAGCACTCCATGCTGAGTATTGCGATGACCAGCAACAATGATAAGCGCGCCATGTCAGAGAATGAGACAACTGCTTTTAGTTCAATGACCTGCAAAAAATAAATCCTTGTAAAATAAACCTATTCTTACACATACCTGCACCCCTGTTTGTAATCTATATATATAAAAATCAATTGCTGTTCGTTGGTCTCGCTAAAACTCGAGAACGACTGAACGGATTTACCTTATCTTGGTCTTGAAATGTTTGTGGAGGTCTAGGGAAGGTTTAAATGGTGAGAAAAATTCGAATAATTGCCGGCAAAACCCTAAAAACAGCCCTTTTCTTTTTCCCATACAAAAGTTTTCTAACTAAAACGTAGAGTCGATTTGAGCTTTATTGCTATTGTATAATGTTCACTGTTGTCTAAGCAATGTAGGTGTGTTCCTAAGAACGGGAAAGGGAACTTCAAACAACATTTGTCAATTGCGATACGAAGTTCGCCCGGTTAGCTTGTAATTCATAAAATAAATAGGATCACGACTGTAATCCCCAAGTACGGTAGACATTCTCACAGATCTCCAGACGCTCAGATCCATTGAAGATGTCTAGTGGGGTTAGTCCAAACATTATTGTGTTTGTTACATTGTGTTTCTATAACAAAATCCCAAATGACATGCAAAAGCTATCTATTAGCAAATTTAAAAACTTAATTAAACGTAAACTATGTAAAAAGGCTTACTATAAAATATCTGATTATTTAGACGACAAAAAAGCCTGGGACTGCTCCAACTCGCTGTATCAATAATAATTAAGATTCTTTTTGTATTAAAAATAAGTACAAAGACTTAAAAAAAAATAACAAACAATGTACATACTTAAACTAAATTAAACTTAACTAAATTTGACGATTCTAAATGATCCAAGTGATTTCAATGAATAAACGCTATTTTGATTTTGATTATATTTGGCACATGTCCACATTTTGCAGTAGTTAGCATTCCATACGTGACAGGTTGCAAGCCTATCGCCGCTTATAAGAATACAAACTGGTTTCCTCACAATGTTTTCCTTCACCGTTTTATCACCAAAAAAATTTTAACTAACAGAAAAATCCATTGATGCACGCCGGGATTCGAATTGAACCTTCAGATTGAAAGTCGAGGTACGAGGCGCCCAGATCCTTGAAAATGTCAAAAGGGGTTATTCAAAGGCACGTTCAGAATAACTATTAATAAGATAAATATTCAGAATAATTTTCTATTAGTGACTGTGCAAAGCCGGAGCGGGTTGGCTAGTCATAAATACAATCGCTTAAGGTGATAAGTGAAATTTTTGACGTTTTGTATGGACTGAGTCTACCGGGATAAGACGGAAAAAGTGATAAAACTGCATTATCTTGAAAACCATCAAATTAAAAAAAAAATGTCTTTAATTTAGGTAGCTAGAATGATTATTTAACGAATTATATAAAAATGAACTATTTAGCTATTCATAGTTTTGATTAAAAACGAAACTAGTGTTTTTGAAGAGCCAACTTTGGAAAATAAATCTATGGAGAAAAGTTTCACCAATCGTGTGTCTGTCTTTAATTTATCTAGATTAAATCCTAAGTTATCTTTGTCATAAAAAACAAAACTGTATGTTTTACGGTTATTGAGAAAAAACGATTCTGCATTCATCAAAAACATTTATTACTCGTCATAAGCGATCCAGGCAATCTATTTAGTTAAACGATGTTTGCACTATAAAATCATTTATTCCGTAGATTGTTTCACTCAAGTCGTACCACCCGCTGAGAACAGCAGGGTGATGACAAGCGCAATCAAGAAAATATAAATCTTATGCACTTTTAGCACATTTTGCACCAGGCTTAGCTATAAGGGGGTAGGTATTGTAGTTAAACGATCACACGATCGAAGCGAGCTAAGTTTCTTACTAGAAATAATTTTACTTTCACACATGGGATGCCAACTACTGCTAAATGGTGGCATGTAATGTTTGGACGTGCCTCTGACTACCCTCTTTAGACATCTTCAAGGAAAACAGACGATAATGTTTCGACTAATCGAAATGTCAAGGGACGTTTCGTTTTAGGGTTCCTCAAAGGGTAAAAACGCGACCCTATTACCAAGACTCCGCTGTCCGTCTGTCTGTCTGTAACCAGGCTGTATCTCATGAACCGTGATAGCTAGACAGTTGAAATTTATTGGCCGTATTTTATAGATACGGAACCCTTTGTGCGCGAGTCCGACTCGCACTGTGCCGGTTTTATTTAAGTTTTATGAAGAAACTATTAATTCTACATGAATATAACTTTAGGCTATTCTTTACACAATATAAAAAAAACATCGAAATCGAACTAAAGAGATATGTTATATTTTTCAACAGAAAACGTAGATACCTTCAAGATAAACATTTAACAGAGTAAACTGTTAATGAATTGAACGGTAGGTAACAGTAAACAATGAAATAGTAACTAACTCAGTTAGTTAGTTAACTTGTCAATTAAGTAATAAAACTCGGTAACTCGAAAGCAAGTTTACCAAGTTTTACCGACTGAATTCGCTTGTTTTATCTTGAACAATTAGAGACATTTAAGTTGGTCTTGGGACTGGGGTCACTGTGTTACGCAAAAGTCACCTCTGATATTTTTTTTGGAAAATGTACAGGTTTTCCAAAGAAGTAATATAAATTAAAAAAAAAACTGTAATCAAAACTATAGATTTTGACACGGGTCTTCACGCGTCTGCCCGCGAAAGTAAATAAGGACTAGTAATAAATGTTTTTAATGAATGCAGAATCGTTTTTTCTCAATAACCGCAAACCATACAGTTTTGTTTTTTATGACAAAGTTAACATAAGGATATAATCTAGATAAATTACAGACAGAATCACGATTGGTGAAACATTTCTTAATAGATTTATTTTTCAAAGTTGGCTCTTCAAAAACACTGGTTTCGTTTTAAATCAAAACTATGAATAGCTAAACAATTAATTTTTATATAACTCGTTAGATAATCATACTAGCTAAATAAATTACAGTTAGTTTCTTTTTAAGTTTGATGGTTTTCAAGATACTGCAGTTTTATCACTTTTTCCGTCGTATCCGGTTAGACTCAGCCCATACAAAAAGTCAACAATTTCAAACATCAACTTAAAGGTACTTACGTGATAAAGACCCGTGTCAAAATCTATAGTTACGACTACTAATCACGATAGTTTGAAAAATAAAACTGTAATCCCCAAGTACGGTAGACATCCTCTGAGATCTCCAGACGCTTAGATCCTTTGAAGATGCCTAGTGGTTAGAAGCACGTCAAAACCTAATATTTGGCACATGTCCACATTTTGCAGTAGTTACCATTCCATACGTGACAGGTCGCAGTGAGTACGAGGTACCTCGACTTTCAATCTGAAGGTCGTGGGTTCGAATCCCAGTGTGCATTATATTCAAAAAAATAACATGCGCATTAAAAACACATGCCCAAAACGGTGAAGGAAAACATCGTGAGGAAACCAGTTAGTATTCTTATAAGCGGCGATGGGCTTGCAACCTGTCACTTATGGAATGCTAACTACTGCAAAATGTGGACATGTGCCAAATATTAGGTTTTGACGTGCCTCTGACCACCCCTTACTAGACATCTTCAAAGGATCTGAGCGTCTGGAGATCTGAGAGGATGTCTACCGTACTTGGGGATTACAGTCGTGATCCTATTTATTTGTATAAAAAGAATTGAATTGACTCTGATGTAGTCAAATTATTCTGTTAATAAATGCCGCTCCCAAACGAAATTGTATTTCCTTGTGGTACAATAATCATTTTCTTTATTAGGCGTGTAACTCACGCATATGATATTCAGTGCCAAAGAGGGTTGGGCATGTTTATCGTGGTTTTTAGGGTTCCGTAACCTAAGGGTAAAAACGGTATTAGCTTTTAATATTATTATTTTTTTTTCCCCTTTTTAGTGTATCTATAAAAATAGGAATATCCTAATGTAGTGAGATAAAAGGATACATAAATAATCTATGTAATTCTTAATTATAAAGTGATAAATAAAAAAATCTTTTCATTTTTTAAATTAATACTATTGTTCTGGTCACTTTCTTCTATCCCCTTTCTTTTCATATGTATATCTTTCCCTAGCTATTATTAACCAATTCAATCTCTTTTCACAATTTTTCATACATTCACACTTGCTCACTACTGTGTTTCAGATTACATCACAATGACGATGACTCGGAAGGCATGCGACTTGGAAGCAAAACTCAAAGTGGTTACATTGGAGCTCAAAGAATCAAATGAGATTCGAAAGCAGCTGCTACAAGAACGAGAGGAGAGTGAAGCTGAGATGCTGGGGATTCTAGGCAAAAATCAATCCCTCAAAAAAGAACTTTCAGCGCTCCATGCTCAGTATGAAGACGTTCTTGAACAATTGCAACGGTTGCAGTCAATGTTGCAATCTGTAGATCAGTGCCATGAAACCTACGGTTTAGCTCTGCAGCACAATAAGGACCTACAGCAAGAGTTATCCGAGTGTAAAATTAAAATGGACCAATTAGAATTACAACAAGTGCCCATACCTAATAATTTTTGTAGTCTGGATTTACAGACTGAACTTTTAAACAGTGAGCCTAACTTCTCATTAATAGATCTCACTACACTAAACTGTAAAAATTCGTTCTCACTGTAACTTTCGGTACTCTATTACTAAGACTTCGCTGTCCGTCTGTCCGTCTATCCGTCTGTCTGTCGCAGGGCTGTATCTCATGAACCGTGATAGCTAGACAGTTGAAATTTTCATAGATTATGTATTTCTGTTGCTGCTATAACAACAAATACTAAAAACAGAATAATTTAATATTTAAGTATACCACAAACCACGAACGTGTTTTTTTTTTTGCCGTTTATTATAGATAATAGTACGGAATCCTTCGTGTGCGAGTCCGACTCGCACTTGGCCGGTTTTTTTGTGCATCAGGATTGTTCTATTCCCATCGACCACCTATAGACATCTCATGCAAGGCGAATACTCTCAAACAACAGATTAGGCTTATACTACTGATACATCGAGCGAAACTTTGCTGAGAATGACAAAACAAAAAAAATATTAACAAAATCGGTCCAGCCATTCACGCGAGATGCCAAAGGAAATAGGGATTCATTTTTATATAATAGATCAATGAATAAGTTTCGATAGGTACATTTTAATCAATTCACGACTACAAAGTTAGTAAAAACTTGGTTTCAAAATGCAATTATAAAAATATCTTTAAAATAAGTCTTATCATATTTGAAACAAATTCAAATTCAAAACTCAAAAATCATTTATTTCTATAAAATCACAAGGATCACTTTGAAACGTCTTAGTAACTAGGTGGAGCTACGACGATTCCTCGCGACCAAGCCTAGAAGAATCAGGCAACAAACACGGCTTGGGGTCTACCTTTTTTTTTCAATGATCCTTTCCTTAATGCTATGCCGCTGGGCTCAAATAAGAAAAATAATTAAAAGTACTACTCAAGTATATACAACATTAAAAAAAATAACTAAAGAGCTTCAGCAAAAATTCAAAAAGCAGAAATCACTTCACTACATAGTATAAAGCAAAGTCGCTTTCCGCTTCCCGCGTCTGTATGTAATATGTATGTATGTTTGCTTATATCTTTAAAACTACACAACGGATTTTGATGCGGTTTTTTTAATAGATTCAGGAGGAAGGTTTATATGTATTAAACCCGTGCAAAGCCGGGGCGGGTCGCTAGAAAACATAAAGATGAAAGAACTATTATTAAAACGTGTTTCTCAACCACCAGTTAATGTTAGTGATAGTAACAGTAATGTTTTCTTTCAATTTTAAAACTGCACGTTCTTAAAGAGTTTCATTAAATTTTTCAAGGATAAATAATATTTTTCTAAGTTCTCGTACAATTTGTAGAAATAATTGAAAAATGATGAGAATTATACGGCGATTTAAATTGTTTACGCAAGTTTATTGTTAGTTATATTATTAGAGTTTATAATATTAGATGATCAATTGACCGGATGTGAAGATGAAATGCTAATTAAAATTATACTGTTGTAATCTATTTCCGGCGGAATCGAGAGCTCTTTTTAAATCGACTTAAAATCAGAAAAAAAATGAAACGTGTAGTTAATAATTGCGTTTAAAAAGAAAATGAAAATGTTTTGACCAATCGTAAAATGAGGAACCGATATTCGTTTTTATGTTTTACGACAGAACATACAAAAAAATTAAATGGGACCAACTTTAGACTATTCTTTTCACAATCTATACATATAATAAAACTGTAGAAGAGTTCAATTCTGTACATTGAATAAAAACTAATAAAAATACTCCTAGGGGCCTTTATTAAGTAACACAAGCAAAAAAAAAACATTTTGAAATTTTTGTCTGTCTGTCGTCCGGCTTTCACGCAAAAACTACTAGACGGATTTGGATGAAACTTTTTTAGTTATGTAGCTATTAGTCCTCGGCAACATATAGGCTATAATCATCACTACATAGTATAAAGCAAAGTCGCTTTCCGCTTCCCGCGTCTGTATGTAATATGTATGTATGTATGTATGTATGTTTGCTTATATCTTTAAAACTACACAACGGATTTTGATGCGGTTTTTTTTAATAAATAGAGTGATTCAAGAGGAAGGTTTATATGTATAATAAATGCATAATATAGTAGAGAAACACTGATAATTTTAGAGGTTTCTAATGTGATGTCGTAAATAAACACATTTTTTTGCGCTTACATTGCAAATGCTGGCTGAACCCCACGAGATATATCAAAATAATGTACTACAGTATTGTACACCTTAAAAACGTCTACAAAAAAGTCAACGATGGTATTAGAAATGTCTTACGCACAGCGAAGCGGGCACGGGTCAGCTAGTTTAATTTAAAGATTAGAATACCAGATGTGTAAACTAATACTGACGGGTCGAGTAGAGAACCTCCTTCTTTCGTTAATATTATTTCGTTCTTAACATAAATATGAATGATTAAATAAATAATTATGTACATAAAAAGTAGGTTTTGTTAGATTTGAAAATATTTGCAGTGTAAAATGGAGTACAGAACTAAAACTAACTAAAATGTAGTAATACTCACCTGTAGCTCCCAGCTGCAACTGAAAAGGATCCTCCGAGAACTCTGTTTTTATACAGACCAATCAAATCCCGTCCCGGTAAAGCTGTAGTTGCGAAAAAAACGTTGGCCGTAATATGTTGGTCACACATCTATACTATCCTAATAATATTATAAATGCGAAAGTTTGTGAGTTTGTATGTATTCAGGTCTAAACGACAAAACGGATTACGGTGAAATTTACTGTAGATGTAGATATAATGCTCGAATGAAACATAGAATACTTTAAAAAACGAAAAACATCCCCAAAATGATAAAAAAAACGCACAAGCGATGAATTTGGTGTAGATGGCGCAGGTGTGCAAAAAATCTGACATCAGTGTTGATATCAATCGTCATAGTAAAATGAGTTACTCTATGCAAATTGAAATTTTGACAGAACAACGTCTGCCGCGGGTCTGCTAGTCTATACTAATCCTAATAATATTATAAATGCGAAAGTTTGTGATAAGGCTGCTATGTTTGTTCCCTAATCAAAAATAAACGACTAAATGGATTAATATGAAATTTTCTGTGGTATGTAGATAAAAAATCAGAATAAATAAAGGGGGAACTTATAATCCGAAAAACAACCACTTTATATTAAAAAAAACGCATTAAGGATGATTTTGGTATAGATGGCGCAGATGTGCAAAATATTTGACGTCTTAGACCGATAACATTGAATTGTCATAGCAACGCATTCTACCAAAAAGGTTGAATCCTACCAAGGTCGGTAATGAAAATTCATTTTGTAAAAAAATCTGACATCAATTTGACTACCGAATGATTACCGCATTCTACCAAAATACGTTTTTTTTTCTGGACAAGGTTTATAAGGAAAACATTTGTAGTTTCCTAAAAGTGTTTTTTTCTATGCGATTATTGAAGTTTGGGCAGGAAAAAGGAAGACGTGCCGACGCCACATAAAGTGACGATTAGGATTAGAATCCCGCTTCTTTGGAAACTTGCTTTTAAAACAATAAAAGTTATTATAAGTAAACTTTTCAATGTTTGATAAGCACTAGAGTATGGCTTATGTATTGAGGCATTGAAGATGTTTTGAATGGCCCTTAGATACATTGCGAGGGGTATACCGAGGAAAGTCCACACATTAGCTAATAATAAACATACTCAGAAAATAAGATTTTTGTTAAAAAATATTTTTTTAAAACAAGCCTTTGGAAAACTCTCAAAAAATGCCAAATATAATGTTTGGAAGTGCCTCTAACTACCCCCACTAGACATCTTCAAAGGATCTAAGCGTCTGAAGATCTGATGTCTGATTACAGTCGTGATCAGAATTTGAGTTTTGAGTTTTGAGTGAAAACGAAACTAGTGTTTTGGAAGAGCCAACTTTGGAAAATAAATCTATCGCGAAAATTTTCACCAATCGTGTTTCTGTCTTTAATTTATCTAGATTATATCCTTAAGTTATCTTTGTCATATAAAACAAAACTGTATGTTTTGCGGTTATTGAGAAAAAACGATTCTGCATTCATCAAAAAACCTAATAAACTGCATCTTTGTCATCTAACTTTTTAGGACACACTTATCCATTCACATTAAAAACTGACACTGCTAAGTGCTCCGTAAACTTTAAGTTTGGAACAGATGTTTCCAACAACTTTAAATTGTTTCTGATATAAAATACAATCTTAATGCATGTTAAGTTAATCTTTGTTGGTGCATACAGAGCGTCCCACGGCTTGCCGGCCGACATGCATTATATATTGTTTTGTTACTATTTTAGGGTTCGTACCCAAAGGGTAAAATCGGGACCCTATTATCTACTGTCTGTTACAAGGCTGTATCTCATGAACCGTGATAGCTAGACAGTTGACATTTTCACAGATGTTTTTACCCTTTGGGTACGGAACCCTAAATATTAGTGAATGGGTATAGTCTGCCTTTATAAAAAACAGATGTAATTATAACCCGAATTTATTATAACGACGTTTCGACTATCACGACGTTATGACTAACCTCAAATAAAAAGTAAAAGTAATTAACAAAAATAAGGAAATTCGTTAACTCCTTAATTAACTAATTTATCTAAGAAATGTTATAATGCCTACAAACGAGGTCATATTAAGGTTTCTACGAGTAATAAATGTTTTTGATGAATGCAGAATTGTTTTTTCTCAATAACCGTAATTTGTGTTTTATTACAAAGATCTAGATAAATTATAGACAGAAACACGATTGGTGAAACTTTTCTCGATAGATTTATTTTCCAAAGTTGGCTGCTCAAAAACACTAGTTTCGTTTTTAATCAAAACTATGAATAGCTAAACAGTTCATTTTTATATAATTCGTTAGATAATCTTACTAGCTAAGTAAATTATAGACAGTTTCTTTTGAAGTTTGATGGTTTTCAAGATAATGCAGTTTTATCACTTTTTCCGTCTTATCCGGGTAGACTAAACTATATTTGAAATCAGAGTAATTACTATATTCTATAGGTACTATATGATGTAATTTCTAATATCTAGATGACAGAGCTTTGGTCGGTATTTGATTGCCTGAAAACAAGGATGTAACGACGTTTTTCAAAAATGAAACCTAGCTATCGATTTATCGCCCCCAAAACCGCCTACATACTAAATTTCATGAAAATCGTTGAAGCCGTTTCTGAGATTCAGATTGTAATATAAAAATTTGCTCGTTTAAAGGTATTAGTTATTATATGTAGTATTAGTAATTAGTATTAGTATTAGTAATTGTGTAATTAGTATTAGTAATTGTGTATGTCGAATTGAGGTAGGTAGAGGCACGTCGTAACATTATAAAATAATGAAAGTCATGTCATTTGATAAAAGAAAATTGAGTTGATGCATTTTTTTTTACAGAAAGTTTTCATGAAAAGGACTTTAAGGTAAACACTTGTACTTGTACTCCTTGAAGATGTCTAAAGTGGTTAGTCAGAGGCATGTCTGAACATTGTATTAGCCACATTCCCACATTTTGTCTTTATAATAATAGTGTAGATAAATGTACAAAAATCTCTACGTTAATAATAACAATATTTTACTTACATTATCAGTGAGTCATTGATAATGTACTTTTTATAGGTGAAAGAATTATTAAAATTGGTCCAGCAGTTTTGTAATTTATCCATTACAAACAAAAATACACAAGTAATTTTTTTGCATTATAAAAATGAAAATGGAATTTAATCACGACTAATCCCCATATAGACATTCCCAGGCGCTTAGATCCTTATAGATATCAAAAGGGGTTAGTCAGAGGCACGTCCGAACATTACATTTGGCACATGCCCACATTTGTCTTTATAATTATAGTGTATATAATTAATAGTAGAAAAATCTTGTTGTTAATTTAATTCTTAAACAAGTTAAATATTTAAACGTGCTCGCTAGAGATTCGATAAAAAATAATTAAATATAAATATTGGTGTTGTGTACTTTACACACAACACTATCTAGCCCCAAACTAAGCAAAGCTTGTACTATGGGAATCAGATAACTGATAAAATACTTATATACTTTTTTTGTAAATACATACTTATTATACATAATTAATGCCCAAACAAAGAACATAGATAGATAGATAACACTTTAATAATAACACACCTTCACACGGATACAAAACATTATGAACAGGAAAAAATACAAAGGGCGGACTTATCGCTAAAAGCGATCTCTACGAGACAACCTTAGGATGGACTGGAATTAACATATAAAGAGAAGGGGCGTGTTGCTCAAGAACGGCTGAACCGATTTGGCTGAAAATTGGTGGGGAGGTAGCTTAGAACCAGGAGACGAACATAGTATACTTTTAACGGGAACGGGAGTTAATTCTAAAGCGATACGAAGTTCGCCGGGTTAGCTTGTTAAATATACAAATAAAACGTATATGAAATAAAACTAAATAAATAGGATCACGACTGTAATCCCCAAGTATGGTAGACATCCTATCAGATCTCCAGACGCTTAGATCCTTTGAAGATGTCTGGTGGGGGTAGTCAGAGACACGTCCAAACATTATATTTGGCACATGCCCACATTTTGCAGTAGTCGGCATTCCATACGTGACAGGTTGCAAGCCCATCGCCGCTTATAAGAATACTAACTGGTTTCCTCACGATGTTTTCCTTACGTATATACATACATAAAAATAATTAAAAAAACATCTACGTTCGTCACACAAATGTTTATTCTTGGGTATCGAACCCACAGCCTACAGCGCAGAAGGCAGAGGTACTACCAACTGAGCTGTGAGGCCAGTCAAACTAGTGCTTAACGTTAAGAACAAACACTTACCTATGTTCTCGAGTGAATGGTTGCGGTCCCGAGGGAACTTTGTCTTTTATACTCTTGGCCTCTGAAGGCGGACCGGAGCGGGGTGGCGTGGAGACGATATTAGAACTAAATATATTATTTTTCAAACTATCGTGATTAGTAGACATAACTATAGATTTTGACACGGGTCTTTATCACGTAATTACCTTTAATTTACTTTCCCGACGTTTCGGCTATGTTACAATAACCATGGTCGCGGGCAGACTGGAGTACTCGGAGCTACCGTCGAGAAGCGGAGACAGTTGAAGAAACTACCCTCACTTGGTCTTTAGAAATAGAAATGTCCATGTTCACATTACGACACACCACACTGACTGTATCCACGCACTGAGATGGTCTATCGCGACACCCATACATAGTGACCACAGGATTCCATGAAGAAGAGAGTCTAAAGCCGTCTTCGCGATTAAAATTTGGGTACTTTTTAATTTCAATAGCTTCCCGGACTATTCTCTTGTAGTAATGGCGTTCACTTGACAAAACTTTTGGATCATGTAGTTCAATCCAGTGAGACGGACCCGAATCCACTAAATGCTCCGTGATAAAGACCCGTGTCAAAATCTATAGTTATAGAACTAAATATGTTGATAAGTGTTGGCCGAGTGGGAGGTACCTCGACTTTCAATCCGAAAGTCGTGGTTTCAAAGCGCTTGGAGATCTGAATGGATGTCTACTGTACTTGGGAATTATAGTCGTGATCCTTAGATCCGTGATAGCTAGACAGTTGAAATTTTCATAGATGTATCTGTTGCCGCTATAACAACAAATAGTAAAAACAGAATTAAATAAATATTTAAGACGAGTAATAAATGTTTTTGATGAATGTAGAATAGTTTTTTTCTCAATAACTGCAAAACATACAGTTTTTGTTTTATAACAAAGATAACTTAAGGATTTAATCTAGATAAATTGAAGACAGAAACACGATTGGTGAAATTTTTCACGATAGATTTATTTTCCAAAGTTGGCTCTTCAAAAACACTAGTTTCGTTTTTAATAAAAACTATGAATAACTATGAAAAGCTAAATAGTTAATTTTTATATAATTCGTTATATAATCATACTACCTAAATTAAAGATATTTTTTTTAAATTTGATGGTTTTCAAGATAATGCACTTTTTCAGTCTTATCCGGGTAGACTCAGCCCATACAAAACGTCAAAAATTTTACTTATCACCTTAAGTGTTAAGTAAAATTTATATACCACCATACAATAAACGTGTTTTTTTTTGCCGTTTTTTATAGATAATGGTACGAAACCATTAGCGGAATTCCTTCATTCATACACCAAGAATTCCTTCTTCAGGGTGAGTGGACCACGCGCGCGTTTAAAGGTCCACTCACTCTGAAGAAGATTCTCTAGATGAATCGAAACAATGTCGGTGTCCTCATTGACAATTTATCATTTACGTGAGTAATTCCCGTTGTAATAATGTGTAGTACAACTCACGTAAGTTTTGAAAGTGAGACTTGTTATTATATTGTTTAACTAGCTGACCCGTGCCCGCTTCGCTGTGCGTAAGACATTTCTAATACCATCGTGGACTTTTTTGTAGACGTTTTTAAGGTGTACAATACTGTAGTACATTATTTTGATATATCTCGTGGGGTTCAGCCAGCATTTGCAATGTAAGCGCAAAAAAATGTGTTTATTTACGACATCACATTAGAAACCTCTAAAATTATCAGTGTTTCTCTACTATATTATGCATGTATTATACATATAAACCTTCCTCTTGAATCACTCTATTTATAAAAAAAAACCGCATCAAAATCCGTTGTGTAGTTTTAAAGATATAAGCAAACATACATACATACATACATATTACATACAAACGCGGGAAGCGGAAAGCGACTTTGCTTTATACTATGTAGTGTTAAAACTTATAAAACCCTCTCCACGCCACTACTGTTCAAACCGCCCGCTGTTCTCGACGCACTAGCCACCCAACACCATAATATAATAACGCTATTATATACTAATTAAGTGCATTTACCTAACCAATATAGTGAAACCTTTTAGGCATATGGCCCATTCAACCTAAACTGCCCTTTGCTCCTTAATGCAATCCACTTGTGGTCCTTTGATGTGATATTTGACCTTATATACTCGTATCTTAATAATATTATAAATGTAAAAGTTTGTGAGTTTGTTCCTCAATCAGGCCTAAACGACAAAACGGATTGAGTTGAAATTTGTTGTAGATATAGATATACTGCCCGAATAAATAATAGACTACTTTAAAATATGAAAAATATCCCCAAAGTGATAAAAAACGCAAAAAGGGATGATTTCTGTATAGATGGCGGTGGTGTGCAACAAATCTGACATCACAGACTAAAAAAATTCAGTCTTTTCTATTCGATTATTGAAATTTGACAGGACAACGTCTGTCACGGGTCGGCTAGTAATATTATAAATGTGAAAGTTTGTATGTATGTTTGTTTCTCAATCAGGCCTAAACGACAAAACGGATTAAGTTGAAATTTGCTGTAGATGCAGATACAATGCCCGAATAAATAATAGGCTACTTTAGAATATGAAAAACATCCCCAAAACGATAAAAAAAACCCAAAAAGGATGATTTTGGTATAGATGCCATCTATATATATCATGCCGGTGGTGTGCAACAAATCTGACATCACAGACTAAAAACATTCAGTCCTTTCTATTTGATTATTGAAATTTGACAGGACAACGTCTGTCGCGGGTCTAGTGTCCTTTATAGCAGTGTTGGCCGAGTGGGTGGTACCTCCGCATTCAATCTGAAGTTCGTGGATTCAAATACCGGCGTGCATCAATAGATTTCTGTTCGAAGAATTTACATTCTTAAAATTAAAAAAAAAGGGATCACGACTATAATCCCCAAGTACGGTAGACATCCTGATCTCCAGGCGTTTAGATCCTTTAAGGATGTCTAGTGGGGGGAGTCAGAGGCACGTCCTAACCTTATATATGACACATGCCCACATTTTGCAGTAGTTATCATTCCATACGTGACATAAGAATACTAACTGGTTTCCTCACGATTTTTCCTTCACCGTTGTGAGCACGTGTTTTTGATGCGCATATAAATTTTTCGAGCAGAAAAATCCATTGATGCAAGTAGGGATTCGAACCCACGACCCTTTGGGTACGAAACTCTAAAAACTAAACGATAGTGATTTGTGTCAGTCCCCTGACCATGCTTCATCATCCAACACTTTATTTGAAGATCGCGAAAGACGCCCTAGACCACTCATATGAATTGATAAATATGACGAAAAATAATCCATTCATCAACTTCTGTGTTTTTAGGGTTCCGTACCCAAAGGGTAAAAACGGGATCCTATTACTAAGACTTCGCTGTACGTCTGTTCGTTTGTCTGTCTGTCACAGCGCTGTATCTCATGAACCGTGATAGCTAGACAGTTGAAATTTTCACAGATGATGTATTTCTTTTGCCGCTATAACAACAAATACTAAAAACAGAATAAAATAAATATTCACGGGGCTCCCATACGACAAACGTGATTTTTTTGCCGTTTTTTATACAAAAATTCAAATTCAAAAATTAATTATTTCAATAAAATCACTAGGATCACTTTGAAATGTCTTAGGAACTAGGTGAAGCTACGCCGATTCCACGCGACCAATCCTAGAAGAATCAGGCAACAAACACGGCTTGGGGTCTACCTTTTTTTTAAAGATCCTTTCCTTAATGCTATGTAGAGCTCCAGTGTGGTGCCAATCGAACAAGGTGAAAATAAATGGCGCGGAATCCTTCGTGCGCGAGACTCGCACTTCGCCGGTTTTTGTTTATTTCAATTTTCCACGATAGTGAGTTAGTGATAGAGTTCATCTTAGTCACATCATATTACGATTTATGAACTCCGTCGCGTGAGTGATAATTACTTGAATTTTTGGTTTTTTGTATGAGCTGAGTGGAGTCTACGGATAAGACGGAAAAAGTGATAACGGTTTTATCACTTTTTCCGTCTTATCCGTATCTTTATCTTGAAAACCATCAAACTTAAAAAGAAACTGTCTTTCATTTATGTAGCTACTTAGTATGATTAGATAATCATCACTACATAGTATAAAGCAAAGTCGCTTTCCGCTTCCCGCGTCTGTATGTAATATGTATGTATGTATGTTTGCTTATATCTTTAAAACTACACAACGGATTTTGATGCGGTTTTTTTTTATAAATAGAGTGATTCAAGAGGAAGGTTTATATGTATAATACATGCATAATATAGTAGAGAAACACTGATAATTTTAGAGGTTTCTAATGTGATGTCGTAAATAAACACATTTTTTTGCGCTTACATTGCAAATGCTGGCTGAACCCCACGAGATATATCAAAATAATGTACTACAGTATTGTACACCTTAAAAACGTCTACATAAAAGGCAAAAAAACAAAAAAGCGGGCACGGGTCAGCTAGTACTACATAAATAAAAGACGAATTGTATAAAAATGAACTATTTAGCTATTCATATTTTTGATTAAAAACGAAACTAGTGTTTTGGAAGAGCCAACTTTAGAAAATAAATCTATTGAGAAAAGTTTCACCAATCGTGTTTCTCGGTTGAAGGTAACTGCTTCAAAATTGAGTTGCAAGATTCCACCTTAACAAACATAGTTACATACATACATTGCAAGTTAAATAAAAGCTTGTAAAAAAACATAAATTTCGAGTATCACGATATTTTGCACGACTAGGATTTCAACGTATGACCTTTAGATTGAAAGTCAAGATGCCTTCCACTCAGCCAACACAACTGTAATGATGATAATACTGTGTGGAAGAAGTTAATAAAACTTAAGAACTGACATAAACTCTAACTTATCTACGAATAGAATGCAAACAAAACTATTAAACCGAGACTTAGCTCAATAAAAGGTAAAGTTATGCTAAAAAGCGACGACCGTCATTTTTAACCGAAATAAAACGGAGGAGGTATTCAAATATACGTGTATATTTTTTTATTTTTTTTATGTATGTCCACGCATATATTTTTAGCTGGTGATCAGATTTCGATGTTTTTTAGGGTTCCGTACCCAAAGGGTAAAATCGGAACCCTATTACTAAGACTTCGCTGACCGTGTCTGTTCGTCTGTCTGTCTGTTCGTCCGTCCGTCCGTCTGTCTGTCACAGGGCTGTATCTCATGAACCGTACTAACTAGACAGTTGAAATTTTCACAGATTATGTATTTCGGTTGCTGCTATAACAACAAATACTAAAAACAGAATAAAATAAATATTGAAGGATGATTTTTTTGCCGTTTTTATAGTACGGAACCCTTCGTGCGCGAGTCCGACTAGCACTTGGCCGGTTTTTTTATATTGTGTAGAGAATAGTCCCAAGTTGGTCCATATTCCGTTTTTATTAAAGTAAAATAAATAACATTTTTTTTCTTTGTTTAATTACTGTGTTAGCTGCAATATCCACCGCTTTATTATTACGACCGTATTTTATGAATACGTCTTTTTTAAAACCAAAGGAAAACCTATAAGAAATTAGCGCCAAGTTTCGTCTTATCTAGATGTCTTGTTACACTCGACTATCTAAAGCGAGGAATATGTTTTTTACACGACTTGAATCTCCAAGTACCTACCTAGGACATCTTTTCAGATCTTCAGGCGCTCAGATGCATAATAAGGGTTAGTCAGAGGCACGTTCAAAAATTATATGCTGCTTTTTAAATTTGTGCTGAGGCTCTTTAGTTATTTTTTTTATTGTTTACGTACTTGAGGAGTAGTTTTATAGGCTTGCGACCTGTCATGTATGCTAACTACTGAAAAATGTGCTAAATATAAAGTTTGGACGTGCCTTTGACTAAGCCCTCTAGACATCTTCAAAGATCTGAGCGCCTGGAAATCTGAGAGGATGTCTACCGTACTTGGGGATTACAGTCGTGATCTTATTTTTTTTTCTTTTTATTCATTCTCTTCTCCTTTATGAATCCTAACAAAATCCAAACAAAAACATTAAGATTTTCAACTCGGTGTTCACTTACACTTTATCTCAAAATAAATACAGGTTTTTACAAGGATTCCATATTAAATTTAATTATTGCTGTAGGTAATATTACTAGGATGTTTAAACCAATCGGTGATATGTAAAATGTTAGATTTAATATGGGCTGAGTCTACCCGGATATGACGGAAAAAGTGATAAAACTGCATTATCTTGAAAACCATCAAACTTAAATAGAAACTGTCTATAATTCACTTAGCTAGTATGTTTATCTAACGAATAATATAAAAATGAACTGTTTAGCTATTCATAGTTTTGATTAAAAACGAAACTAGTATTTTGAAGAGCCAACTTTGGAAAATAAATCTATCGAGAAAAGATTCACCAATCGTGTTTCTGTCTATTATTTATCTAGATTAAATCTTTAAGTTATCATTGTTATAAAAAACAAAACTATATGTTTTGTGTAGTCTGATAAACTGTTTCGTTCGTAGTCTACAAGAAACCTTTATAGTTTCGCCATGTATGTCCGTCTGTCAGCAACTTAGCTCAAAGACTATTACTAGAAAGCTGTAATTTGGCATGAATATACATATACATATTAGTAACGCCGATAAAGTGTAAAAATTTTTTTTAGGTAAGTAAATTACCTATTCTACCCTAAAGTGGGGAAAGTTTTTTCGCGTACCCCATGTGGGGTGTCGTTGGATAGGTTTTTAAAAAGTAATGTGGGTTTGTGAAAACTACTTTTCCAGTAAGGGATCCGTTTGTGAAATATTAAGCTTTAAAGTGATAATTTTTGTAAGAGTCGAGTGTAGGGGACACTCGACTCTAACAAAAATAGTACTTATAAAAATGTACTTGGAGAAGTAATAATAAAAAAACTATTATTAACGTTAGTTTACGAAACCCTAAATTGCACGTGGCCCGACACGCACTTGGACGGTTTTTAGGGTTCCTACCCAAAGGGTAAAATCGGAACCCTATTACTAAGACTTCGCTGTCCGTCTGTCTGTCTTTCTGTATGTCTGTCTGTCTGTCCGTCCGTCTGTCTGTCACAGGGCTGTAATCTCATGAACCGTGGTAGCTAGACAGTTAAAATTTTCACAGATTATGCATTTTGGTTGCTGATATAACAACAAATACTAAAAACAGAATAAAATAAATATTTTCCCATACAACAAACGTGATTTTTTTGCCGTTTTTATAGATAACTAGCGACCCGCCCCGGCTTCACACGGGTAGCATGTTATTATACATATAAACCTTCCTCCTGAATCACTCTATCTATTAAAAAAAACCGCATCAAAATCCGTTGTGTAGTTTTAAAGATATAAGCAAACATACATACATACATATTACATACAGACGCGGGAAGCGGAAAGCGACTTTGCTTTATACTATGTAGTGATGGTACAGAACCCTTCGTGCGCGAGTGCGACTCTCACTTGGACGGTTTGTATTTTATTCCAGCGAGCAAAGCAGCGCGCGGTCGCTGTATGTACGAGTAATATCAAGTCGGTAAATCGAATCTTGTGGTTAGTGATATTGAAGTAGCAATCAACTTTACATAACAGGATATTTTTAAATTCTATTTTAATAAAACTAAACAAAAATTTAAAAATGAGAAGACAAATGGATGTGTAAAAATTCACATATCCTATCCTAATAATATTATAAATGCGAAAGTTTGTGAGTTTGTTTGTATGTTTTTCCTCAATCAGGCATCACCGAAAAAACTAATTAAGTTGAAATTTGCTGTAGATGTAAATATAATGCCAGAATAAAACATAGACTACTTTAAAATATGAAAAACATCCCCAAAATGATAAAAAAAACGCAAAAGGGATGATTTTGGTATAGATGGCGCTGGTGTGCAACAAATCTGAAATCACAGATTAAAAACATTCAGTCTTTTCTATTCGATTATTAAAATTTGACAGGACAACGTTTGGCACGGGTCGGCTAGTAATTTATATAGATTAAATCCCTAAGGTGATAAGTGAAATTGTTGACGTTTTGTATGGGCTGAGTCTACCCGGATTAGACGGAAAAAGTGATAAAACTGCATTAACTTGAAATACATCAAATTTAAAAAAAATCGTCTTTAATTTAGGTAGCTAGTATGATTATCTAACGAATTATATAAAAATGAACTGTTTAGCTATTCATAGCTTTGATTAAAAACGAAACTAGTGTTTTTGAAGAGCCAACTTTGGAAAATAAATCTATCGAGAAAAGTTTCACCAATCGTGTTTCTGTCTATAATTTATATAGATCCTTAAGTTATCTTTGTCATCACTACATAGTATAAAGCAAAGTCGCTTTCCGCTTCCCGCGTCTGTATGTATGTATGTTTGCTTATATCTTTAAAACTACACAACGGATTTTGATGCGGTTTTTTTTAATAGATAGAGTGATTTAGGAGGAAGGTTTATATGTATTAAACCCGTGCGAAGCCGAGGCGGGTCGCTAGTAAAAAATAAAACTGCATGTTTTGCGGTTATTGTGAAAAAACTATTCTGCATTCATAGAAAAAATGTATTACTCAATATAAGAAGGGCAGATTGATACATGAAAAATGACTTCTTCTTACTGAATTGATAACCTAAAGCCTGGTAGCCTAAGGTCATGCGTGTTTTTGTCCATAGGCCCTTAAATATAAACATTTTCCCACGTTGTTTAGAAACTAGCGACCCGCCCCGGCTTCGCACGGGTAGCATGTTATTATACATATAAACCTTCTTCCTGAATCACTCTATCTATTAAAAAAAACCGCATCAAAATCCGTTGTGTAGTTTTAAAGATATAAGCAAACATACATACATACAGACGCGGGAAGCGGAAAGCGACTTTGCTTTATACTATGTAGTGAAGCTATTATGAAATATTTTATAAAAACTGTTTGGAGATGGAAACCTCTGTAGAATCAGCTAGTATTATAAACAAAACCGGCCAAGTACGAGTCGGACTCCAAAGGGTTCCGTACTATCTATAAAAACGCAAAAAAACACGTTTGTTGAATGATAGCCTCACTTTTATATATAAATTTTATTCTGCTTTTAGTATTTGTTGTTATAGCGGCAGAAATACATAATCTGTGAAAACTTCAACTGTCTAGCTATCACGGTTCATGAGATACAACCTTGTGACTAGGAAATGCAATCTCGATCTCGCGAGATCTCGTTTTCACGAGATCTCGGCCTTTTTTAGCGAGATTGATCGAAAAATGAGCGAGATCTCGCGAGATTAACGAGATTGCACTTTAGCATAGAAACGTCTTATTCGAAGTGAACTGAACAAGCCTTTCATATGATTTGTGTATTTTGTTAATTTATCCCTAATTTCTACTGGATCTCTGAATAGATATATATATATAGTCTATATAGGTATAATATCTCAGATTAATAGTCAACTCAACTTACTTAGTGAGTTTTATTTCAGTTTTTGACTTGTTGTTGTTTTGTTTTATTATTAAAAGACTTTTGTTTAATTTTAGACAAGAAGACTGGTTAATTATTTCATTTCTTATTTGATTAGATACGTCAAAGATACGTCATTATTAAAATAAATTATAGATAGATGATACGTTAAACTATGTTAAATACATAAAAAGTTTATTGAAAAAATTCGTAAGATAAATGTTTATTTCATAATACCTCTAATTCTTATTATTTTTTTCCTATTTCATTAAAATATTATGATTATTTGCAAGAATAAACACACAAAACTGCCAATCTCGCGAGATCTCGCCAGAGCTCCAATCTCGCGAGATTGCATTCCCTACTTGTGACAGAGACGGAAAGCGAAGTCTTAGTAATAGGGTCCCGTTTTTAGCCTTTGGGTACGGAACCCTAATTATTGTTTCATCATTACATTTTATTAGTTCTTCACACATACAGAGTTCTTTATTATATAATAGCGTCCCTTATCTCTTAAAATATGATTAATTAGGTCACGATTAGAAGCAAGTTTATATATTACTAGCAGTCCGCCCCGGCTCCGCACGGGAGTAACGTATTATAACGATTTTATGGGTATTTTTTTACCCAGGTTACATTATCGAAGTTTAAATAGGAATCCCTATTTTTTTTCAAACAATAAATATGGCCTATGTTACTCAGAGATAATGTAGCATTCTAAAAGTAAACGATTTTTTGAAATATATCCAGTAGTTTTTGTATTTATTCCATACAAATATACAAAACATATTTCCTCATAATAATATTAGTACCTATAGATTATTACACTCATAATAACTTTTGAATGGTATGGAATTTGGGAATGGTATAATTAAAAAAGTAATTTACAGGTACTGATATGGCCTTGAAAATTGAGTGATTTTTTGGATAAGGATTAATACCTTGGTACGAATAATGTGGGCTAGTTTGTACAGGCGGCGTTACCATTGCATATTTTAACATGAAAAAGTAGTTATTGTGACATAACTGTAATAGTTGGACATAATTATGGTATTGCTGACTTATTTGTTAATATTGATGTAATCTTTAAAACTGCAGTTCCTCACTTTGCTCTATTGTCAATAATTTTTGCAGCGAACGCGATATAAGGATTTTTTTGCTATTGATTCACACGTTGGGTTACGTTATCGAAGTTTTCATACGGATCCCTAATAGTTAGACATATGGTATTAATGACTTATTTGTAGATATTGATGTCCTCTTTAAAACTATAGTACATTACTTTGCTCTATTGTCAATAATTTTCGCAGCAAACGCGATATAAAGTTTTTTTTTGGTTTTTGTTTCACACTTTGGGTTACATTTTCGAAGTTTTCATACGGATCCCTAACGTTTTTGAAAATACTATATAGCCTATGTCCATCAGGGATAATGTAGGATTCTAATGGTAAGAGAATTTTTTGAATCGGTTCAGTAGTTTCGGAGCCTATTCGATACAAACAAACAAACAATCAAATCTTTCCTCTTTATAATATTAGTATAGATTATTGAAGTTTTCATACGGATCCCTAATAGTTAGACAAATGGTATTGTTGACTTATTTGTAGATATTGATGTCCTCTTTAAAACTGTAGTACATTACTTTGCTCTATTGTCAATAATTTCCGCAGCATACGCGATATAAAGATTTTCTTGGATTTTTTTATCACACGTTGGGTTACATTATCGAAGTTTTCATACGGATCCCTAATAGTTAGACATATGGTATTGTTGACTTATTTGTGGATATTGATGTTCTCTTTAAAACTGTAGTACATTACTTTGCTCTATTGTCAATAATTTCCGCAGCATACGCGATATAAAGATATTTTTTGGATTTTTTATCACACGTTGGGTTACATTATCGAAGTTTTCATACGGATCCCTAATAGTTAGACATATGGTATTGTTGACTTATTTGTAGATATTGATGTTCTCTTTAAAACTGTAGTACATTACTTTGCTCTATTGTCAATAATTTTCGCAGCAAACGCGATATAAAGTTTTTTTTAGGTTTTTGTTTCACACTTTGGGTGAATCGGTCCCTCCTGGACCTATTCGGACCTATTTCGGAGCCTATTCGATGCAAACAAACAAACAAACAATCAAATCTTTCCTCTTTATAATATTAGTATAGACTAGTGGCTCCGTCCGTGTAGAATCAAAAAACGATTTATGACGACTTTATCGTAAAACATGTAAAATTCTAAAAATCAATTAAATTTTAGAAAAAAGTGTCCTTTATCCTCTCCAAGACTTTAAACTATCTCTATATGAAATATTATCAAAGTCGGCTCAGCGGTTTGGCCGTGATAAGGTCACAGACAGACAGAATTAATTTCGCATTTAGAAGTATATAAGTACCGATAGATATAAAAGTATGCACGCGTAAATATATTATTAAGTTCAATTATCTTTTTGAACCGAGTGGTTGAATATCAGAGTAAAATTGTCTGAAATACTTTTTAATAAATCTTTTTCATTATGTTATTAAAAGTGTTAGTATTAATTTTCGTCCTCAATTTAACTTACATTGAGGGTAAGTATCAAATTTTAATTCTAATTCCAAAAACTATTTATTCATTATTAATACAGTTTTCTAGGTATTGTACAATTGTACTTATAGAAAGAATATTAATAAATCCTTATTCCAAATTCTAAAATAAATATATTTTTTGTTCATAAATTTATATGCGCATCAAAAACACGTGCTTACAACGGTGAAGGAAAACATCGTGAGGCAACCAGTTAGTGTTCTTATAAGCGGCGATGGGCTTGCAACCTGTCACGTATGGAATGCTAACTACTGCAAAATATGGGTATGTGCCAAATATATAATGTTTGGACGTATCCCTGACTACTCCCATTAAACATATTCAAAGGATCTAATGGAGATCAGAGAGGATGTCTGCGGTACTTGGGGATTACAGGATTACTTTATTTCTCGTAAAAAGTAAAGAATAAAAAACCTCCCAAGTGCGAGTCGGACTCGCGCACGAAGGGTTCCGTACCATTATCTATAAAAACGGCAAAAAAACACGTTTGTTGTATGGGAGCCCCACTTAAATATTTACTTTATTCTGTTATTTGTATTTGTTGTTATAGTAACAACAGAAGTACCTACATAAGCTGTGAAAATTTCAACTGTCTAGCTATCACGGTTCATAAGATACAGCAGACAGACTGACGGACAGACAGACAAACAGACATACAGACAGACGGACAGCGAAGTCTTAGTAATAGGGTTCCGTTTTTACCCTTTGGGTACGGAACCCTAATAAAAAATGGTTATTATGGGTTATACCTAAGAGAGAAGAGATAAGACATAAATATAATTGCGGACTATTTCGTGGGCGTTTTTGAGGTGTACAATACTTTAGTACCTACATTTTGATATATCTCGTAGGGTTCAGCCAGCACATGTGTTTATTTACGACATTACATTAGAAACCTCTAAAATTATCAGTGTTTATATTATACATGTATACATAATAACTATTATTAACCTTCCTTTTTAATCCTTCTATCTATTAAAAAACCTTATCAAAATCCGTTGCGTAGTTTTAAAGATCTAAGCATACATAGGACACAGACGACGCGATTTATACTATGTAGTATTATAAATTATACTCAGGTTGCCTGGAAGAAATCGCTTTTTAGCGGTAAGGCCGTCCATTTTACCTACATATTTTGATAAAAAAAATATTGGTATAGGAATACTTACTGGTTTCCTCACGATGTTTTCCTTCACCGTTGTGAGCACGTGTTTTTGATGCGCATATAATTTTTTCCGAACAGAAAAATCCATTTATGCACGGGATTCGAACCCACGACCTTCAGACTGAAAGTCGAGGTACCTCCCACACGGCCAACACGGCTTTCTGGTGTATGCTAAAGTATTGTCTATCTATCTTTATTATAAATCTGCCTAAATCACCTTAGATTTAAATGAAAACATATTGCAGGCATCCCGAGGACTGGATGGCCGGATTATGAGTACCACCATTCCCTTAGAGGGTGGTTAAAGCTACATAAGGAACCCACCGACTACCAAGACGCCAGGGTGACCTGTCACTTAGAAGGTAAGCATGCTCGACTGCCACCGCCATTTTGTGACGGCGTTTAGGTACTTGAAACTGTTAGCGAGTATTTAAATTTTGTTGATGAATGCAGAATCGTTTTTAGGGTTCCGTACCCAAAGGGTAAAAACGGAACCCTATTACTAAGACTTCGCTGTCCGTCTGTCTGTCTGTCCGTCTGTCTGTCTGTCTGTCACAGGGCTGTATCTCATGAACCGTGATAGCTAGACAGTTGAAATTTTCACAGATTATGTATTTCTGTGGCTGCTCTATCAACAAATACTAAAAACAGAATAAAATAAATATTTAAGGGGGGCTCCCATACAACAAACATGATTTTTTTGCCGTTTTTATAGATAATGGTACGGAACCCTTCGTGCGCGAGTCCGACTCGCACTTGGCCGGTTTTTCTTAATAACCGCAAAACATACAGTTTTGTTATTTATGACTATGTCAACGATTGCTCTTTTTCGAAACGACAAAAGAAATACTTCTGAACAAGCCGCATCTCCTATTTTTATAATGTATGTATATGTGAATAAAGATGTACCCATCTTTAATCACTTCGATAAATAATCCTACCGACCGCCCAATTACGACAAACACACGGGGCAACAAGGGCGGCGCGTGATCCGCCTTTGCTTTTCGAATAAATTAATGATATAAATTATGTATAATTACTTATCAAAAACCTATTCTAGTAGAAATCTAGATCTACATATTACCTATATTTAACAATAAATCACAAGTTGATCTTAATAGTAGGTATCAAAGTATTTCGATCATAAATTCTAAAACGTATCATTTTGAAATAATATCTTTATCGTGAAAAGTTTCTGCTATTATGTTTTCAGCTTAATATAATTCTAGGTAGGAACCTGAAGTAATATATTTATAAAAATAGGAGATGTGGCCTGTTCAGAAGTATTTCTTTTTTCGTTTCGATAAAGAGCAATCGTCGACATACAGGGCCTTATAATCAGGATATAATCTAGATAATTTTTAGACAGAAACACGATTAGTAAAACTTTTCTCCATAGATTTATTTTCCAAAGTTGGCTCTTCCAAAACACTAATTTCGTTTTAACTCAAAACTATGAATAGCTAAGCAGTTCATTTTTAGGGTTCCGTACCCAAAGGGTAAAAACGGAACCCTATTACTAAGACGTCGCTGTCCGTCTGTCTGTCCGTCTGTCCGTCTGTCTGTCTGTCACAGGGCTGTATCTCATGAACCATGATAGCTAGACAGTTGAAATTTTCACAGATTATGTATTTCTATTGCTGCTCGAACAACAAATACTAAAAACAGAATAAAATAAATATTTAAGGGGGGCTCCCATACAACTAACTTGATTTTTGCATTCCAGCGCCATCTAGTTTCATTTGATGTTACTACGTATTATAGGTACTTTTTCGGTCTCATGCGACCGCTCGGGGTTTGAGAGGTAATATGAAAGAGGTTTGCGATTCCGCTGGCAGGTGGCGCTATTTTACCACTATCGGTAAAGTAAGTCGGTAAATAGGTGGTACTTCACATGATCGAATAAAAAGTTTGAAATTGAATTATTGAATTCATGAAGTTAGGTAAATAGGTACCTAGGTAGATATTATTAATTTCAAATTAATTTCGAGTTCGAATCCTGGCCGTGCATCAATGGATATTTCTGTTCGAAAAATGTACCTATATGCGCGTTACACGTGTTTATAACAGTGAAGGAAAACATCGTGAGGAAACCTGTTAGTATTCTTGAAAGCGGCGACGGGCTTGCAACCTGTCACGTGTGGAATGCTAACTACGTAGTTAGGTAAATAGGTAGGTTACGAGATATTATGAATTATTTTTTATGTTTCTAGGGTTCCGTATCTAAAGGGTAAAAAACGGGACTACTAAGACACCGCTGTCCGTCTGTCTGTTACCAGGCTGTATCTCGTGAACCGTGATAGCTAGACAGTTGAAATTTTCACAGATGATGTATTTCTCTAAAATCAGCATAAAATAAATATTTAAGTGAGACTCCCGTACAACAAACGTGATTTTTTTGCCGTTTTGATAATAGTACGGAACCCTTCGTGAGCGAGTCCGACTCGCACTTGGCCGGTTTTTATATAATTCGTTAGATAATCATACTAGCCAACTAAATTATAGACAGTTTCTGTTTTAAGTTTGATGGTTTTCAAGATAATGCGGTTTTATCACTTTGTTGGTCCGGGTAAACTCAGCAAATACAATTTTTTTTTCTATCATCCTAACAGAGTACCTTGACATTAGATATGAAGGTTACGAGCGATAGGCTAGTAAGATATTATGTTGATACATATTAGTCTATTTGACTCTATCTTTACTAATATTATAAAGAGGAAAGATTTTATTGTTTGTTTGCATCGAATAGGCTCCGAAACTACTGAACCGATTTAAAAAATTCTTTCACCATTAGAATCCTACATTATCCCTGATGAACATAAGCTATAGAATATTTTCATAAATGTTAGGGATCCGTATGAAAACTTCGATTATGTAACCCAACGTGTGAAAAAAAATCCCAAAAAATCGTATATCGCGTTTTGCGGAAATTATTGACAATAGAGCAAAGTGATGAAATTAAAATTTAAAATTTAAAAATTAGGTGAATTTATCCTTCTGAGAACTTCGATAATGTAACACAAGGTGTAAAAAAATTACCCTTAAAACCCCTAAAAATTAAAATCATTATTAAATCATTAAAAAAATAATAAAATCATTATTACACCCGTGCCGCGCCGGGGCGGATAGACGCTCAAATTCAGATGCTCAACGGCAGATCGGCGATCTGCCGTTGAGCATCTGAATTGTCTCGAAATGTCAGCAATACAAGGAAAAACGTGGTAATTAGCCGTATTTCTATTTAAAACCTTGTACTGATAAAATAAATTACGAATTTTGGTAGAATGCGTATCATTCATTAATCAAAACTGCGTTGCTATGACGACTAAATGTTTTTAGTCTGTGATGTCAGATTTGTTGCACACCAACGCCATGTATATCAAAATCATCCTTTTTGCTTTTTTTATCATTTAGGGGTTGTTTTTCGGATTATAAGTTCCCCCTTTATTTATTCTGATTTTTTATCTACATACTACACCAAATTTCATCGTATCCGTTTTGTTTTTTATTTTTGATTAGGGAACAAACATAGCAGCCTTATCACAAACTTTCGCATTTATAATATTATTAGGATATACTATTATGGATTCCACAGTCGCTAATCACTAAAGAATAATATAAAATGGTTTTTAAAACGGACGGACAGACGGACAGCGGAGTCTTAGGTTTAATAATAGGTCCGATTTACCCCTTGGATACAGAACCCTAAAAAAATATATAATTTTATTTCTTTTTTCAGGTGCATTGATGGCGTCTGAGTGGAACACCGAATTCACGACCGCTTTATTTGAAATATTGTCTAGTTTTAATAATGAGAGCGCCGCCTTGTATTCCGGGGTTAAAGTAACATTCCCTGAAGGAGTCTACAAATATGACAAAGGTAAGGTCTTTCATCATAATCAACATATACGTATACATATACTCGCTCTTTGTAAAAATTTAAAACGAGTGGAATACATAATGTGGATTCAAATTGGTTTAAGTGCAACATTATATTTTTAACATATTTATATTTAATAATAAGAAAACTGTGAATCCTAGGTTACATAAATTAATAAATAAATAAATAAATATAGTAGTTCACTGCTGGCTCTTCTCAATCATCCCTTGCTGGCGACATTTCGGTCGGAGGGCTTTCTAAACTTCGCTTACGTAAACGAGGTCTCCACTCCACTACACGTTTACCTCTACGGTTGTTGGTTCGTCGAAACACATGGCAGGCCTACACACATGCTACTTTAAGTGGGTGATAGACGTACGAGCAAGTACGCGTACTTATGGCTCGCCGACCTTTTTCGCTTGTGTGTCACCGTAAGTACGCGTACTTTAAAACCGCCGCGCAAAATCGTCGGCGATCCAACCGGTCTGAAATCTTGCTCGTAGCTCGTCATGGCTCGAACGTGTGGCAGCATTGCGAGCCGCGAGCCGCCATTTTCAGGCCTCACAGCTCAGTTGGTAGTAACTCTGCCTTCTGCGCTGTAGGTTGTGGGTTCGATCCCCACCCAGGGCAAACATTTGTGTGATGAACATAGATGTTTGTTCTGTGTCTGGGTGTTAATATGTATAATATGTATGTATTTACAAAAAAAAAAAAGTATATAAGTATTCTATCAGTTATCTGGTTCCCATAGTACAAGCTTTGCTTAGTTTGGGGCTAGATGGCGCTGTGTGCAAAGTCCGCCAATATTTATTTATTTATATATTTTTTTATATTTATTTTGTTTCGACTTCGTTACTTTTTTTTAGTTTTTAAAATGTAATACGATATTATTCCTAAATAACACAAAGCTTCTTCAGTCGACGACATCGCAATACAGAGTGAGTAAGCTTCACGTGTGTCACTAACGTCGAGCCGAGCAAGTTCGCGATCTTAAAAACCGCGTACTATAAGTTCGTACGTCTATCACCCACTTTAGTTTGCTAATCCTTTGAGCTATGTCAACCACTAGAGGTGGGTCGTACTTGTGTTTTGACGTAACGTCGACTCTCCACCCAGCACCCCCCCCCTAGAAATACAAAATTAGTTGAAGTAATAAATACTTTAAGTACAAAAATACTTCAAAGTACAAAAATACTTTAAAGTACAAAAATACTTTCATGTACGAAAATGCTTTAAAGTACAAAAATACTTTAAGGTACAAAAATACTTTCAAGTACGAAAATACTTTAAGGTACAAAAATACTTTCAAGTACAAAATACGCGTTCAAACTGTGTCGTCATACCTGGTACGTATTTTTTATGCCTATACCAGGTTTACAAACCTGGTCGAGTAAATACGCACCACCTCTATCGACCACCTTGGTACTTGTCTCCTTATACTTCAACTATCTCTTGATTTTTCGATTGGTCGTAACATTATCGTCGGTTTTATTTTTGAAACGTTTTAGAGTTTGATGCGTTTATTTGTTTCAGGCGAGCCGACTTTGTCGTTTGGTGCTGATTTGAAGGTGCTAGATCGGTGTATAGTCCTCACTGGAAGCGGCTCGTCAGAAGAAGTTGACTGCCAGGAGCATTTTCCTTACGTCTGCTACGCGGCATCGCCATCTTCAGGATGTGAAAAGGATGAGAATCTTGGTAAATGTTTATTTTTCGAATAGAAAAATACATTAATTTTACTTATCACCTAAGTAAAATTTTTGACGTTTTGTATGGGTTATAATAAGTGTAGTGTAGTAATAAATGTTTTTGATGAATGCAGAATCATTTTTTCTCAATAACCGCAAAACATACAGTTTTATTTTTTATGACAAAGATAACTTATATATAATCTCGGATAATATCGGATATAATCTAGATAAATTACAGACAGAAACACGATTGGTGAAACTTTTCTTGATAAATTTATTTTCTAAAGTTGGCTCTTCAAAAACACTGGTTTCGTTTTTAATCAAAACTATGAATAGCTAAACAGTTCATTTTTACATAATTCGTTAGATAATCATACTAGATAAGTAATTTACAGACAGTTTCTTTTTAAATTTGATGGTTTTCAAGATAATGTAGTTTTATCACTTTTTCCGTCTTATCCGGGTAGACTCAGCCCATACAAAAAGTCAAAAATTTCACTTATTACCATAAGACGCTGCCAGTCGACGATTATTTTTGTTCGAAACGAAAAAAGAAATACTTCTGAACAAGCCACATCTCCTATTTTATAATGTATAGTATATGTGAATAAAGATGTACCCATCTTTAATCACTTCGATAAATAATCCTACCGACCGCTGCAATGATGACAAACATACGTCCGCGCGTGGTCCGCCTTACCTTTTTGAATAAATCAATGATATAAATTATGTATAATTACTTATCAAAAATCTATTCTTATATAAATCTAGATCTACATATTACCTATCTTTAACAATAAATCACAAGTTGATTTTAATAGTAGGTATATAAAATATTTCGATCATAAATTCTAAAACGTATCATTTTGAAATAATATTTTTATCGTGAAAAGTTTCTGCTATTATGTTTTCAGCTTAATAGAAATCTAGGTAGGAACCTGAAGTAATATACTTATAAAAATAGGAGATGTATCTTGTTCAGAAGTATTACTTTTTTCGTTCCGAAAAAGAGCAACCGTCGACTGGCAGCCCCTTAATAAATTAATGTTTAGACAATAAACAGCAAAGATACTGCGTTTACAAAGTTTGGTGTCTGTGCCATTAGCCGTTGAGGAGTTCCCTCGTGAGAAGCTAACCATTACCCGTTGAGGAGTTCCCTCGTGAGAAGCTGATCCTGGCTGCATAATCAAGTTGTATTGTCATCAGAACACAACTGCCCAACTTGATAATAATCTAACATGTAAAAGTTGGATTTCGATCCAGATTTCCTCATAACTATAGATTTTAACACGGATGTTTATCACGTAATTACCTTTAATTTATTTTCCCGACGTTTCGGCTATGTTACAATAGCCATGGTCGCGGGCAGACTGGAGAACACGGTGCTACCGTCGAGAAGCGGAGGCAGTTGAAAAAACTACCCTCACTTGGTCTTCAGAAATAGAAATGTCCATGTTCGTATTACGACACACCACACTAACTGTATCTACGCACTGTGATGGTCTGTCACGACGCCCACACATAGTGACCACAGGATTCCAAGAATTATAGAGTCTATAGCCGTCTTTACGATTGAAATTTGAGTACTTCTTGATTTCAATAACTTCCCGAACTATTCTCTTATAATAATGGCGTTCACTAGACATAACTTTTGGGTCATGTAGTTCAATTCAGTGAGACGGTACCGAATCTACTAAGTGCTTTGAGATCGTTGACTTGTTTACCTGGCGATTTTTGACAGCTGCAGATTTCCTCACATAGTTTTGATGACAATGCCGTCAGTATCTTGGGGACGCTTCTAACTGGTAATGGATCAGACGGACCTAAAAAGAGCATCTATGATAATGCTTAATTACTCATGTGGTAAGTTTGTTACAGCTAAACATAATTTGACATGTGCAGGATATAAGTTTGAAAGGGAGACCGGAAACTGCTACAAGTTTCACACTCAAGAAATGAACTGGACTTCGGCTTACAAGGCATGTCGGAAGGAAGGAGCATTCCTCGCTATTGTGAACAGCTATACAGAGTCATGGGTTCTCAAAGGTCTCTTCCCTTCGGGCAATGACTCTATAGCTGCTATTGGCACCTACTATTGGGAACCAGCGAACTCTTGGTGGACCATTAATGGTAAACATTCTATAAATTAAACACATAGCTAACAACGTTATTATAAGTAATCTTCAAAGGTAGGTATTTGTACAAAAAAAAATATTTTTCATCCCACCATCTCGGAAAGAGTATTTTTGCTCTTCAATATCTGAGTGCAAAAGCCGTTTTTATTCTCTAGAGGATAAAGTAAATTGAATTTAGAACATCGTGTTCACTAAGTTTGTGAATTAAAAAAAATCATTAAACCTATTTACTGCTACCTCTATGGTGCCATATCTGTATAGTGCTACAACTTTTTTTTAATTTGTTAAAAACTCAGACTCGGAACCTTCTTGGTATTCTTTTTTCAATTTGCTTTGTACGCGGTTCTTTACGCGGCATTTTTTCACGTCATTATTAAGATTATTCTGTAATACTTACCTGTCATAATGTAGTAGTTAATACCTAAACTGAAATGAAAGTACCTATCTTGTGACTGTAAACGTTTTTTTTTGCATTTAGTCATTTACCCGCTGAAGTGGAATGAAAAGTTACGTGTTGCACTCGAGTGCAAAGATTTTTCACCTCGTGCTCTTTTGATTCCCTCGCTAACGCTCAGGATTCTAATTTTGAATCCTTCGCTTGCTCGGTCATCAAAATTGAACACGCGGTTAAAATGCAACTTTGCACTCTTGTATAACAAATAACTATTTTTTTCTTAAGGGGCTCCCAGTCGCTGATTGCTCTTTTTCGAAACGAAAAAAGAAATACTTCTGAACAAGCCACATCTCCTATTTTTATAAGTATATTACTTCAGGTTCCTACCTAGATTTCTATTAAGCTGAAAACATAATAGCAGAAACTTTTCACGATAAAGATATTATTTCAAAATGATACGTTTTAGAATTTATGATCGAAATATTTTATATACCTACTATTAAAATCAACTTGTGATTTATTGTTAAAGATAGGTAATATGTAGATCTAGATTTCTATTAGAATAGATTTTTGATAAGTAATTATACATAATTTATATCATTAATTTATTCGAAAAGCTAAGGCGGACCACGCGCCGACGTGTGTTTGTCGTCATTGCAGCGGTCGGTAGGATTATTTATCGAAGTGATTAAAGATGGGTACATCTTTATTCACATATACATAGGAGATGTGGCTTGTTCACAAGTATTTCTTTTTTCGTTTCGAACAAAAACAATCGTCGACTGGGAGCGCCTTAATACGACAGGTCTCACGATCGTTTTATAGATTTTCCCCTTAAGTAAGGGGCATCCGCGGATCGCATGTTGTTCCTGTGACCTGTCGCCATTTCATCCATCCCGCATTTATTTTATTCTTTACGTCTCGGTCAAAATCAAAATTAAAAAAAAAATTGTACATATATCAAGTAATATTAGCAATCTTGCTTACTTATATAACGTTGTTAGCTGTGTAACTTACAAAACCCTACATTGCGGTTTAAGATGCATCCTTTATTTTATTTTTCGTCTGCAGGTCAAAGCGCAGAAGATACTGGATACTCCGAATGGTATACGGGTCGCTCCGATCCGGATCCCTATAATTATAGGCACAATAACAGAGACACTCCATCCAATTCGGATGGAAATTATGGGTACATTAACAAAGACACTGGCAATCTCAACGGTCATAACGAGACGATTGAAACACCGTTTATATGTCAAAAGAAGCCTTCGTAAACATTATAAACACTTATTTATATACATCCTACTATCATACTAGTACGTTTCTTATCAGATTTTTTTTGTAAACATTGTAATGTCAAGATATGTCAACGTCAAAGTTTCATTCTAGTAATTCTCAAACGTTTCTCATTTGTGAAAAATATCCGACCTGTAGGTATGTAATATAATTAAATATTATAATATATTTGCGTAAAACTTAAAGAAATCACTACTCTTAGCAACCCAGGGAATAAAATGTAATATAATATAAAATAATTTAATTTAATATAAAATTGTGCAATCCGTAATTTGATGATAGATTGTTGTTTTCCTTATTTTAAAGAATAAGATGTTGTGCAGTAACTATTTAATGATTTATAGAGCTTACTTTTGCATGATTGTTGTTTTATGTTACGTTCACACACGCGCGTTTAAACGTCCATTCATCTAGGCGTGCAGCAAGCCGCGTGTGAACAGGCGATCGGGCCTCGCCATTCAAAGCACCAAGCAATTCAACATTCAACGCGGCGTTCAAATCGAAGCGTGTAAACGAGTGCCGAGTGCCGAGCGCCGATCAAAGCAATTTTTTTAACCGACTTCAAAAAAGGAGGAGGTGTTTTGTTTTTTTACTTATGTGTTGAGTAATGTAATAAAATTATGAGTACCTATAATATAATAATATACACTAAGAAGTCAGAAACATAAAGTCGGTTTTGTTTTAAAGTTTTTGAAACGTAATTAATTAGTATTTATAATATTAGTATAGATTCTGTAAAATAGATAGAGAAATAGAGATTCTATAAAATAATTATTTTATATATTATTATATACCTACCTACCTAAGTACTTATAAGTAGGTAGGTAGGTACATCGCGTATTATTAGTTATAACTAACTAACTACCTATATATCACGTATGGAATGCTAAATAAGTAGGTAGGTACCTACCTACTTGAAAATGAGGGCATATGCCTAATACAATGTTTGGACATGCCTCTGGCTACCCCCTAAGTGCCTGGACATCTGAGAGGATTTCTTCTTAGGGATTGCAGTCATGATCCTAACTATTTCATTTCATTAATTTTTAGCTAATACCAAGTACTAAGTAGGTAGGTAATAATTATTTAAAAATGAAATTAAATACTTAGGATCACGACTTAAATCCAAGTAGGTGGGTTACTAAGTACGGTAGATCTCAGATCCACAAAAAAAATACTAAAGGAGTCAGTCAGAAAAATATCGTGCAATTGATTTTCTACAACTTATAATTTAAACTATCGTGGTTGTTAATCGTTTTAACTAGAAATACGGCTAATTACCACGTTTTCTATTTGTGTTGCTGGTTGTTAGTACAAATAAATGCTTATTTTTATTTTCATGTTTTATTTTTAAGTTAGTAATTTTGGGAATATTCCTAGGAAAAATGAAAATTTGCCGGGCACATTGTTAACATTGGGAATTTTATTATAATAATGTTGTAGTTTTAGTTGAAATTACTATCAGTGATGTAGTAATTTCAACTAAAACAGGTTTATTATGTAGCTTAATAGGAAAAAATAATAAAGGTTAAATATCAAAAAATATTATTTTAGTACAAAAAAGGGTGACAGCGTATTGCGATCCGTCGCCAGGCCAACAGCCGATGCCCCCTGAGCCCCCCCTATAGATGTTTCACATCAAAATACATAGCAAAATAGGTTCACGCGTACTAAGGGAAACAGGGATTCATTTTTATCTATTACTAGCGACCCGCCCCGGCTTCGCACGGGTGCAAAGCTGATTCCTATAAACCTTCCTCCTGAATCACTCAATCTATTAAAAAAAACCGCATCAAAATCCGTTGTGTAGTTTTAAAGATATAAGCATACACGGCCGCGGGAAGCAAAGTTGCTTTATACTATGTAGTGATGTAGAGATACGAGTAATATCGAAATATTCGCCCGTCAGATAGTAATATGCACACTTAGACATATCCCTCGTACACCAATAACAAAAAAAAAATGCAAATAAATATAGGTATATAAACTATAAACGCGTCGAACTAGGAAACTCTTTTATTCGTCGATTGATAAATAAATACACGCAGAGGTCTGTCAAGTAGGTTTTTTATTTTAACAAATATTTTTAATTTATTAGTTTTACAGATTCCATCCTACTCTAAGAACTAAAGTATTTTGATAACTTAAAAAAACTTAGTTTTTTACTCGGGTCTTTATCACGTAATTTGTTATTTATAACCTTTATTTGTTATTTTTCTGCCCGCGACCATGACTTTTGTAACATGGCCGAAACTTTGGGAAAATAAAATAAATTAGAGGTAACACGTGACCCGTGTAAAAACTATAATCTATATCTACTAAGTATGATAGTTTGAAAAATAATTTAAAATAAAAACTTGCCCAAGTAGTCTACCGACAGTTGAACCGACTTAATTATCATTCCGAAACTAAAAACTAAACCGTCTTCATGTTTGATAATCTATGTAAAGGTGTGACCAGACATAGCGCGGCAGTCGCAAACGGTGTTATTGTACGCCAGCGATTGTATGTGGACGGTATTTTATAAAGAATAAAAATCGTACTACGCAAACAGTCTAGTCACGCGGCAAACTTGTGTGCTGCGAATGCCGCGCTATGTCTGGTCACACCAGAATATTCCTCATATTATTTAATTGTAAGTCCAATACAAAATTTTATCCCCTATTTTTTCTCCCTTAACGGTATAATGTTCAAACTTATATGGAACCAAATGGAAAATGGATGGAAAAAAAGAAGTATTTCCTGACAGAGTTTTGAATAACAAAAATTTAAAAAATACATACATGAAAACCTCCTTTGTTAAAAAAAAATGCCATTATTCCAAATCTCCTTAAAAACGTCTACAAAAAAGTCAACGATAGTATTAGAAATGTCTTCATCGGAAATCACAGCGAAGCGGGCACGGGTCAGCTAGTTATATAAAAGAAAGTCATGTTAGTTACACTATTTAACACTCAAGAACGGCTGAACCGATTTAGCTGGAAATTGGTGGGGAGGTAGCTTAGAACCAGGAGACAGACATAGGATACTTTTTAACGGGAATAGGAACAGGAAAGGGAACGGTAACGGGATCGGGAACTTTGCACAACATATTTTGTTCATTATAAAGCGATACGAAAGTTCGCCGGGTTAGCTTGTTTTACATAAAAGTCGGTTTTAGTCGGTTTTTTTTAAAGGAAGTGGTCCTGGTGGTTAGCATCAATCTTCACCACTACTCCATTCACTGCTACCGTCGCTCCATTCACCAGCACTGTCTGTCATCGCCTGGCCCACCTGTGACATAAAAAGTAGTAGTAGCTTAGTATATTATTCTTATAAGCGGCGATGGGCTTGCAACTTGTCACGTATGGAAAGCTAACTACTGCAAAATGTGGGCATGTGCCAAATGTAATGATTGGACGTGCCTCTGACTCCCACTAGACATCTTCAAAGGATCTAAGCGTCTGGAGATCTGAGGGGATGTCTATCGTACTTACGGATAACAGTCGTGATCCTATTTATTTTATTTTATTTTTATTTATTAGTATAGCCCAAAAATAGTTAAAACATATTACGTTTTTTAACACACGAAAAAAGAGAAGGTTCTCATGGACAGGTTTTTTTTTTTGCTTAATTTATGTTATATTTTTTGTTACTTATTTTATGTATATTTCACCGCATTTTGACCGCGCATATCATTTTACTTGATGATTTCCTATTGTATAGAGAATAGACCCAAGTTGACTATTCTCACACAATACAACAAAAAATCATCAATTTCTAATCACCAGGTAAACAGGTACAAACAAAACAACAAAAAATAATACATGTCGAATTGAGAACGTCATCTTATTTCGTTAAGGCCCTGTATGTCGACGATTGCTCTTTTTCGAAACGAAAAAAGAAATACTACTGAACAAACCGCATCTCCTATTTTTATAAATATATTACTTCAGGTTCCTACCTAGATTTCTATTAAGCTGAAAACATAATAGCAGAAACTTTTCACGATAAAGATATTATTTCAAAATGATACGTTTTAGAATTTATAATCGAAATATTTTGATACGTACTATTAAGATCAACTTGTGATCTTGTGTGTTAAAGATAGGTAATATGTAGATCTAGATTTCTATTAGAAAAGTAATTATACATAATTTATTCGAAAAGCAAAGGCGGACCACGCGCCGACGTGTGTTTGTCGTCATTGCAGCGGTCGGTAGGATTATTTATCGAAGTGATTAAAGATGGGTACATCTTTATTCACATCACTACATAGTATAAAGCAAAGTCGCTTTCCGCTTCCCGCGTCTGTATGTAATATGTATGTATGTATGTATGTATGTTTGCTTATATCTTTAAAACTACACAACGGATTTTGATGCGGTTTTTTTTAATAAATAGAGTGATTCAAGAGGAAGGTTTATATGTATAATACATGCATAATATTGTAGAGAAACACTGATAATTTTAGAGGTTTCTAATGTGATGTCGTAAATAAACACATTTTTTGCGCTTACATTGCAAATGCTGGCTGAACCCCACGAGATATATCAGAATAATGTACTACAGTATTGTACACCTTAAAAACGTCTACAAAAAAGTCAACGATGGTATTAGAAATGTCTTACGCACAGCGAAGCGGGCACGGGTCAGCTAGTATACTATACATTATAAAAATAGAGATGTGGCTTGTTCAGAAGTATTTCTTTTTTCGTTTCGAAAAAGAGCAATCGTCGACATACAGGGCCTTAAGCCATTGCTACAACCTTTCTTCGCTCCATTACCGGCTCGCTGACAGCCTGCCGGTCTGTCAGTTCGTACAAACTGAACTCGGAGTCGACAGAGTCCACATCAAGCACTGCCACACGCTCGATAGTCACTTTAATGTTGTCCATCAGCTTTTCTTTGCCTAAAAATAATTTTGATGTTGATAACTCGAATTTGATGATGATTGATAACGATTGATAAGGATTGATGATGAAAAGACAAATAATTTAGATGTTGACGACGATTTAGATGATGATTGACGTTGATTGCTACTGATTGATGTTGAATGATAATGCTTGATGATGATTGATTATGATTGGTAATTGGTCGGTGCGGGTACCTGGCAGGCAATCGCTCGGGCAAGGGCAAATTGACGAAACATCGGGACTCGTGATGCGAATGTTCGCGAACGAATGTTTGAGCACGACTCGTTCGCTGTCGCATCCACATTTACCGCAGGAGGACTTGCGTTGCACAACCTCTTTGGTAGTATATATTCCTAGGGACGATAAAATAATAAAAAAATAAGTTTAACGTAAAATCCTCCTTCGTGCTAGAAATCAGAGCAGCGCTATCACCTGCCACATAATATAACATTGTCAAATAACATTTGATGGCTTAAGGCGCTCCATGTCGACGATTGTTTTTTTTCGAAACGAAAAAATAAATACTTGTGAACAAGCCACATCTCCTATTTTATAATGTATAGTATATGTGAATAAAGATGTACCCATCTTTAATCACTTCGATAAATAATCCTACCGACCGCTGCAATGACGACAAACACACGTCGGAACGTGGTCCGCCTTTGCTTTTCGATTAAATTAATGATATAAATTATGTATAATTACTTATCAAAAATCTATTCTAATAGAAATCTAGATCTACATATTACCTATCTTTAACAATAATTCACAAGTTGATTTTAATAGTAGGTATATAAAATATTTCGATCATAAATTCTAAAACGTATCATTTTGAAATAATATCTTTATCGTGAAAAGTTTCTGCTATTATGTTTTCAGCTTAATAAAAATCTAGGTAGGAACAAAAAGTAATATACTTATAAAAATAGGAGATGTGGCTTGTTCAGAAGTATTTCTTTTTTCGTTTCGAAAAAGAGCAATCAGCGACTGGGAGCCTCTTAACGTAAAATCCTCCTTCGTGCTAGAAATCAGAGCAGCGCTATCACCTGCCACATAATATAACATTGTCAAATAACATTTGATGGCATAGCCAACTCGCTATGCTCGCCCCGGCTTCGCACCACGGTGTTATTTAGATGTTTATGCTATATTACTGTAAAGTTTCATTTTAATCTGTATGGATCACATCGACGAAAGAGACTAACTACCCACAACACAGGATATTCCTAGGGTGGGAGTTAGTGTTCTTACAATAATAAATTGTTTGTTTATCTTTAACTAGCTGCCCCGTGCCCGCTTCGCTGTGCGTAAGACATTTCTAATACCATCGTTGACTTTTTTGTAGACGTTTTTAAGGTGTACAATACTGTAGTGCATTATTTTGATATATCTCGTGGGGTTCAGCCAGCATTTGCAATGTAAGCGCAAAAAAATGTGTTTATTTACGACATCACATTAGAAACCTCTAAAATTATCAGTGTTTCTCTACTATATTATGCATGTATTATACATATAAACCTTCCTCTTGAATCACTCTATCTATTAAAAAAAACCGCATCAAAATCCGTTGTGTAGTTTTAAAGATATAAGCAAACATACATACGCGGGAAGCGGAAAGCGACTTTGCTTTATACTATGTAGTGATAATGTAACATGTAGATAGGTAGATTAACATAACACAAACAATTTTATGTAACTTTTAGTTCCATAAGCTTTGGATACAATAAATGAACTTTTTACTTTTTTACTTTAATCCGTTCAATCGTTTTTGCGTGAAAGAGTAACAAACACACACACACCACAAACTTTCGCATTTATAATATTATTAGGATTAGTAGGATAGTAGGATTTGGATAGGATATAGGTACCTTTACCCCCTTTAGTAAATGACAATGGTATGTCCACACTCTTTTGTCCCGTCATTGTCCTCCTCCTCTTGCCCTGTCCCGCAATTGATGCAAACGCTCTCTTGATCGAGGCCCTAAAAGTAAAAAAGATCTTAAGGCGCTCCCAGTCGACGATTGTTTTTGTTCGAAACGAAAAAATAAATACTTGTGAACAAGCCACATCTCCTATTTTATAATGTATAGTATATGTGAATAAAGATGTACCCATCTTTAATCACTTCGATAAATAATCCTACCGACCGCTGCAATGACGACAAACACACGTCGGCGCGTGGTCCGCCTTAGCTTTTTGAATAAATTAATGATATAAATTATTTATAATTACTTATCAAAAATCTATTCTAATAGAAATCTAGATCTACAGAGTACCTATCTTTAACAATAAATCACAAGTTCATTTTAATAGTAGGTATATAAAATATTTCGATCATAAATTCTAAAACGTAAAATCAGTTTCCGGTACCAGGCCACTAAATGCTGGAACAATTTGCCACCGCCATTGAGAAATACTCTTTCTAAAGCAACTTTTAAAGTAAGATATAAAAAGTTTCTCATGGAGGAACAAATTGGTACCGGCTAGCTCCGAACACAAACTACGCACACAGCATTTCACACACACATGCAGCCACTTTACGCATGCACACACGCGCGCACACATACACACATTCATTCAATCTTACTTTCATACAGTTCACTCACACATTTTACACTCTGTTCTACACACCTTTTTCCCTATCCCCCCCCCCCCCCACTTTTCCCATCCCAAAGGCAACACTGAAAAACAGCGCCTTGTCCTCGGACCAGGCATAAAGGCTGAGTTGTTGCCTATTCAACAAACAGACGTTTTCTGTTAATTTTTTTATATTTTATTTTTTATATTTTATTAAGTTAATGTTTTTTGTTTTTATTATTTACTTTTTATAATTTACTTACTGTATTGTTCAAGGTTTATTGTCTTATGTTTTGTTTGTTGAATAAATGTATTTTCTTTCTTTCTTTCTTTCTTTCTTTTTGAAATGATATCTTTATCGTGAAAAGTTTCTGCTATTATGTTTTCAGCTTAATAGAAATCTAGGTAGGAACCTGAAGTAATATACTTATAAAAATAGGAGATGTGGCTTGTTCAGAAGTATTTCTTTTTTCGTTTCGAAAAAGAGCAATCAGCGACTGGGAGCCCCTTAAATATAATAAACTAGCAGTCCGCCCCGGCATAACACGGTGTAATACTGATTTTATGGGTAAGTTTTTTACACCTTGGGTTACATTATCGAAGTTTTCATACGGATCCCTAATAGTTAGACATATAGTATTATAGACTTTTTTGTAGATATTGATGTTATCTATAAAACTGTAGTGTATTACTTTGCTCTATTGTTAATAATTTCCGCAGCGTAAGCGATATATGGATCTTTTTTGCATTTTTTTTCACATGTTGGGTTACTTTATCTAAGTTTTCATACGGATCCCTAACATTTTTGAAAATATTATATAGCTTATGTTCATCAAGAGAAAGAATTTTTCAAATCGGTCCAGTAGTTTCGGAGCCTATTCGATACAAACAAACAATCAAATCTTTCCTCTTTATAATATTAGTATAGATAAATATCCCCAAACCTTATCACTGAGAATACTTTTTTTTGTAAATACATAGTAACACCCAGGCACAGAACAAACACCCATGTTCATTACACAAATGTTTGTTCTTGGTGAAGTTCAATGAACAGCAGATTGTGCTATGTGGATACAAATAGGTCCCTGTCTCAGCATTGTGCCGCACAGCACCGAACCTAGGGAGTAGGCGAAATGCGGTGCGACGCCGGCTTATAAATAAATAATCAGGCTTACTATAAAAGATCTGATTACTTAAACGACAAAAAAGCCTGGGACTGCTCCAACTCGCTCTATTAATAATAACTATGATTAATTTGGTATTAAAAATTAGGTACAAGGACTTTAAAAATAACACAAACAATGAATTAAATTAAACAAAATTAAATTTAATTTAACGATTCTAAATGATCCAAGTGATTTCAATAAATAAACGCTTTTATTATTTCGATTTTGATTTTTGATCAAAGAAGTGTGGAGAGTGCGGTGAAATTAAATATCTTTATATATAAAAATTAATTGTTGTTCGTTAGTCTCGCTAATACTCGAGAACGGCTGAACGGATTTATCTTATCTTGGTCTTGAAATGTTCGTGGAGGTCTAGGAAAGGTTTAAAAAGTGAGAAAAATTCGAATAATTGCCGGAAAAACCCTAAAAACAGCCCTTTTATTTTTCCCATACAAAAGTTTTCTAACTAAAACGTAGAGTCAATTTGAGCTTTATTAGGTTTGATAATACGGTAATAACGGAACGGGAACGGGAACGGGAACTTAACACAGCATTTGTTAATTCTAAAGCGATACGAAGTTCGCGGGGTCAGCTTGTATAAGTATAAAAATTATGGTAACTGTTCTCACCCGATGCCCTTCTTCTGATCTTCAGGTGGTGACAGTAGTGCGCAATAGCATTTGTCGCTCGGCCCTGAGCCTTCTGTCAGTTTCAAAAGAGACTCCTCGTCGATTTTCTTAATTTGAGCGTAGTTCATGTCTCAAGAACCGGCTATTGAAAATCACTTAATTTAGAAGTCCCGAGAACCGACTATTTAAAATCAACTGGATTTCAGAAGTTCCAAGAACCGACTATTGAAAAACACCTATTTTAGATGTCCCTTTTAGTAAACGTGGTCTTTTTTTAAATGTAATTATCTATGGGTATATAGGGTAACTAAAATTATTGATTTATTTATATTTGAATTTAATATTCGTTAAGAAATTTATGGTAAGGAATAATAAAAGTTTTTTATTATTATTTTAATATGAAGTTTGTTTTTAGTTAGCTTTCGGTAGTTTTAAGTTAGTTTAACTTAGAATACGTATGTGTTAGTCTGTAAGATTTGTATTTCTTACTTTACACCTGTAAAATATTATTTTATGTGTTAATCTTTTTCAACGCAAATTGATTTTACGAGCTGTCTTATTTTTAAGCGATATTTCGTTTGATCGCTTAATATATTTAAAGAGACACAAATCTCTTTTAATCTTTAAAACATATCAAAATTGTCTGTTTTTTTCATAACATCATTTAAGATGCAAGATTCGCTTTTTTGTAAAAAGTATCAGTTTTTAACAGACCTATTTTGACTTAGCTCCTTAATCTTAAGTCGGCCTTTTTGTTGGCGTTGTATATAATAAAAATAAATGAAATAAAAGTATTATAGCATTAAAACAATGAAACCTCAATGAAATATTGCTTCGAAAACTCGGCAAGTAATACTTCTGCGCAAGGAACTGTTTGAATAGCATTATTAAAATCTGCGGTTTAATATTATCAAAAGCGTTTTATAGGTATAAATCCATGTTTCCATTTTAATATTTTGCAATTGTGTTTTTAATTAAACGCTCTTTTGTTTGATATCTGTTTGTTGTACAAGTTGTATTGGATGTAATATTTCGCGATCATTTTGTAGACGGGCATTTTGAAAATCTGAAAATAAAAAACAAATTTATTCGTATTCTATTTTTTATTTTATTTTTATTATTTAAAAAAGTGTTGGCCGGGTGGGAGGTACCACGACTTTCATTTCGAAGGTCGTGGGCGTGCATCAATGGATTTAACTGTTCGAGAAATTTATATGCGCATCAAAACACGTGCTCAAAGCGGTGAAGGAAAAACATCGTGAGGGAACCAGTTCTTATGAGCGGCGAAGGGCTTGCAACCTTTCACGTATGGAATGATAATTACTGCAAAATATGGGCTTGTGCCAAATATAATGTTTGGAACTACCCCCTCTAAACATTTTCTATGATCTTAGCACCTGGAGATCTGAGAGGATGTCTACCGTACTTGGGGATTACAGTCGTGATCCTACATTTTTTCTGTTATTTTTTTTTTTGATTACGAACATTAATCATTGACAAAAGTAATTTCGTTCGTTCGACCGTTCAAACTATAGTCAAAACGATGTAATTTTGATGCGAATATTGTTACGAAATTTCTATTATTTTTATTTCGTTAGGTCCCATTTGTTCTATGGAACCTAACGTAATATAACAATTTGAGAAAATATTGTCCCTATTTGTACTATAGAACTACGTACTTTGCTCCTGTTTTTATTTGTCTGTGAACTAAATTAACACAGAACTAAATGGGAATCGCTTTTTCCCAATTCTTCCATAATGAGACACGTCCAAATGAAGTGGGGTGCTCGGGATTCTCAAGCTGCATGGATATAAGCTGGATAAAATCAGCATTAACTTCTAAACAAAAAAAATCGTAGAACATAAATGGGGGTTCATTCGATGCAGATTGAGATCCCTCAGTACCCAACTTCTGTTGGACGAATTCAAATTCAAATTCAAAAATCATTTATTTCAATAAAATCACAAGGATCACTTTGAAACGTCTTAGGAACTAGGTGAAGCTACGCCGATTCCTCGCGACCAAGCCTAGAAGAATCAGGCAACAAACACGGCCTGGGGTCTACCTTTTTTTTTATCCTTTCCTTAATGCTATGTAGAGCTCCAGTGTGGTGCCAATCGAACAAGGTGAAGGCTCAGACAAGAATAATAATTAAAAGTACCTACTACTCAACGTGGACGTGTCATATACATATCATTTACATATCAACTTCAAGAAGTTTATATATGTACTTAGTTTGTTGTTTAACAATTTGAGACAAAAAGTACAAAATGTTTTATAGTACAAATAGGGACAATATTCTCTCAAATTGTTATATTACGTCATGTTCCATAGAACAAATGGGACCTACCGCCCTGTTGCTTAGCAGTGTAGCAATCTGCGTAGTAGTAACGTAGCGGTTTGTAGCCACATTCGTAGTAGTATCGTAGCAGTGTGAAGCAACTTGTAGCGGTGCGTAGGAATACCGTTGCGTTGGAGTGAGTAGCCACTTTCGTAGCATAATCGTAGCAGTGTGTAGCCACTTTCGTAGCAGTGTGTAGCAAGTTGTAGCAATGCTTAGGAATATCGTAGCAGTGTGTAGCTATTTTTAGAATCATTGTATTTGAATCATAGCAATTTAGGTCAAAGTGAAACTACTCATTAGCCTGCCATATGGCTAGATTGTAGTATTATTAGGGTACACTATTTATATTAATGTACACTAATATTAAAAAAAAAAAAACATTGTTGCAACATGCGTAGAAGCATCGTAGCAGTGTGTAGCCACTTTCGTAGCCTTTAGTTACGTTGCAGAAATACTTTTATGCAGTGTGATAGGTACCTAATAAGCACTTGGGTACACAGTAACATAAAAAATATTGACATCATCATCATTTTCTCCTCCTAATGTGGGGTCGCCACAACATGTTGCGAAAAGATTTGGCTTATGTTGTACAACCGGCTGCCTGCCTGACGGGAACCCTCTTTAGGAAAAGTCAATATTATGTGCTTAATCTTATTATAAATGAAATACAGAGGTATTGCTGACGTTTCGAGACAATTCAGATGCTCTTCATCATGAGCATCGCCCGCCGACGACGATTTTCGCCTTAAAACCAACAACCACTAACAACCACGATTTATAATTTTATGAAAGTAATGAATTTTTTGTCATCCAAATGTAAAATCGTTTAATAAATCGAGTTTACCTTATAGTATGGAGATTATGTTCAGCTATTCTTGAAGGGATGAGAAAATCATGGAAAAATCTGTTGACATATTGATAGTTGACAGAATTTGTTGACATATTGATAGTTTTGTCAATAAAAATAAGTTTTGAAGACATGAAAGAGACGGACTTCGATGCAAAATAATATTATCTGTTTTTAATTTGTACGCCATCTATTGGTACATTTTGGTATCTACATCTCTAACCAAGTTTTCACCAAATGCGCTACTACCCGATAGATGTCACTTTTATGCTGCAGACCAACTAAAATTTAGTTTTTTATAATAATGCCTGGGAAGAATTACCTTGCTACTCGCCAAAAGATAGCGCTACAGAACACACATGAAGTTATAAGCGAGCTATGACGTCTGTCAATGTCAGTCAATCATAACCAGAACAAATTAAAAATCCTCATAAACAAATACAAACCCAAATATTTCCAATGCTTTGTAATTTCACAGCGTTATAATGATGCAGGCAAAGGCAAGGCAATATGGCAAAGATCGGTCAAGATACGATCGCCTTCGTCACTGTATTTTTGATTAGAATAAATTATTGATTGAATTAATTAAATAGATCTGTAAGTGCAATTATTCAAACTGGCATCAAGAAGAATATTATTTGTGGGCTTCCACTCATTTTCTCCAACGATATCGTACAGAACAAGTATAAATAGGTTAGGTTGGATTTGTTATTTTTGTGAATTTGTGCTAAATGTGTAGTTTCTAGTAAATTTGTGTCCTAATGCTTTTATACGTAGACTTTATAGCTACTGTTGATAAACTTTAATTTACTAGTTTCATTTATATTTGTCTTCTAAACAAGGTAAGACGAACCTCATCTAGATATAGTTTATTTTGTTGTTATTTCTTAATACAAAAAGCAATAATTTTAGCTATGTGGTAATTTTTTATGACGCATTATGTTATCGTAAGTTTTCCTTCACAAAGAGCAACATAAGTTATATAAAATATACTTACCTGATCAACTAAAGACTATCCTTATCTCATGGTACTTATTATGACATTTAATTTGTTATGACTAACAAAGCTAAAACCTTGTGGTCTCAATTCTTAAGTATATTGGTGGACATTTCACACATCGCCACCTAGCCCCAAACTAAGCAAGCTTGTGTTATGAGAACCAAATTACTGATGGAATACTTTTTTTTTGTAAATACATACTTATATTGTCTGGGACACAGAACAAACATCCATGTTCATCACATAAATATTCGTCCCGGGTATCAAACCGACTATCTAAAGCACAGAAGACAGAATGACTATCAACTGAGCTGTGAAGCCAGTCATTCTAATGTAATTTTCATTAAAACATGCTCAATATGGTGTAGTATTTTTATAAACCGTGAAGGGTTTAAACCTGTCACATTAAGAATGTTAACTGCAAAATGTGGCTATATGCCAAATAATGTTTAGAATTACCTGTGACTACCTCTTTTAGACATCTTGTGTATATAAAAATAAGGATGTTATTGATGTTTATGATAATGTTTTTCTAATTTTAATTTCATAATAACTACTCTTTTTATTCTTATACTACTAATATATAACAACATATATAATAATAGCTGTATTGTGTATAGGGTTTCTGCTCGAGAATTCTCGACGAGAAGAGACGAGAAGAGACGAGAAAAAAAATCCGTGCCTCGAGAATTTCTCGAAGCACGAGTTTTACGGGGACTCTATTACTAAGACTTCGCTATCCGTCTGTCTGTCCGTCTGTTCGTCTGTCTGTCACAGGGCTCTATCTCATGATGAACTGTGATAGCTAGACAGTTGACATTTTCACAGATGATGTACCTATTTCTGATGCCGCTATAACAACAAATACTAAAAACAGAATAAAATAAATATTTAAGGGGGCTTTCATACAACAAACGTGTTTGCTTGCCGCTTTTAGGGTTCCGTACCCAAAGGGTAAAAACGGGACCCTATTTATAGTTAATGGCACGAAACCCTTCATGCGCGAGGTTTTTATTTTTTTATTTTATTGTTTATAAGGCTTCTTAGCTAATTTTAACTAATGATGAAGCTATTAAAATAATTTTGAACGACTGATGTTAATATTGTTAAATACTCGTATAAACAGATTCACATTTACATTATTATGTCACACTGTTAGTTTAGTTTAGTGTTTAGTGTTCCTAATTCTTATAAAGTAAACGTATTAAGATTTGATTATTAGAAGATTTTTAAGTTTAGTTTATTTTAAGTAAGTGCAGTTGGGGGCAATAACAATACGTTCGTTTCGTCATTATTTTGAGTTTTTCTTCAAATTTTAGCGCCCAAGTTTCCCAAGAATACTTAATAAATTACAGATATGTATTTTCCAGATACCACAATAAACGACACTACAGTATGACAAGTCTATATTCCCCGCGGCACCCTCCCGCCGCGCCGACGCGTGGTGGACCGGGGCCCGGGAGCCCTGGGGCTACGGACACCGTTATGAAGCGATATGACAACATACTCAAGTCGCAAGAGGATAAACGCGAATATAGGTAATAAACTGCACAATGTGGAAGAGTCACAAGAATGTAATGGGATGGGAGAAGCCTTTGGCTCCAGAAAGAACAGAGTATTCGTTTTAATAGCATCATTTTCATGTTGTTCATATGTGCGACTCTGTGAGAGATCTAATCAACTTATTTGAAAGCTTTTTACGTCAATTATCTCTCGTCACATAAATTATTTAAGGCGCTCCCAGTCGACGATTGTTTTTGTTCGAAACGAAAAAAGAAATACTTGTGAACAAGCCACATCTCCTATTTTATAATGTATAGTATATGTGAATAAAGATGTACCCATCTTTAATCACTTCGATAAATAATCCTACCGACCTCTGCAATGACGACAAACACACGTCGGCGCGTGGTCCGCCTTAGCTTTTCGAATAAATTAATGATATAAATTATGTATAATTACTTATCAAAAATCTATTCTAATAGAAATCTAGATCTACATATTACCTATCTTTAACAATAAATCACAAGTTGATTTTAATAGGAGGTATATAAAATATTTCGATCATAAATTCTAAAACGTATCATTTTGAAATAATATCTTTATCGTGAAAAGTTTCTGCTATAATGTTTTCAGCTTAATAGAAATCTAGGTAGGAACCTGAAGTAATATACTTATAAAAATAGTAGATGTGGCTTGTTCAGAAGTATTTCTTTTTTCGTTTCGAAAAAGAGCAATCGTCGACTGGGAGCCCCTTAAGTCGGGGGTTTTTACATTATTTTATCCTTTTTCAATTACATTTTAACTATTGTGGATTATTAATTTTTTTTTTATTTCAGAGGTCTCGTCCTCTCTAATCGTATGAAGGTTCTTCTAGTGAGCGATTCCACAACGGACAAGTCTGCTGCGGCTATAGATGTCAATGTAGGTTAGTACTTGGTTGTTGCATTTTTAGGGTTCCTTACTAAAAGGGTAACAACGGGACCCTATTACTGAGACTCCGCTGTCCATCTGTCTGTCTGTCACCAGGCTGTATTACATGAACCGATAGATAGACAGTTGAAATTTTCATAGATGATGTATTTCTGTTGCCGCTATAACAACAAATACTAACCCATACAACAAAAGTGATTTTGTTGCCGTTTTTTATAGATATGACTCGCACTGGGCTGGTTTTATTTACTGAACCAGGTCCAGACCAGGAGTAAATACACAATACTACAAACGTCATATTATTATCTAATGAATTATATAAAAATTAACTGTTTAGCTATTCATAGTTTTGAGTAAAACTAAATTACTATTTTGGAAGAGCCAACTTTGGCAAATAAATCTATCTAGAAAAGTTTCACCAATCGTGTTTCTGTCTGTAATTTATCTAGATTATATCCATAAGTTATCTTTGTCATAAAAAATTTAGAAAAAACGTTTCTGCATCAAAAAAAATTATTACACGTCTTAAAGTGTAGTGCTGAGACTTACCTTCTGGGTTGGCTTAAAACTGATGGATCCTTCTTTTCCAGGATACCTGAGTGATCCAGAAGAGCTCCCTGGATTAGCGCACTTCTGTGAGCATATGCTGTTTCTTGGAACCAAGAAATACACAGAAGTAAGTAATCCTATTTCCTACTATAAACCTAATCCTTATATCCTAATAATATTATAAATGCGTAAGTTTGTGAGTTTGTATGTATGTTTGTTCCTCAATCAGGCATAAACAACAAAACGGATTAAGTTGAAATTTGCTGTAGATGTAGATATAATGCCCGAATAAATAATAGACTACTTTTAAATATTGAAGACATCTAAAAACTATAAAAAAAACGCAAAAGGGATGATTTCTGTATAGATGGCGCTGCCGTACATAAAATATAACGTCTCTGTGTTGGAAGAATATTTAACACGACCCTTGCCTACATTTAAAAAGTATAAAACAAGTGCATCCAACCGGCGCTCTGTGACGTTTACCGTTCGCTTCGCCATCTTACATCTAGAAGTCTGTTTTACTTTGAACAATACGTTTATTAATTTATTCTGTTTTCGGTGTATTGATTTAATTTCCTCACTCTGACTGAAATCATTCAGCCGTCATATCAACGCATTACTAAGAACGGTATTCTTAATTTATTTTATCAGGACAAGTCTGAAGACAATAATGCGTCTAGAGATCTGAGAGGATGTCTACTGTACTTGGGGATTACAGTCGTGATCCTATATATATAAGTTAATTAATAAAGATATTATTATTATTTATAATAAGTACTAGCTGTCCCGACAGACGTTGTCCTGTCAAATGTCAATAATCTCACAGAAAAAACCACTTTCCGTTTTTCCCGATCTTTACGCCACCCTTATCACTTAGGGGTATGAAAAATAGATTGGTCGATTCTCAGACCTACTCAATATGCTCACAAAATTTCATGAGAATCAGTCAAGCCGTTTTGGAGGAGTACGGTAACTAACATTGTGACATGGAAATTTTATATATTAGAAGATGTATTTACAAAAAAAAAGGTATATAAGTATTCTGTCAGTTATCTGGTTCCCATAGTACAAGCTTCGCTTAGTTTGGGGCTAGGCTGGGGTTTGTGTGTAAAGTCCGCCAAAATTTATTTATTTATTATTTGTTTTTATTTTATAGGAAAACGAATATTCCAAGTTTTTGTCTGAGCACGGCGGCGCCTCGAACGCATCCACATCGTCTGACCACACCAATTACTATTTTGATGTGCTGCCTCAGCATTTGGGGAAGACCTTGGATATGTAAGTGCAAGGAACAGGGACCTTGTTGGCCTAGTGGAAGGCACCTCGACTTTCAAATCAAAGTTTTCGAAATTTTATGCACGAATATTAGGAGGGACGGACGGACAGACACCCTAAAAACAAACATTGTCCCACTACAAAGGGTAAAAACGGGACCCTTTTACTTAGACTTCGCTGTCCGTCTTTCAGTCCGTCTGTCTATCACAAGGCTGTATCTCATGAACAATGATAGCTAGACAGTTGAAATGATCACAGATGATGTATTTCTGTTGCCGCTATAACAACAAATACTAAAAACGGAATAAAATAAATATTTAACTGGGGATCCTATACAACAAACGTGATTTTTTGCCGTTTTTTAGGGTTCCGTACCCAAAGGGTAAAAACGGAACCCTATTACTAAGACTTCGCTGTCCGTCTGTCCGTCTGTCTGTCTGTCTGTCTGTCTGTCTGTCTGTCTGTCTGTCTGTCTGTCTGTCTGTCTGTCCGTCTGTCTGTCACAGGGCTGTATCTCATGAACCGTTATAGCTAGACTGTTGAAATTTTCACAGATTATGTATTTCTGTGGCTGCTCTAACAACAAATACTAAAAACAGAATAAAATAAATATTTAAGGGGGTCTCCCATACAACAAACATGTTTTTTTTGCCGTTTTTATAGATAATGGTACGGAACCCTTCGTGCGCGAGTCCGACTCGCACTTGGCCGGTTTTTATAGATTATAGTACAGAACCCTGGCCTGACTGGCCTCACAGCTCAGTTGGTATTAGCCCTGCCTTCAGCGCTTTCTATATATTCAGCGCTTCTATCTGGTTCCCATAGTACAAGCTTTGCTTAGTTTGGGGCTAGATAACGCTGTGTGAAATATACAACAATATAAAAGTCCGACGCGAGTCGCAATAGGCCGGTTTTTTTAACTTATTGAATATATGGTGTTAGTATGTATTATATGTATGTATTTACAAAAAAAAAATAAGTATATAAGTATTCTATCAGTTATCTAGTTCCCATAGTACAAGCTTTGCTTAGTTTGGGGCTAGATGGCGATGTGTAAAATGTCCACCAATATTTATTTATTTATATTGTTTCAGTTTTGCCCAATTCTTCATAGATCCTCTCTTCACCGAGTCTGCTACCAGCAGAGAGCTCAGTGCTGTGAACTCTGAGCACGAGAAGAACATGTCCTCAGATTCCTGGAGACTGGACCAGCTGAACAAGAGCACGGCTGATCCGAAGCACCCGTACCATAAATTTGGAACCGGTCTGTATTTTTTGGTTTATTTAATACTACTACCGGTGCCTGCTCCGCTGGGGGACAGATAGTTTTACGACTTCATATTAGAAATCTTTAAAATTATCAGTGATTCTCTAATATATTAAGCATGTTATTATACATATAAACCTTCCTCCTGAATCACTCTATCTATAAAAAAAAACCGCATCAAAATTCGTTGTGTAGTTTTAAAGATATAAGCATACATACAGACGCGGGAAGCGGGAAGCGACTTTGCTTTATACTATGTAGTGACTAGCAGTACGCCCCTGCGTCGCACGGGTGTAATAATGATTTTATGACAAATTTTTTTACACCTTGGGTTACATTATCGAAGTTTTATTAAGGATCCCTAATGGTTAGATATATGATAACATAGACTTTTTTGTAGATATTTATGTCCTTTATAAAACTGTAGTACATCACTTTGCTCTATTGTCAATAATTTTTGCAGCAAACGCAATATAAGGATTTTTTTTCACACGTTGGGTTACATTATCGAAGTTTTCATACGGATCTCTACAAAGTGTGTCACGGGTCGGCTAGTAGTATTATAAATGTAAAAGTTTGTATGTTTGTTCCTTACCTAATAGTGTTAATTTGCAGGTAGCAGAGAAACACTGGAGACCATTCCTAAATCGAAGGGAATCGACGTGCGTAAGGAGTTACTTAAGTTTCACAATGAATGGTATTCCTCCAACATCATGACGCTTGTCGTATTGGGGAAAGGTGCGTAATAACACACACACACACACACATACATACATAAACACATAAATACACACACATGACATACACACACACACACTCACACATACATACATAAACAGAACACATAAATACACACACTTGACATACACACACACACATACATACACACACACACATACATAAACACATATACAAATACATACAAACAGACACACACACTTAAGCACATTGATCCTGTTATAAATGCCTACTCGCTCAAACTTTGAAGTTACAAATAAATGTTGTAGTATACGTTACAAAAACTGATTTTAGGTTAATGTTTTGTTCAACAGAATCTTTAGATGAGTTAGAAGCTATGGTAGTCCCCCTCTTCTCGGCAGTGGAAGACGGGGGGGTCACAGCCCCCTCTTGGCCTGAGCCCCCCTTCCCCCCCGAACTGCGTCGCAAGAGGGCCTACACTGCGCCGGTTAAGGACCTGAGATCTCTGTCGATCGATTTCCCTATCCCGGATACAAGGAAGCATTATAAGAGTGGAGTGAGTTTTTATGTTTACAAGCTTTTATTTAACTTGCAATGTATTTATGTAACTATGTTTGTTAAGGTGGAATATTGCAACTCAATTTCGAAGCAGTTATCCCCAACCGATTGAGCTGAAATTTGGCATAATTATGTAACTTCGGTGCCAATGCAATAATATTTTTTCTATAACAAAATCCCAAATGACATGCAAAAGCTATCTATTAGCAAATTTAAAAACTTAATTAAACGTAAACTATGTAAAAAGGCTTACTATAAAATATCTGATTATTTAGACGACAAAAAAGCCTGGGACTGCTCCAACTCGCTGTATCAATAATAATTAAGATTCATTTTGTATTAAAAATAAGTACAAAGACTTAAAAAAATAATAACAAACAATGTACAAACTTAAACTAAATTAAACTTAACTAAATTTGACGATTCTAAATGATCCAAGTGATTTCAATGAATAAACGCTATTTTGATTTTGATTTTTATGGTGACAGTGAGCTGATCTGATGATGGAGTCAGGAGCTGTTCAACAGACACTCACAATGGAACTCCTTAGTAAATACTTTGATTGAGTAAAAACTTTTCTCTTACTACTTGTCAAGTTCCGATGACAATGTTTATAATGTGACAGATGATAGAGCGCTGGTGCTCGATGGTTTAAATGATTTTACATAAGCTTCTCATCTATACTAATATTATAAAGAGGAAAGATTTGATTGTTTGTTTGTTTGCATCGAATAGGCTCCGAAACCACTGAACTGATTTGAAAAATTCTTTCACCATTAAAATCCTACATTATCCTTGATGAACATAGGCTATAGAATATTTTCAAAAATGTTAGGGATCCGTATTAAAACTTCGACAATGTAACCCGATGTGTGAAAAAAAAACCAAAAAAAATCCTCATATCGCTTACGCTGCGGAATCTATTGACAATGGAGCAAAGTAATGTACTAAAGTTTTATAGATATCATCAATATCTACAAAAAAGTCTATAATACCATATGCCTAACTATTAGGGATCCGTATGAAAACTTCAATAATGTAACCCAAGGTGTAAAAAAAATACCCATAAAATTATTATTACACCCGTGCGACGCCGGGGCGGACTGCTAGTTGAAAAATATTTTTCATCAAAAAAACTTATTAAATTTTATTTTAGTTAGCATTCCATACGTGACAGATTGCAAGCCCATCGCCGCTTATAAGAATACTAATATTAGTAGAGTTATATTATTATTTTTTGTCACAGCCAGGTCATTATCTGTCACACCTGTTGGGTCACGAGGGTCCTGGCAGTTTGCTGTCAGCGCTGAAGGCTAAAGGGTGGTGCAATAGGTGAGATGAGTATTTAAATACTAGCTGTCCCGATAGATGATGTCCTGTCTAAATATCAATAGTCACATAGAAAAAGGCACTTTCAGCTTTTTCCGAATTTAACAATTTTTCAGGCAACTTACAATTTTTATTTCATACTAGCAGACAGAAAGATTACAAAATGAGAGGTGGGTTAAAACAATTATGAATTTAAATACATACATATTGGCGGACTTTACACACAACACTATCTAGCCCCAAACTAAGCAAAGCTTGTACTATGGGAATCAGATAACTGATAGAATACTTATATACTTTTTTTTTGTAAATACATACTTATTATACATAGTAACACCCAGACACAGAACAAACATCTATGTTCATCACACAAATGTTTGCCCTGGGTGGGGATCGAACCCACAACCTACAGCGTAGAAGGCAGAGTTACTACCAACTAAGCTGTGAGGCCAGTCACCATCGGGACCCAATACACCATACACCATCGGGTCACAATTGGGACCCAATACATAAAAAACGAAGAAGAGGAAGGCCTGCTAAGCGATGGGATGATAACATCGTGAAAGTAGCAGGCAAAACATGGAGCAGAGCCGCTAGAGATCGGGAAAAATGGAAAGAGCTGGAGGAGGCTTTTACCGCTGAACGCGGTCCTTACACATAATTTTATATACCTATGCATAGATACATATTTAAGTTTATTTTATATTGTGCAAGGAAATAAAAGCTTTTATTATTATTATTATTATTTATACTAGCAGACCCGGCCACGCGTTGCTGTGTCAACAGATATCGCTATCTGTTAGAATCTTTTGGAGCTAACAGATAATTGTGACTAAACAAATAATTTGCAATAAAATAATATTGCGACTATAAATTGAGATGTAAGCTATCCTATCTTTCAAGTTGGATCAAACTGCACACGGTGTGCAAAGATTGATTAAAATCGGTTTAGTAGTTTAGGTGTCCATGACGGACGAATAACGTGACGCGTAATTTATATATATTAAGACAAATCATGTCCTGATAAAATGTATGAAGGTCGGTAACCTTACTAGGTTCAACATTTTTGGTAGAATGTGTATCATTAAATCGTTAGAATTGACTAATGTAAGAATTGTTACACAATACCCAAAAAAATCATCCCATTCGCGATTTTTTTGTAATTTTGGGGAAGTTTTTCGGATTTGAAATATATTATTTCGATTGAATAAAACTATTAATTTGAAATAATAAATTTTAAATCCTCTACCGTGCCGTCCGCCAATGTGCGCAGGCTAGTGTATGTTAAAGTTTTTAAAACATTTACAGTTTAGTGGGAGGCACGAGGATTGGTGCTCGCGGGTTCGGTTTCTTCGGGGTGCAAGTGGACATGACTGAAGATGGGTTGGAACATATCGACGACATCATCGCTCTGGTGTTCCAAGTGAGTTTGAATCGTGTTTTTGTGTTTTTCAACCGAGAATCATGTTTGTGTTTTCGAACCGAGAATCATGTTTGTGTTTTTCAACTGAGAATCATGTTTGTGTTTTTTGGTTTTTTTAGTAAATTAAATAAAATAGGATCACGACTGTAATCCCCAAGTACGGTAGACATTCTCTCAGATCTCCAAGCGCTTTGATCCTTGAAGATATCAAAAGAGGCTTGTCAGAAACATGTCCAAACATAAATATATGGAAAATTATCCTTTTTTTAGTACATAAGCATGCTACGCGAGCAAGGTGCCCAGCGCTGGGTGTGGGAAGAGCAGAAAGATCTGATGGCGATGGAGTTCCGCTTCAAGGATGTACAGGAACCGAAGAGTTTGGTGGTCTCCCACGTGCATATACTTCAGGTATGTATATAAAACATGGGTATATAAGATAATAAATATATATTGGTGGGCATTTTACATAAAAAAAAATATATGTATATATTTATAAAACAGCTGGCAAAAGATAAAGAAAAATAATCAAAATATAATCAAATAAAGATAATCAAAAATATGTTTACAATAAAAAATATTTTCTAAATAACATATAATTATTATATTTACGATAAGAAATATGTTTATATTTATGTATTTATTAATTTATCAAATAAACAGTTTACAAAGTATATGGTTAGTAAGTAGTGTCTTAAAACCTAAGTAAAGTTTGTCTAGACATAAGTTATGATATATGTTCACAATCAAAAATATGTTTACAATAAGAAATATGTTTACAACAATAATTATGTTTACAATAAGAAATGTAAACACTAAGAAATATGTTTACAGGAGTTCCCAATGGAGGATGTTCTGAGTGCGTACTACATTATAACAGAATGGCGCCCTGAGCTGATAGAAGAGCTACTGTCCATGCTCACGCCAGAGAACGTACGCGTTGGCGTAGTGGCCAAGTAAGTGTCCAAATAACTATAGATTTTTACACGGGTCTTTATCACGTAATTACCTGTTATAAAAATAAAGTGGTGGCTCTGGTGTTCCAAGTGAGTTTGAATCGTGTTTTTGTGTTTTTAAACCAAGAATCATGTTTGTGTTTTTCAACCGAGAATCATGTTTGTGTTTTTCAACCGAGAATCGTGTTGTTGGGTTTTTATGGTAAATTAAATGAAATAGGATCACGACTGTAATCCCCAAGCAAGGTAGACATCCGCTCAAAATTAACTAAAATATTGTTATCCCCCATTTTTTGGGGAGGGGGGCGCCATATTTAAAAAATATATAGCACTCCATGTAAATAGTTTGATCGATATAATGGCTCAAAATTCAAAAATCATCTATTTCAATAAAATCACAAGGATCACTTTGAAACGTCTTAGGAGCTAGGTGAAGCTACGCCGATTCCTCGCGACCAAGCCTAAAAGAATCAATCAACAAACACGGCTTGGGGCTTACCTTTTTTTTCAATGATCCTTTCCTTAATGCTATGTAGAGCTCCAGTGTGGTGCTGTAAGAACAAGGTGAAGGCTCAAACAAGAATAATATCGTTGTCGTCATAGTATCCTTGGACAGAACCCCGACAATGTTGACCATCAGTATCTTTTTTATTGCCAGTATTTCTGATTGGTTTGTTTTATTTAATTTCAGATCATTCGAAGAAAAATGTGTACAAACGGAACCGTGGTACGGCACTAAGTATCTTCAGGAGGATATTCCCGAATCGAAAATAAAAGTAAGTACTGAAAATGTTAATTTAATTTGGGTATTGTGCCAAAAGTACGCGGTAGACATCCTCTCAGATCTCCAGACGCTTAGATCCTTTGAAGACATTATACTTGACACATGCCCACATTTTGCAGTAGTTAGCATTCCATACGTGACAGGTTGCAAGCCCATCGCCGCTTACAATACTAACTGGTTTCCTCACGATGTTTTCCTTCACCGTTTTGACCGCACGTGTTTTTGATGCGCATATAAATATTTCAAACAGAAAAATCCATTGATGCACGCCGGGATTACCTGTTAGTATTCTTATAAGCGGCGATGGGCTTGCAACCTGTCACGTATGGAATGCTAACTACTGCAAAATGTGGGCGTGTGCCAAATATAATGTTTGAGCGTGCCTCTGACTACCCCCACTAGACATCTTCAAAGGATCTGAGCGTCTGAAGATCTGAGAGGATGTCTACCGTACTTGGGGATTACAGTCGTGATCCTATTTATTTACTTTTTTTTTGTTTATTTTCAGGAATGGCAATCGGTTGTACCTACCAAGGATCTACATCTACCCCCACCAAACGAGTTCATCCCCTCCAAACTGCAACTGGAGAAGGGGGATGAAACTAGTGAATCATTAGCTCCCACTATAATAAAGGTACCCATAAATTAAAATTATAATAAATATTAATTTAGCAGAAAATTCAATTACATAATTTTAGACAAAATTACAAGGATATTTGGTACATAATCTACTATATAAAAGAAAGTCGGATTTGTTACACTATTTACAACTAAAGAACAGCTGAACCGATTTTGCTCAAATTGGTGTGGAGGTAGTTTAGAGCCAGGAGACGGACATAGGATACTTTTTAACGGGAACAGGAACTGGAACGGGAACTTAACACAGCATTTGTTAATTCTAAAGCGATACGAAGTTCGCCGGGTTAGCTTGTGACTTATAAATAAATTTTATGTCAGTCAGTCAGTAATGCAAGAGTTATTTAAACTAGCTGACAAACGTTATCTTGATAAATTTCAATAATCCTACAGATTTTTATTTTCTGAAAACTTTTTGACTGACTGACCACAACCCCTAAAGGGGCGCAGCGGGGGTTGAAGCCTTTTTGAAAATAACTACAAGTGTATGAAGTCGCGAAAGATTCCATTACTTGTTTGTGAGAACTCGTTTTAATAAAGAATAAATAGAATCACGACTGTAATCCCCAAGTACGGTGTACATCTTCTTAAATACTTTGAGGATGTCTAGTGGGGGTAGTTAGAGGCACGTCCAAACATTACACTTGGCACATGCCCACATTTTTCAGTAGTTAGCATTCCATACGTGACAGGTTGCAAGCCCATCGCCGCTTACAATACTAACTGGTTTCCTCACGATGTTTTCATTCACCGTTGTAAGCGCGTGTTTTGCGATGCGCATATTAATTTTTCGACGGGTTTCGAACCCTCGACCTTCAGATGGAAAGTCGAGGTACCTCCCACTCGGCCAACCCTCGTTTTATAACCACTAATATATGTTTTTATTTTTAGGATACCCCCCTTTTTAGGTTATGGTTTGAGAAAGACAATGAGTTTTCCCTACCCAAAGCAGTTTTGACGTTTGATCTTGTAAGGTAAGCATTTTTCACCGCATTGGTTCTTTTATTGTTCACTAGCCGGCCCGTGACAGACGTTGTTCTGTCAATTTTTAGGGTTCCGTACCCAAAGGGTAAAAACGGGAGCCTATTACTAAGACTCCGCTGTCCGTCTGTCTGTCACAGGGCTGTATCTCATGAACCGTGATAGCTAGACAGTTGAAATTTTCACAGATTATGTATTTCTATTGCTGCTATAACAACAAATACTAAAAACAGAATAAAATAAATATTTAAGGGGCTCCCATACAACAAACATGTTTTTTTGCCGTTTTTATAGATGGAAGGGACCCTTCGTGCGCGAGTCCGACTCGCACTTGGCCGGTTTTTTAATAAACACATATGAAAAAGCTATTACAGACAACTTCCAAATTTTTTACCTACAAACCTTGTACTGATAAAATAAATTAAGAATTTTCGTAGAATGCGTATCATTCATTAGTCAGAACTGCGTTGCTATGACGACTAAATGTTTTTAGTCTGTGATGTCAGATTTGTTGCGCACCAACGCCATCTATACCAAAATCATCCGTATTTTTACTATTTAGGGGTTGTTTTTCGGATTATAAGTTCTCCCTTTATTTATTCTGATTTTTTATCTACATACTACAGCAAGTTTCATCTTAATCCGTTTTGTCGTTTATTTTTGATTAGGGAACAAACATAGCAGCCTTATCACAAACTTTCGCATTTATAATATTATTAGGATTACCTCGACTTTCAATCTGAAGGTCACAAAATTACCCATAATATCATTATTATACCCGTGCGACGCCGGGGCGGACTGCTAGTAATATGTCAGACATTTTCAAAAAAATTGTACATTTCAAACAAATAAATGTCCGACTAATATCAATATTTTTTACGGTATCAGTGTTGAATATTTTTCAATTCGGGCTATCTTTTCTATAAATATGAACTTCCCTCTTCAAGATTTTATAGAAATTAGAGCATAATTACATGTGAATAGTATTTTATAAACATTTTTTTGTTTTGCCACCTTTCACGTTCCATTACAACAGAAATGTCTTTTATACACTCTAATAGTTTTGAATCATCATAAAGTTCTAATGTGTTCTCTGTTAAACTTTTTAACTACCTAACTAATATAATAAATATATTTCTTATTATTTATTCATAATAATATTATTCTACGCGGTGCTTTAGCAATAAAAAACTATATTTTAAATTTGTCCGAGATTCTTAACATGTGAGTCACTCAGAGTATGTCACGGTCAATTTCGTAGCTATTTGTACCATTTCTACTACTCGAAGATCATTTTTGATATCTGGCAACACTTTGCTCAATGCTGTTCTCGCCAAAATCTCCGCAATTTGGATTTAGTGTCAGTTTATTAGAAGTGACGAAACGCCACTGCAATTTGTATAAAATAAAAACATGTGAATCACAGTGCATTTCCAAAGAAAATAAAATTATACTTCATTTTCAATTATTTTCATAGCGTTGTCCTATTAATACAAGTTCTAAGTATGTATCGTATTTATCTCTACTACAAGTTATTCTGATATTTTTGCTTATCGAGGTTATGTTTTTCACAAAAATGCTAAACATGTGAGTCACATTTCATGACTTAAATGATCTATGTGAATATTAAGATACGTTTACACTGTCTGAAAATTTAATAACAAATATATTTTAGTCCGGTGTTATGTTCATAAATGACATTTCACTAATAAATAAGTCAGACATTTACGGTAAATAGATCATTCTGATATTTATTTAAAAACAGTTTGATACCTTATTGCCTTTAAATATAAACGTGTATTAGTTGAAAGTTTCGTATAAAAATGACACCGACCCTTTATTATAACGTCAATCACATTGCCGGTAAGAATTCCTAAATAGAGCAAGATAACTAAGTACCTGTGTTTTAACTATTTCAGTTAAATTAGTAAGGGTTCTTACAGACGTGCGAAACTTCAGCGTCGCCACGCCGCGTTGTCATAGAATAACGAAATAATAATAAATAATAATATTGTCGATGTCATATTTCTTAGTATTTTCTTTTTGATTCTCCCAACTGTTGTTTTGTTTTACTTATTAAATGAAACCACCATAAATCATGATCCGAGCGTGTTGTCCCGGTAGAGTATTAAGTACTAATTATTATTGTCTTATTTTTAGAAAAACAAAAAAACCGTCCAAGTATGAGTTAGACTCGCGCACGAAGGGTTCCTTACTATCCTAATAATATTATAAATGCGAAAGTTTATGATAAGGCTGCTATGTTTGTTCCCTAATCAAAAATAAACGATAAAACGGATTAAGATGAAGTTTGCTGTTGTAGATGTAGATAAAAAAACAATAAATAAAGGGAGGTCTTATATCCAAAAGGCAACCTCTAAATGATAAAAAAACGCAAAAAGGATGATTTTGGTTTAGATGGCGCTGGTGTGCAACAAATCTGACATCACAGACTAAAAACATTTAGTCGTCAGAGCAACGCAGTTTTGACTATTATGAATGATACACATTCTTCCAAAATTCGTAATTTATTTTATCATTACAAGGTTTGTTGGGAAAAAATTGGAAGTTGTCTGAATTTTTTTTTTCTATGCAGGTATTGAAATTTAGGCAGAACAAAGTCTGTCACGGGTCGGGTAGTTATCTATAATACGGCAAAACACGTTTGTTGTATGGAAGCCCTACTTAAATATTTATTTTATTGTGTTTTAATATAGCGGCAACAAAAATACATCATCTGTGAAAATTTGGTTCATGAGATACAGCCCTGTGACAGACGGAAGGACGGACGGACAGATAGACAGACAGACGGACAGCGAAGTCTCAGTAATAGGGTCCCATTTTACCCTTAGGGTACGGAACCCAAAAAAAAAAGTTTTAGAAAATAATTGGCGATGGGCTTGCAATCTGTCACGTATGGAATGCTAATTACTGCAAAATGTGGGCATGTGCCAAATATAATGTTTAGACGTGCCTCTGACTCCCCCACTAGAAAGATATCTTCAAAGGATCTAAGCGCCTGGAAATCTGAAAGTATGTCTTTCGTACTTGGGGATTACAGTCGTGATCCTTTTTATTTATTACTTAGAAGAAACCTTACGGAAATCTTAGCACATGTTTACAAAACAACCACTGATAATAAAACTAAATTGTTTTTAAAGAATATAGGCTACGTCAATTTAAATATATTAAAGACACATAGCGATATAAGTGATGTGAAAATAGACAATTATGAAAATAATGATGAAAAAAATAATTAAAAAAACAAAGAAAGTTAAGAGTAAATAAATAAATAAATAGGGAAAAGTAATAGGAAAAACGTAAACAAGAATACAAGTATGAATGATGTAATCCAAAAAGAGAATAGGAACCCTAATAAAGTCATTAACTTTGAAATTCAAAGAAGTTGTGAAGGAGAATCCAATCCGAAGAAATGAGTGAACTAGCGATAGTGATATCCCATATTTTTGATGCCTGGGAAGACTCTCGCGATGCTTTAGGTATTTTTTGTGATTTATCCAAGGCTTTTGATTGTGTACATCATGATACATTAATCAGGAAACTACACCACTATGGCATAAAGGGTGTCGCTCTAGACCTTCTTACTTAAGTGGCAGAATACAAAGAGTTGACGTAAATGGAAAACGTTCACCGGGGTCAGTAGCAACAATGGGTGTGCCACAAGGATCAATACTAGGACCATTCATGTTCTTAATTTATATAAATGATCTACCCTCTCTTATCAGGGATGATCACGAGATTGTACTGTTTGCTGATGACACCTCACTTTTATTTAAACTGAAGCGATGACATAATAACTTTGACGATGTAAATAATGCAATCTCTAAAGTTGTAAATTGGTTTAATGTCAATAACCTATTATTAAATGAAAACAAAACTAAGTGCATTCGGTTTATACTACCGAATGTTACACAAGTAAATGTTGATATAAAAATCAAAAACGAACATGTAGATCTCGTGGACACCACTATGTTTTTTGGGAATTACTTTAGATAAAAAACTTCAATGGGGCCCACACATACATAAATTGTCGAAGAGACTTAGCTCTGCAGCATACGCAGTCAAAAATATACGTCTTTTTACAGACGCTAGACTAGTCTACTTCAGCTACATTCATATCATTATGTCTTATGGCATATTGTTGTGAGGGAGTGCTGCAGACGTAAACACCATATTTGTGTTGCAGAAGAGAGCTGTTCGAGTAATTTACAACATGGGGCCCAGAGAATCACTGCAAAATAAGTTTAAAGAAATAAATATAATGGCTAGGTACTAGCCAGTACATTTATGAAAATCTAATTTATGTTCGTAAAAATATTAGTTTGTTGAAAAATGCGATAATCATGATGCAAATACTAGAAATAAAGATAAACTCGCTGTTCCCACGACTAGGCTCACTAAAACTAAGAAATCATTTCAAGGGCAATGAGTACGCTTCTATAACAAAATCCCAAATGACATGCAAAAGCTATCTATTAGCAAATTTAAAAACTTAATTAAACGTAAACTATGCAAAAAGGCTTATTATAAAATATCTGATTATTTAGACGACAAAAAAGCCTGGGACTGCTCCAACTCGCTCTATCAATAATAATTAAGATTCATTTTGTATTAAAAATAAGTACAAAGACTTAAAAAAAACACAAACAATGAACAAAATTAAACTTAACTAAATTTGACGATTCTAAATGATCCAAGTGATTTCAATGAATAAACGCTATTTTGATTTAGATTTTTTGATTTTGCAAAGATAATACATATAAATTATCCAGGGATGCAAGAAAAGAGGAAGATTTTTTTTAATATTAAGAAAAGAGCAAATGTACTCGATATACAAAACGAAGTGGAAGAAGAAGTGGAGAAAGCTAATGAGATTATACTTAAATGACAAATACCGAAATAATCTACGCTTCGGAAAGGATATTAAGATGGAAGAAGATAATAAAGAGTTTAAATGGAGATAAATGTGAAGAAGTACTTTGAGGAGGAGCAGCAGAAGAATGGTTTTCATGCTAGAAAAGATTACAAATTTAAAAAAAGAGTAAAAATAAATATAGTTTTGGACACAAACAAACAAAATATATCTCGAATAAATGTTTAATTTGTTTATTCCAACATGTGTCATTAAACCTACATTTTTGCTCCCTGCCGGACATAGTTTCATGTAAACTCTCCTTTACAATAAATGTGACTCACATGTGTATAAAAATACAGGTATGTCACAAAACAGTTTGCTCACGATTTTGAACATGTACATTTTTTTTGAAAATGACTCATATAAGTACGTCGACTTAAGAACCTTCCGTTTTTCTATACATATAATAAAACTGTAGAAGAGTTCAATTCTGTACATTGAATAAAAACTAAAAAAAATACTCCTAGGGGTCTTCATACAAGTAATACAAGCCAAAAAAAAACATTTTGAATTTTTTGTCTGTCTGTCTGTTGTCTGGCTTTCACGCAAAAACTACTGGACGGATTTTGATTAACTTTTTTTGTTATATAGCTATTAGTCCTCGGCAACTTATAGGCTATAATTTTGGAAGATCGGAATACCAGATGTGGAACTATAGCGGTCTGGAGCCATACCATAGCCATACCTATTACCTATCCAAAATAATCACATTTAGAAATGTCTGTCACCCAGCGAAGCGGGCACGGGTCAGCTAGTCACTACATAGTATAAAGCAAAGTCGCTTCCCGCGTCTGTATGTATGTCTGTATGTATGTATGCTTATACCTTTAAAACTACACAGCGGATTTTGATGCGGTTTTTTTTAATAAATAGAGTGATTCAAGAGGAAGGTTTATATGTATAATACATGCATAATATAGTAGAGAAACACTGATAATTTTAGAGGTTTCTAATGTGATGTCGTAAATAAACACATTTTTTTGCGCTTACATTGCAAATGCTGGCTGAACCCCACGAGATATATCAAAATAATGTACTACAGTATTGTACACCTTAAAAACGTCTACAAAAAAGTCCACGATGGTATTAGAAATGTCTTACGCACAGCGAAGCGGGCACGGGTCAGCTAGTCGTTAATAAAAGCTTGTAAAAAACTAATCTCTTCCAGCCCCCTGCCATACTCGGACCCTGTAGCTTGTAATCTGACATCGGTGTGGGTGTTGTTGCTCCGTGACAGCTTGCAGCAGTTCGCTTATGCAGCTGAACTAGCTGGTCTTCGATGGAGCATTGGCAATGCCAAATATGGACTCAGTGTAAGCCATAACCTTTAAGGTGATAAGTGACATTTTTGACGTTTTGTATGGGCTGAGTCTACCCGGATAAGACGGAAAAAGTGATAAAACTGCATTACCTCGAAAACCATCAAATTTAAAAAGAAACTGTCTGTAATTTATTTAGCTAGTATGATTATCTTACCAATTATATAAAAATAAACTGTTTAGCTATTCATAGCTTTGATTAAAAACGAAACTAGTGTTTTTGAAGAGCCAACTTTGGAAAATAAATATATCGAGAAAAGTTTCACCAATCGTGTTTCTGTCTGTAATTTATCTAGATTTATATCTTTAAGTTATCTTTGTCGTGAAAAACAAAACTGTATGTTTTATTACTCGCCTTAAAACAAAAGACAGATGTTTTTGATGAATGCAGAATCGTTTTTTCTCAATAACCACATATAGTTTTTTTTTTATGACAAAGATAACTTAAGGATAATCTAGATGAATTATAGACAGAAACACGATTGGTGAAACTTTTCTCGATAGATTTGATGTTCCAAAGTTAGCTCTTCAAAACTATGAATAGCTAAACAGTTCATTTTAATATAATTCGTTAGATAATCATACTAGCTACATACATATGATACATAATAACACCCAGACACAGAACAAACATTATGTTCATCACACAAATATTTGTCCTGGGTGGGGATCGACCCCACAACCTACAGCGCAGAAGGCAGAGCTTCTACCAACTGAGCTGTGAGGCCAGTCCGCTATTATTATTTAACATGTAATTTCTTCCAGATAACAATAGAAGGGTATGACGATAAGCAGCACGTGCTTCTGGACAAGATAATCGATCATATGGTCAACTTTAAATCGGACCCGCAACGCTTCGAAATTATGAAGGAGAATCACATAAGAGCCATCAAGAACTTCGAAGCTGAACAGCCTTATCAGGTGAGAATCATCAACAATAGGCTATTTGACTACTGACTTCTGTAACACAGGTCTACGTACCTGGCTCAGGAGTCAGCGACTTCATAGGAACTTTGTTACCTCATTTTAATGACAATAAACATTATTATTATTATTGGAACGAAGTTCCTTATCGCGCGTTGTGAAAGGGGGCTAGACGGAAAAAATTCTTACGAAAAGTTGTCACGACACTTTTTTGCTATAGTATATCTATTAATATATGTATATATCTATTAATTGTGTCGAGGTCGAGGTCGAGGTGGAAGTGGAGTTCGAGATGGAGGTGGAGGTCGAGGTCGAGGTCGAGGTGTTATTATTTGACCATAAAAAATCCTAATAATATTATAAATGCGGAAGTTTGTGAGTTTGTATGTATGTTTGTTACTCAATCAGGCCTAAACGACAAAACGGGTTAAGTTGAAATTTGCTGTAGATGTAGATATAATGCCCGAATAAATAATAGACTACTTTGAAATATGAAAAACATCCCAAAAACGATAAAAAACGCAAAAGGGATGATTTCTGTATAGATGGCGCTGGTGTGCAAAAAATCTGACATCACAGACTAAAAACATTCAGTCTTTTCTATTTGATTATTTAAATTTAACAGGACAACGTCTGTCACGGGTCGGCTAGTATTATATAAATTCTGTTAAGCATAAAATAAATGAAATATTGTCAATTTAAATAACCCGCAAAAACGCCTCTTTATGCAAATGGCGTCGCACTATTAAAGTTAAAACAATAATAATAAATACTAGCAGAGCAAAACGCCATGTTGGCCGAGTGGGAGGTACCTCGACTTTCAATCTGAAGGTCGATGGTTCGAATCCCGGCGTGCATCAATAGATTTTTCTGTTTGAAAAATTTATATGCGCATCAAAACGGTGAAGGAAAACATCGTGAGGAAACCAGTTAGTATTGCATGCGGCGATGGGCTTGCAAACTGTCACGTATGGAATGCTAACTACTGCAAAATGCGGGCATGTGCCAAATATAAGTCAGAGGACTACCCCCACTAGATATATTCAAAAGATCTAAGCGTCTGAAGATCTGAGAGGATGTGTACCGTACTTGGGGATTACAGTCGTGATCCTATTTTTTATTAATACACAAGCTGACCCCGCGAACTTCGTATCGCTTTAGAATTAACAAATGTTGTCTTAAGTTCCCGTTCCCGTTACCGTATTATCAAACCTAATAAAGCTCAAATTGACTCTACGTTTTAGTTAGAAAACTTTTGTATGGGAAAAAGAAAAGGGCTGTTTTTAGGGTTTTCCCGGCAATTATTCGAATTTTTCTCACCTTTTAAACCTTCCCTAGACCTCCACGAACATTTCAATACCAAGATAAGATAAATCCGTTCAGCCGTTCTCGAGTTTTAGCGAGACTAACGAACAATTGATTTTTATATATATAAATTCCTTTTTGCAGCATGCTGTGTATCAGCAAGCGTTAAGCTTGTCAGATCTCGTTTGGACACGTTGCCAACTGTTGGACGCAGCCAATGGTGAGTATAAATTCTTAATCCTAATAATATTATTGCATGTTTGTATGTTTGATAGTCAATCAGGCCTAAACGACCAAACTAATTAAGATGAAATTTGCTGTTGTATGTAGATAGAAAATCAGATAACAAAATAGGAGTACTTATAATCCGGAAAACAACTCCTAAATGACAAAAAAACCCGGCTAAGTGCGAGTCGGACTCGCGCACGAAGGGTTCCGTACCATCTATAATAAAACGGCAAAACGTTTGTTGTATGGGAGCCTTACTTAAATATTTAATTTATTCTGTTTTTTACTATATGTTGTTATAGCGGCAACAGAAATACATCATCTGCGAGATGAGATGATGAGATTCATGAGATACAGCCCTGTGACAGACAGACGGATAGCGAAGTCTTAGTAATAGGGTCCCGTTTTTACCCTTTGGGTACGGAACTCTAAAAACGCAAAAGGATGATATTGGTATGGATGGGCTGTGCAAAAAATCTGACATTTCAGACTGAAATCATTCAGTTGTCATAGCAACGCATTCTAACTAAAATTTTGAACCTACTAAGAAGGTGGCTTTTCGTAATTTATTTTATTAGGACAAGGTTTGTGCTGAAGCTCTTTTGTTAATATTTTATTGTTGTACGTACTTGGTTAGTACGTTTAATTATTATTCTTGTTTGAGCCTTCACCTTGTTCGATTGGCACCACAATGGAGCTCTACATAGCATTAAGGAAAGGATCATTGAAGAAAATGATAGGCCCTAAGCCGTGTTTGTTGCCTGATTCTTCTAGGCTTGGTCGCGAGGAATCGGCGTAGCTTCACCTAGCCCCTGATACGTTTCAAAGTGATCTTTGTGATTTTATTAAATAAATGATTTTTGAATTTATTGTAGAGGGGGAAATTGGAAGTTGTCTCAAAACTTTCTATTAAAAACATTATAAATTTCAACTTAAGGCCCTGTATGTCGACGATTGCTCTTTTTCGAAACGAAAAAAGAAATACTTCTGAACAAGCCACATCTCCTATTTTTATAATGTGAATAAAGATGTACCCATCTTTAATCACTTCGATAAATAATCCTACCGACCGCTGCACGTGGTACTGATCCATGGGCGGCGCGTGGTCCGCCTTTGCTTTTCGAATAAATTAATGATATAAACCTATTCTAATAGAAATCTAGATCTACATATTATCTATCTTTAACAATAAATCACAAGTTGATCTTAATAGTAGGTATCCAAATATATCGATCATAAATTCTAAAACGTATCATTTTGAAATAATATCTTTATCATGAAAAGTTTCTGCTATTATGTTTTCAGCTTAATAGAAATCTAGGTAGGAACCTGAAGTAATATATTTATAAAAATAGGAGATGTGGCTTGTTCAGAAGTATTTCTTTTTTCGTTTCGAAAAAGAGGAATCGTCGACATACAGGGCCTTAATACGTTTTGCAGCTCTGATTGAGATACAGACAGACAGAGTAACTTTCGCATTTATAATCCTACAAATCCTACTAATATTATAAATGCGAAAGTTTGTGAGTGGGTGTGTGTGTGTGTGTGTTTGTGTTTGTTACTCTTTCACGCAAAAACTACTGAACGGATTAAAATGAAACATAACAGTGATATCTATAATCTATTATTATATAAAAATCAATGCCACTTTTTGTTGTAATTTTATAACTCAAGAACGGGCTCACCTATCCAAACCAAATGTTTAGGCTTTGTTCAGACTAATTTAGTAGATGGTTTATGTGAAGTTTGCACAAAATCGTTAGACTTTCTATCCAGGTACCGCCCGTGCGAAGCCGGGGCGTATTAGTAAAGATGTCTTGCGTTTTTCCAGAAATAACTCCAAAGCAGTTAGACAAGTTCGCAGCTCGCATGATGAAGACAGTACATATAGAGGCGCTGATGTTTGGCAACCTGACTCGACAGAGGGCGCTGAAAATCGCTAACAGCGTCGAAAGCAAGTAAGGAATTTAAGGGGCTCCCAGTCGCTGATTGCTCTTTTTCGAAACGAAAAAAGAAATACTTCTAAACAAGCCACATCTCCTATTTTTATAAGTATATAGCTTCAGGTTCCTACCTAGATTTCTATTAAGCTGAAAACATAATAACAGAAACTTTTCACGATAAAGATATTATTTCAAAATGATACGTTTTAGAATTTATGATCGAAATATTTTATATACCTACTATTAAAATCAACTTGTGATTTATTGTTAAAGATAGGTAATATGTAGATCTAGATTTCTATTTGAATAGATTTTTGATATGTAATTATACATAATTTATATCATTAATTTATTCGAAAAGCTAAGGCGGACCACGCGCCGACGTGTGTTTGTCGTCATTGCAGCGGTCGGTAGGATTATTTATCGAAGTGATTAAAGATGGGTACATCTTTATTCACATATACTATACATTATAAAATAGGAGATGTGGCTTGTTCACAAGTATTTATTTTTTCGTTTCGAACAAAAACAATCGTCGACTGGGAACGCCTTAATTGTACTTTCTTTTAGCCGCGACTTTGTCTGTGTATATTCAGGAAATCGTTTTTTGACGACATTATCTTGAAACATATAAATTCCTGAATAATCTTAAGATATTTGCCGTGTTGGCCGAGTTGAAGGTACCTCGACTTTCAATCTGAAGGTTCGAAAAGTTTATATGCGCATCAAAAACACGCGCTCAAAACGGTGAAGCAAAACATCGTGAGGAAACCAGTTAGTATTCTTGTAAGTGTGGGCTTGCAACCTGTCACGTATAGAATGCTAACTACTGCAAAATGTGGGCATGTGCCAAATATAATGTTTGGACGTGTCTCTGACTACCCCTAAAGGATCTAAGCGTCTGGAGATCTGAGAGGATGTCTACCGTACATGGGGATTACAGTCGTGATCGGCATTCGCAGGACACAAGTTTGCTGTGCGAACGAACAATAATACCGTTTGAGCACGATTGCCGCGCAATTTTTGGTCACACCTTTAGTTGATTACTAAATTGGTTTTCGATAGCTTGTATATATTTTTTTTTTTTTTTCAGATTACCTAAAGACGCCACACCCTTACTCGCTCAACAACTAATGCTGTTTAGAGAGATCGAAATCGAGGAGGGTAAGTAAAACGCTCCAATCCCAAGGTTGTCTGAAAGAGATCGCTTTTAGCGATAAGACCGCCGATTGTACAGTTTGTTCTAGTATAAGTTTCTTTTGTTTATTTTTTTATTATTAGTGTACAATAAAGCATTTTCATTGATTCATTCAAATCCTAATAATATTATAAATGCGAAAGTTTGTGATAAGGCTGCTATGTTTGTCCCTAATCAAAAATAAACGACAAAAAGGATTAAGATGAAATTTGCTGTATGTAGATGAAAAATCAGAATAAATAAAGGGGGAAATTATATATCCGAAAAACAACCCCTAAATGAAAAAAAACGCAAAAAGGATGTTTTTGGTATAGATCGTTGGTGTGCAACAATCTGACATCACAGACTAAAAACATTTAGTCGTCATAGCAACGCAGTTTTGACAAATGAATGATAAGCATTCTACCAAAATTCGTAATTTATTTTATCAGGACAAGGTTAAAATAGAGAAAAAATTTGAAGTTTCCTAAAAGTGATTTTTTATGCGATTATCAAATTTGGGCAGAACAAAATTTAAATGTTTCACATCTGACAGGCGTCCCGCGACGGCTTAATTTTTTTCTTTCTTTCAGGCGCATGGTACCTCAGAGAAACGCATAATTCCGTCCACAAATCGTCATGCGCGTCGCTCTACTACGCTTGCGGCGTGCGAGCGACGAGATTAAACGTCGCTCTGGAACTACTAGCGCAGACGCTGTCAGAGCCATGCTTCAATATACTCAGGACTAAGGTAATTTTATTTATTTAAGGTGATAAGTGAAATTTTTGTCGTTTTGTATGGGCTGAGTCTACCCGGATAAGACGGAAAAAGTGATAAAACTGCATTATCTTGAAAACCATCAAATTTAAAGTAGCTAGTATGATTATCTAACGAATTATATAAAATGAACTATTTAGCTATTCATAGTTTTGATTAAAAACGAAACTAGTGTTTTGTGAAGAGCTAACTTTGGAAAATAAATCTATCGAGTAAAGTTTCACCAATCGTGTTTCTGTTCTTTTATTAATCTAGATTAAATCCTTAAGTTATCTTTGTCATAAAAAACAAAACTGTATGTTTTGCGGTTATTGAGAAAAAACAATTCTGCATTCATCAAAAACATTTATTACTCGTCTTAATCCTACTAATATTATAAATGCGAAAGTTTGTGAGTGTCTGAGTGGGTGTGTGTGTGTATGTGCGTGTGTGTGTATATGTGTGTGTGTGTTTGTTACTCTTTCACGCAAAATCTACTGAACGGATTAAAATCAAACTTTACAGTGATATAGCTTACTAGCAAACCCGCGACAGACATTGTCCTGTCTAAATTTAGATAATCGCATAGAGTAACGCACGTTGCTATGACGACTGATGTCAGATTTTTGCACACCAGCGCCATCTATACTCAAATCATCCCTTTTGCGTTTTTTTAATCATTTGGTTTGTTTTTCATTTTAAAATAGTCCATGTTTTATTCGGGCATTATATCTACATCTACAGTAAATTTCAACTTAATCCGTTTTGTCGTTGAGGCCTGATTGAGGAACAAACATACAAACAAACTCACAAACTTTCGCATTTTTAATATTATTAGGATAGCTATTTTATTAATTTGTTTTCAGGAACAACTGGGCTACATAGTTTTCAGCGGCGTTCGGCGCTCCAACGGCACACAAGGTGAGAAACTTAATTAAAATCCGTTCATATTAATTTTATTTGTAACTAGCTGTCCCGACAGACGTTGTCCTGTCAAATTCATTTTTAGGGTTCCGTACCCAAAGGGTAAAAACGGGACCCTATTACTAAGACTTCGCTGTCCGTCTGTCTGTCACAGGGCTGTATCTCTTGAACCGTGATAGCTAGACAGTTGAAATTTTCACAGATTATGTATTTCTGTTGCTGCTATAACAACAAATACTAAAAACAATAAAATAAATATTTAAGTGGGGCTCCCATACAACAAACGTGTTTTTTTTGCCGTTTTTATAGATAATGGAACGGAACTCTTCGTGCGCGAGTCCGACTCGCTCTTGACCGGTTTTTATTTTTCCATATGTCTATATACGTCTATAATTTATCTAGATTATTTCCTTAAGAGGCTGCCAGTCGCTGATTGCTCATTTTCGAAACCAAAAATGAAATACTTCTGAACAAGCCACATCTCCTATTTTTATAAGTATATTACTTCAGGTTCCTACCTAGATTTCTATTAAGCTGAAAACATAATAGCAGAAACTTTTCACGATAAAAATATTATTTCAAAATGATACGTTTTAGAATTTATGATCGAAATATTTTATATACCTACTATTAAAATCAACTTGTGATTTATTGTTAAAGATAGGTATTAAGTAGATCTAGATTTCTATTAGAATAGATTTTTGATAAGTAATTATACATAATTTATATCATTAATTTATTCGAAAAGCAAAGGCGGACCACGCGCCGACGTGTGTTTGTCGTCATTGCAGCGGTCGGTAGGATTATTTATCGAAGTGATTAAAGATGGGTACAACTTTATTCACATATACTATACATTATAAAATAGGAGATGTGGCTTGTTCAGAAGTATTTCTTTTTTCGTTTCGGTCAAAAACAATCGTCAACAGGGAGCGCCTTAAGTTATCTTTGTCATAAAAAACAAAACTGTATGTTTTGCAGTTATTGAGAAAAAACGATTCTGCATTCATCAAAAACATTTATTACTCGTCATAAAACATATTTTAATTTTTGTTAGGTCTTCGTGTAATCGTTCAGAGCGATCGGCATCCTGAATACTTGGAGACTAGAATCGAAGCCTTCCTGGAATCGGCACAGGTATTTATATGTACTACTAGCTGACCAGTATTTCAGACGACTGGCTGCTCAAGGCAAAGGACAGAGGAAAATGGGACAAGATGGAGGAGGCCTTCACCCTAAGAGGGGTCCAACTTAAAGATTGACTTGACTAACATTACTAACAACTAGCCTATAAAAAGACCACTAACAATCTCACTAACGACATTTGGATTGTAAAATAAGTGAACAAGTTGGAAATAAAGGGCTTTATTATTATTATTATTATTATTATTTTTACTAGCTGACCCGCAACAGACGTCCTTTTCAAATTTTAATAATCGCATAGAAAAAAAAAACACTTTATACAGATAGAATGAGTATGCATTCGTCAAAACAGATGTCTGATTTTTTGCTCACCACCGCCATCTATACCCTTATCATCCCTGTTTTTATCCTTTTGGGGATGTTTTTCATATTATAACCACCCTATTTATTTTTGCAAGGGTATAATCAACATCTACAGCAAATTTCAACTTAATCCGTTATTTCTTTTAGGCCTGATTGAGATTCAAACATACTAACATCCTCACAAATTTTCGCATTTATAATATTACTAGCCGATGCGTGACGTGACTTTGTAATATTCAAATTTCAATAATCGCATACAAAAAAGCACTCTCATTTCAGGCAAATTAATTTTTTTTTTCCTATAAAATAAATTACGATTTTTGTCATTAGTCAAAACTGCGTTGCTGTGACGATTGAATTATAAATGCAATCCCTCAAGATGTCTAAAGGGGTTAGTCAGAGGCACGAAACATTTGGCACTTGCCCGCATTTTGCTGTAGTTATGGGGTAGTTACTGTAAAATGTGGGCATGTGCCAAATATAATGTTTGGAGGTGCCTCTGACTACCCCCACTAGACATCTTCGAAGGATCTAAGCGTCTGGAGATCTGAGAGGATGTCTACCGTGCTTGGGAATTACAGTCGTATTTATTTTTATTATCCATTTCAGGAGTTCCTCGAAGCGATGACAGAAGATGAGTTTGTGAAGCACAGAGTGGCGCTTGCTGCACAGAAGCTGGAGAAGCCGAAGCGTATGTCCAGCCGCGCTGCCCAGCTGTGGGCTGAGATCACTGCTCAGGTATTTAGTCACTAACATATAGTCAAAGCAAAAAGTATTTAGTTATTTCCCGGCTTGCTGTTGTAAAGTAATTTCTAAATGTTGCATTTCTTATTTATATAAAACATATAGGTTTTAAGATTTTATGTTAATTAATTTGAATAAATACCTACTTATTCATATGCTTCACGCAGTTTATATCCTTTTCCTTTTTTCGCCTGAGATATAGGTTCATCCTAGTTCAGGCATAGTGTAAATTGTTACTTATAATTAGATACTATTCAGTTATGTTAATATTAACACACATAATAATAATAAAGATTTTATTATTATTATTATTATAACCGTTTCTTTTTTCTTTTATTTATTATTTATTTATTTATTTATTTATTTATTTTTTACTTTAATTAACACGGTTGAACACCAATTACATTAATCAAAGATTAACAGAATAACACATTATATATTAATAACACATTAACAGAAACGAAAAAATAATAATAATAATAATAATAATTGTAACAATAATAATAAGTTAGAATAATCAATTTTGTACAATGTCAACACTCAGCAATAATAATAATAATAAAATAATAAGGAAAAAAAAAGGAAAATAAAATAAAATAAAAAAAGAATAATAACAAGCAAATAGAAATGTCAAAAGTAGTAACACAAAATTAGGAAGAACGCTCACAAAAACGCATACAGTCAGTCAATATTTTTGCCCAGCAGTCAGCGAACAAGTCACAGTCAGGGTTAGAGTTCAGGAGAGCGTTGAGCGCAGCAAGAACACGCGGAATAGGTGAACCTGCTCGTGCCACCGTACGGGACGACGGCACGGCAAACAACTTGTGCTTCCGAAACCGGCAATAATTGTTTGGGACGTAGAATCGACACAACACGTCCGTCAAGTCCAAGGCGTCAATTTTATTGTGCAATACTTTGCAGACCGTGGTCATTTGGTCGTAAGCACGCCTTACCTCCAATGAGTTATACCCCAAGCAACCCAATAGAAACTTAGTGGGGTAAAGAAACGGGTAGTATCCATAGCAGCGCCTGTATAGGAACCGTAGGAATGCTTTTTCTTTTGAGGTACGGAGCCATAATAAATATCTGAGTTAGTTTGTTTTCTAAACTATTATTTTTACAGATGTACAATTTTGACCGACAACGCGTTGAAGTAGACCAACTGAACACAATCACTAAAGAGGAACTGCTGGAATTTTACAAGGTAAAAAAACTTGAGAGGTGTCAAGGGACACCCGGATGGAACGAAGTTCTCACAAAATAACGTGGGACAAGGGAAGGAGAATCAACTTTGACTTCGACCTCGACCTCGACCTCGACCTCATAATATACATATATACCTCACAATTAATAGATATACATATATATTAATAGATATACTATAGCAAAAAAGTGTCGTGACAGCTTTTCGTGACAACTTTTCGTGACAACTTTTGTGACAACTTTTCGTAAGAATTTTTTCCGTCTAGCCCCCTTTCACAACGCGCGATAAGGAACTTCGTTCCAATAAATAAATAATGGCCGTGTTGGCCGAGTGGGAGGTACCTCGACTTTCAATCTGAAGGTCGTGGTTCCGAATCCCGGTGTGCATCAATGGATTTTTCTGTTCGAAAAATTTATATGCGTTTTTTAAAACGGTGAAGGAAAACATTAGTATCCTTATAAGCGGCTATGAGCTTGCAATCTGTCACGTATGGAATGCTAACTACTGCAAAATGTGGGCATGTGCCAAAAATAATGTTTGGACGTGCCTCTGAATACCACTAGACATTTCAAAGGATCTAAGCATCTGGAGATCTGAGAGGATGTCTACCGTACTTGGGGATTACAGTCGTGATCCTATTTATTTATAAACAATATACTTTGTTTACAGAAATATATAAGCGCATCGTCGGCAGAGAGAAGAAAACTGTCTGTGTACATTATATCGACAGCAAAAGGTGGCGCGGGCGAGCAAAGCGAGGGAGACGCTAAAGACGAGCGCAGCGAGACCGCGCCAAGCGAGAAACAGGTCAGTATTATAGAAATACTCTATGGAAACGTGCATTGTGTTGTGTGAAGTCATGAACAACCCCTTTTGTAGCTTAGGGGTCTTTTTAGGGTTCCGTACACGTAAAACGGGACCCTATTACTAAGACTCCGCTGTCTGTTTGTCACAAGGCTGTATCTCATGAACCGTGATAGCTAGACAGTTGAAATTTTCACAGATTATGTATTTCTGTTGATGCTATAACAACAAATACTATAAACAAAATAAAATACATATTTAAGTGGGGCTACCCATACAATAAACGTGATTTTTTGGCCGTTTTTTTATAGATAACGGTACGGAACCCTTCGTGCGCGAGACCAACTCGACGACTCGCACTTGGCCGGTTTTTTTTATTGGTCGAAACATAAACAGCACTTTTTATTTTTTTAATTTTTTAAACGATATATATTTTTTCTTTTTTTCAGGCTGTGAAAATAACAGATTTAGTGGAATTCAAATCTCGAAGACACTTATATCCGCACCCGCCTCCGTTCGTGAATATACCTCGCAAGGGAGCACACTGCAAGCTATAATATATATTATAGCCAGTCTCAAGCACAATCTTGACTTAACTATGGATTTTTACACGGGTCTTTATCACGTAATTACTATAATTAACTAAATAACAAATCTATCTATATATATGTATAATTGAAAATGAATTCCTATTTCCTTTGATCATTGCATCACGCGTAAACGGCTGGACCGATTTTACTAATTCTCTAATGAAAGAAAAAATTCAAAAAGTTTCGCAGAAAATTCTGAAATTCGAGATTTTTTTTCTTTGGGATTATTGAATTTGACATGACAACGTCTCAGCGACAACGGGTCAGCTAGTTAAAGATAATTACGTGATATAAGCGGCGACGGGCTTGCAACCTGTCACGTATGTAAAAATGTGTGTATTGTGCCAAACGTAATGTTTGGTCGTGCCTCTGACTGCCCCCTTTAGACATCCTCAAGGATCTAAGCGCCTTGAGATCTGAGAGGATGTCTACCGTACTAGGGGATTACAGTCGTGATTTAATTCATTTCGTGATAAAGACCCGCATAAAAATCTATAGTTATCACGAAAGTTTAAAAAATAATCTTTACTACCTTTAGCCCCTTTAGGGGTATAGCTTTTTGTTCTAATGTTGACATATCTTGCTTCCGCCCTCTTGGTAAATAGGGTGTCTTAAAACTCATCGATAATCTTGAAAAGTTATACTAGTTATGTAAAAAATCCTAATAATATTATAAATGCGAAGTTTATAAAAAAACGAAAATAAACGACAAAACGGATTAATATGAAATTTGCTGTATGTCGATAAAAAAATCAGAATAAATAATGGGGGAACTTATAATTCGAAAAACAAATAAATGATAAAAAAAACGCAAAAAGGATGATTTTGGTATAGATGGCGTTAGTGTGCAACAAATCTGACATCACAGACTTTAGTCGTCATAGCAGTTTTGACTAATGAATGATACGCATTCTACCAAAATTCGTAATTTATTTTATCAGTACAAGGTTTGTAAGAAAAAATTAGAAGCTGCCTGAAATTGCTTTCTCCTGTGATTATTACAAAAAAAATTGACAGAACAACGTTTGTCACGGGTCGGCTAGTCTATATATATAAAAAAATCAATTGCTGTTCGTTAGTCTCGCTAAAACTCGAGAACGGCTGAACGGATTTATCTTATCTTAGTCTTGAAATGTTCGTGGAGGTCTAGGGAAGGTTTAAAAGGTGAGAAAAATTCGAATAATTGTCGGGAAAACCCTAAAAACAGCCCTTTCTTTTTCCCATACAAAAGTTTTCTAACTAAAACTTTATTTGGTTAATTAATTTGAGCTTAATTAGGTTTGATAATACGGTAACGGGAACGGGAACAGAAACTTAAGACAACATTTCTAATTCTAAAGCGATACGAAGTTCGCGGGGTCAGCTTGTTAGAAATAAAATCTTGATATTTTATTAGAATAAGTATTTGTTTTTAATTGAATTGAAATTCAGTATAAATTATTATATTTTAGTGTATGATCATCATACACTAAAATATACTATGATCATACTATGATGCACATTACTCAAAAACTTGTCTCGCCCGGTATCAGGATTTTCGTTGGAGTTTTGGGACATCATGTATAGCTAGCTCTATCTCATTAATGCGGGTCGGTCTTAAATGTGTGCGTGTCGATAAGACATTGTGTGTATGTGTAAGGTCGGATACGTTCAGTAACAGTATGTATTTACAAAAAATAAAGTATATAAGTATTCTATCAGTTATCTGGCTCTCATTGTACAAGCTTTGCTTAGTTCGGGCTAGATGGCGCTGCCTGTAAAGTTCGCAAATATATATTTATCACGCACACATAAACGCGTGTCTATAAACATTACAACTACAAGTACTGCTTGCTCGACTTCGTGAGATAGAGTATCCATATCTAGATAAAAAGAAGGCTATTTGCTACTCCAATATCCTAATAATATTATAAATGCGAATGTTTAGTAGGATGTTTGTATGTTTGAAATATAATCAGACCTAAACGACAAATTTAAGATGAAATTTGCTGTAGATGTAGATATAATGCCCGATTAAAAAATAGACTGCTTTGAAATACGAAAAACATCCTCAAAATGATAAAAAAAAAACGCAAAAAGGATGATTTTGGTATAGATGGCGCTGTTGTGCGAAAAATCTGACATCGGTGTTCACATCAGTTGTCATAGCAACGTGCGTTACTCTATGCGATTATTTAAATTTGAACAGGACGTCTTCCACGGGTCGGCTAGTCGACTATATTCCAAGTTTCATCCAAATCTCAAGTTCAGTCGTGATGGAGGCACAAACATCCTAACAAACTTTCGGATTTATAATATTAGTAGCATTTACGCTGTAGGTACTTTAGGCATGCAATACAAACGTATTCTTCTCTTTCTTCAGCAGCAGTTAGCGTTACATATGATGTTTCTAATCTATTGATTAATTCGATTTTCGCTTAAATATTATGTCACGATCAATCTACATGCCAATTGTAATGTTTGGACGTACTGACTAACCCCTTTAGATATAATCAAAGATCTGAGCGCCTGGAGATCTGAGAGGATGTCTACCGTACTTGGGGATTACAGTCGTGATCCTATTTGATTCCTATCTAAAAAAAAAAAAAGTATACAGGGTGTCCAAGAACCTGGCGTCCAACTGGATTCCCACGATGCCCCAAGTTCTAACAGTACTCAGAAAAATATTTTAAAAAATCCACCCCATGTACTTACAGAATTATACTGATTTCAAAAAAAAAGGGGAAATGAGCACCCTGTGACATACTTTTGAATGCTGTGACTGCTAATGCTGATAATTTCGATATTTCTTGGAGGTTTTGTAATCTAGGGTATTGCTGTGTCTAAATAGAATGTAAAAATAAAGTACTTATTGTACCATTTTAAAATAAAATATTATTTTAACTAAAGGTGATATGGAAAATTATTGAATTTCGCAACTTTGACCGACTGTAGTGTAAAAAAAATGTACCAAAATAGTATGGCAAGTGACGTCAAATTTTGACGCGTTTATTCCTCTTTTTAAAAAGGTATAATACTTACACATTAATTTGAAAAAAAAAATTTTGATAATATTTTTACTCAACAACCCAATTTTTACGAAGTGCCTACCTACTAACGGTAACTGTCGGACCCTTTCTTATCTTAGAAACTGTTATGTTACTACTATTATTTACTTCGGTTCCAAGAGTGAGCAAGAAGGAAATACACACAGGTAGATGGGTTCCCAGTAGAATAAAAGCAAAGAATGTTAGTTTAAAGATATTTTATTACAATAAATGTTCAAAATGTTGACCACCCGCGGCAATACAAGCTCTCACTCTCCTTAAAAAGGACCGCTTTATGTTTCGCGAGTAACTTTTTTGACGTATCACCTGCACTGCTTGTGTTATCTTCTCACGAAGGTCAGCGATGTCATTAATGGGCTTCGCATAAACGAGCTCCTTCATAGTTCCCCAGAAAAAAAAATCCAGCGGATTTAAGTCAAATATCGAAATTATCAGCATTAGCAGTCACAGCATTCAAAAGTATGTCACAGGGTGCTCATTTCCCCTTTTTTTTTGAAATCAGTATAATTCTGTAAGTACATGGGGTGGATTTTTTAAAATATTTTTCTGAGTACTGTTAGAACTTGGGGCATCGTGGGAATCCAGTTGGACGCCAGGTTCTTGGACACCCTGTATATTTTATGGAATGTTAAATATATTTGTGGGCATCTGCCAAATGTTTGGACGTGCCTCTGACTAACCCATTTAGACATAACCAAGGATCTGAGCGCCTGGCGATCTGAGAGGATGTCTACCGTACTTGGTGATTACAGTCGTGATCGTATTTATTTATGACATTTCTATATTTCATGTTAATACAAAAATATTGTATAAATTTTATGGCATGTTAAATATATTTCAACGTAGCGATTCTGTTGTGTCCACCCTAAAATATCGCTCTTATTCCTTTACGTTAAAGTCTAAATTAGCGTAACATCAAACTGACAGTTCCTAAACAGAGTTATAAATAAATTTCCAATTTTCGTAATCGATTTATAAACGAATTAATAAATAAATTTCCAATTTTCGTAACGATTTATAGACTAAGATGACGCGAAATAAAATAGAGAAATGACTTAAATATCCTAAGTTTTAGGACTGTCATTTTGAGGTTACGCTAATTTAGACTCCAATGTAATGAAATAAGAGAGTTAGTTTTTAGGAATTTGACTTTTAGCGTTGACACAACAGAATCACATATCAGGTTAATGAAAAATATTGTGTATATTTTATAGAATGCCATTTATTTTATTTAACTGTTGTAGGTTGTTTAAGGATACGAAAATATAAAAGATAATATATAAGGTTTGTTTCATTTAACTAGCTGTCCCGACAGACAATAATCCCACTAAAAATAGCACACCAAAGGGTAAAATCATCGGAACCCTATTACTAAGACTTCGCTGTCCGTCTGTCTGTCACAGGGCATGAACCGTGATAGCTAGACAGTTGAAATTTTCACAGATGATGTATTTCTGTTACTGCTATAACAACAAATACTAAAAACAGAATAAAATAAATATTTAAGTGGGGCTCCCATACAACAAACGTGTATTTTTGCCGTTTTTTTTAAGATAATGGTACGGGACCATTCATGCGCGAGTCCGACTCGCAATTGGCCGGTATTTTTACATTTAGGGGTATATACCCTACGCCCTACCCTGCCCCTAAAAATACCCTACCCTACTCCTACCCCTAAAAAATACCCTACGACCTATTCTCATACCTACCGAAAAATAATAAGAACATAGTTCCAACATGATTTTGGTGCAAAGCAGATAAAACACTAAAATTTGTAACAGTCATTTTATTTACAAAACAAATGCAATACATACTAACTAAAATAATATCCCGGCTACTAAAACTCTTTTCCAGACTGACTAAAATTTAGTAAAATAAAATGGATCTTATTCCGTCTTGTTAAAGTCTACATTAGTCTTATCTCAAAGTTACAGTTCTAAAACTTAAGTAAGCTTTGACTAAATATAAGAATTTTTTATGTGATTAATTTAGAATGAACCTAAATTTTGTCTACATGTAAATTGGTGTTGAGTAATGATCCTAAGTTTTAGAACTGTCACTCTGTCAATTTAGTCTATAACGTGAACAGAATAGAATCGTTCATATTTTACTAAATGTTATTTAGTTTGTCGAATCAATGGTAGCAATTTTATTATCATAACAAATCGACTAAAATTTCGTAAAATATGATCGTTTTTATTCCTATAACATTATAAGTCTAAATTAGCATAACCATAAGTTTTAGAACTGTCATTTTTAGGTTACGCTAATTTGAACATCAGATCATAAGATCTACCATATTTTAGGAATGCTTAGTCAGTTTGTTACAACAACAGAATGCCACCACTAGGTCCTAAATAAATGTATTTTCTTCCTTCCTTTATTTCTTTATCATTACTTAAATATTTACCAAAAAACCCGCGCTGTAGGTTTTTCGACTAACATTGTATGGTTTTCGAAGATTTTCTTGCCGAATTGTACTCTAAAATGATCCCGATTGAGATATTCGCCATCATCGATCTCTCTAATCAATCTCTTCACTTTATCCTTCGTCTGGTCGATGAAGCAAGCGGCGAGTTTCATTTCTAACTCCGCGTTTCTAACGCCAATGCAATATGATCTGAAAAACATACAAACAAAATATTGAAATTGTTATCGCCATACTTTTCTTCTGCTTTTTCCGCTTAGGGGGCGGGCTGTATGTCGACGATTGCTCTTTTTCGAAACGAAAAAAGAAATACTTCTGAACAAGCCACAACTCCTATTTTTATAAGTATATTACTTCAGGTTCCTACCTAGATTTATATTAAGCTGAAAACATAATAGCAGAAACTTTTCACGATAAAGATATTATTTCAAAATGATACGTTTTAGAATTTATGATCGAAATATTTTGATACCTACTATTAAAATCAACTTGTGATTTATTGTTAGAGATAGGTAATATGTAGATCTAGATTTCTATTAGAATAGATTTTTGATAAGTAATTATACATAATTTATATCATTAATTTATTCGAAAAGCTAAGGCGGACCACGCGCCGACGTGTGTTTGTCATTGCAGCGGTCGGTAGGATTATTTATCGAAGTGATTAAAGATGGGTACATCTTTATTCACATATACTATACATTATAAAATAGGAGATGTGTCTTGTTCACAAGTATTTATTTTTTCGTTTCGAACAAAAACAATCGTCGACTGGGAGCGCCTTAATGGGGGGGTCAACAACAATGTTGCGAAGAACAGATAACAGATAGTCAGAACTGTAACATATATCAATATTTTTGAAAAATCCTAAAAAAATTTAGTGTCTTAATATTTTTATAAAAATACATTGTGTTAAATTCATAGTGTTATTTGCCGTTTTCTATAGATAGTACGGAACCCTTCAAGCGCGAGTCCGACTCGCACTTGTCCGGTTTTTTTTACTGTGTAGAGAATAGTCCCAAGTTGGTCCCATTTAAATATTATATTATTGTAGGACTAATAGTTACTTTATAAAACTTAAAAACTAATATTGTCCCTTGACTTTTCGATTGGTCGAAACATTATCGTCGTTTTCTATATAGTTTTTTTTTTAATATTTCAGAAATCCCATAGATAATGGCAATACTACAGGCAATTAATGATGCAATAACAGCGTCTAATGCAATAAATCCAAAGTAAAAAAAAATAAGCGTGTTAATGCTCATATAAATTACTAGCGACCCGCCCCGGCTTCGCACGGGTAGCATGTTATTATACATATAAACCTTCCTCCTGAATCACTCTATCTATTAAAAAAACCCGCATCAAAATCCGTTGTGTAGTTTTAAAGATATAAGCAAACATACATACAGACATACAGACGCGGGAAGCGGAAAGCGACTTTGCTTTATACTATGTAGTGATAGTACAAGCTTTGTTTAGATTAGAGCTAGATGGCGCTGTGTATTATGTCTACCAATATTTATATATCGTCGGTTTAGAGGTAAAATTCATTAAATGCGAAAAACTAGTATGGAGTTATAAGCGATAATAATTATTTTTTTGCATAAGATTGCATTTTGCTCATAGTTTTAAATGCAATCCTATTGAGTTTGATTTTGTTTTTAGATTATTAGGTTGCTTTTGTAACTGCTTTGTTTTGTAGATATTGCCCTGGTGAGACCGTTTCACGAATTTAATGAATTTGATCAATTATGTCACTTAATGAATTTTACCTTTAAACCGACGATATTTCACTAGCAGATCCGGCCACGCATTGCTGTGTTAACAGTTTCAATAAAATAATATTGCGACTATATTGAGATGTAAGCTATCCTATCTTTCAAGTTGGATCAAACTGCACACGGTGTGCTAAGTTTCATTAAAATCGGTTAAGTAGTTTAGGAGTCCATCGCGGACAAACAACGTGACAAGTAATGTATACTAATATTATAAAGAAGAAAGATTTGATTGTTTGTTTGTTTGCATCGAAGAGGCTCCGAAACTACTGGACCGATTTGAAAAATTCTTTCACCATTAGAATCCTACATTAATCCCTGACGTGTGAAAAAAAATCGCAAAAAAATCTTATATCGCGTTTGCTGTGGAAATTATTGACAATAGAGCAAAGTGATGTACTACAGTTTTATAGAAAACATCAATATCTACAAAAAAGTCCATAATACTATAAGTCTAACTATTAGGGATCCTTATGAAAACTTCGATAGTGTAACCCAAGGTGTAAAAAAAATACACATAAAATCATTTTTACACCCGTGCGACGCCGGGGCGGACTGCTAGTTTATATATATAAGTTTATACCTTGACGCTCTCGCTAGGACTGCCGTCATAGCCAGAATCTCTGTACCAGCTTCTGCCAACCTCGTGGTTTCTCTGAAATTGAAATGAACACGCTATTTAATGTTGCCCGACTGCGCCAGAAAAAGGATAATGCTTTTCGAGCGTTATGTATGTATGTATGTCCATTTGTTTGCCACGCTCTACAGCCCAAACGATTAGACGGATTATGACATATGGGTTGAAAGGAGTGACATTGGCTATATCGGATGCGGTGGCACTGATCCAAAATTATCCAATAAATATAATATAGCTAAAATATATTATATTTTTTAAATAGTGCTTAAATAATCCGGCTCGAAGGACTAATACGTAAGTATCCGGCTCGAAGGACTAATACGCAAGTATCCGGCTCGAAGGACTAATATGCAAGTATACGGCTCGAAGGACTAATACGCAAGTATCCGGCTCGATGGACTAATACGCAAGTATCCGGCTCGAAGGTCTAATACGCAAATATCTGGCCCGAATGACTAGGACAACTTACGTGTAAGCTTGCGCGACCTTCTGCCCGTGCCTCGACATAAGGGTCTCGCAGGCGAACCTCATCCTCAGTACGCAGTACTCGAGCTGGTCTGCAGGTAGCTTTAGACTTGGGTGGAGATGCTCCGCTAGGTACAGATCCAGTTTAGGATCATCTTTTTCCTGCAAAAAACCACGTCAGTTCAGAATTAAAACTATCGTGATTGTTAATCATTTCAAATAGAAATACGGCTAATTACCACGTTTCTTGTTGTATTGCTGACGTTTCGAGACAATTCAGATGCTCTTCATCATGAGCATCGACCGCGACAAGATTAACGTAATTAATAATAATTAATTAGTAGTAATTAGGTAATTAGCCGTATTTCTATTTAAAAAGTCAGTTCAGTTCATAGATATAATCACGCCTGTTTCTTAGAGGTAGGCAGAGACCACGGCTTTCCACTCGCTACGATTCCTGATATACTTCTTTTGCTTCATTCACTCTCATCACATTCCTCATGCTCGTCGGTTTAGAGTACTCTTGACTTGGCCTTTTGAGGGTTCCGTAACCATAGGGTAAAAACGGGACCCTATTACTAAGACTTCGCTGTCCGTCTGTCCGTGATAGCTAGACAGTTGAAATTTTCACAGATGATGTATTCTGATGCCGCTTTAACAACAAATACTAAAAAAACCGGCCAAGTGCGAGTCGGACTCGCGCACGAAGGGTTCCGTACCATTATCTATGAAAACGGCAAAAAAATCATGTTTGTTGTATGGGAGCCCCCCTTAAATATTTATTTTATTCTGTTTTTAGTATTTGTTGTTAGATCAGCAACAGAAATACATAATCTGTGAAAATTTCAACTGTCTAGCTATCATGGTTCATAAGATACAGCCCTATGACAGACAGACGGACAGCGAAGTCAACAACAAACGTCTTTTTTGCCGTTTTTTTATAGATAATGGTAAGGAACTCTTCGTGCGCGAGTCCGACTCGCACTTAGCCGGTTTTTTTTAAAACGTCACCTTATATGCATAATAAATAAAAAATATACCTGGTGTCTATTAGCGAAAGCCTTTTTAAAGATGAAAACGGGATGCATCAACGGATTTCGTATTTGCTTGATTTCCTGAGCCATGGTCACCCCAGCATGGTGTATTCCATTCAATGCTGAAAAAAATCAGCGAGTTAGGCGTGATAGAGTCACAGACAAACAGATTTACTTTCGCATTTTTTATAATTATTAATATCAAAGTATAGATGACTAATTAGAAACCTCTTTTTTAGAGTTTAGTCGGTTAAAAATTAGCTGTCGAGTCCTATCCCCTTATTCTCAGTTGAAACTCTTTCGAGGCCCCTCGAACTTTCCCTCAAGGAATATCAAATACATTTCGAGGTACCTTAAGTTGACAGTTCTGTTGACAGAAGAATCCTCGAACCGTGGTAATTTTATTAACTAAAACTACCAAAAACACGGTTTCGAGGTCGAGTCGATGTATTTAAGGCGAGTAATAAATGTTTTTGATGATTGCAGAAACGTTTTTTCTCAATAACCGTAAAAACATACAGTTTTGTTTTTCATGACAAAGATAACTTAAGGATATAATCTAGATAAATTACAGACAGAAACACGATTGGTGAAACTTTTCTCGATAGATTTATTTTCCAAAGTTGGCTCTTCAAAAACACTAGTTTCGTTTTTAATCAAAGCTATGAATAGCTAAACAGTTCATTTTTATATAATTTGTTAGATAATCTTACTAGCTAAGTAAATTACAGACAGTTTTTTTTTTTAAATTTGATGGTTTTCAAGATAATGCAGTTTTATCACTTTTTCCGTCTTATCCGGGTAGACTCAGCCACTCAGCCCATACAAAACGTCAAAAATTTCACTTATCACCTTAAGGGATTAAAAGATACTGTACCAATAAATAAGTTGATATTATCCAAAGATTCCCCTCTTGCAGATAGATGGCGCATGTCGTCCAACATTTTCTTGCATTCTGCTTCCTTCTCGAATGCCGGTATAGCCAGCAGTTTTAACATCGTTGAAAGACCGTGGGTCACAATGAAGTTTCTGTAACAAATTGTAAAGATAATGGGCTATTTGACAAGATTTTGAAAACCATTCTAGATTATTCAGTAGCGACTGTGGAACCCATATAAAATATTATTTTCAATTCTGTTAAGTATTGGCCCTAAAAAAGTAAATTAAATATTGACAATTTAAATAACCCGCAAAAACACTTCTTTATGCAAATGGCGTCGCACTAGTTTCTATGACGTCACATGCTTGTCAACAAACAAACAAACGTCAAGTTTTTCAAGGCAGGCGATGACATATTGAAAAGCATGTTACGTCATCGTCGATTCGACCAATCCTGACCGTTTTGTGTCACGTGACTGGCGTTTAAAAATAGATAATATTAATTGTGTTTTTTTTTTTAATAAATCATTGTTTATTTTCAAGTTATTTTACTCCATAACGCTTTATGAAGGCATAATTTACATAGATTACTATCAACAACACTTTATTTTTCATACTGTCAAATAGCCTATTAAAAATAATAATATTATCATGATTATAATCCCCAAGTACGGTAGACATCCTATCAGATCTCCAGGCGCTTAGATCCTTTGAAAATGTCTAGTGGAGGTAGTTACGGTAGTTACGTCCAAACATTATATTTTATATTTTTTTTAGGGTTCCGTACCCAAAGGGTAAAACGGGACCCTATTACAAAGACTTCACTGTCCGTCTGTCTGTCACAGGGCTGTATCTCATGAACCGTGATAGCTAGACAGTTGCAATTTTCACAGATGATGTATTAGTATTGTAAGCGGCGATGGGCTTGCAACCTGTCACGCATGGAATGCTAACTACTGCAAAAATGTGGACATGTGATTAATATAATGTAATATTCAAAGGATCAAAGCGCCTGGAGATCTGAGAAGATGTCTACCGTACTTGAGAACTAAAGTCGTGAACCTATTTATTTTATTACTTAGTTGTATGTTTTCCCAAAATTCTAAAATGAAGTAAAATTATTATTATCTTTAGTTACCTGCACATGGCAACCTCCAATTCCACATCGGGATCCTGGTACCCATCCAGAAGACCAGCTGTAAAATATTCTGCGCTTTCACTCGCATACATATCGACAAGAGCGTCCCCTATCGTCGCTCGGATAAGGGATAGTTCTGATAGTGGTTTACCTGAAATTGAATTATTTAGTTACTAGCAGTCCGCCCCAGCGTCGCACGGGTGTAATAAATAATAATGCTATTTTTTTTACACCTTGGGCTACATTATCGAAGTTTTAATAGGGATCCATAATAGTTAGATATATGATATCACAGACTTTTTTGTAGATATTGATGTCCTCTATAAAACTGTAGTACATCACTTTGCTCTATTGTCAATAATTTCTGCAGAAAACGCAATATAAGGATTTTTTTTCACACGTTGGGTTACATTATCTAAGTTTTCATACGGATTCCTAACGTTTTTGAAAATAATCTATAGCCTATGTTCATCAGGGATAATGTAGAATTCTAATGGTGAAAGAATTTTTGAAATCGGTCCAGTAGTTTCGGAGCCTATTCGATACAAACAAACAAACAAACAATCAAATTTTTCCTCTTTATAATATTAGTATAGAAAAAACCGGTCAAGTGCGAGTCGGACTCGCGACGAAGGATCTATAAAAAAACGGCAAAAAATCATGTTGTTCTGTTTTTATCGTTTGTTATTATAGAAATACATAATCTGTGAAAATGTCAACTGTCTAGTTATCACGCTTCATGAGATACAGCCTTGTGACTTATAGACAGATGGACAGACAGACAGACGGACAGACAGATCGATAGACAGACAGACGGAGTCTTAGTAATTAGTAATAGGGTCCCGTTTTTACCCTTTGGGTACGGAACCCTAAGAACTAAAAACAAAACCGACTTATACAATCTTAATTTTCAATACTAATATTATAAATAGTACGAAAGTAATTCTGACTACTTTTTTCCATATTTTTTTTTAGATTTTTAGGAATTACAATGGTTTACGATAAAATTTCCAAAAATCTATTTCATGAATCTACGCATGTAAGAGCTAGATAAAAATCTATAATATAAAAATGAATCGTTGAATGTGTTGTTAAGCGCGAATCTCGAGAGCAGCTGAACCGATTTTGCTAATTCTTTTTTTGTTGTATTCGTTATTATCAAGAGAAGGTTCTTATGGAAAAAAATGAATTTGACAGGAAAACGTCTGACGGGACAGCAAGTAAATAAATGAAAATAAAGTAAATAAATGTGGCGTGGATTCGTTACTCACCACCAAACGACCTGGGCGACACATAGTCGACAACGGCAAAAGTCGCGAGTCGCAGTCGCGTGCGACATAGTGACGCGGCATGAAGTCGCGACGTCGACAGGATCTGGGCGAGACGAGCCTCTGTTATATTGTCGAGAGGTGTCGCTGGAAATATCAAAAATGACACAAAAAATAATAAAAAAAACCGACCAAGTGCGAGTCGGACTCGCGCACGAAGCGTTCCGTACTATAGAAAACGGCAAAAAAACACGTTCGTTGTATGGGAGCCCCACTTAAATATATATTCTATTATCTTTTTAGTATTTGTTGTTATAGCGGCAACAGAAATACATCATCTGTGAAAACTGTCTAGCTATCACGGTTCATGCGATGCCCTGTGACAGACAGACGGGCAGACAGACAGGACAGATGGACAGCAATGTCTTAGTAATAGGGTCCCGTTTTTACCCTTTAGGTACAGAACTCTAAACAAATATAATTAACTTTGTAATAAGTTAAAAGACATTAAAAATTTACAAATATGTATGTGCTTTTTCTCTATAAGATTAATATATTAAAATTTGGACAGGATAACATCCAAACCATACCATGTGTGTTAACGAATTCAACAAAGCCGTTGTGGAACCTCATGCCTTGAACTCCAGGGTGTATGAGGAACGCCTTCAGCCGAGTGCCCTCTACCGCAGCCAGGACCAGTAGGTAGCTGTCTGTCTTGTTGCACACTTTCTCTCCAGAGATTTTCCAAATACCTGTAATAGAATAGAATACTGCAAAACTATCGCAAAATGTGGGTATTGTAAAAAAATAAATAAATAGGATCACGACTGTAATCCCCAAGTACGGTAGACACCGTCCCAGATCTCCCTGACGCTTAGATCCTTCGAAGATGTCTAGTGGGGGTAGTCAGAGGCACGTCCAAACATCATATTTGGCACATGCCCACATTTTGCAGTGGTTAGCCCATCGCCGCTTATAAGAATACTAACTGGTTTCCTCGCGATGTTTTCCTTCACCGTTTTGAGCACGTGTTTTTGATAAATTTTTCAAACAGAAAAATCCATTGATACACGCCAGGATTTGAACCCACGACCTTCAGATTGAAAGTCGAGGTACCTCCCACTTGGCCAACATGGCTTTGTTTGTCTTGTGCCAATCTTAATGTTTGGATGTGCCTCTGGCTGGCCCTTTTAGACATCTTCAAGGACCTAATCACCTTGAGAACTGAGAAAAATTACATTACAAGAAAAAAACAGTATTTATTTATTATTTTTGCCTATATCGTCCCACTGCAGGACAGAGGCCAACCTCTCTTCTTTCTTTGCCGGACGATCTTTGGGCCAAAATAACAACCGATTGGTCCCCACAAACTAGGCGCCCTCGTGGCAGACCGGAGATGGCGGGACAATGTCGACAGTCATCTAAATGACTAGCGCAACTTAGCTGGAGATCGAAATTAAAACAGTAGATAGGTATAAATCATACCAAAAAACTAAATAGAGTAGCCTTTGGGCCTTAGTTGAAAGCAGACGTATGCTAAAATTTTTACTAAAATTTAAATTGTCCTTCATAGAAAAGTGATCCCTAAATTCGCTATATTTTAGTTGAACCTCCGGTGAAAGCATATTAGTGACTTGAGTCATTCCGTTCCTGAACTTCGACTTCCAGCGCGGCCGGCGCGTGCGCATCTCCCCTCACCACTTCGAGTAAAGAGAGGAGCATCTTATTTACGTCCCGTTCACACTCCTATGCAGAGACTGCACGCCGAGGTACGTAAGCAGAACTACACAATGAGCGTAAAAAGATCACCGCCCAAGTTGATAAGCGGTAGCGAGAGCGCAAGCGGTTCCGTGCCCAACTTGTCTACGTATAGTGATGACACCTTTTTAAATGTAAACTTAAGGAAGCGTAAAGAGCGCCCTGATGACCACGATTACAGAAAAGACTTTGCTGATTTTCGTAACGAAATGATGACATTTCTACAAGAGTTTGGTAAAAAACAAACCGAAAATTTGGAAGTCATCAGAAAGGAAATGATCGAAATAAAAAGCGAAATTAAAACAATAAAGTTGACAACCGAAAAATTTACACATCAATTAGATCTGGTTAACACGGACATAAAAAAAATAAAGTCACAACATTTAGAAACTCAACATAAAATAGAAGAGATTGAAACAGAATTGTCCAGCTTAAAAACACAACCATGCACCAGCAGTTCACTATCGACTGTTTTCACCAGTGAAGAACTGATTCACGAACTCCGCGACCGCTGTGAACGCGAAAAAAATATTGTTCTTATCGGGATACCAGAGAAAAATGAAAAAAATCCTAAGTTAAGGCGTACTTATGACCTTGTGGAAGCTGTAAATGCCATAACTTTAGTTTATGATACCTGCCCTAAGCCATTAAGAGCTATTCGCCTGGGAAAGTATATTCCGAATAAGAACCGTCCCCTAAAAGTTTGCTTTGACGATGCAACAACCCCTAAAATTTTACTTCGCAAAAGAATTAACTTACCAGAAAATATACAACTGTATGCCGATCAAACTCCAACACAAAAAAAGAACTTGGACGCTATAAAGGAAGAATTAGATAGGCGAACGAAACATGGGGAGAAGGACTTAATAATTAAATACATAAAGGGAATACCGAAAATTATTATAAATAAACCTATCCTACAAAAAAACTGACAAGGAATACTACGCAGAAGACAGACAGAACAGAAGAAATTAATAGAGTAAATCACCATATAACCCAAAACTACGAAGACATAGCGCTCCAATCTTCGTCACTTCGATTCTTCTACGCTAACTTACGAAGCATTTGTACGGCAGGCAAGTTTGACGAAATCAAATGTATTCTGAGGTCAATAAAAAAGACAACGCACATACTAATATTTACAGAAACCTGGATAAAGTCTGAAAAGGAAGCTACGACCTATCAAATTCCGAACTATAGACATATATACAATTTTAGACCTGATAATCAAGATAAGAAGAATGCATTAGGAAAAGAAGAAAAGAAGAGAGGTGGCGGCGTTTCTATATATGTCCACGCAAGTATCAAATATGATATTACAGAAGACCTATTTGAAGACGGAAGTCATTACTTATGGTTGAAGACAGATAAACTATCACTGAACATTGGTGCAATCTATAAACCCGGGGACAGTAACTTACAAAATTTCTTAAATATATATTCACAACAGCTAGAGAAAAGGAAAAGATCAATTATCTTCGGCGACTTCAATATAGATTTACTTAGTAAGAAACCAGATATGAAACACTATTTAAATGAAATTCGAGAGAATGGCTATGAAATAGTTAATAAAATAGACGCTCGCTTCAGCACACGTCAGACTAGTTCTTCAAACACTCTAATTGACCATGTATGTTCTAATCTGCGAAATCATACCTTTAGCATGTCCCTAATAGAATCATCACTATCTGATCATAAACATATTTACTTAGAAATTAGTAACGCAGGACCTAAAGTAAATAATAAAACTAAATATAAAGCACTAAATTACAAAACTCTGCACTATAGCATAACAAAAGCCGAATATGTCAACTCAGACAACAACTATAATAATCTTGAAATTTTTCTATTAGATCAGATTGAACGCAATAAAATAGACAAAATAAAAATTAATAATGCACCACAAAGTGATTGGATCAATAAGGATATTATAGACTCAATTAATCTTAAAAACAATTTATGGCAAATAGCTAAAACGAATCCTAAAGATGACACAATACTGAATAGCTACAATGAACAACGAAATAAAACAAAAAAGATGATAAAAATTGCAAAAGAAACATATTACTTAACATTATTCCAAAATAGCTCTAGTGACCCAAAACAAATGTGGGAAATTATTAACAGTTTAGGATTAAATAAATTTAAAGACAGCACTACGTTACCAAAGCTAAAAATAACGACTGATCTGATTACTGATGGTCGCGAAGTTTGTAACGTTTTTAATGAATTCTTCTCATCTATAGGTGCTGATTTAGCAAATAACATACCTAGCTCTTATCATTGCAATACTGGAAACATACTAATGTACAATCAGAATCACATTCATAGCTTGACTTTAAGCGAGTTTGCTCCTTGTGATTGTGATGAGGTAGCAAAAATAATAGACCATTTGGACAGTAATACTAGTACTGGATTAGACGGCATCTGTACAAAAACAATAAAATCATTAAAAAACCTACTTGTGGACAGACTTACGCTCTGTATCAATGTCTGCTTGGCTCGCGGAGTCTTCCCAGATTCACTAAAGATAGCTAAGGTTAGCCCAATCTACAAAACAGGAAGTCGGTCGGACCCCGGGAATTACAGGCCAGTATCAGTTTTACCTGTCATCTCAAAGATCTTTGAACGAATTTTATACAATAGACTAAATGCCTACCTCACTGACAAAAATTTTTTAATTGATCAACAGTATGGCTTCCGTCCTAAATCGAGCACCCTAACAGCGGCTGTTGATCTAGTAACAAAAATAAAAACTCACATTGATCAAAAAAACTTTGCTCTGGGAATTTTTATTGACTTAAAGAAAGCTTTTGATACTGTAAGTCATCAAAAGCTTCTTCAAAAGTTGAATAACATAGGGATTACAGGCACAGCTCATGATATGTTTACATCTTATTTGTCTAATAGGAAACAAGTTGTCAAAATCGTTAACTTTACTAGCTCTATTAAAAATGTGACTTATGGCATTCCACAGGGCTCAATTATCGGACCGTTAATGTTTCTTATCTACATAAATAACATAGCTTCAATAGGATTAACGGGTCACTTAACTCTCTATGCGGATGATACGTGCCTTTTTTATTTCGATAAAGATATCTCAGATATTATAAATGATGCACAAAGAGATCTTGATATACTAAACGAATGGCTTAAGTATAATTTGCTAACAGTAAACACGTCGAAAACGTCATTTATGATATTTTGTAACAAAAATAAACAAATACCTGAATTCACACCACTAACAATAAACAATGACAAACTTAAGCAGTCACATCTAGAAAAATATTTAGGTTTGTGGATAGACGATAAATTGACTTGGAAGCCACATATTGAGCATGTTAAGTCAAAATTAACGTCATTACTGGGAGCATTACGAAAAGTCACAAAATGCATTCCGAGAAAGGTTCGCTATGTTATTTACAATTCTTTGGTGAAATCACACCTTGAATACCTAGTAGAGATATGGGGCACGGGTGCTGATACTAATATTAATCCTTTACAAAGAACCCAAAATAAAATAATAAAAGTCCTTTTCTGCTATCCATACCTATTTCCTACAAACGAATTGTACAACAAAACTAAACTCTTTAACTTAAAACAACTTTACATCTATAAAACTTGCATATTAATAAAAAACATAATTACAAAGTCTATACAATCTAATATAAGTTTACAGATAAAAGAAAACAAACACAATCTAAGAAACAAAATTAAACTACATTTAGCTAAAACACGCACAAAAAGCGGGCAAAAGACAATACTATCAGAGGGAGCTCAGTTATTTAATAATTTACCAAACAGTATAAAAGAGTGTGAAAACATAAATATATATAAAAATAAACTAAGGTCCCATATCTATTCGTTGTAATACATAAAAAAAAATCCTTTAAAATTTTATAACATGGACCACACACCAATACTGACCTCAGCCGATTCTTTTGAATGATAGTTTAGCTAGTGTTTACCTACCCTCATCATATCTATTAATTTCTGTTATCTTGGTAACCACTCTATGTAGTATGTTACCTATTTTGTTTTGTTTTGTATATTTTATTGTTGTATTAGTGTTAATTGTATGCGTTTAACTTATCGATCTATTTAAAAATATACCAACTGTACTAGGCCCTTAGGTGTAATCATTTAAAACGCAATATTTATGTGTTATTTTTGTATCTCATTTTAAGTGAACTCTGTGTTTTTATGAGAAATAAAATTCTTTAAACCTAAATAGATAACCTGACTGACCGACTGATCTATCAATGCACAGTTTAAACCACTGGTCTTACCTGGAATGCGCGGGTGTAAAAGCACAACATACTCAAATCCTCGGTAACCCGAGGACTCTTCTCGAGGCCTGCGAAGACCCCAGGAAGCTTCTGTGCTTCTGGGAAGAGCTGGGCTGGCTACAGATGTAGCCGATCCAAACCCTTACGCATAACGGACCAGACAGGAGTCCAAATGCGGGAAAGGGAGTCCCTATACTAACTAACTACTAACTAACTAACCACTGGTCTTAGGAACTTGAGATTTGGAAGGTGTATTTTGCTAAGAGATACCCGAAATTCAACTCCTAAGGGGATGCAGCAAGGGTGGATGTCTGCTCAAAAATAACTTCATTTAAGGTGCCTTCTGGTAAGATCGGAGAAGGTGCAAGTCCAGATAAATCACCTAACTATTCAATACAGCAATATTTTTAAATTATGGCAACATCACCTTACGCACCATTTTTGGTAGGACCAAATATTTTCTTGTGATAGAGGTTATTCTAGTTGTTACAAGGATGATTTTATAAGGTAGTCCCGTCTTATCCTAACACGGTCCGACCTCTGAATTTTTGCATCAGTGCAGATGACATTACGTTCTAAAAGAGTAACTAGAGGCAATACAAAAAAATAATTTCTAAAACTAAGGTTTTCTGAAAACTAGTCTGATCTTACCAGAAAGCACCTTAAATGAATTTGCGAGATTTCCATTATTCTGGAAATCAAATTATGAAGCACGGCATATTTGTTTGCACACACACATGGGTACAGCTACATATTTTATAATATTTGATTACCTTGTTCATCCATCACAGCGCTGGTCCTAAAGTCAGCTTGAGTCATCCTCTCTGCAACCCTTTCCTTTATACACAAAGACACAGTCTTCTCTCCGGTTATCAAATCATCAATCACACCATTGAATTGTTCCGAGGTTAGACCATGTTGTAACGCCTGCAGCGCGACCCAATGGTCACTAACCTCCTGCCCCAGCTCAAAATCCTCACCAATAATCTCCAAATACCTTAAACTTTCCGTAAAATTCATAGCTAAGCCATTGTTTGTAAGACTGACAGGCGCGCTAAACATTTTCGTTCGTTTTAAGATCTCCCGCCGTTCGTCTTTTGTTTTCTCAGGGTCCTGGAAGACCGTCGTGATGGCTTTAATGCGTCTGTCAACGTCTTCAGACTCATCTTTGTTCATAACCTCGGGGTAAGCTAGCAGATCTCTATTGAAAATTGACACAAAAACATCTTTCATAAACGGTGTTATTTTTGCTTTGCGGCGTTCCGTACGCTCAAGAATCTGTATGTCTTCGAAGTCGAACTTCTCTTCTTGGACTTGGGGCTGTGTAGAAAGACCAGCTGCATATTTTGATGGTGGAAACCGGAATTTTCTGTAGAGGATTCGACAGGCGCCGTGTTGATGCACCGTGTAGAGTTGGCGCGCTATATTCATTGTGTATTCAAAGAACAAACTTTGTATTACGTTATAAGTTGCCTTTTTAACAATTTTAATTAATATTTTCGATTTTTGTTTGTATTTTCAGCTATTTCTTCTACCTCAGAAATTGTAGGTTATTTTTATGACAATGATAACAAATATGTCAAAGTCAGTTAAAATGACAAAAAATGTTCCAGCCGAAGTTGAGTGTTAAATTCGGCTAAAACTTCTAGTTAAAACGGCCTATTTATAACTACTGCTATTCATCACTAGATGGTGTTCAAGAAAAAATCATCCATGTCATTAAAAGTATATCAATTTAACCGACGAAAAAAGAAAAGGTTCTCACAATTCGACATGTTTATATATTTTTTATTACTATTTTTATGTATGACCGACAATAATGCTTTGACCAAGAAAAGTCATTAGTTTTTTGAGTTTACTCGAAGAAATTATTAGTCCTACATTAAATATAATATAAACGGGACCAACTTTGATTCTCTATTCAATAGAAAAAAAATCACCAGGTAAAAAGATATGCGCGGTATACATAAAAAGTGCTTAGTAGGTACCTGATTCTGCACAAAAAAAACTTTGTAGGTAGATACGATACCTACTAATGAAAATGTCAAAAACCATAGTTACATAAAGTAGGTTGCGCGGAAGTAATAATTTTATTATTAGGTTAGGCGGGCAAATAAGTGACCTTGATTGACCCTTGTTTACGTTTACTGAATGCAAAGCGTGCGTGCGCAGCGCCCTCTCGCGTGCTCAAGCCCAGTAACTCTTCCCAATCGCCCCGAACTCCTGTCAAAATGGGCGGGATTATGCAATACACAAACATTACTAATTAATAATTCTGATTCGAATGAAGGTTTTTAAGTTGTCTACCTTGAGAACAAAAGACGATGCTTAAATCATTCTTGGCAGATGTTACAGGCCCATGATGATGATGATGGCTTTGAGAAATAAAAATAGCGCGTACAATAAACACAAACCTTAGTGACAAAAAAAACCGGCCAAGTGCGAGTCGGCTTCGAAGTCGGCACGAAGGGTTCCGTACCATTATTTAAAAAAAACGGCAAAAAAACACGTTTGTTGTATGGCAGCTCCACTTAAATATTTATTTGATTATGTTTTGGTATTTTTTGTTATAGAGGCAACAGAAATACATCGTCTTTAAAAGTTTCAACTGTCTAGTTATCACCGTTCAGACGAACAGCGGAGTCTTAGTAATAGGATCCCATTTTTGCCTTTTGGGTATGGAATACAATTACAAAAACTAAACAGAATTCAAAAATTATAAATTACTTAAGTTCCTACCGATTTCTCCATAATTAGCTTTTAGATAACATAGCCCTTCACTTTCGTCTTATGACACTAAAGTATTTTAAGTTATTGGAAAAACCCTTTTCTTTTTACGTTGCTTCCTGCATAAAACCATCCGAAATAGCAGATCATTGGCAAAATACTTCGGTTATGATATTATTTTTTACGATACACGCGCGCCCGTACCAAGTACGGCTCACGGCTTGTTAGTGTACAGGATGCTCTAAAACAAGGTTTCCGGTTTCCGAAGAAATCTTCTCTCTATTCATTTTGAATTAAAAAAAATAGGTAGATAATTTTGCTAAGCAAAATCCTGGGTACATTAACGGACGGGATGGCAGAGGATTTATTTATCAATTGAATTTCAATGCTCGGTGATCGGCCTCGGAGCATGCGAGCTTCGAAGAACCTTATTTGGATTGGATTACTATTAAATTCAATTGATAATTTATAGCTCCTCTACCGTCCCGTACACCATTTTGCGCAGGCCTACAAGTGTAAGTAGATAGCTACTTATTTATGTCTAAACTAAACGCATCGCGTGCTAAACTCTGAACTAATCGTCGCCGACTGCATCGTTTAGGGAAAAACGGTGTTATCGATTTTGTTGCCAGGATTATAATCACCCTGTATCCTTGCCAACCGTCTGTCTACCTACATTGGATCACGGAATGCTAATATTATGCAGAAATGTCACAGAGGGGCCCTCGCTGTTGAGCCTGCAAGTCGGTAAGACTCACCACAATATGGCTTCACCACATTCAGTTCAGGGGCCGTACTGCAATCTTTAAAGTAAGCAGTATTACTTTAAGAATGAAAGTGACAACGCTATACGTTCATAATATAGCGTTGTCACTTTCGCACCGCGAGTAATACTGCTTTAGAAGAAAGTAAGAACTTTAGAGATTGTAGTAGGTACGCCCCCAGATAGTTTTATAGAAAGTTTTTATCCAAATTAGTTATCTAATTTCAAAATCTATCTAGTCGTATTGGCCGAGTGGGAGGTACCTCGACCTTCATTTCGAATGTCGTGGGTTCGAATCCCGGCTTGCATTAATTGATTTTTTATATGCGCATCAAAGCACGTGCTAAAAAAGTTAAAGGAAAACATCGTAAAGAAACCAGTTAGTATTCTTATAAGCGATGGGCTTGCAACCTGTCACGTATGGAATACTAACTACTGCAAAATGTGGGCATATGTTACCTACGAGTATAGGAATTCTCCCGTGTCAGATATCCGAGCATTGAAAATTTAAATTTCAATCTGAAATTACATTACCTTTTTCGATTGGATAACTAATAAATTCGATTGATAAATTTACATGCTCTGCGCTGCCGTCTACCACTCTGCGCAGGCCTTTAATCGCTAGTAATAAATAGCTTCAGCCAATTTTCTCCACAGTTCCGGAAGAATCCCGGATTGAAGATGCCTCGAAGCCATCACACAGTGCGGTTCACTGGCGATGATATGCCGAAGCACAAGGTAAGCTGGCGTAGTAACTTTGCCTAGATCTAATTTGGGATAACGACCATGGCATAAAAATTAAAAAAAACTTCAAATATGAAAACAGCGATATCTCAAGAATGGTGATTTTTAGAAAAAAAAAGTACAAGGAGCATTTTTGTAGATCATAACATGGTCTACAATTTTGAACTGGACTATATTTTTAATAAAACTTAGGTACCGTTTTAGAAAAAATCTTTTTAGTCTTATTTTTACTATTTAAACAGACATAAAATTGTAACCCTCATATTCAAGAACGACACTATGAGAACACGCACCCACAGTGGACGAAATCTTTTTTCATAAACATCACTTTATGTGTTGAGCGGCACTATGGCGCACGCTATCGTGTGCTTTTAGAGCTCAACTTTGGCTAGAGGCACACGACAATGTGCCTCTAGTCACACTATGCAGTGTCGCACAACACATAAAGTGATTTTTATGAAAAAAGAATTCGTCCACTGTGGGTGCGTGTTCTCTTACCCTCGTATTCAAGAACGACACTATGAGAACACGCACCCACAGTGGACGAAATATTTTTTCATAAAAATCACTTTATGTGTTGTGCAATACTGCATAGTGTGACTAGAGGCACATTGTCGTGTGCCTCTAGCCAAAGTTGAGCTTTAAAGGCACACGGTAGCGTGCGCCATAGTGCCGCTCAATACATAAAGTGATGTTTATGAAAAAAGATTTCGTCCACTGTGGGTGCGTGTTCTCATAGTGTCGTTCTTGAATACGAGGGATAGTGTCGTTCTTGAATACGAGGGTAAGTGTAGATACATTTATTTATACTTGGATTTAAAGTGCTTATTAGTATTCATAAACTTTTTAGCCAAGTTCTTTGACGTTTCAGTAAATTATGCATTTAGCATGACTTCCGGTTGGTTTTGCTTTTGGCAACTTCAAAAGGTCAAATAAAATGTCAAAGTGCTCGCTTTAATTTGACAACGTGCGTCAACGTCAACATTTTGAACTTAAATCTAGCTAGGTAAGTATGTTTCTATGTAGTTTTCTTTTTCATACATTTTTATTTAAAATTTTCAATGGTGGAAGAACAAATTCAGTCAGTCATTCATTACAAAAGTAATTTTCAGGTAGACCTGCTTTATGTAGTACCTACCTACTTAAGTTGTGGGTTCGATTCCCATCCGGGATAAACATGTAAATGTGATGAACATCGATGTTTGTTCTGTGTCTGATTGTTAATATGTTTAATAAGTACCTATGTATTAACAAAAAAAGTATTTACATCACTGTTCCCGTAGTACAAGCTTTGCTTAATTTGGGGCTAGATGGCGCTGTGTGTCCGCCAATATTTATTTATTTATTGTTGCAGGATTCATCTGAAACCAACTTGCCAAACTATGCAGGCCCACAGTCTAATCCGGCACACGACAGTGGCGCCCCCAGCCCGGACACTTGCGCTTTCCAACCAGCATTGCAACGACTACGTCTCAATGAACAGAGTAAGCGAAAGAGCATAATTATAGGGAGTAAGCTATAGATAGATAGATAGATAGATAACACTTTATTGATTACCACACGTTCACACGAATACAAATATTTATGAACAGAAGTAAAATAAATAACACTATGCTTAAAGGTAATACAATGGGCGGCCTTATCGCTAAAAGCGATCTCTACCAGGCAACCTTAGAATGGACTGGAATAATAAAAATAAAATAACAAAACTGAAGAATACAAATTCCATAAAAATTACGTAAATATTTAAAATATGACATAATAACACACATTATATAATATACCTATACAAAAATACTAAAGATGAGCAAATATAGGTAGTGCCAAAACATACTATAAAATATACTATTACTTGTACAAAGCTAGGAATAATTGATTGATTCAGGCGTGACTTTGCGGAAATCCATTTTAAAAAACTAAACGGTTAAAGATATATAGCGGAATTTGTTGCTATATATCTTTGTCCGTTTAGTTTTTTTTTAAAGCTAGGAATAGCAAAATTGTTCAAAATGTGTTGTTTTTATAGAGGGGTTTTATTCGACATAGACTATACCACCCCTGTAAAGACTAAACAACACAATAATATGCTACATTTCGTATTGTAACTACATACATTAAAAACAAATTATATTATTACTAGCTGTCCCGACAGACGTTGTCCTGTCAAATGTCAATAATCCCACAGAAAAAAGCACTTTCCGTTTTTCCCGATCTTTACGCCACCCTTATCACTTAGGGGTATGAAAAATAGATGTTGGTCGATTCTCAGACCTACTCAATATGCTCACAAAATTTCTTGAGAATCGGTCAAGCCGTTTCGGAGGAGTACGGTAACTAACATTGTGACATGGAAATTTTATTTATTAGATTATTGCAATATTGTTTTGACGGTTCTAAAAAAAAAATCATAAATGTTACTGTCAATGGTGTCAATAGCAAAATTCAAAATTCAAAATTCAAAATTCATTTATTTGTTTAGAATATGGTTAGTACAATTAATGGTAATAAATGTCAAATAAAGTTTCACATATTCTGTCATAATGTTATGACATACAAATAGTCAATAATTATATACATACCTACCTATCTATATTAATTACAATCATAATAATAATGTCAACAAATTAAATTAGAATAAAGCGATACCTGCATGCCACAAAATATTTATTACCAACCCAAATAAGGGTAATTCTCTCTGGTATCACCTTTGTTTATTTTAGCTGATTAGTGTTAGCAAAAACATGGTTATAGACTTATAATCGGCTACAGAAACACAATGTTGCAAAATACGCGCGAATATTTAACAAAAATCTAGTCATGTTGGCTTTTAACTTAAGGCCCTGTATGTCGACGATTACTCTTTTTCGAAACGAAAAAAGAAATACTTCTGAACAAGCCACTTCTCTATTTTTATAATGTATAGTATAAGTGAATAAAGATGTACCCATCTTTTAATCACTTCGATAAATAATCCTACCGACCGCTGCACGTGGTACTGATCCATGGGCGGCGCGTGGTCCGCCTTTGCTTTTCGAATAAATTAATGATATAAATTATGTATAATTACTTATCAAAAACCTATTCTAGTAGAAATCTAGATCTACATATTACCTATCTTTAACAATAAATCACAAGTTGATCTTAATAGTAGGTATCAAAGTATTTCGATCATAAATTATTCTAAAACGTATCATTTTGAAATAATATCTTTATCGTGAAAAGTTTCTACTATTATGTTTTCAGCATAATAGAAATCGAGGTAGGAACCTGAAGTAATATATTTATAAAAATAGGAGATGTGGCTTGTTCAGAAGTATTTCTTTTTTCGTTTCGAAAAAGAGCAATCGTCGACATACAGGGCTTTATTTATATATATTTTTTAAGCTTTCGTGATTAGTAACAACACATACATATTGATTTGTACACGGGTCTTTATCATTTACTGCCTTTAATTTGTTTTCCCGACGATTATGTTATGCATCGACCGCTGTATGTTCGATGGTTACATGCATATCTATGAGTAGTACCTATGTCTCCCCGCGACTATAATGGCTATTGTAAGATTGTAACATAGTCGAAACGGCGAAATACATACATACCCGTGATAAAGAATGTAAAAATAACTAGTTAGAAAGTATTGATTTTTTAATTACACAGGAATCAAACTACTAACGAATATTAACACGATCGTGCAACAACGAGCGGACCTTGAGTCGAACCGCCTAACCCTTTCTAATTTGCTGGATGATCTTCGGAGGAAACTGCGAAGGAGGGTCGAGGAGTGTCATCTGGAGAAGAAGGATAGAATGAAGGTATTTAAAAAAAACTTTTTTCCCACTATGAATTAATGAATGAAAATGCTTGTAGGTACAACAATAGTAAAAAAAAACAATAAAATAAATTTAAAATTAGAACAAACTGTACAAAGGGCGGTTTATTGCTAAAAAGACAAAGAAAAGATACTCAGTTCTATTGTACAAAATTCATTTTTAATAAATAAAAATTAATTAAAAACCTCGTTAAGAATAATTTCAAACACATTTCCAAAATAAGGAATTTCCTAAAAATACGGCGCGGATACTCTAGGGGAAATTTTGTCCCGCAATATGACGTGCAACACGCAATCTACGTGACAGCGTCTCGCAACATTTTACATGACGCGGGACATGTTTCCTGCTTGATGAATTTTAAGCTTTATTAATTTATTTAGTTATACCTACCTAACTACCTATACGTAACCTAGGAATCACTGTTCATCTTATAGTTAAATATAGGTAACGTTGCACTTATACCAAGTATTAGAATCCACATAATGTATTTATTTATTTGCATCACGTATAATTAATAGGTATAGGTCTTATAAATAGGGTAAGTACATGTATTCCCCTAGTTAGAATTTTTTGCAGTTTTAATTTTTAATATTTTCTAGGCTCTCAAACAAGCAAACTTGCGGTTGGAGAAAGAGAAGTTCAACATCATATCCGAGTTGGAGCATCTGAAGCGACATTTGCAGAAGGAGGAGATACACCACATGCAGCATGCCAGAACTGCTGTGGCACAGGTTAGTAACGCAAGGGATCTTACATATATCTTTATAGATCTTTGGTCTAGGATTTTGCTTACTTTACTGATAGATCAGGTGCCGGATTGCACATTTTCCGCCAGTTTCAATTAAATTAATAATGTTTTTTACACTTTTCTCAACACGTAAAAAACTTGTACTTAACTACGGTAGGTACCTACTCGTAACACATTTTACATGTGTTGTACAGACGCTTTCTGCGTCTTCTTTGACAGTCGCGCGACACTATTTCTACGTGCCAGGGGACATCGCGCGGGAGCAGTCGGGCTACATGTCCCAGGATATGTCCCCTAGTGCCAATGCAGCTTCATTACACTTAATGGGTAGTCAATGGGATAAGTGGAGTTTTTTTACACAAATGCCTATTATTAGAGACTGTCAATGGACATTTTTAAACCCATACCTACTCATTAATTTTTATTCATTGAATACAGTGTAATTGTAGTAAAAATAAACTTGTAAACAGGCGATACAAGGTGTAGTGACGAATACAAATCCCCCGGAGCACTTCTTCAACACATGCTCGATGGCGGACTTGCCCAATGTGGTCAGCAGGAGCGTCGCCAGGAATGCGCCTTCTAGAGCTGTAAGTCTACGACAGAGACTGATACAGGTGAGGGGTATTGGTACAATTGCCCCCTACCTTTTCTGCAGGTTTATTGCGTAAAAATCGATCTTCACCCGCTGATTTTCATTGCCACAGCTAATCAAGACAATATCAATGTCCATTGTAACTATACAGGCTCGAAAGAGACTTAAAGCTAATTAAGGTAAGCTAGTGTGATATTGTAAGTGATAGACATAGACATAGACAATTATTTATTTACTTCTTTAGCACACAACACAACATAACATAAAAAGGAAATAAAAATAAAATAAAAAAACAGTTTAAACTTACATCTAACATAGGTACACTTAAAAACAACAAGGAGAGAAAGTAAAAAAAACTAAATTACAAATAAAAAAAGAAAACAAACATTATAAAATTCATTAATTATGTTACAAATTCCTTTGTGCTTCACCTATATACTACCATTGTTCTTATTATTTGTATGAATAAACTTTATTGTTATTAAATAATCATTCACTCTATTCTAAGTTTATATAATAGTTACAATGTACATTGGTATTCTCTAAATTCGATCAATGTTCAGAGCTTCAATGAAAATCAGTGGATGAAGATCTATTATTACGCAATAAGCCTGCTGATATGAATTTTTATCGAGTCTTATTAAAATGCAAGTAGCTACGGACACACTAAGGGACAAATGGAGCGACATGTTCTGCAACATGTTGCCCAACAACTGCGTGAATGTCCCGGGGAAAATGCTGTGGTTTTTTTACGGGCCACTACTCAAGTGTTTATAGAAATGTCCGAGGTGTCCCGCATCTCGTAAAATGTTGCAGGGCATATTGCGGGATACTGTGCAACGTTGCAGCGTCACGTATGTTGAGCGATGCGCGTTTGTTGCGGGACAAAATGTCCCCTAGTATCTGTGGATTTACACTGATAACAAACTTTAGTAAAAATCACAACAAGTACCATAGAGTATTCCTAACGGCACTGTTGCCGTGTCGAGTGCATCTTGGATAGCTCATTTGGTAGTTCAGCCTTCTGGCTGTAATTTGTGGGTTCGATTCCTACCTACGATTGATGTATTTATTCAGTCCAAAGTTAAAACCCGCTTTCATGTTGTTTAAGACCTTTTGTCTTAAATATATTTGGCTTCAATATGAGCCCGAGTAGAGAATACAAAAAATATGTCTGTCTTAATGATTGTCATAAATGTGTAATGTGTCAAGGCGGACAACAAGCTGGCCGCCGCGCGTCTGATGCGCGACATCGCCGAGCTGAGGCAGCGGGTCGCACAAGTGGAGGCGCGTCTCTCCACAGAGCTCAAGGTACACCTTACCCCACTTTACTCACCTGCTCACATTCACATCACAGTAGTGTCACAGTAGGTATTATAATATTCCGTACCCAAAGGGTAAAAACGGGATCCTATTACTAAAACTTCGCTGTTCGTCTGAACCGTGATAGCTAGACTGTTGAAATTTTCACAGATGATGTATTTCTGTTGCAACAACAGAATAAAATAAATATTTAAGTGGGGCTCCCATACAACAAACGTAATTTTTTTGCCGTTTCTAATAGACAATGGCACAGAACACTTCGTGCGCGAGTCCGACTCGCACTTAGCCAGTTTTTTTATTTTTTATCACTTAACTACTTAGCTATTGGTTTTTCACCTATGTAACCTAGGTACCGCTTTAATTGAAGTATTATCCCAACATTTCGACTGTTACAATAGTCATGGTAGCGACCGCAGTTATCAAAATCATTTCTTATCAAGTCATTAACTAATTTTGTTTGTTTAAAAGGAACAGCTAAGACGATAGGAAATAACTCGTGCATTTCCAGCGTAAGAGGCAAGCGGAGCTGGACATCGTGCGGCTGAGGAAGGAGTTGTCAGCGACAAAAAGCTGCGTCGCCTCACTGCGCATCCCTCCAGGACCACTCAGAAAACAGTGCTCCAAATTCGCCTAACCTTTTTTTTTATTACTCTAACTCGATTGTATATAATCCCCAAGTACGGTAGGCATCTTCTCAGATCTCCAGGCGCTCAGATCCTTGAAGATATCTATAGGGGTTAGTCAGAGGCACGTCCAAACATTACATTTGGCACATGCCCACATTTTGCAATTGTTAGCGTTCCACACGTGACAGGTTGCAAGCGGCGACGGGCTAAGTAGGCTGTTCAAAGTAGGTAGGGTAGGTAGCGACCTACCCTACCTACTTTGTAGTAAAGTAGTAACAACACAGACATCTTGATCTTGATAATTATATAAATACGAAAGTTTATGAGGATGTTTGTGCCAAGATAACGCTCAAACGACTAAACGGATTTGGATGAAACTTAGAATATACATCATAGCCTATGCCCTAGAAACAGGCTACATTCTAGATACCACGCTAGCGAAGCCAAGGGCAGAAGTTAGTAGAGAAATAGAAATAGGATCACGACTGCAAACCCAAGTACGAAAGACATACTCTCAGATCTCAAGGCGGTCCTTGTATTATTATTTATTTATTAAAAAGGATACCCAACACAGGTGTACACATTCACATTCAAAAAAGTAATACCAAAAGTTAAAGCAAAGTGCTCCCGCAATTATAGGGTACCACAGCATGCGAAGAGTTTTTAACAACTTGTTGATGTCTAGAGAGAGATGTCTGTCTTGATGGGGGTAGTCATATCTTTATATAAAGAATTAATAAATTATAATACTTATTATGAAATCCACACTACTAGGTATGTACTATGTATCTAGGTACCTCGTAAGTCATGAATACCTGATAATTTAATGAGTGTGCATGGCTATCAATCTATCAAATTATATGATGTGTTATATCTTAAGAATGGAGTTTCATTAATTTTTCGTACTTTGATAAGCGCCTTCTATGTGCTAGGAATCTTACCTGTTTACTGCTATACAATCTTTAGTGATATTATAAAAAGGAAACATTAGTATTTTTGTATGTTCGTAACGCATAAACTAAAAAAAGCTAAGGATACCTATACTACAAGACATTTTTGTCCCGCAACTCGACGCACAACGCTCACACTAGGGGACATTGTCTCGCAACATGACGTTAACCGATTCGTTGCTGATGGCACGACAGGCGTGTCATCAATGGTTTTAACTAGTGGCTTATGACACGATAGGCGTGTCATTTTTTCCTCGATTGTAACACCCTCAGATTAAGTTTTAGAAAAGTCTGCCCAGAACGAAACTATACAGATTTTCCACGTAGATTACGCCTGTTGTCTTAGCCTCTCAATATTGCGTGAATTCAACAGTTCCAGGGATTGACAACCTTTTTAAATTGCGTTCTTATGACACGATAGGCGTGTCAATACTGAATACTTTAGCCACCTCTCAAGGGGCGGACCTCGCGGCGCTTAAAGCGCTGGCGTGGCAGACCTCTGCAGTGAGCGTACGCTGAGCGTCCCAAAGTGGGACGCGCGACACGCGCGCGAGATATTCGCAATTATCTCGTTAGAATACCTATTGACACCTTTATATATTTAGATTCTCCATGAAATTGTCTAGGGATTAGTAGATAAACATTCCGAAGTTAGGCTATGATAATTACACAAGGTTCGTGATAAGTACGAGAAAAAGTAAATTCCGAGGAGGGTTGTAAAATATGATGTATTTTGAAAAACCAACAATTTTTATGTACGGCAGGTCTTTTATTTTATACTTGGAATGTTTATCCGTACAATCAAAGTAAAAAACAATACCTTTTTATGAAGATTATTCTGACAAAAATATTTTTCTCAGAACTATAAATAGAATTCATGTATGTGTGTTGTACTTGGATAAGCAATTATAAACCTTACTTCAATATGCATACGGATAATATTTCTTAAACTAGGTAAACGCAAAGATCGTGGCAGGCGCAGCAATAAAACGTGCAAAAGAGACAGCGCACATCAGTTTCTCTCTCGCACTTGCACTGTTTATGGGTGACGTCACACAGATGCAGAGATGTGCGTCGAAAGAAAAGGTTTGAAACATCTGAAAAAGTAAAGTCACTTACCTTCCATTTCAGGAAAAACACTTAGTTAACCTCTTCAAAACCAATGTAATTAACGTATCGTGCCGTACACTCCCGTGGTTTGATTCCAACTAAACTTGAAACATGTCTTGACCAGTAAAAAAGCAAAAAAAGCATGTAGTTTTATACACATGGCTGATGGCACGCTAAGCGTGCCATGGACTTCTATGGCGCTTGACACGCCAGTCGTGTCATAGAAAATTTGTTCACAGCCCTGGTGAAAAGTTTTTCAAAATGGGTGCAGCAACGAATCGGTTAACAATACGTAACGCTGACGTCAGTGTCCTGCAACATTTTACGTTATGCGGGACACCTCGGGCGACATATCTTTAAACAAAACATTGAATAGTGTGCCTTGTAAAAAGTTTCACAATATTGTCCCCGAGACATTCACGTAGTTGTTGAACGACATGTTGCAGAACATGTCTCACTCACAGCTCAGTTGGTAGTAACTCTGCCTTCTGCGCTGTAGGTTGTGCGTTCGATTTCCACCCGAGACAAACATCTGTGTGATGAACATAGATGTTTGTTCTGTAGGTATGTATTGAAAAAAAAAAGTACCTCTAATATATATTATAACCTTTGTTTAGTTTCTTTGGGCTACATGGCGCTGTGTGTAAAGCCTACCATTTTTTTGTGATTTGATCAAATTAATATAAATAGTTAGCAACATTGGTTTTGAATAGTTTTAATAAATCCAGTCTACGAACTAAATGTAACTTTCTGCTTCTCATGAGAAACGCAATGAGTCTGCAATGCGCGACTGTTTTTGAACATTCTCACACATTCATTACATTGAAAGCTCTTCATCCCAGCGTGTTCCCTCAAATGATTTTTCAAACTTTCTTGACATTTTAATTTTTTTCCGCAAACAGAGCAAATGAAATTCGATCGGCCGTCGTGAACGCACTTTTTGTGTGTTGCCAGATTCTGAGAGTCTGCATATTTCTTGGGACATTGGTCGCAATGATACTTCACTAGGTGGTCGTATTTTGTTGCGCTATAGTCCTGTTTGTCTTGAGGCTTTTTAGTCAGACTGATCAGTCTGTAAAATAAATATTTTATTTTATTTTGTTAATGGAGTAAGGCTTTAAAAAAATAGGATCGCGATATAATCCCCGAGTACAGTAAATATCCTCTCAGATCTTCAGGCGCTTAGATCCTTGAAGATAAAGGAATAGTCAATTAGGAAGTAGAAAATTATCGCGTTTTTATTGATAATTGATGAAATGCAGTGATTTTTTTAATTAAACATCAAAAATAATTACCTGTTCTTCCTTTTCAAGTCAACTTTACAACGCAACTCAATTTTATTCGCACCTAGTGCATTATTTTTCTTGCAATCTCTGCCCGTTTCCTTCTGGCATCGGGAGCATACAAACTTTTTAGCTCCGTCATCTGGCATAAACATGGGATACTTTTGACCACAAACGATGCAAGCGATTATCATCTTTTTAAATACGACATTAGAGTTGATTTTTGTGGTTCTGCGTCGCGTTTCCCGCCTTTTTGGCGCTTCAAGTGTCAATTTTGTCTTTAGCAGCGATAGGATCTCTTTCTGGGGATTTGTGGCTGGCAGGTTTGTTACTCCTGGCGAAAACTCAGCTAAGATTCTGGTATGTCTTGAGGAATCTTTGAGGAAACCAAAAAAGTAAATGAATCAGGCTGTTTTCCTTTACGTAGTAATTATAAGAAAATACATAACAAACTACTTACATAATTATGTTTTGAGGGGGCTTTTTTCTAAGGGAGCTGTGGGGTGATCGTAATCGGCTTCAACGTAAGTAACTGTCATAGCACATTGGGATTTTGACAATAATTGATGCCAAAAGCGATTGCCAGTAGATTTACGTAGTACCTAAGGTTTTACAAGTGCGAGAGCAGCAATCAAAAGTTAATCCATTTGCAAATAAAAAGTTAACGAGATTATACAATCAAGAAAAACCCAAATAGTACAATTTGCAGGTAGAACTCACTTCATATGTAATGGGCTCGCTGTAATAATGATTTGGCTAGAATACCTTCGCTGACTGTTTTGTCGAAAGAAGCATGAACCAACGCACTAAAACCCTCAGTTATTTTCATGCATTTGATGCAGGACTCGCAAATGACGCCTTCGGGTGGCACCTGTAAGTGGAACGAAGGAACAATTTCGAAATGCCATTAAAGTACGGTTGGCTGATTTTGGCTTACGCGTTGTTGAGTGAAGAAGACGCGCTGCAAACAATTTTCAACTCTGCAAAACCATTTTTGCGATCACACGGCTAACTTCTTGAATGCCTGAACTGCCGACCTTACTAAACTATTACACTCGTTTGTTTTATAAATCGGGTATCGGTATGAGGTGTATAGAATTCGTGGAGATTTCAAACGGTTTTTTTAATACATAACCTAACTTAGCACAAATCGGTGTTGCCAAATAATTAAAATATAGTCGCACTAAAAAAAATGATTTTTCGCTACCAGGTGAATTCTATAAACCTCATTTTACGGTAAAATCTTTATTTTTATTGTTTTAACCTGAACTCCAAAATAAAGACGCAGCGTCTCATCGAGCCGATCATTTGTGATGAGTTGCAAGTGATCCGAGGCGCCACACAGCCGACAGTGTAATTCCACGCCGTCGCCTGACGCGAGCACTGGGGATGTTATTGACTCCTGGAAAGCAAGACTTGTCAAGTTTTTTTTTTGTCAGTCATAGGTAGAGTTACGCTGCAAAAAGGCCCGCGACCTGGGATATTAAAATGTTGATATGGCAACATTTTCTTGTACGAAGATTTATAACATGAAAGACAGAAAGAAAAGATCTCTTTTTTTAAATAAATATTGGTGACACAGCGTCATCTAGCCCCAAATTAAGCAAAGCTTGTACTATATAGTACTACTAATCACTACATAGTATAAAGCAAAGTCGCTTTCCGCTTCCCGCGTCTGTATGTAATATGTATGTATGTATGTTTGCTTATATCTTTAAAACTACACAACGGATTTTGATGCGGTTTTTTTTTATAAATAGAGTGATTCAAGAGGAAGGTTTATATGTATAATACATGCATAATATAGTAGAGAAACACTGATAATTTTAGAGGTTTCTTATGTGATGTCGTAAATAAACACATTTTTTGCGCTTACATTGCAAATGCTGGCTGAACCCCACGAGATATATCAAAATAATGTACTACAGTATTGTATACCTTAAAAACGTCTACAAAAAAGTCCACGATGGTATTAGAAATGTCTTACGCACAGCGAAGCGGGCACGGGTCAGCTAGTGTACTATAAAATATAGTACCACCTATGTACTATGGCGCGTAGTATATTACAGGTAACGCAGCGCCCCGGTGCGTCTTATTGTACAACTTCTATTGTGGTTGGTATGCTGTTAACTCTACTTACCTCTATGGAATTAAAGTGATATATAATTTATTTTATTGTTAAATTAAACACTAAGGATGATTAGTAGATCTACCCATCAGCAGGTATTCGAACTTAACCTCGTGTAGGTACCTACTCTTTAGAAATATGGATTCAGAATCTCACCTTGCTATATTTCTGTAATTTATCTTTCTTCCAAATAACATTCATCTCGCTCGTCATTATAGTTAGATTCTTCTTCATTTGTAACTAAATAATTTAGATTATGAAAGTATACGATGGTTAAAGGTCCAAAATAATAATTTTTGCTTTTTATTTTGACTTCTGCGAATTCAGGCTGACATTTAAAGTAAAAGAGGTCTGATGTAGCATAAAAGAAAAAAATAAACCTATGTTCTGCTAATAAACTGCCAACTTTGTGGCCAAAAGACTCGCATTCAAACCAAATTCAGAACAGAACGGATTGCGTGAAAGTTTTTTACAATAATTTAGCTACTCGACGCTAGATGACGTTATTTCAGTTACAATCATAATCGTTTTCGGTAAAACTTACTTTTTATATACTTTTCTCTTACAGCAGGATTTAACAGATTCATATAAAAATCTGGTATAAATTAAAAAAAAACAACATCAAAGCTTTCTTAAATGTGTTTAATTAATACATCTGGCCATTTTTAGGTAAAATATTAATCATTACATCCCTCTAGTTTTAAAAAGTATATAAATTAGTATCCTCTAGCTGGTATTATGATTTGGCAGCCATCTTGCTTATATCTTCATATTGAACACCTTTTACCAATCTTCCAGTAAAAAGTCCTTCTGTTATCTAAAACAATTTAATAATTCATTTAAAATATTTATAGCTTTATTTTGAAAAAGGCTCAAAACTGTATTTAGATCAGCGGCGACAAGCTTGCAACCTGTCATTACCTTTCACTTTCACATTCTGCAAAATGCGGGCATGTGCCCATATTTTATATAGATTTTGGGGATGTTTTTCGGGTTATAGTACCCTATTTTTAATTGAGGGTACAATCAACATTTACAGCAAATTTCATCATTATCCGTTCAGTCGTTAAGGCCTGATTGAGGCGATAACATACAAATATCCTCACAAACTTTCGCATTTATAATATTAAAGAAGCATATAACACCACTATAAATACTAATTAATAATTATTCTTGTTTGAGCCTTCACCTTGTTCTTACGGTACCACACTGGAGCTCTACATAGCATTAAAATAAATAAAATAAAAATAAGTCATTTATTTCAGGCACATTTAGGCCCATATCACACGGTAACTAATACAAAATAAAAACTAAATAGAATAGAAATAGAAATTTCATGGGTAGGTACTTATGTAAAGTAAGTAACTACCCCACACGTCACTTCCTATTTTCGTCCATATGGACGGAAATCCAATGTTTGTAAATTGGGTTGGGCAGATAGTCAAACACAGCCCTCAGGATGCTATTGTTAGAGCGACTTAGCCTATTCCAGAAAGCCGCTATACGAGATCTTATTATTGAAAAGAAGTCAGGTACTCCCGCATCAGAGAACATAGTCGACGCACTGCAATATCTCGGTAGCCTCATAAGGGCCCGGAACGCATTATTATATTGGACCCTTATGATGTTGAGGGATTTTCTGGTGTAGTTTGACCATTAAGGAAAGGATCATTGAAAAAAAAGGTAGACCCCAAGCAGTGTTTATTGCCTGATTCTTCTAGGCTTGGTCGCGAGGAATCGGCGTAGCTTCACCTAGTTCCTAAGACGTTTCAAAGTGATCCTTGTGATTTTATTGAAATAAATGATTATTGGATTTGAATTTGAATGAGACAAAAAACACAGCTAAGTTACCTGAACATCAGCGCAGAAGTTTTCGGTGTCTATTGTTTTAAGTTCGCCAATTAGGCCTCTGTATGCACCGTTCACAAACATCACGCCACGTCCAGGAGATGGGATCACTGTCTCTAGGTGATTCTGAAAAATAAACAAAAATAAAATTCTACATCTGTTTATACTTTATAATATTATAAAGATAACTAGCGACCCGCCCCGGCTTCGCACGGGTAGCATGTTATTATACATATAAACCTTCCTCCTGAATCACTCTATCTATTAACAAAACCGCATCAAAATCCGTTGTGTAGTTTTAAAGATATAAGCAAACATACATACATACATATTACATACAGACGCGGGAAGCGGAAAGCGACTTTGCTTTATACTATGTAGTGATACATTTCGTATTTTTATTGGTTTGTAAGATAATGAAATGAAATGAAAATATTTATTTGACACAAACACACACAGAAGACAGAGGGATACAATATATAAAAAGAATACAAAAACATCCAAAACAAAAAATAAAAATAAAGTAAAACAAAAAAATAGGAAGGAGTCTACTGTGCTGCGTGGGCCAAAAGGGTGCAGTCTCAGCATATAAGCCGCCACATAAACATGAACACTATCGTGTCATGTCTATGCAGCAGCGCTGGTTTTCAGACTGACCACTGGAAAAGGGTGACCTCACAAACACAAAAACAAATATTTATTTAACAAACTAAAAACATAAGCAACATACTAAAAACGAAGAAATAAAATAAAAAAATAAAAAAACCCTAATACAAAAATTATCTAAATTAAAAAAATATGTGAGAATAGGTCGTAGGGTATTTTTTATACCCCTAAGTGATAAGGGTGGCGTAAAGTTCGTTAAAAACGGAACATACTTTTTCTGTGGTATTATTGAAATTTGACAGGACAAAGTCTGTCGGGACAGCTAGTAATGTCTACAAATAAAATTACCTGATCAAGCTTAATCTTCACTCTGTCATCTATCAGAGTGACTTGGGCTCCATACTTGTCTATGACTTTGTCTATTACAGCTTTCCTCTTGTAAAACTTGTCACCGAGCGATTTGGTGACAATCTTCACCACTATACCCTCGGTGAGCCAATAGTCCTTTCTGCAACATACAATATTAATTCAAATCAACTAATTTGGGGTTAAGGCCCTGTATGTCGACGATTGCTTTTTTTTCGAAACGAAAAAAGAAATACTTCTGAACAAGCCACATCTCTATTTTTATAATGTATTGTTAGCAGTTTTTTCATCAGACACAGAATGGAGAATTGCCGCCTATAAAAGCCAGGCGCACACTTGGTTCGGGGGCAGTTGTTCGTTGGCGTTCGAGGCGTAAACATCACTTAGGTTATCGTTGTCACAAGTCATGACGCATTAGCTTTATTTCTTGTCGAGAGTTATCAATGTTTTGCAGTGTAAATTCATGTAAAGTTATGATTGTGTCGTTTGTTCCATTTTGGTTGTTTTTAGTTGAATTACATAAATTCTGTTCAGTAAATTGAGTTTAGTTACAGTTGTGTTTTCCTTTATCTTTAATCCATTTCTGATGTTTCTTATAGTATAGTATATGTGAATAAAGATGTACCCATCTTTAATCACTTCGATAAATAATCCTACCGACCGCTGCACGTGGTACTGATCCATGCGCGGCGCGTGGTCCGCCTTTGCTTTTCGAATAAATTAATGATATAAATTATGTATAATTACTTATCAAAAACATTCTAGTAGAAATCTAGATCTACATATTACCTATCTTTAACAATAAATCACAAGTTGATCTTAATAGCAGGTATCAAAGTATTTCGATCATAAATTCTAAAACGTATCATTTTGAAATAATATCTTTATCGTGAAAAGTTTCTGCTATTATGTTTTCAGCTTAATAGAAATCTAGGTAGGAACCTGAAGTAATATATTTATAAAAATAGGAGATGTGGCTTGTTCAGAAGTATTTCTTTTTTCGTTTCTAAAAAGAGCAATCGTCGACATACAGGGCCTCAAGACGATTAATAAATTTATACAGGGTGTCCAAGAACCTGGCGTCCAACTGGATTCCCACGATGCCCCAAGTTCTAACAGTACTCAGAAAAATATTTTAAAAAATCCACCCCATGTACTTACAGAATTATACTGATTTCAAAAAAAAAAGGGGAAATGAGCACCCTGTGACATACTTTTGAATGCTGTGACTGCTAATGCTGATAATTTCGATATTTCTTGGAGGTTTTGTAATCTAGGGTATTGCTGTGTCTAAATAGAATGTAAAAATAAAGTACTTAATGTACCATTTTAAAATAAAATATTATTTTAACTAAAGGTGATATGGAAAATTATTGAATTTCGCAACTTTGACCGACTGTAGTGTAAAAAAAATGTACCAAAATAGTATGGCAAGTGACGTCAAATTTTGACGCGTTTATTCCTCTTTTTAAAAAGGTATAATACTTACACATTAATTTGAAAAAAAAAATTTTGATAATATTTTTACTCAACAACCCAATTTTTACGAAGTGCCTACCTACTAACGGTAACTGTCGGACCCTTTCTTATCTTAGAAACTGTTATGTTACTACTATTATTTACTTCGGTTCCAAGAGTGAGCAAGAAGGAAATACACACAGGTAGATGGGTTCCCAGTAGAATAAAAGCAAAGAATGTTAGTTTAAAGATATTTTATTACAATAAATGTTCAAAATGTTGACCACCCGCGGCAATACAAGCTCTCACTCTCCTTAAAAAGGACCGCTTTATGTTTCGCGAGTAACTTTTTTGACGTATCACCTGCACTGCTTGTGTTATCTTCTCACGAAGGTCAGCGATGTCATTAATGGGCTTCGCATAAACGAGCTCCTTCATAGTTCCCCAGAAAAAAAAATCCAGCGGATTTAAGTCAGTGTTGAGTAAAAATATTATCAAAATTTTTTTTTTCAAATTAATGTGTAAGTATTATACCTTTTTAAAAAGAGGAATAAACGCGTCAAAATTTGACGTCACTTGCCATACTATTTTGGTACATTTTTTTTACACTACAGTCGGTCAAAGTTGCGAAATTCAATAATTTTCCATATCACCTTTAGTTAAAATAATATTTTATTTTAAAATGGTACAATAAGTACTTTATTTTTACATTCTATTTAGACTCAGCAATACCCTAGATTACAAAACCTCCAAGAAATATCGAAATTATCAGCATTAGCAGTCACAGCATTCAAAAGTATGTCACAGGGTGCTCATTTCCCCTTTTTTTTTGAAATCAGTATAATTCTGTAAGTACATGGGGTGGATTTTTTAAAATATTTTTCTGAGTACTGTTAGAACTTGGGGCATCGTGGGAATCCAGTTGGACGCCAGGTTCTTGGACACCCTGTATATGAATGCAGAATAGTTTTTTCTCAATAACCGCAAAACATACAGTTTTGTTTTTTATGACAGAGATCCTAATTCGATTTCCTGAATCCAAATAATCTAATAATATTATATATGCAAAAGTTTGTGAGTTTGTATATACATACAAACTCACAAACTTTTGCATATATAATATTATTAGATTATTTGGATTTTTTAATTAAGTTTGTTCCTCAATCAGGCCTAAACGACAAAACGGATTATGATGAAATTTGCTATAGATGTAGATATAATGCCCGAATAAATAATAGACTATTTTAAAATATGAAAAACATACCCAAAACTATAAAAAACGTAGAAGGGATGATTTCTGTATAGATGGCGCTGGTGTGCAACAAATCAGATCACAGACTAAAAACATTATTTTTTATTTGATCATTAAAATTTGACAGAACAACGTTTGTCACGGGTCGGCTAGTAAATAATAATCTTCTATTTATATATAAAAGAAAGTCGTTTTAGTTACACTATTTATAACTCAAAAGCGGCTGAACTGATTTGGCTGAAAATTGGTAGGTAGGTAGCTTAGAGCCAGGAGAAGGACGTAGGATACTTTTTATAACGGGGACGGGAACTTAACACAACATTTGTTCATTCTAAAGCGATACAAAGTTCGCCGGGTTAGCTTGTAATAATATATATACATAAATAAAATAAATCTCGTACCGATTAGCTTTCTCCTTAGCTCGCTCTTCCATCCTTATGATATCACCGAGTGCTGACTGCTTGCTACCTCCCTCAGTCTTCTGCCTCTTGCTAGATGACGGCTCCTTCTTGCTATCTTCTTTGCTCTTCTTGAGCGCTGACGTGGGCAGGGGCTCGGATTTTTTGTCTAAAATTGTATTATATAATAACTGTTAGTTTATAGATAATTTTTAATAAAAGACAGTCATATTGTAGTACACAAGATGACATATTTCTCTACTAAATTTAATATTTCTTTCAAGTATTATAAAAAGAAATATCTGGCTATGCCTGTATGTTTTTCTTTTATTTTTTAGGGTTTCATACCCAAAGGGTAAAAAATGGGACCCTATTTCTAAGACTTTGCTGTCCGCTGTCTGTCACCAGGCTGTATCTCATGAACCGTGACAGCTAGACAGTTGAAACTTTCACAGATGATGTATTTCTGTTGCAGCTATAACAACAAATACTAAAAAAACGTGTCCTCCCATACAACAAACGTGTTTTTATGCCGTTTCTTATACACAATGGCACGGAACCCTTCATTGAACCGTTCTTGGCTGTTTTTTATATTTGGCCAATTTTTGTGTTTTTAAACAGTTCCTAATTCTTATAATAACTAATTTAAGGAGAAAAACAAGACATAGAGGCATACAGAGGTCCTCATAGATTGTATGGTAAAAAAATATTTGCTCTAGCATCATAATCTAGGAAGGAAACAGGGGAATATGTTGGTAGAAAACCAAAAATAGTTTTACCATCTGTTTTCCGCTTGACATTAAGACTGAGTGTCACTCTCTCTTGGCTGCTTTCCCGTTTAAACTCCGTGTACTCCTTCTCTTCAATCACTCCGTTCTTCTTATCACGTTCTACCTGCTTCTGTATGAACTCCAGCATCCTTTCCTGTTGAAAGTAACGATAAATTTATACTAATAATATTATAAATGGGAAAGTAAATCTGTCTTTCTGTGACGTTATTACAGCCAGATCAAATTCAAAAATCATTTATTTCAATAAAATCACAAGGATCACTTTGAAATGTCTTAGGAACTAGGTGAAGTACGACGATTCCTCGTGACCAAGCCTAGAAGTATCAGGCAACAAACACGGCTTGGGGTCTACCTTTTTTTTTATGATTCTTTCCTTAATGCTATGTATAGCTCCAGTGTGGTGCCGATCAAACAAGGTGAAGGCTCAAACAAGGATAATAATTAAAAGTAATACTCATCGCTGGGCCGATTGTAATGAAATAAATTTCTACTAGAGCTACTACCATCTGAGCCATAAGGCCAGTCATTTATGTTACCTGGTCATCCTTATCCATTTTCTCCTTCTTAGCTTTGGCTTCCATGGCAGCCACAGCTGCTGGGTCTCTATCAATGTATGTCACAAACCACCCCTTTTCAGTTTCGTCCACCACACATTTTCCTTCACGGCCGAGCCACTTGACAAACTCGGTGAGAGTCTCCCATTGCGTAGCGTTCATGTGGACATGCTCCCTGGAATTAGAAAGTATTTGGTATTACTTATACAAATAAATAGGACCACCTAATATCTATTCTAATATTACATAGAGGAAGATTTGTATTTCAAATTTAAATTCAAAAATCATTAATTTCTATAAAATCACATGGATCACTTTGAAACGTCTTAGGAACTAGGTGAAGCTACGCCGATTCCACGCGACCAAGCCTAGAAGAATCAGGCAAACAAACGCGGCTTGGGTCCTACCTTTCTGTAACTTTTGTAATGAATAAACTCAAAAACTACTGGACCGATTTCAAAACTTCTTAACCTATTAGGATTCTACATTATCTCTGAGTAACTTATGCTATATTTATTACTAATAAATGTTAGGGATCCCTAATAAAACTTCAATTATGTAACTTAAGTGTATAAAATCATTAGTACACCCATGCAACGCCGGAACAGACTGCTAGTACTAAATACATCTTTATTACATTTTTTTTTGTTATACTTTAAATTATATTTCTTGTTTGAGAACAAGGTGTAGGCTTGTTCTCACAGCACCACACTAGATGTCTTCATAGGATTAAGAAAAGCATAATTGAAAAAAATTATACACCTCAAGTTGTTTGTTGCCTGATTCTTCTAGGCTTGGTCTCACCTAGCTCCTAAGACGTTTTAAAGTGATCCTTGTGATTTTATCTCGCGGCTCTTAGATTCTAGAAGATGTCTAAAGGGGGTAGGTAGGGCAGAGGTAGAATAGAAGTAGGTAAATACTAACCTGTTGCCTATGTAGTCCTGATAGACTTTATTAGCGTTAACTCTCTTCGTACCGTACTGACGCCTCAACAGCTCCATGTAACCATCCTGGAACTCGTTTGAGAAGTCATCAATATACTTGCTAGCATTGTCAGCGAACAGCAACAATTGACGCTGGTGACTTTCGGACATCGTGTGGCATTTGAAACCGTTTTCATCTCTGCACTGTTTTTGACACATTTGGCAATACCAGCGGAGTTTCTGCAGGCCTTTCGCTTTGATCCTGTTCGCTATGTACTTAGCCGTGCCCTTTTCTGCTTTTCCCATCTTTACTCAGAGCTGCACGACGAAAACACGAAAGCAAAAGACACAACTATCCATTCAACATAAGGGAATGATTGTTTGGTAATGGTTGTTATAAAATACGCTTTTAGAATAGTTGATTCATCTGATAGTTAAACTTATTAGATATTTGTCTTGCAAAACACGGAAAAATTCAATAATTTACGTGAAAAGAGAACCAATAGTCGGACAAGACAATTAAACAAAAACAAGAGAAGTTAGTCGCAGACGCGATGGCTGTCAGTCATATAATTATGCCAATGTCAATGTAGTACATAAACTAAGCTACTCAATACTAGATGGCGCTAGTGTAGAAAAATGAAATGCGACAATATCTTTGGGAAATTAAACAAACTTTATATTTTTTTGCTAAATATTTTGCTTCCTTTAATTTACACGCAAGACAAGCAGTAGGGTATATTATAGAATGCTATAACGGTGCAAGATGGTGTGTGACATCTTTGTTACTGACTGAATCAAAAGTATTTTCATAAAAAAAAGTTATCATAAAAAGTTGCAGGATTTGTCGCTTTAGTCCCTCATGACATTTATTCTGTCTGGTAGAATGCAATAAGCACTAACTGATTATAGTCTGAAAAAAAAGGAAAATAGAGGGATAATTAAGCGGCAACTCAAAGGATTGGTCAAAGAGCATAATTGGTTGAGATTTGGAAAAAAACTACATAATTATGTATTACACTACAATTATTATTACAATTATTATTATTAACTAAAATTATTGTAAAATGCAAAATATAGCAGGAATTAATAACATGTGAGTATTAAGACATTGTTTTATTTTGTGGAAACAGTAATAACAAATTATGCCTAGAATCTTAGGTTAGGTAAATGTAGCTATCTACGCAATGTTTTTAATTTTAGCTTTGAAATATTGAATCACCATTGGTTAGGCAACGGGTGCCTGTCATATTGTGCTTGCTATGTTGCGGGCTCTGGTTAATACCTTTGGTCATGGTCATACCCATGTTCATACCCATGTCCAGGTTCATACCCATGTCCAGGTTGATAATGATAGCCAGATTGATACTGATGGCCAGATTGATACTGATGATCGTAATGATCTTGCTGAGGCTGATGGCCATACTGAAGTAGATAGTGATTGTTGTACTGATAATCGTGTGGGTTCCCGTTTGAATGAGGATATTGATCATAACCATGTTGGTGGTACTCAAATTTTTGTGGCTGGATCTCTGAAGATAGGCTAGGTATAATCTCTATATTCTGGCCTGGCTGGGCCCCTATAGTCTGACCTGGCTGATTCTCATTAGAATAGGCTGGTGGAACTCTTATAGTCTGACCTGGCTGATTCTCTGTAGAATAGGCTGGTGGAACTCTTATAGTCTGACCTGGCTGATTCTCTATAGAATAGTCTGTTTGACCTGGCCGGTTCTCTGAATAATGATCCGGCTGGTTTTCTGTAGATTGAGCCGGATTGTATTCTGTAGATATATTGCCGGGTTGATAATGATAGCCAGGTTGATACTGATGATCGTGCTGATGCGATTGGCTATAATTATACTGATATTCATACTGGTAATCGTGTGGGTATCCATTCGTATGAGGATTTTTGACATATTGGTGGTAATCAATTCGATCTGGCTGGATCTCTGTAGATTGGGCTGGCTTATCTCCTATAGTTTGAGCTGGCTGGTTTTCTATAGAAGAGGCTGGTGGAACCTTTATAGTTTGATCTGGTTGGTTTTCTATAGTAGAAACTGGTTGAACTCCTATAGTTTGATCTGGTTGGTTTTCTATAGAAAAGGCTGGTTGAGCTCCTATAGTTTGATCTGGTTCGTTCTCTATAGAAGAGGCTGGTTGAACTCCTATAGTTTGATCTGGCTGATTCTCTATAGAAGAGGCTGGTTGAACTCCTATAGTTTGATCTGGTTCGTTCTCTATAGAAGAGGCTGGTTGAACTCCTATAGTTTGATCTGGTTGGTTTTCTATAGAAGAGGCTGATTGAACTCCTATAGTTTGATCTGGCTGATTCTCTATAGAAGAGGCTGATTGAACTCCTATAGTTTGATCTGGTTGGTTTTCTATAGAAGAGGCTGATTGAACTCCTATAGTTTGATCTGGCTGATTCTCTATAGAAGAGGCTGATTGAACTCCTATAGTTTGATCTGGCTGGTTTTCTATAGAAGAGGCTGATTGAACTCCTATAGTTTGATCTGGCTCATTCTCTATAGAAGAGGCTGGTTGAACTCCTATAGTTTGAGCTGGCTGTTTGTTTTGAGATAGAAAAGGCCTCGTTGTAGTCAGGTCAGTTTGAATCCCGGTAAAGGCTAAAGGCTGAGCATTACTTGTATTCTCCTCTTCAGGATTGACCGGTTCCGATTGTGGTCTTGCCGACTGGGAATCTCTCTCAGAGTCTGATGATCTTTGATTTGTCACTGGCGCCACTGACGACGCTGCTAAAATCTAGCAAGAAATAAATATTTTTTAAACATCAAAATCAAAATTTCGTTTATTCATTGAAATCACTTGGATCATTTAGAATCGAGAAGATCAGTTAGTATTATTCGAATAACTTTCGCGATCAGAACACAATATTATTTATATTACGGGTAAATAGACACCACTTACCACCTCACGTATAAAATGTTCGTGCTTGAGGATGTGCGTGAATGTTGCGTATGTATAAACGTTACAGAGGTCATTGTTGGCGCTATTAGGGGCGGTGGAGACCACTCCACGGAGGTAAAAGCGTTGATTGGTTTCGTTCATGCCCTCTGGAAAGGACAGGCCGCCGCCGCTGTCACCCATGCAGACAGCTGTACCTGTAACAGATGACACTAAGACCGCCGAAACTTTGGAACCTTTTATACATGCGGTAATCAATAGTCATGTTCCAAAGCTTTGGCCATAAAAATATTCATAGTTTTGGCCATAAAATTATCCAAATAAGTTTTTCAAGATCAATTTTTACGATCTAAGGATGTTTACAGCTGGAGGATGCCTTTACTCGAGAGGGGTCCTAACAAATATTTAAAAATATCTATGTACATTATACTTAATTTAAGGAATAAACAGGCTTTTTTATTTTTATTTTATTTATTGGATGTTTACCGTCTACAATGAGAGAACTACATTTTGGAGTTGATATAATTATTACTATTATAGTGTTAGATTTTTTATCATTGCCAATTTTTATTTACTTCATTATTATTTTTTTCTATCAACTAAATTATTACCAGCGGTATTGTTTCCTGCGCAAATCTTGTCACTGGTTATGGCGGGTCTGAAGACCGCCTCTATCTCGTCGAAGCAGCGATTGACGTCGACGGACGGCAAGTTCACCACCTGGAGCGTTGGCGACGCCTTTTCATTCGCATTGGTTCTGCCCCACCCAGCTACCTGGAGTGAAACGATCACTGTGAAAATTTTATATATAAAAATACTAGCAGACCCGCGACAGACGTTGTCCTGTCCAAATTTCGATAATCGTACAGAGTAACGCACGTTGCTATGACGACTCATGTCAACACGGATGTCAGATTTTTTGCACACCAGCGCCATCTATACCAAAATCACCCCCTATGCGTTTTTTTATCATTTGGGGACGTTTTTCATATTTTAAAGTAGTCTATATTTTATTCGGGCATTTTATCTACATCTACAGCAAATTTTATCTTAAACCGTTATGTCGTTTAGGCCTGATTGAGGCACAAACATACAAACAAACTCACAAACAAGGATTCGAAAAATTCCTAAAACATAATATCAAAATAAGTACATTACCTATGATTTACGTTTAAATAATATTATTAATAGTAAAATATTGACTTTGTTGTGTTGTGTTACCATGCCCACGTTCCCATGCATCAAATGCTTCTTATCCAAGCTATAGTCGAAGTCTAAGCAGATAGGCTTCGCAAAAGCAGTCATCTGGAACGGGGTAGCCATTATCAAGAGTGCTAAATCGTCTTGGAAATTGGTGAGGGATCCACGATACCGAGGCGGAATGTGGATTTGATTTATCTGTAAATTGAAAAAAAAAAGGATCTGTCATTAATATCTGATAGTACTTAAGGCGCTCCCAGTCGACGATTGTTTTTGTTCGAAACGAAAAAATAAATACTTGTGAACAAGCCACATCTCCTATTTTATAATGTATAGTATATGTGAATAAAGATGTACCCATCTTTAATCACTTCGATAAATAATCCTACCGACCGCTGCAATGACGACAAACACACGTCGGCGCGTGGTCCGCCTTAGCTTTTCGAATAAATGATGTATAATTACTTATCAAAAATCTATTCTAATAGAAATCTAGATCTACATATTACCTATCTTTAACAATAAATCACAAGTTGATTTTAATAGTAGGTATATAAAATATTTCGATCATAAATTCTAAAACGTATCATTTTGAAATATCATTTTGAATATATTTAATATATCTTTATCGTGAAAAGTTTCTGCTATTATGTTTTCAGCTTAATAGAAATTTAGGTAGGAACCTGAAGTAATCACTACATAGTATAAAGCAAAGTCGCTTTCCGCTTCCCGCGTCTGTATGTCTGTATGTATGTTTGCTTATATCTTTAAAACTACACAACGGATTTTGATGCGGTTTTTTTTAATAAACAGAGTGATTCAAAAGGAAGGTATATATGTATAATACATGCATAATATAGTAGAGAAACACTGATAATTTTAGAGGTTTCTAATGTGATGTCGTAAATAAACACATTTTTTTGCGCTTACATTGCAAATGCTGGCTGAACCCCACGAGATATATCAAAATAATGTACTACAGTATTGTACACCTTAAAAACGTCTACAAAAAAGTCAACGATGGTATTAGAAATGTCTTACGCACAGCGAAGCGGGCACGGGTCAGCTAGTATACTTATAAAAATAGGAGATGTGGCTTGTTCAGAAGTATTTCTTTTTCGTTTCGAAAAAGAGCAATCAGCGACTGGGAGCCTCTTAAAGTGCGCTTTTTAAACAATAATCTCTACTAGCTGTTCGGGTGAACTAATGAAGATAATGACAGATGTCACGTCACCGAGAAATCTAAATTGTGTAAAAAAAAAAAATAAAAAAAAAAAAAAAAACGTTGCATTCTTTACTTTAGAGGACCTGTCGGTAAAATCCTAATTTAGGACCTAGTTATACTTTTCCAAACGTAGGTATAATTACTTAATAAATATAGGGTGAGAACATTTCACATGTGATCAGAGTGGGTAGAGATATATTCTATATATATCTCCATAAGGAGTAAACTCCAAAAACTATTCTGCATTCATCAAACAAGTTAATTACTCGCCTTAACTTAAAGTAGGTAACGGATAAGCCGTAAGTTATATTGTAATTATACGAGGATTTGATTTGATAGAATATATCTCTACCCACTCTGATCACATGTGAAATGTTCTCACCCTATATTTATTAAGTAATTATACCTACGTTTGGAAAAGTATAACTAGGTCCTAAATTAGGATTTTACCTACAGGTCCTCTAAAGTAAAGAACGCAACGTTTTTTTTTTTTTTTTTTTTTTTTTTTTTTTTTTTTACACAATTTAGATTTCTCGGTGACGTGACATCTGTCATTATCTTCATTAGTTCACCCGAACAGCTAGTAGAGATTATTGTTTAAAAAGCGCACTTTAAGAGGCTCCCAGTTGCTGATTGCTCTTTTTCGAAACGAAAAAGAAATACTTCTGAACAAGCCACATCTCCTATTTTTATAAGTATATTACTTCAGGTTCCTACCTAAATTTCTATTAAGCTGAAAACATAATAGCAGAAACTTTTCACGATAAAGATATATTAAATATATTCAAACTCTCACTCTTACTGATGGCAAAACATCTTATAGTGGGGGTACGCTCTACGCACGATCTAGTAAAATCCAGTCGTGCGTCGGAGCTGACACACACAGTTTTTTTTTTCTCAATAACCGTAAAACATACAGTTTTGTTTCTTATGACAAAGATAACTTAAGGATATAATCTAGATAAATTACAGACAGAATCACGATTGGTGAAACTTTTCTCGATAGATTTATTTTCCAAAGTTGTCTCTTCAGAAACACTATTTTCGTTTTTAATCAAAACTATGAATAGCTAAACAGTTCATTTTTATATAATTCGTTAGATAATCATACTAGCTAAATAAATTACAGACAGTTTCCGTCTTATCCGGGTAGACTCAGCCCATACAAAACGTCAAAAATGTTACTTATCACCTTAAGTTAGTATCACTTAGTTTACTAGTAATTTAAGCTGTTAGTCTTCCATAAAATAAATAATTAACTTACTTCAGATTTCTGTGCGTTCGTATCCATCGTGTCGTTCCAAGGGCGGTACAGCTTACCAACGGCCACAGCAAAGTTCTGCGCTCTGCCGTTATTAAAACAGTGCGCCGCTAAAAATATAAATTTAGCACTAAAACTACTAATTGTGTTCTTGCACGAATACACTACAAATTACAGAGAGAATAAATATTTTTATTTGTAGCGGATAAACTAAATAAAAAAACCGGCGAAGTGCGAGTCGGAGTCGCGCATGAAGGGTTCCGTACAAAAACGTCAAAAAAATCACGTTTGTTGTATGGGAGTCCCCCTGTTTGTCTGTTAAATATTTATTTTATTCTGTTTTTAGTATTTGTTGTTATAGCAGCAACAGAAATACATAATCTGTGAAAATTTCAATTGTCTAGCTTTCACGGTTCATGAGTTACAGCCCTGTGACAGACAGACGGACAAACAGACAGACAGACAGATGGACGGCGAAGTCTTAGTAATAGGGTCCCGTTTTTACCCTTTGGGTACGGAACCCTAAAAATCGGCGAAGTGCGTGTCAATGTAGGGCTTCGTAGTTTACAACGTTATATTAAGTAATTTTTAATGGTATTTTTACTAAAAAAATCCATTATTTTCTTCTTCAAGTACATTTTATAAGTTGATCTACTATTACGTCTGTTACTCGTAAACTTGTATAGCCTACTTAGCTCCGATATTTTTGCTTTTAACTTCAGTATATGTAATGTACTACTACCGTGGGGGGACACTCGACTAACAAAAATTGGCACTATAAAGCTTAATATTTCACAAACGATATCCCACACCATTGGGTGCGCTAGAAAAAAAAATCATTTAATAGGTATAAGGAAAGATCCCTAAAAACATTTCATTAAAATATTTCTCTTAGCGAAAGATACATTATCAATAAGTAACATAGTCTTTAATATATTATTTATAAAAAAATTGAGATCTTATACAAAAATTTGCTTTAATCAATCTAAAGTGTGGACCAGATACCTACCAGATGATTCAGTTTCTATGAAAATCTGTTCAGTAGCTTGCAAATAAAAACCTGATGAATGCGCCCGGATTCTCTTTTTAGATGTATCGATAGAAGATATAAATAAATAAATATTAAGGGCTTTAGATCGTTTATACTACGCACTCACCAGATATGACAACGCTCATGCTGACGAGCGACCCTCCACAGATCTGCATGAAGGGTTGAAACTGTTTGCTATAGATGCCTGCATGCCAGGGAAATTCTCTCCGAAAGACCGTTCGACCGCCGGCCCCATGACCGCCTTGGCCTTTCTTGCGGCCCCTAAAGCCGGTAATGCCACGACCGCCGGCGACGCCGAAGCCGGAGCCAGCGGGCCGAAAACCGCCATGGCCAGAGGTCGTGATTAAAGAAAGCTTTCCACATTCTATAATAAACATGTAGTGATTAGTACAGAAAATATAAGGACCCGTGTAAAAATACTCTATACTAATATTATAAAGAGGAAAGATTTGTTTGTTTGTTTGCATCGAATAGGCTCCGAAACTAATGGACGGATTTGAAAAACTATTTCACTATTAGAATCCTACATTATTCCTGATGAACATAAGTTATAGAATATTTTCAAAAATGTTAGGGATCCGTATGAAAACATCGATAATGTAACCCAAAATGTGAAAAAAAATCTCAAAAAAATCCTTAAGTATATCGCGTTTGCTGCGGAAATTATTGACAATAGAGCAAATAAATGAACTACAGTTTTATAGAAAACATCAATATCTACAAAAAAGTACGTAATATCAAATGTCTAATTATTAGGGATCTGCATGAAAACTTTGATAAGAATAAATTCACTTAATTAATTCACAATTTATTTTCATTTATTATTTCTTTTATTTATTTTTAATGTACTTAATTATTTCCGTGTTTGACTGTATTTTGACATTATTACTATTATTATTATTATTATTATTATTTTTTTAATGACATCAAGAATTTATCATGACAAATTACAATTATTACAATTTTTATTATTATTATTGTTTTTTTTTTTTTTTTTTTTTTTTTTTTTTTTTTTTTTTTTTATATGTTGTAAATTTGATATTGCATGCCTTCATAGGCAGAGTACATTGGTAATATATTTATAAATGAACATCTTCTGTACATGTATTTCAAGCAATAAAGAAACTTTGACTTTGACTTTGACTTTGAAATAACCCAAAATGTAAAAAAAATACCCATAAAATCATTATTACACCCGTGCGACGCCGGGGCTAGTTATCTTTAAACAAGGTATTTAAACTAAATGTACCTAGGTCGATATTATTTTTTTTAGTTTTATAAAAAAAACTAATTATTACCTACAAAAAAATATAAACACGTTAAATTTTTCGTTGAAGTTGAAAAGACCGTTTACAATCACCAAAATGGATTGGTTTGAAGTTTGTTTTTTTCTCTGAGAAAAGGCGAAAACACAGAATGTTTTTATAAACCTAGCTTTAGTTAGAATAACTGGATTAGGTACCTTCTTCAGCTCCAGTAGGGACACCACTCGTTCGACACGTTCCTTGGGCTTCCGTAAATAATGCATTGTGAAACAATACTGAAATTCATAAATCATGAGAGTTTTACTGCTGACCGATGCCTGTCGATGTAAATAATCGGAAGAAAGCGGTCGGCATCGTACGGCAAAAAAAATGTAAGCCGTCGCGGGACGCCTGGCAGATGTGAAACATTTAAATTATTTTGTACAGATTATGCAAATTATTTTTCTTATTTTAAGCCACAAGTTACGTGCTTAATAGTAATACGATTTTGTTATAAAAATATATTTTAAAATCAAGCTTTTATAAATTCTAGGGTTCTAGTACTCGTCAAGACAAATCCAACGAGCCCAAACACGACGTAGCTATGTTGTGTAGTTGAGGAGTTCCATGAAGACATCCGAGCTCCATCATCAGATCAGCTCTCTAGTATCATAATTTTACATTGTCACTAGAGATTGATAAGTTTTATCTCAATCCGACTTTTTACTGAGGAGTTCCATTGAACAGCTCCCGACTCCATCATCAGATTTGCTTGCTGCCATATTATTTAATTGTCACCGAAGTTACATTTGAGTTGAGGTTACAGTTATCCGAAGTTGAGGATAACTGCTTTAAAATTGAGTTGCAAGATTTCACCAGAACGCGCTGGCGCCGTGGGGAAGCGCGCACGACATTTTGCCAACAGCCGTTCTAACCCGCCGCTATTAGATGTTTCACATCTAAAAAAACCGGCCAAGTGCGTGTCGGGTCACGCGCAAAGTAGGGTTTCCTAGTATACACAGCTAACAACGTTATAAAGTAATTTTCAATTATATTTGTACAAAAAATGATTATTTCTTCTTCAAGTACATTTTATAAGTTGGACGACTTATAACTCGAAAACTTGTAACGCCTACTTAGCTGTTATAGTTTTTCTTTTAACTTCAGTATATGTACTAGTACCGTGAATTTTTTACGGCCCTAAACCCAATAGTTTTGCTTTTAAAAGGGGAGGAACACTCGTAACAAAAATTGGCACTTTCAAGCTTAATATTTCACAAACGAATCCCTTAATCGAAAAGTTGTTTTCACAAACCCTCCATACTTTTTAAAGACCTATCTAACGATACCCCACACAATGACGTATTATATACATCATTGACCCCACACTACGGAGTACGCGAGAAAAAACAAAAACATCCCGGCTATTTTAGGTGTAGGGGAGATACCCTAAAAAAAATGTTTTTCAAGATTTTATTCTACGACTTTGTTGACATTACTAATATATATTATTACACAGCTTTCTAGCACTGATACTAATCTAAGCTGCGGACGGACAGTCGGATGGACGGACGGACATGGCGAAACTTTAAGGGTTTCTTGTAGACTAAGAAACCCTAAAAAGTACCTTCGTGGCGATTTTGTCGTAGCGCACTTCCATGTTCTATTTAACTTTCGTATTTAATTAAAGTTGTTTTTACAGATTGGGCTGAGCATGCAAGCGAGTGCGCATGCGCACCAATAATACAATTGACAGTGACAGACGAGCAGTAGAGTCAGACATAAAATAACTGGTATCATAACCTTGAGAGGTTATGGAGTGAACATTATATTAAGCTATATTATATTTATCAAAAGTAATAACTGTGTCCTGATTGGGGGTGGATATCTCCCACAGCTTTTGTCTAAAAGTACCACTATATCAATAAATTAGCGCTTTGTTTCAACCGACATTACTTACATGCTAAGACGGCGAATAAGCGAAACAACATCACTTCACGTTAAATAAAAACACAATGAATAAAACTTGTTTACCATCTACATACATTTGTAACTAGGTACCTGGCTAAGTAGGACTTTATATGCAAGGTATCCCCCCTACTAAACTGCCGTCATTGATAAAATCCCAAAATACCCATTTCGGCTCTCCTACCATTGAATTAGGAAATACCAACACTAACTTGTTCTATAATAAGATTTACCATTGATTTGTAATAATAGTTGTCATCGCAATAGTACAGCCTTTTTTATTTATTTTTTTATTAAAATGGACTGCCAATAGTCTTTTTATCAAATTCTTAATTAAGTTTTACTTACATATTATTAACATATAAACAATATAAACTACTAGCTGACCCGTTTTTAACTATAAATACGGCTAATTACCACGTTTTTTCTTGTTAGATTCTAGTTATTTAGTCGTATTTATAGTTAAAATGATTATAGACTTTATAAAATTGTACATAAATATATAATATAGCAGTCCGCCCCGGCTCCGCACGGGAGTAACGTATTATAACGATTTTATGGGTATTTTTTTACCCAGGTTTCATTATCGAAGTTTTAATAGGGATCCCTATTTTTTTTCAAACAATAAATATGGCCTATGTTACTCAGAGATAATGTAGCATTCCATTTCCATACAAATATACAAAACATCTTTCCTCATAATAATATTAGTACCTGTCTATAGATTATTACACTCATAATAACTTTAGAATGGTATGGAATTTGAGAATGGTACTCGTATAATTAAAAAAATAATTTACAGGTACTGATGATATGGCCTTGCAAATGAAGTGATTTTTTTTGGATAAGGATTAATACCCAGGTACTAATAATGTGGCCTAGTTTGTACAGGCAGCGTTACCATTGCATATTTTAACATGAAAAAGTAGTTATTGTGACATAACTGTAATAGTTGGACATAATTATGGTATTGCTGACTTATTTGTTAATATTGATGTAATCTTTAAAACTGCAGTTCATCACTTTGCTCTATTGTCAATAATTTCCGCAGCATACGCGATATAAAGATTTTTTTGGATTTTTTATCACACGTTGGGTTACATTATCGAAGTTTTCATACGGATCCCTAATAGTTAGACAAATGGTATTGTTGACTTATTTGTAGATATTGATGTCCTCTTTCATTACTTTGCTCTATTGTCAATAATTTTTGCAGCATACGCGATATAAGGATTTTTTTGCTTTTGATTCACACGTTAGGTTACGTTATCGAAGTTTTCATACGGATCCCTAATAGTTAGACATATGGTATTGTTGACTTATTTGTAGATATTGATGTCTTCTTAAAAACTGTAGTAGATCACTTTGCTTTATTGTCAATAATTTCAGCAGCATACGCGATATAAAGATTTTTTTGGATTTTTTATCACACGTTGGGTTACATTATCGAAGTTTTCATACGGATCCCTAATAGTTAGACATATGGTATTGTTGACTTATTTGTAGATATTGATGTCCTCTTTAAAACTGTAGTACATCACTTTGCTCTATTGTCAATAATTTTCGCAGCAAACGCGATATAAAGATTTTTTTAGGATTCTTTTTCACACTTTGGGTTACATTTTCGAAGATTTCATACGGATCCCTAACGTTTTTGAAAATACTATATAGCCTATGTCCATCAAGGATAATGTAGGATTCTAATGGTAAAAGAATTTTTTGAATCGGTTCAGTAGTTTCGGAGCCTATTCGATACAAACAAACAAACAAACAAACAAACAAACAATCAAATCTTTCCTCTTTATAATATTAAGTATATAAGTATAGATATAGATTAGTATAGAAGATAAATCAGGTTCTTGCTTGAAATGTTCCAGCACTTTACATTTAAACATATTTTCAACATACTTGCTTGTGAAGTGAGCCTTATTACATCGTTCTTAGAGCCATAAACTGAGCTATAACACACGCGTGCATAATAATATTACACACTAGTGCATAATATAATTATCCCTACAAAGTTAAGTTAGTACTTTGCATTTTCAATTTAACCGGGTAATACAGTTTTTTTTGTAACAACAAAGAGGTTTTATGCCGCTGAAAATCCATTTACATTTTTTGAATAAATAAATGTGTCTAAATTATATTTATATAAAATATTTTCAAGTAGTCTGCATATGTAATCAATCAACTAACTTTGGCGTGTGGATAAAAAAAAACTTGCGCGTCTTTTTCCATAATTTTCATATTTTGCTTATATCGCATTTGTTGCTGTGTGGTAAAATAATTAAACGATTTATGCAATACATGTTTGTTTTTCCTCGCAAGTGTGTTGCAAAAGTACGTATGAAACCCGTGAGCAACTTGCACATTAGACACTCGGCTGATTTACGCCATCGCCTACGGCTCGGGCTGCAATCCACAACCTCGTGTGTAATGAGCAACTTAGCTCACTTGTATCATAATATAATGCTATCAATGAAGATATCTATCTAAGTTTGGAATTTATTATTGTATTATTTGGAATAAATGAAACCTCCTTAGTAGGTAGAGTTCGAATTTTAAAAAGGTGGTCTGTGGTAAGGAAAAAAGAATGGTAGAAAACATCGACTTATTGATGGTAGAGGACGAATAATTTGTTAAGAATATTACCTTATATTTTGCGTAGTAAAGGATGACTCACGCTAGACCGTGCCGGGTCCGAGCCGAGTGTCAGCCGTAGCACGTTCGCCGAGCCGTATCCGTACCTGCAGGGCTATTTTGTAAAAAAATGATTATCATCTATCGCAGAAGCGTGGGTATAGGTGCGTAAATAGTGAATAGTTACTATGAAAAGTGCACCCACAGATTAGGTATTCTCTAATATTAGGTACATATTGCATTCAACATCATAAACATGATAATCATGATAATCGGCTCGGTGACCGGCTATGGCTGACACTCGGCTCAAACCCGACAGCGACATAGGCGGCGGTGTACCGTGAGTCATCCTAAAAAATCATGTGAGATAGAATTTGACAGGTAGGTAGGTAGGTAGGTAGGTAGTTTTAAATTAACATAAAAAAACAGGCCAAGCGCGAATCGGACTCGCGCACGAAGGTTTCCGTACTCTCTATAAAAAACAACAAAAAACACGTTTGTTGTATGGGAGCCCTACTTAAATATTTACTTTATTCCGTTATTTTTTTATTTTACAACAGAAATACATAATCTGTGAAAATTTCAATTGTCTAGCTATCACGGTTCATGAGATACAGCCTTGTGAGTCACAAGACAAACAGATGAACAGACAGACGGTCAGCGAAGTCTTAGTAAAAAGGTCCCATTTTTTCGCTTTGGGTACGGAACCCTAAAAAATTAATTGAATTCACTAGAATCGTCATAAAATTCTGAGAATAGGTTCACGAGTGTAATCCCCAAGTGCTGAGATCGTTGAAGATGTCTAAAGGTTAGTCAGAGGCACGTTCAAACACTACATTTTTTACACCCAGTGCGGTAGACAGCCCTCAGATATCTATACATATAATAAAACTGTAGAAGAGTTCAATTCTGTACATTGAATAAAAACTAAAAAAAATACCCTTAGGGGTCTTCACACAAGTAACACAAGCCAAAAAAAAACATTTTGAAATTTTTGTCTGTCTGTCTGTCTGTCTGTTGTCCGACTTTCACGCAAGAACTACTGGATGGATTTTGATGAAACTTTTTTGCATAGCTTCTATCGCGGGCCTTGAGCGTGGAGACCGAATCCAGAAATTTCGTAACGAAATAATTTCGACGATTTGCGCATCGCAATTACGCATGCGCAAGCAGCGCATGCGTAATCGCCCCGCAATCTGGTGACTCATGTCATGCCTGCTTAGAGTGATTTTCGCATTCCAGCGCCATCTAGTTTAATTTGATGTTATTACGTTATTATAAGTACCTACTTTTCGCGGTCTCATGCGACCGCTCGGAGTTTGAGAGGTAAGATGAAAGATGTTTGCAATTCCGCTGGCAGGTGGCGCTATTTTACCACTATCGGTAAAGTAAGTTGGTTAATAGGTGGTACTTCACATGATCGTCTAAAAAGTTTGAAATTGAATTATTGAATTCATGTAGTTAGGTAAATAGGTACTTAATTTCAAATTAATTTCTTGTTCAAATCCTGGCCGTGCATCAATGGATATTTCTGTTCGAAAAATGTATATGCGCGTTACACGTGTTTATAACGGTGAAGGAAAACATCGTGAGGAAACCTGTTAGTATTCTTGAAAGCGGCGACGGGCTTGCAACCTGTTACGTGTGGAATGCTAACTACGTAGTTAGGTAAATAGGTAGGTTAAAGATTTTGACATCTATCGATGAATAGCAGAACTTTTAATGACTTTTTGAAATATCACGCTTGTCTCTTTAGTTTAGCAACTCGCCAATAGGTGGCATTGGTTGTATCGGCGTTACTGCGCATGCCTAATCCCCCTCTTCCCCCGCAATCTAGGGATGTCGGAAATGCAATATCGATATCGATATTTGTATTATTTTAAAATATCGATATATCGGTACAATATGACCTATCATATCTAATCTACTTCAGTCATCTTAGGTACATTACTAGATAAATAATAATAATAATAAATAGACATCATTTTTAATAAATCAAGAACAACGATAAAAAATAATTATTATTTATTACCTAAACAAATACACAAGTTGTGTCATGTGTCAGTTCAGTTCAGTATGTCTAAATACAGAGTTGCCCGTACCAAATTAAAAAGATGAGTCGACCAAATAAAAACAAAAGGAAATATCGTTTTTGATACAATTTCGATATTGTATATTTGACATCGATATATCGATATATCGAACTGAAAATATCGATATATCAATGTATCGATATTTAATTGACAAGCCTACCGCAATCTGGTGACTTATGCGTGCATTTATTAATGAAGAAAGTCACGAAAAAATGGTGAAAGAAAATGAGTGAGTACTCTATATACATACATTTTATTATTATTATTATCACAAATGCTAACCAGATTATGTATTTATATTGCTGCTCTAACAACAAATACTAAAATCAGAATAAAATAAATATAAAGGGTGTCCCAACAAGAACGCAATTTTTAAATCTGGCAACATTCGAAGTGTCATTGTTTGACATTTGAACAATTGTTATTGTTTGCTAGTAGAAGGTACGAGGTTAGTAAAAATGGAGCGCTACACGAATGAACAACGCATTCTCATTGTGAAATTGTTTTACCAAAATGGTGAAAGTTTTGCGGCTACAGTTCGCAAATTGCGATCAATTTGGGGTCACAATAATGCTCCAAAAGAGTCAACTGTAAAGAGATTAATGGATAAATTTGCCGAAACTGGGTCTGTTAGTGATGTAAAGACAACAACGCGCCATCGACCAGGTCGATCGACCGAAAATGTCGCAGCTGTACGTGATGATGTCGCTCAAACTCCATCCACCTCAATTCGACACCGAGCTCAGCAAATTGGTGTCTCCAAATCCACTTTGCAGCGAATTTTGACGAAAGATTTGCATCTTCATGCATACAAAGTTCAATTGACTCAGGAACTGAAGCCAGCTGACCATAGACAGCGAAGGGAGTTCGTTAATTGGGTATTGGAGAGTCAACATGAAAATGCTGGTTTTGCCGATAAAATCATCTTCAGTGACGAGGCCCATTTCCATCTTGATGGCTTCGTCAATAGGCAGAATTGTCGCATTTGGGGTGAGGAAAATCCTCGAGTGATTCACGAGAAGCAAATGCATCCTCAACGTGTCACTGTGTGGTATGGTTTTTGGGCTGGAGGAATCATTGGGCCTTTTTTTTATGAAAATGAGGCAGGTCAAGCGCAAACAGTCAATGGTGTTCGGTATCGTGAAATGATAACCAGTTTTTTCTTGCCTAGAATTGAAGAAATGAATGTGGAGGGCATGTGGTTCCAACAAGACGGCGCTACATGTCATACAGCCAGAGAAACATTTCAATTGCTGCATCAGTCATTTCCCGGTCGTGTTATTTCGCGTTTTGGAGATCAGAATTGGCCGCCTAGATCGTGCGATTTAACACCATTCGATTTTTTTCTTTGGGGTTTTTTGAAGTCGATGGTTTACGCGAATAAGCCGACGACGACTCAAGCCTTAAAAGAGGAAATTGGACGCTGCATTAATGAAATACCGCAGCAATTATGCAAAACGGTCATTGAAAATTTCATTAAAAGATCGCGTGCATGCCAGCAAAGCCGCGGCGGCCATCTGCACGATATATTGTTCCATACATAACCTCATTCTGTCTACTTTACGATATAATAAAGTTTCACGACTTTTTTTTAAATATCTGTGTTTTATTTAAAATTTAAAAATTGCGCTCTTGTTGGGACACCCTTTATTTTAAGTCATACAACAAACGTGATTTTCGCATTTTAGCGCCATCTAGTTTCATTTGATGATACTACGTTATTATAGGTGCTTTTCGCGGTCTCATGCGAACGCTCGGGGTTTGAGAGGTTCGCAATTCCGCTGGCAGGTGGCGCTATTTTACCACTATCGGTAAATAGGTGGTACTTCACAGACATGATCGACTAAAAAGTTTGAAATTGAATTATTGAATTCATGTAGTTAGGTAAATATCGAATCCTGGCCGTGCATCAATGGATATTTCTGTTCGAAAAATGTATATGCGCGTTACACGTGTTTATAACGGTGAAGGAAAACATCGTGAGGAAAACTGTTAGTATTCTTGAAAGCGGCAACGGGCTTGCAACCTGTTACGTGTGGAATGCTAAAATAAATAATTATAATTACATAAGTTGATAAAAAATGTTATGCAATAGCTTTATCGCGGCAGTCTCCGAGTGCCACACGTCTTTTTTAGGGTTCCGTACCCAAAGGGTAAAATCGGAACCCTATTACTAAGACTTCGTTGTCCGTCTGTCTGTCCGTCTGTCCGTCTGTCCGTCTGTCCGTCTGTCCTTCTGTCCGTCTGTCTGTCTGTCACAGGGCTGTATCTCATGAACCATGATAGCTAGACAGTTGAAATTTTCACAGATTATGTATTTCTATTGCTGCTCGAACAACAAATACTAAAAACAGAATAAAATAAATATTTAAGGGGGGCTCCCATACAACAAACTTGATTTTTGCATTCCAGCGCCATCTAGTTTCATTTGATGTTACTACGTATTATAGGTACTTTTCGCGGTCTCATGCGACCGCTCGGGGTTTGAGAGGTAAGATGAAAGAGGTTTGCGATTCCGCTGGCAGGTGGCGCTATTTTACCACTATCGGTAAAGTAAGTCGGTAAATAGGTGGTACTTCACATGATCGAATAAAAAGTTTGAAATTGAATTATTGAATTCATGTAGTTAGGTAAATAGGTACCTAGGTAGATATTATTAATTTCCAATTAATTTCGAGTTCGAATCCTGGCCGTGCATCAATGGATATTTCTGTTCGAAAAATGTACCTAAGTATATGCGCGTTACACGTGTTTATAACAGTGAAGGAAAACATCGTGAGGGAACCTGTTAGTATTCTTGAAAGCGGCGACGGGATTGCAACCTGTCACGTGTGGAATGCTAACTACGTAGTTAGGTAAATAGGTAGGTTACGAGATATTATGAATTATTTTTTATGTTTCTAGGGTTCCGTATCTAAAGGGTAAAAAACGGGACTACTAAGACACCGCTGTCCGTCTGTCTGTTACCAGGCTGTATCTCGTGAACCGTGATAGCTAGACAGTTGAAATTTTCACAGATGATGTATTTCTCTAAAATCAATATTTAAGTGAGACTCCCGTACAACAAACGTGATTTTTTTGCCGTTTTGATAATAGTACGGAACCCTTCGTGCGCGAGTCCGACTCGCACTTGGCCGGTTTTTTATTAGCTTCTATGTATGCTTGTATTGTATGAAGACCCCTAGGAGTATATTTTTTAGTTTTTATTCAATGTACAGAATTGAACTCTTTTACAGTTTTATAATATGTATAGATATGTATAGATATTAAATCACAATTCAAATATAGGAACAACGTAGGTGGCCACTCGGTTAAACCTGTATGATGGCATACCTTTAGGTCCTCCGCAAGTTAGTGGTTCAGATGAGATTGGTAGAATAGAAAAATCTTTGTGTGTAGAAACTCCACCTAACATTATTATTTTATACAAGCTGACCCGGCGAACTTCGTATCGCAATTGACAAAATGTTGTTTGAAGTTCCCGTTCCCGTTCCCGTTCCCGTTCCCGTTCCCGTTCCCGTTCCCGTTCCCGTTCCCGTTCCCGGCCCCGTTCTTAGGAACACACCTAAATTTCTTAGACAACAGTTTTCTACAACTCTACGTTTTACTTAGAAAACTTTTGTATGGGAAAAAGAAAAGGGCTGTTTTCAGAGCTTTCCCGGCAACTATTCGAATTTTTCTCACCTTTTAAACCTTTCCTAGACCTCCACGAACATTTCAAGACCAAGATAAGATAAATCCGTTCAGCCGTTCTCGAGTTTTAGCGAGACTAACGAACAGAAATTGATTTTTATATTATTATTTTATGTTTTTTCCTCAACCAACTCGTAATTCAACTTTGTAAGTAGGTATTTTGTTGATCGTTTGAAGGTCAAAATGTCAAAGATTGTACCTATCTACTATGCCTACATAGTAGTCTACTCTTAAGGGAATACCTACTTGTAATGTAGTTTTTAGGGTTCTGTATCCATAGGGTAAAAACAGGACCATTTTACTTACCCCCGTATTCAAGAACGACACTATGAGAACACGCACCCACAGTGGACGAAATCTTTTTTCTTAGACATCACCGTAAAACCGTAAAACCGAGGGACAATAGGCGGCAATCCAAAGGATTTGTTGAGATTTGAAAAAAAACTATTGTAAAATCCTAATAAAGCAAATAATAACGAGTGAGTATTTATTTACATTGTTTTATTTTATGGAAACTGTAATAAAAAAATATGCCAAGAATCTTAGGTTATATACCTAATAACTTACTTTGTAGGTACGCAATGTTCATCAATTTTAGCTTTGAAATATTGGTTCACCATTGGTTAGGCAACGGGTGCCTGTCATATTGTGCTTGCTATGTTGCGGGCTCTGGTTAATACCCTTGGCCATGGTCATACCCATGTTCATACCCATGTCCAGGTTCATACCCATGTCCAGGTTCATACCCATGTCCAGGTTGATAATGATAGCCAGATTGATACTGATGTCCAGATTGATACTGATGATCGTAATGATCTTGCTGAGGCTGATGGCCATACTGAAGTTGATGGTGATTGTTGTACTGATAATCGTGTGGGTTCCCGTTTGAATGAGGATATTGATCATAACCATGTTGGTGGTACTCAAATTGTTGTGGCTGGATCTCTGAAGATTGGCTAGGTATAATCTCTACATTCTGGCCTGGCTGGTTTGGTTCGTTTTGAGATAGATAGGGCCTCGTTGTAGTCAGGTCAGTTTGAATCCCTGTATTGACCAGCAGCTGAGCATTAATTGTATTCCTCTCTTCAGTATCGGCCGGTTTCGATTGCGGTCTTGCCGACTGAAAGTCTGACTGATCGATTAACCCGGATGATGTTTGGCCTGATGACGACGCTGCTAAAATCTGGCGAGTAATAAATATTTCTTAAACATCGTGAGGAGTTAAGTTAATAATCTTTTTCGAACTACTTTCGCGATCAAAATACAAATGGGTAAATAGTACGAGAAAGACGACACAACTTACCACCTCACATATAAAATGTTCGTGCTTGAGGATGTGCGTGAATGTTGCGTATGTATAAACGTTACAGAGGTCATTGTTGACGCTATTAGGGGCGGTGGAGACCACTCCACGAAGATAAAAGAGTTTTCTTTTATTGTCCTTGTCCTCTGGGAAGGTCAGGCCGCCGCCGCTGTCGCCCATGCAAACCGCTGTACCTGTAACAGAGAAGACTAAATGACAAGCCACTTAAAAGATAAACATAAAAATATTCATAGTTTTGGTCATAAAACAAAAGAAGAAAAAAACTACGATTTAGGGATGTTCACCGTCTACATTATGAGAACTAGGTACAATAAGGAGTTGACATAATTATTTATTATTCTATGTATTCTTCTTATTTCGTTTAATGATTACCAGCTGTATTGTTTCCTGCGCAAATCTTGTCGCTGGTTATGGCGGGTCTGAAGACTTGATCAATCTCGTCGTAGCAGCGCTGGACGTCGACAGACGGCATTTTCACCACCTGAAGGGTTGACGACGCATCACCATTCGCATCGGTTCTGCCCCATCCAGCTACCTGGAGTAGAATAACCACTGTGAAAATCTTATCCTACTAATTAAATTAAATCCAAAAGTGTGTGTTTGTGGTTCAATCACGATCGAACAACATGCCCTGGAAAAGCGTACGTTGTCTGGTTTTTGCTACACTGGAGAAAAGTTTTTGACCATAAATGTACACCAGAATAATTACGTTTTAAAAACTAAAAACAAAACCGACTTCATTTTTATAAATGAAAATTGTAGTGGGGGGGCTCCCTCCTCCGCGAGATCTAGGAGCCCTACTCCGGCTAACCCTCCACTCGGTGTATGCCAATGAAAGAAAGGCAAGGTCTATAGTTGAAAACCACTATCAATGCCCGTAAATTTTGAAGGTTTCTCTCGATTTCCCTGGGATCCCATCATCAGATGCTGACTTGGTGGTAATGGGACCACCAGGAAAGGGCTTTCAATTAAAAAAAATAATTTTGTAAATCCGTACAAACGCCGGAGTAATCGCGTAACATAAAAAACACTACATACATACGGCGAAATGATAAACTCCTCCTTTTTGGAGTCGTTTAAAAATGGTCTATGTTTGATGATTCCTAAACTGATTGAGGTTATGAACATGACATATATTTAGAGATGTCAGAAAAATAGACAAAAAAAATAATGTCAAAAGTAGTTAGTAGGTTATGAACATTACTTTTAAATGTATTTTTATTGTTTAAATTTTGTTTTTTGTAATGTTAGATAAATAAGAAGTTACCATGCCCACGTTCCCATGTATCAAATGTTTTTTATCCAAGTTAAAGTCGAAGTTCAGGCAGATAGGATACACGTAAGCATTGGTCATGAACGGGGTAGCCATTATAAGTAGAGCTATATCGTCTTGGAAGTTTGTGGTGGATCCGTGATACCGAGGCGGGATGTGGATTTGACTAATCTGTAAATAAAAAATCGGTTCTGTCATTAATATGGGTAGTCTCTCATTAATCTGTTAGTACCTTTACTTAGTCGGTAGTACACAAGGGCGGATCCAGCTTTGGCACCAGGCACTAGAGCAAAATGTTTTTAAGCCTAACCTTAGAACTAGGTAAGTTTATGTCGGTACTAACGAAACTCAAATTTTAAGTGTTAACTATCACTACATAGTACCTATAAAGCAAAGTCGCTTTCCGCTTCCCGCGTCTGTATGTAATATGTATGTATGTATGTTTTCTTATATCTTTAAAACTACACAACGGATTTTGATGCGGTTTTTTTTAATAGATAGAGTGATTCAGGAGGAAGGTTTATATGTATAATACATGCATAATATAGTAGAGAAACACTGATAATTTTAGAGGTTTCTAATGTGATGTCGTAAATAAACTCATTTTTTTGCGCTTACATTGCAAATGCTGGCTGAACCCCACGAGATATATCAAAATAATGTACTACAGTATTGTACACCTTAAAAACGTCTACAAAAAAGTCCACGATAGTATTACAAATGTCTTACGCACAGCGAAGCGGGCACGGGTCAGCTAGTCTATCATAAAATTACGGATTTCACAATTTTATATTAATTTTTTTGCACTGGTATCCCTTTTGTTTACAAAAAAGAACTCAGGGGGGTTAGCATGAACCACTATCGTATCGACAACGTATCGTCCAAATGCCAAAACTGACACTTTAACTATACAAAAAGTGCCAGTTTTGACATTTGAACGATAGGTTGTCGATACGATAGTGGTTCGTGCTCAGCAGGGTGATTTTGTAAGAAATGATTATCATCTAGATTGGTCGTCTGTCCAATAATTATTGGCAATAAATCACCTAGGCTCCGCCCACTGAAGGCCATCGAAAACTTTCGATCTATTTACGATTCGTTCATCCAGAAGTTCTATTACTGTCAGTAGGATTGATTATGATAAATAGAGTGAAATATGTTAAAAACGATACTAGTGATATTCTTAAAAAAATATATTATTTATACTGCAATAGATATTGATTAATATTTCCATGTTTTCCTTTAATATTTTTCGTCGTGGTTTAAATTATCTATCTTTCAAAATTAATAACGGAACGTAAGAACGAATGGTTTATATGTGTTACAGTTATTTTTTAATTTTAAACAAATTTTACACATCGACACACACACACATCGAAAATGTTAACTTGAGAGGTATTGCATTCGTTTGACGTATAGACGTTCAATTGTTCACCATAGAGTGAATGATTTTTAATAGTTACTATGAAAAGTGTACAGATTAGGTATTCTGTAACATTAGGTATATTGCATTCAACACCATAACATGATAATCATTTCTTACAAAATCACCCCACAGGCCACTGATTATGGAACGTCGTTTGCTGACGGCCTTCATCCCGATTTGAAGCTTTCATAAACTAACTTACATCAGATTTCTGTGCCCTAGAATCCATCTTATCGTTCCAAGGACGGTACAGTTTGCCAACGGCCACTGCAAAGTTCTGCCGTTGTTCGTTCATAAAACAATGCGCCGCTGAAAATATAAATTTAGCAATACAACTAGTAAAAGTGGGATCTTGTACGAATACATCTGTCTATCTACATCTACGCAACTTTTAAGGAGGTACAATTTTTATTTCTGCTTGTAGCGGATAAATTAAAAAACCGGCCAAGTGAAAGTCGGACTCGCGCACGAAGAGTTCCGTACCATTATCTATAAAAAAACGGCAAAAAAATCACGTTTGTTGTATGGGAGTCTCGCTTAAATATTTATTTTATTCTGTTTTTAGTATTTGTTGTTATAGCAGCAACAGAAATACATCATCTGTGAAAATTTCAACTTTCTAGCTATCACGGTTCATGAGATACAGCCTTGTGACAGACAGAAGGACAGACAGACGGACAGCGAAGTCTTAGTAATAGGGTCCCGTTTTCACCCTTTGGGTACGGAACCCTAAAAAGTACCTATTGAACCAATTCAAAAATGCATTATTTTAACGAAAGCTACATTATCAGAAAGTAATATAAGCTATAATTTATTTAAAAAAAAGATTAGAGATCTTTACTAAAAATTGCAATCAAGTATGAACCAGATCAGAAAATCGGGTCAATAGTTATCAAATAAAATCCGTTTTGAAAGTGCCCGACTAATCTTATACGTAGATAGAAGATACAAATATATACATATATCTTAAGGGCTTTAGATCGTCTGTATACCAATTACGCACTCACCAGATATGACAACGCTCTTGCTGACAAGCGACCCTCCACAGATCTGCATGAAGGGTTGAAATCGTTTACTATAGATGCCCGCATGCCAGGGAAATTCTTTCAGAAGAGCCGCGCGCCCGCCGCTCCCACTGCTAGAGCCACCACCGCCCTGCACAGGAGGTTCTCCGCATTCTATTAACATATTTTTCAATATTTTGATTAGTATGCCGTGCTGGCCGAGTGGGATGTGCCTCGACTTTCAATCTGAAGGTCGTGGGATGGAATCCCGGCGTGCATCAATGGATTTTTCTGTTCGAAAATTTATATGCGCATCAAAAACACGTGCTTACAACGGTGAAGGAAAACATCGTGAGGAAACCAGTAAGTGTTCTTATAAGCGGCGATGGGCTTGCAACCTGTCACGTATGTAATGCTAACTACTGCAAAATGTGAGCATGTGCCAAATATAATGTTTGGAAGTGCCTCTGACTACCCCCACTAGACATCTTCAAAGGATCTAAGAGTCTGGAGATCTGAGAGGATGTCTACCGTACCTGGGGATTACAGTCGTGATCCTATATATATATATATATATTTTTTATTATTACACGTACTATAGATTAAAGAGTTTTAGAAGTTTTTCTATACTCGGGTCTTTATCATGTATTTATTACCTTAATTTGTTACAGTTTGCCCGCGATCATGGCTATTGTATCATAGTTGAAATGTATCGGGAAAATAAATTAAAGATTGATAAAGATTTTACCCGTGTAAAAGGGGGAAAAATAGAATGTTTTTTTTTTTATAAAACCAAGCTTTAGTTAGAATAACCGGATTACCTTGTTCAGCTGCAGTAGGGACACCAGTCGTGCGGCATAAACCTTGGGCTTCCGCAAATATTGCATTTTGAAACAATACTGAAATTCATAAATCCATGAGAGTTTTAATGCTGACCGATACCTGTCGATGTAATCGGACGAAAGCGGACGGCATCGGACGGCAAAAAAATAATTATGCCGTCGCGGGATGCCGGGGCTTTTATAAATTCTAGGGCTCTAGTACTCGTCAAGACAAATCCAACGAGCCCAAACACGACGTAGCTATGTTGAGGAGTTCTATGAGGACATCATCATACCAGCTCGCTAGTAGGTACCATAATTTTACATTGTCACTAGAGATTTGATAAGTATGCAAAGTTTTATCTCAATCCGACTTTTTACTGAGGAGTTCCATTGAACAGCTCCCGACTCCATTATCAGATTAGCTTGCTGCCATTTTATTTCATTGTCACCGAAGTCACATTTAAGTATGCAAAATTTCAGCTCAATCGGTTGAGGATAACTGCTTTAAAATTGAGTTGCAAGATTTCATCCGAACGCGCCGGCGCGGCCGTGGGGACGTACGCGTTTCGTTGGACCAGCTTTTTTAACCCGCCGCTATAGATGTTTCACATCTAAAAAGTAGCTTTTTGGCGATTTTATCGTAACGCACCTCCATGTTCTTTTTAACTTTCGTATTTATATAATGTTGTTTAGCGGATTGGTCGGCTGCAGGCGAGTGCGCACTAATAATACTATTGACAGTTGACAGACGAGCAGTAGAGTGAGACATAAAATAACTGGTATCCTAACCTTGAGAGGTAAGGAGCGAACATTATATTTATCAAAAGTAAAAACTGTGTCCATATACTACAACACCTACTCTGTTTTATTTCTACTCGGGAGTGTGGATATTCCCACAGCTTTTGAATGTACCACTATCGTCAATAAATTAGCAACTGTCTTTACTTACATGCTAAGACAGCGAATAAGCGAAACAACATCTCTTCACGTTAAATAAAAACACAATGAATTGAATGAAACTTGTTTATCTTCTACATACATTTATAACTAGGTAGGTACTAGGTACTTATGGCTAACTTTATATGCAAGGTATCCCCCCTTAAGCTAACCTGAGGTGCTTGATTAAATCCCAAAATACCCATTTCGCCTCTCCTACCATTGAATTACGAAATACCAATACTAACTTTACATCTGTTTTTAATTTATTTTATGTTTTTTTTATATTATTGTGGTGGTTTGAATAAACGTTTTTCTTTCTTTCTAACTTGTTGGATTGAAATGGCAGTTAAAATGAGTAACAACAAAATGAGAACAACAATATAGATGGCCCAGACGCCGGCTACACATAAAAACATTTTGACATACCAAAAATATGTGGCTATAATGCCGGGCCATCCTTAAAATATTGCATAGTGTGGCTGGTATTGCTAGCAATGTTGCCGGCCACAGTATTGCAGCCACAATAAATAAATAAATTACAGACGGATTCTTTTTAAATTTGATGGTTTTCAAGATAATGCAGTTTTATCACTTTTTCCGTCTTATCCGGTTAGAATCAGCCCATACAAAAATTAAAAAATTTCGTTTAAAAAATCAAGTATCGCCTTAAAGTAAAACATAATTAAGAATTTGATAAAAAGACTGGGCAGTCTATTTTAATTAAATTAGGTAGTAGTAATTAGTCTATTTTAATTATTTTATTTATCAAAAAAGTCTGCGTGCAGATCCGGATTTCATACGGATCCCTAATTGTTAGACAAATGGTATATACGGGTAATTAGTAATTACCACGTTTTACCATGTGGTCTGGAGGCGGTGGTAAGGAAAAAAGAATGGTAGAGAACTTCGACCTATCGATGGTAGAGGTCGAATAATTTGTTAAGATTATTGCCTAATATATTTTGCGAAATAAAGGATGACATACGCTAGACCGTGCCAGGTTCGGGCCTGGTCCAAGCCGAGTGTCAGCCGTAGCACGTTCACCGAGCCGCTCCCGTACCTGCAGGGCTATTTTGTAAAAACATGATTATCATGTTATGATGTTGAATGCAATAAGTATTTACCTAATGTTGGAGAATACCTAATATCTACACTAATATTATAAAGAGGAAAGATTTGATTGTTAGTTTGTTTGCATCGAATAGGCTCCGAAACTACCGGACCAATTTGAAAAATTCATTCACCATTAGAATCCTACATTATCCCTGATGAACATAGGCTATAGAATATTTTCAAAAATGTTAGGGATCCGTATGAAAACTTCGATAATGTAACCCGACGTGTGAAAAAAAATCCTTATATCGCTTACGCTGCGGAAAATATTGACAATAGAGCAAAATAATGTACTACAGTTTTTTAGATATCATAAATATCTACAAAAAAATCCATAATACCATATGTCTAACTATTAGGGATCCGTATGAAAACTTTGATAATGTAACCAAAAGTGTAAAAAAATTACCCATATAATCATTATTACACCCGTGCGACGCCGGGGCGGACTGATAGTATTTTATATGGACACACTCACGCTATTCCGAGCGGCAACTGAATGACGGCCGAGCAACGGGTAACCCTCGGGAACAACTCGACCCCGTCTCGGCTCGGCCGGATGAAAATTGCTCTAGGTTCAGTTTTATCAGATTCTTTATCGTCCAGAGCGATCGCAATAGCCACTAAGTTTTTCCAGATTGTCAAAATTCAACATGATAGTAGTCTAGCTAAAACACATTTTTTTCTCGGGCGAAGCACGTCTTTGTAATGTAATATTAGTGATATCAGTGATATTACAACCTACGCTTTTTATGCTGTTTAGTCACCTATACCTACGCTTCCAATACAATCAACAGTGATTAGTTACTATGAAAAGTGTACTTACAGATTAGGTATTCTCTAAAATTAGGTACCTATTGCATTCAACATAATAACATGATTGATAATCATGTTTTTACAAAATAGCCCTGCATGTACGGGAACGTCTCGGTGACCGTGCTACGGCTGACACTCGGCTCAAACTCGACAGCGACTCGGCGGTGTACCGTGAGTCATCCTAAAACATCATACGAGATAGAATTTGGCAGGTGGGTTTACGAATTAACATATTAAGTCGACCAAGTGCGAGTCAGACTCGCGCACGAAGGGTGCCGTACCCGTATTGAATTGATACAACCGAATTATCCTGAAAACCATCAGACTTCAAAATATACTGTTCTTTCAAATTCAAATATTCAAATTCAAATTCAAATTCAAATTCAAATTCAAATTCAAATTCAAATTCAAATTCAAATTCAAATTCAAATTCAAATTCAAATTCAAATTCAAACTCAAACTCAAACTCAAACTCAAACTCAAACTCAAACTCAAACTCAAACTCAAACTCAAACTCAAACTCAAACTCAAACTCAAACTCAAACTCAAACTCAAACTCAAACTCAAACTCAAACTCAAACTCAAACTCAAACTCAAACTCAAACTCAAACTCAAACTCAAACTCAAACTCAAACTCAAACTCAAACTCAAACTCAAACTCAAACTCAAACTCAAACTCAAACTCAAACTCAAACTCAAACTCAAACTCAAACTCAAACTCAAACTCAAACTCAAACTCAAACTCAAACTCAAACTCAAACTCAAACTCAAACTCAAACTCAAACTCAAACTCAAACTCAAACTCAAACTCAAACTCAAACTAAAAATTTTGTTGGCTTGATTCATACATGTATATTCATGCCAAATTAAAGCTTTCTAGCACTAATAGTCTCTGAACTAAGCTGCGGACCGATGGACGGACGGATCTTTATGGCGAAACTTTATGGGTTTCTTGTAGACTACGAATCCCTAAAAAGTCAAGGACAGCACAATGTGTGTAAATTAGTTTATTGACCTAAAGACTAAATAGAATTGAGGAAAGGTTACAATATAATATGCCTACCTATTATATTAATCTATATAATATATTACACCATGTTGCGGAATATGTCGCTAAATCTGTACCCTGTCTAGCCGTTGCATTGCATAAGCACAATGCTATTGAAGATGTTCTATGTTTGGAGTTAGTTGGTTGATGAAATTGTATTGATTACACAATTGTACCAAAGCATGCAAGTAAGGCTGCAGTAAGGTATGTCAAGAATTTTGGAGATGGGTTATCTCGGATTTTATAAAGGAACATTCAAACTTATGTGTTCAAGTTTATCTACCACTAGCTGACCCGTGCCCGCTTCGCTGGACGACAAACATTTACAAACAAAAAACATACTTACAAAAAAACAAATCTATATCTATTCTATATGTTGCCGAAGATATATATCTATAGCTATATAACAAAAAAGTTTCATCTAAATCCGTCCAGTAGTTTTTGCGTGAAAGCCGGACAACAGACAGACAGACAAAAATTTCAAAAAGTTATTCTTTGGCTTGTGCTACTTGTATGACCCCTAGAAGTATATTTTCATTTTTTGTTCAATGTACAGAATTGAACTTTTCTACAGTTTTATTATAATACTAACCCGTGCCCGCTTCGCTGGTCGACAGATAGTTTCACATCTGGTATTACATTAGCCTATATGTTGCCGAGGACTAATAGCTACATAACAAGAAAAGTTTCATCTAAATTCGTCCAGTAGTTTTTGCGGGAAAGCCGGACAACAGACAGACAGACAGACAGACAAAAATTTCAAAATGTTTTCTTTTTGCTTGTGTTACATGTATAAAGGCCCCTAGGAGTATTTTTTTTAGTTTTTATTCAATGTACAGAATTTAACTCTTCTACAGTTTTATTATATGTATAGATGTATAGACTAGCGACCCGCCCCGGCTTCGCACGGGTAGCATGTTATTATACATATAATCCTTCCTCCTGAACCACTCTATCTATTAAAAAAAACCGCATCAAAATCCGTTGTGTAGTTTTAAAGATATAAGCATACATACATACATACAGACGCGGGAAGCGGAAAGCGACTTTGCTTACCATTCCATTTTATCCACTTTCCCCCCAAAAACCCCATCCACCCGCTCTATCAAGAAATGTCATATGTCAATGTCATACGTAATGTTTCCATACCACAGCCAAGAATGGCTACCAAATAAAAACATTCTACCTAACAATAATAGGGCAGTTTACAATTATCTAGCTGGATGGAATATTTGATAACATTTCTGAAATGACGCCTTCATAAAAATTAGTACCCTCTCAAAACTTCAAAATTCTATCATTAGTGGTTTAGGCTGAGCATTGATATGTCATTGTCAGTCAGTGAGTCAGGACTTGCATTTTATAATATAGATTTTTGTGAACGTGAAAGATCTCTTGAAGCTTATGGTACCTAATACCTATTTCGTTTCGATGTGATAAGTGAAATTTTTGACGTTATGTATGGGCTGAGTCTACCTGGATAAGACGGAAAAGGTGATAAAACTGCATTATCTTGAAAACCATCAAATTTAAAAAAAATTGACATTAATTTAGGTACCTAGTATGATTATCTAACGAATTATATAAAAATGAACTATTTAGCTATTCATAGTTTTGATTAAAAACCAAACTAGTGTATTTGAAGAGCCAACTTTGAAAAATAAATCTATCGAGAAAAGTTTCACCAATCGTGATTCTGTCTGGAATTTATCTAGATTACATCCTTGAGTTATCTTTGTCATAAAAAACAAAACTGTATGATTTGCGGTTATTGAGAAAAAACGATTCTGTATTCATCAAAATCATTTATTACTTGTCTTAAAATAAGGTCCCAAAGAGGATTGACGTCAGGTAAGCGGCCGGTTGTAAAACATACGCCAAATTTTCATTGCAACATGTTTGACAACGTATATAATGTAATACCTAACAAATAATGAGTAGGTACATATTTTATTATATTGTTTTATTTTACAAAAACAGTAAAGATACAGAATTATGGCTAGAATCTTACATTGTGAACAACGTCCATTAATTATCGCTTTTTTTGGTTCACCATTGGTTAGGAAACTGGTGCCAGTCATGATTATGCTCGGTATGTTGCGGGATCTGATGGTAATACCCCTGATCATGTTGATAATGATGTTCAGGTTGATACTGATAGCCAAGTTGATACTGATGGCCAGGTTGGTATTGATAATCGTGATGATCGTGATGATACTGATGATAATCATGTGGGTTCTTATTCTGATCGGAATATTGATCAAAACCATGTTTGTGGTAATCAAATTGATGTGTGGCCCCTATGGTTAGAGCTGGCTGGTTCTTTATAAGGTGGTTCTTTATAGAATATTCTGGATTAACCCCAATAGTCTGAGATGGGTTGTTCGCTATAGAATAGGCTGGCTGAACTCCAATAGTCTGAGCTGGCTTGCTCTTTATCGAAAAGGTTAGCTGGTCCTTTAAAGAATAAGCTGGCTGAACCACTTTAGACTGAGCTGGCTGAACCCCAATAGTCTGAGCTGGCTGGTTCTCTATAGAAAAGACCGGTTGAACCACTTTAGTCTGAGCTGGCTTGCTCTTTATAGAAAATAGCTGGTCCTTTAAAGAATAAGCTGGCTGAACCACTTTAGTCTGAGCTGGCTGAACCCCAATAGTCTGAGCTGGCTGGTCCTCTGTAAAAAGGACCGGTTGAACTACTTTAGTCTGAGCTGGCTGGTCCTTTATAGCATAGGCTGGCTGAACCACTTCAGTCTGAGCTGGCTGGTCCTCTGTAGAATAGGCTGGTTCAACCACTTTTGTCTGAACTTGCTGGTCCTCTATAGAAAAGACCGGTTGAACCACTTCAGTCTGAGCTGGCTGGTCCTCTATAGCATAGGCTGGTTGAACCCCTTTAATATGAGCTGTCTGGTTCTCTGATTGATTCGACTTGTTCTCTGCAGATTGAGGTGGTTTGTATTCTGTAGATATATAAGGCCGTGGCAGAGGCCGTGGCGTCTTTTTTGTAGTCAAGTCTGTTTGATCCTCATTATAGGGAATAGCCTGAGCGCTACTCATCAGGGGATCTTCTGTTATTTTAACTGTAGATTCTTCCTCAGCATCAGGGTCCGGTAGTGGTCCTGACTGAAAGATTCCGCCAAAGGGATCATTTTTCTGTTCGTCCCCAGGTTTTGTGTCTATAAGTTTGGTTTGCTCATCAGAATCCGATTTCACAGCTCCGAACTGGTTAACTAATCTGTCAAGGTCTTTTTGTGCGTATTCTTGCAGTGGCTTCGGTTCTCCATCGGTATAGAAATCATCAGGGAATGAGAAAGTCTTTGATGTTGACGGTATTGGCAGCATTAATGGGTCAGGAAAACCAGCAGAGGTTGGTTGGTCGATACCAGATGATGTTTGGTTTCTCACTGGCACCTTTGATGACGCTCCTAATATCTGGCGGGAAATAAACAAAGTTTAGAAATAACATCGCGAGGTAATCAATTATACTACGGCCGTTCAGAGAATGCGTTCCTGACACGTCGCGATTGAATGACGACGTAACTTTGTAATGGCGTTGCAGTTACGATAAAAATATTATTGCTGGTTGTTTAGCGTTTTAACAATTGATGAGCATTAAAACAACATTATTACAACATTATTACAACATTATAGTCACTAGTCGTGACTAACTGATAGGTGTCAGGAACGCATTCTCTGAACGGCCGAACTATAGTGGTCTTTTCTAAGTTGTAACCTCGTAATATCCTCGCCTCGACTCGACCTAAAAACCGTGTTTTGCTAGTTTTTATTGATAAAGTTTTGTCGATTTTGCCTCTAGTCGAGGATTCCTCAGTCAACAGAACTGTAAACTTATAGTACTTCGAGATGTACCTTACTTGAGCCTGAAACCTCGAGATGTACTGCAAATGGTCTGTCGGTTTGTTTGATGAAAATCTCCACGAACTGATGACGTAATCACACATTCGAGGTTAATTGAGGATCCTCTAAAATATCGATATCATCTAATCACGAGGTAGTTTTCAAGGGAAATTCAAGGAGCCTCGGAAGAGTTTGAGACAAGGTAGTTTCGAGGTTTTAACTAACAATATGGGGAAACTTGTCGTGTGGAAGATTATGTATACTAATATTATAAAGAGGAAAGATTTGATTGTTTGTTTGCATCAAATAGGCTCCGAAACAACTGGACCGATTTAAAAGAATTTTTTTACCATTAGAATCCTACATTATCCATGATAAACATAGGCTATAGAATATTTTCAAAAATGTTAGGGATCCGTATGAAAACTTCGATAAAGTAATGCAACGTGTGAAAATTCTTATATATCGCGTTTGTTGCAGAAAATATTAGCAATTGAGCAAAGTGATGTACTACAGTTTTATAGAAAACATCAATCTACAAAAAAGTCCATGATACCATTATGTCTAACTATTAGGGATCCGTATGAAAACTTTTGTGTAAGGCTATGTTTGTTCCCTAGTAAAAAATAAACGACAAAAGGGATTAAGATGAAATTTGCTGTAGTATGTAGTTAAAAAATCAGAATAAGTAAAGAAGGAACTTATAATCCGAAAAACAACCCCTAAATGATAAAAAAACGCAAAAACGATGGTTTTAGTATGGATGGCGTTAGTGTGCAATAAATCTGACATCGCAGACTAAAAACATTTAGCAACGCAGTTTTGATTTTGACTAATGAATGTGATACGCATTCTACCAAAATTTTTAATTTATTTTATCAGTACAAGGTTTGTAGGGAAAAAATTGGAAGCTGCCTGATATTGCTTTTTCCTATATGATTATTACAAAAAAAATGACGGATCAACGTTTGTCACGGGTCGGCTAGTGACTAATAAAGATGTACTCACCACCTTACGTATAAAATGTTCGTGCTTGAGGATGTGCGTGAATGTTGCATATGTATAAACGTTACAGAGGTCATTGTTGACGCTTTTAGGGGCGGTGGACACCACTCCACGGAGGTAAAATCGTTGTACGGTATGTTTGATGTCGCCAAACGAGAGGCCGCCACCGCTGTCGCCCATGCAGACAGCTGTACCTGTAAAAAAGTTCAACGTTTTTACAATTAAACAAAACTTTGTACAATTAAACTGTCAGACAAGATAAGAAACCAAGACATTAGAAAAAAGACCAAAGTAACCGATATTGTGGAAAGAGTAAGAATAAGAAGGCTTAAGGCGCTCCCAGTCGACGATTGTTTTTGTTCGAAACGAAAAAAGAAATAGTTGTGAACAAGCCACATCTCCTATTTAATAATGTATAGTATATGTGAATAAAGATGTACCCATCTTTAATCACTTCGATAAATAATCCTACCGACCGCTGCAATGACGACAAACACACGTCGGCGCGTGGTCCGCTTTAGCTTTTCGAATAAATTAATGATATAAATTATGTATAATTACTTAACAAAAATCTATTCTAATAGAAATCTAGATCTACCTATCTTTACCAATAAATCACAAGTTGATTTTAATAGTAGGTATATAAAATATTTCGATCATAAATTCTAAAACGTATCATTTTGAAATAATATCTTTATCGTGAAAAGTTTCAGCTATTATGTTTTCAGCTTAATAGAAATCTAGGTAGGAACCTGAAGTAATATACTTATAAAAATAGGAGAGGTGGCTTGTTCAGAAGTATTTCTTTTTTCGTTTCGAAAAAGAGCAATCGTCTACTGGGAGCCCCTTAAATGGAACTGGGCGAGGCATATATGTCGAATGTCACATGATAGATGGACCAAGAAAATTATTGAATGGATACCAAGAGATGGATTCAGGTCGCGAGGACGACAAAAGAAAAGATGGGCAGACGATTTTGTACAAAGTGAGGGACCAAACTGGATGAAAAACGCCAGAAATAGAAAATATTGGAAAGAAATGGGGGAGGCCTACGCCAAGGAGGCGACTACTACAAAATAATTTTATGATTTTAATTATGACCGCGAATTATGTTTTTAATTTCATTTATATCAATCTAATAATCATATTATTATAAATTATTATTATTATTATTATTTTAATTATTGAAATGTAAATATTATTTTGATTCTATAATTATAATTATTTTAATGCACGCTCAACGTAATTAAGAAAGGGTAGTAGAATAAATAGCTTTTTTATTTTATTTTTATGTTTACAAAGGTCTTAACAGAGAAGATAATATCCTAATCCTAAACTATATAATATAAAAATCAATGCCACTTTTCGTTGTAATTTTATAACTCAAGAACGGGCTCATCTATCCAAACCAAATGTTTAGGCTTTGTTCGGACTATTTAGTAGATGGTTTATGTGAAGTTTGCACAAAATCGATAGACTTTTTCAGATCAATAATTACGATGTAGAGATGTTTACCGCTTACAATTAGAGGACGGTTACCTAAGTTGGTCGGTTTTTTTAATATCATAAAAAATAGATGAAAATATATTAAAATAGATGCCCACTAAAATTGCATTATTATGACCTAAGCCGACCTAATTAAAGTATGAAACATCTGCCTAAAATCTTCATTATATTTTAGTCATTCATTACCAACCTTATACTTATCCTACTGTTTCTTTTGAGTTTTTTGATGTGAAACATCTATAAATAAATAAATAAATAAATATTGGCGGACTATACACACAGCGCCATCTAGCCCCAAACTAAGCAAAGCTTGTACTATGGGAACCAGATAACTGATAGAATACTTATATACTTTTTTTTAAATACATACTTATTATATATATATATAACACCCAGACACAGAACAAACATCTATGTTCATCACACAAATATTTGGCCTGGGTGGGGATCGAACCCACAACCTACAGCGCAGAAGGCAGAGTTACTACCAACTGAGCTGTGAGGCTGCTGTTGTCTTCTCGACGCGTGTCGCTACAGCATGCACCGCCTCGAACTACACACTAGGTACGCGAACTAGTTCGAGTTGCTGCCTATGATGTGCCGACTCTTTTATACTATATTTTGCCATATTTTTTAGCTAAAAAGCCGTGTTGGCCGAGTGGGATGAACCTGGACTTTCAATTTGGAGGTCGTGGGTTCGAATCCCGGCGTGCATCAATGGATTTTTCTGTTCGAAAATTTATATGCGCATTAAAAACACGTGCTTACAACGGTGAAGGAAAACATCGTGAGGAAACCAGTTAGTATACTTATAAAAGGCGATGGGCTTGCAACCTGTCACGTATGGAATGCTAACTACTGCAAAATGTGGGCATGTGCCAAATATAATGTTTGAACGTGCCTCTGACTACCCCCACTAGACATCTTCAAAGGATCTAAGCGTCTGGAGATCTGAGAGGATGTCTACCGTACTAGGGGATTACAGTCGTGATCCTTTTTTTTTTTTTTTTTTTTTTTTTATTTAGCTGGTGCTCAAATTATTATATACCTGCTAGATTAGACAAGCTCCTCAGGACATAGGGCAACCTAGTCTGAAAGCTTGTATCCTTTAGATAACTTTTTACTTGTACCTAAGTTTTGTACACCTACTGTTAACAAAATTATTTGTGGTTTAGTGTTTTTTTGTGTATTAAAAAAGAATTATTATTATTATGTCTTAAACTATATTTTTCTATTACTTATACAGAAAAAGATCGATGTTTCACATCTACCAGGCGTCCCGTGACGGCTCACATTTATTTATCCGCAACCTACCTGCAGTATCATTTCCTGCGCAAATCTTGTCGCTGGTTAAGGCGGGTCTGAATTCCGGCTCAATCTCGTCGTAGCAGCGCTGGACGTCGACAGACGGCAGGTCCACCACCTGGAGGGTTGGTGACGCCTTACCATTCGCATCGGTTCTGCCCCACCCAGCTACCTGGAGTAGAAAAACCACTGTAAAATTCTTAAATCTGTAAAATGATAATCTATTCAAGATAAAATTCAAAAAAAGATTAAATAAATGTTATTACACAATTGACGAATTTATAAATGATAATATCTCATAAATTGATTTACCTACTAATTCATGAAAAATAATCTACCTACCTATATAACGTCAAAATATTGACGTTATATAAAATTTGCATACTAACCAATGTAAAACATGTCATGACCATATTATAAATAATGTACCATCTCACACAAAAATGTAAACACATGTTTAAGCAAATAAATATCTTTATCTAAAAATCTTCAATCCTAAAGTTTGTGATGATGTTAGAATGTCGAAACTCGGTGTATGTCCTGAAATAGCATAGTAGGCTATTTTTAATAGATCCAGGCATATCGCAAAACAAAAGACACAATAAATATTATTAGCATTAGTTTTCTAACTATCTTGATTAGTAGACATATCTATAGATTTTTACACGGGTCTGTATCACCTAAAGTAATTACCTTTAATTTATTTTCCCGACGTTTTGACTATGTTACAATAGCCATGGTCGCGGGCAGACATAGAATAAAAAACCGGCCAAGTGCGAGTCGGACTCGCGCACGAAGGGTTCCGTACTATTATCAAAACGGCAAAAAAAACACGTTTGTTGTACGGGAGTCCCACTTAAATATTTATTTTATGCTGTTTTTAGAGAAATACATCATCTGTGAAAATTTCAACTGTCTAGCTATATAACGGTTCACGAGATACAGCCTGGTGACAGACAGACGGACAGCGGTGTCTTAGTAGTCCCGTTTTTTAGCCTTTAGGTACGGAACCCTAAAATCATAAAAAAATATTCATAATATCTCGTAACCTACCTATTTACCTAACTACGTAGTTAGCATTCCAAACGTGACAGGTTGCAAGCCCGTCGCCGCTTTCAAGAATACTAACGGGTTTCCTCACGATGTTTTCCTTCACCGTTATATAAAAATGTGTAACGCGCATATAGGTACTTTTTTCGAAAAGAAATATCCATTCATGCATGGCCAGGATTCGAACTCGAAATTAATTTGAAATTAATAATATCTACCTAGGTACCTATTTCTAACTACATGAATTCAATAATTCAATTTCAAACTTTTTAGTCGATCATGTGAAGTAGGTACCACCTATTTACCGACTTACTTTACCGATAGTGATAAAATAGCGCCACCTGCCAGCGGAATTGCAAACAACGTTCATCTTACCTCTCAAACTCCGAGCGGTCGCATGAGACCGCGAAAAGTACCTCTAATAACGTAGTAACATCAAGTGAAACTAGATGGCGCTGGAATGCGAAAATCACGTTTGTTGTATGGGAGCCCCCCTTAATTATTTATTTTATTCTGTTTTTAGTATTTGTTGTTTGAGCAGCAATATAAATACATAATCTGTGAAAATTTCAACTGTCTAGCTATCATGGTTTATGAGATACAGCCCTGTGACAGACAGACAGACGGACAGACAGACGGACAGCGAAGTCTTAGTTATAGGGTCCCGTTTTTACCCTTTGGGTACGGAACCCTAAAAACTAACCAACTGCGTGTCGAACCACGCGCAATGTAGGGTTTCGTAGTTTACACAGCTAACAACGTTATATAAGTAATTTTCTGTGATATTTGTACAAAATTGTTATTATTACTACTACTAAGTTGGTCGACGATTACTCGTAAACTTGTAAGGCCTGCAGCCATGATAGTTTTCCTTTTAAATTCACCCCTACCAGCTAAACGATTGGTTTTGAAGGTGTGAAAAAATTCACTATTAAACTTTTTAAGAAGAGTTCTTCTTAAAAAATTTAATAGTGAATTAAGAATTTAAAAGGAAAACTATCACGGCTGCAGGCTTTACAAGTTTACGAGTAATCGTCGACCAACTTAGAAACTAAAAATTTAGTACAAATATCACAGAAAATTACTTATATACCTACTCATCGATCAACTAAGAAAATGTATTTTCTAAGTTGCTCGACGATAACTAGAAGTAAACTTTAGTACAAATATCGTTCAAAATTACTTTATTTAACGTTGTTAGCTGTGTGAACTACGAAACCCTACATTGCGCGTGGCTCGACACGCACTTGGCCAGTTTTTATATAATAGAAAAAGAATGAAGACATCTATACTTATAATAAATCTGTAGAGAGGTCAATTCTGTACATGAAATATATTTCCAAAATAACTATCAGGGGGTGATTAGGGATCGATACTGATGCCAAAAAAGCAATCAGTAAAATTTTTGTCTGTCTGTCTGTCTGTCTGTCTGTCTGTCTGTCTGTATAACCGTTATAGAAACAAAAACTACTCGACGGATTTTAACGAAACTTGGTACAATTATTTTTCATACTCCTGAGCTGGTTATAGTATACTTTTTATCACGCTGCAATCAATAGGAGCAGAGCAGTGAAGGAAAATGTTGGGAAAACGGGAGAAGTTACTCCATTTTTTAAGCTTCCGTCGCGTGTGCAACCTTAATGGTTAAAGCTACACAGAATTCATGTATGACGGAAATGTTCTCCTTAAAATTATATAAAAAATATTCCACGACAGCTTATGTCTATCTTTTATGGTTGACTCACAATAACACGTGTAACTCCCGATAGCTTAGCAGTTCGAAGCTTTCTGATTATATTTTTGTCTACTCTTACGTTTATAACACTCTCAGTCATCCCTAATTAAAAAAGTTTACATTATTAACTATTCCATAAAAAATAATCATAGAAATCGGTAAAGAAACACCAAAGTTATACATATTAAAATTTTGACAGGATTATTTTTTTTCTGTCGCGGGTCTGCTATAGGCAATACGCTAAAAAGTTCTTATTTCTTCAAGTTATACGCGAGTGAAACCGCGGGGTACAGCTAGTTAAACATATATGTATGTTTTTTTCCAAGTAAAAGACGTTATAGCATGTACTGAGATGACTCGATGATTTTTGTTGCTAGTAGAAAATTGCTCATTGTATACTCTACCTTGCCCATCTCTCCATGAGCCAACTGCTTACTATCTAAGCTATAGTCGAAGTCCAAGCAGACAGGCCTCACAAAAGCATTGATCAGGAACGGGGTAGCCATTATAAGTAGAGCTATATCGTCTTGGAAGTTTGTGGTCGATCCGTGATACAGAGGCGGGATGTGGATTTGACTAATCTATAAATAAAGATGGTTACGTTTAAAAAACTATCCCTCATATTCAAGAACGACACTATGAGAACACGCACCCACAGTGGACGAAATCTTTTTTCATTAAAATCACTTTATGTGTTGTGCGACACTGCATAGTGTGACTAGAGGCACATTGTCGTGTGCCTCTAGCCAAAGTTGAGCTCTAAAGGCACACGGTAGCGTGCGCCATAGTGCCGCTCAACACATAGTGATGTTTATGAAAAAAGATTTTGTCCACTGTGGGTGCGTGTTCTCATAGTATCGTTCTTGAATACGAGGGTAAAAAGAATACCGACGAAAATGTTTCGACCAAAAGAAATGTCAAGGGACGATTTTCGTTTTTAGGGTTTCGAGTCTACAAAAAACCCTTATAGTTTCGCCATGTCCGTCTGTCCGCAGCTTAGTTCAGAGACTATTAGTGCTAGAAAGCTGTAATTTGGCATTAATATACATATTAGTAATGTCAACAAATCGTAGAATAAAATCTTGAAAACAAGTTTTTTTAGGGTACCTCCCCTACACCTAAAGCGGGGAGGCTCGACTCTAACAAAAATTGGCACTTTAAAGCTTAATATTTCGCAAACGAATTCCCTAATCGAAAAGTTGTTTTCGCAAACCCCCCATACTTTTGATAGACCTATCAAACGATACCCATGGGGTGACGGACATGGCGATACTATATGGGTTTCTTGTCTTGTAGACTACGGAACCCTAAAAAAACTAACTTACATCAGACTTCTGTGCATTAAGATCCATCTTGTCGTTGTAAGGGCGGTACAGCTTGCCAACGGCCACAGCGAATTCCTCAGCCGGCCTTTGTTGCTGTTGATTGCTCCAAAAGCAGTGTGCCGCTGAAAATATAAAATTACTACTAAAAACAAGTAAAAATCTATAACATCTATCTGGGGGCACGGCAGTGCCCCCGCCAAGTCGAGCAAAAAAGGTAGACCCCAACCCGTGTTTGTTGCCTGATTCTTCTAGGCTTGGTCGCGTGGAATCGGCGTAGCTTCACCTAGTTCCTAAGACGTTTCAAAGTGATCCTTGTGATTTTATTGAAATAAATGATTTTTGAATTTGAATTTGAATTTTATTTTCATGATTTTCGTGATTTTCATTCGACATAAGTCCGTAAGTAAAGTGGGTATAGGAAAGTTATTTAGCCGTTTGGGCGTTTGAGGCATAAAACAAAGAAACAACCTCATAAACTCTCAGATTTATGAATAAAATGTTCTACAACGCGCGTCAGACATTTTAATGACATCAGAAACTGGTTTTTAGATTGAGTGTACCTACTTGCCAGCCTACTATCTATTATCCTCCACGCTCCGCCGGCACACGGAAGATATGACAACAAGTCCTGGGCTATTAAATTATTGTAGACACTTTGAATGTCAGACAACGAGGTATGATCAATAAGGTGATAAGTGAATTTTTTGACTTTTTGTATGGGCCGAGTCTACCCGGATAAGACGGAAAAAGTGATAAAACTGCATTATCTTGAAAACCATCAAATTTTAAAAGAATCTGCCTGTAATTTACTTAGCTAGTATGATTATCTAACGAATTATAAAAAAATGAACTGTTGAGCTATTCATACTTTTGATTAAAAACGAAACTGGTGTTTTTGAAGAGCCAACTTTGGAAAATAAATCTATCGAAAAGAAAATATAAATATGTCATAAAAATCAAAACTGTACGTTTTACGGTTATTGAGAAAAAACGATTCTGTATTCTTCAAAAACATTTATTACTCGTCTTAATCGCAGTTTTTAATGCTGCACCTATCAATGACGTCAATTTATATTCGACTAGCTGCTCGCTCCGACTTCGCACGGGTGGAACAAGCATTTATCCTTAGCCTAATGTTATAGAGACAGACGTTGTCCTGTCAAATTTCAAAAATCGAATGGAAAAGTCTGAATGTTTTTAGTGTGTGATGTCAGATTTGTTGCGCACCGCCATCTATACCAAAGGCATCCGTTTTGCGTTGTTTTTATCATTTCGGGGTGTATCATTTGGTAGTAACTCTGCCTTCTGCGCTGTAGGTTGTGGGTTCGATCCCCACCCAGGGCAAACATTTGTGTGATGAACATAGATGTTTGTTCTGTGTCTGGGTGTTAATATGTATAATATGTATGTATTTACAAAAAAAAAGTATATAAGTATTCTATCAGTTATCTGGTTCCCATAGTACAAGCTTTGCTTAGTTTGGGGCTAGATGGCGCTGTGTGCAAAGTCCGCCAATATTTATATTTATATTATTATTATTATTCTGATTTTTATCTACATCAATTTATTCTGATTTTTATCTACATCAAATAAATCTAATCAATTTACTTCGCGAAAGACTTCGCTCTCCGTCTGTCTGACCGTATGTCTGTCACAGGGCTGTATCTTATGAACCGTGATAGCTAGACAGTTGAAATTTTCACAGATTATGTATTTCTGTCGCGTCGTTCTGTCGTTATAACAACAAATACTAAAAACAGAATAAAATAAATATTTAAGGGAGGCCCCCACACAGCAAACGTTTTTGCAATTCTAGCGACATTTAGTTTGATTATTATGCGTGAAGTAAACTGACAGACGACGTAGTTTACGGTGGCGCCGACACGCGGCGCCACTTTACCGGCAATAGCAAGTAGGTCGTAATCGACTAAAAAGTTAAAAATTGAATTATTGAGTTCATTTAGTTAGATAAATAGGTACTTAGTTAGATATTATTTATAGATAATGGTACGGAACCCTTCGTGCGCGAGTCCGACTCGCTTTTGGCCGGTTTTTCACTATATTTATTAGTACTTACTACCAGAGGCGGATTTGCCCTAAGGCCCGGTAGGCCCGGGCCTAGGGCGGCCAAATATTAGGGGCGGCAAATCGTGCCAAAAAAAATCACTGATGATAACAAGATTAACAATTTTTGAAGCCTCGCGTACTTTATGATTATAATTGTTCTAAATCACTCTCTGAATAATGTGGCCTAGTTAGTACGCGGCGCGGCGTTACTATTGCATATTTTAGCATGAAAAACCGGCCAAGTGCGTGTCGTACCACGCGCAATGTAGGGTTTCGTAATTTACACACCTAACGGCGTTATATATGTAATTGTCGATGATATTTCTGCAAAATTTCTAACATTACTTGATATTTGCATAAATTTTAATTTTCTAAGTTGGTCGATGATTACTTGTAAACTTGTAAAGCTCACTTAGCCGTGATAGTTTTGCTTTTAACTTGAGTATTTGTACTACAACCGTAATTTTTTCCACGCCCCCAAACCCAATAGATTAGCTTCTAGGTGGGAGGGGGACTCTAACAAAAATTTACACTTTCAAGCTTAATATTTCACAAACGGATCTCTTAATCGAAAAGTTGTTTTCACAAACCCATAATGTTTTTAAAGACCTACTATCTAACGACACCCCACACCTTAGGGTATGCGAGAAAAAAGATAGGGTGTCGTTAGATAGTAGGTCTTTAAAAACATTATGGGTTTGTGAAAACAACTTTTCGATTAAAGGATCCGTTTGTGAAATATTAAGCTTTAAAGTGCAAAATTTTGTTAAGAGTCAAGTGTGTACCCCCCTCCCCCCTACCAGTTTTATACCACGATTAGTTTTGGAGGTGTGAAAAAATTCACGGTGTACTACTACCGTGAATTTTTTCACATAACGAATTTAAAAGAAAAATTATCACGGCTATGTAGGATTTACAAATTTACGAGTAATCATCGACAAACTAAGAAAATGTATTTTCTAAGTTGCTCGACGATTACTCGTAAACTAGAAGTAAACTTATTAGTCCAAGTATTGTAGAAAGTTACCGATGTAACGTTGTTAGCTGTGTAAACTACGAAACCCTGCATTGAGCTTGGCACGCACTTGGCCAGTTTTTTTTCGGCAGTTAAAAGTGGGCAATAAAGTAAATTCATTAATTATGTATCTAGTCTACCTATATGATAAGTGCTAAGAAAGGGGCGGCACATGACCCGGGGCCTAGAGCGGCTAGGACTGCAAATCCGCCTCTGCTTACTACGCACTCACCAGATATGACAACGCTACTGCTGACAAGCGACCCTCCGCAGACCTGCATGAAGGGTTGTGACTGTCTGCTATAAATGCCAGCATGCCAGGGTATTTCTTCGCGAGCAGCTCCGCGACCACCTGTCAGTGACCACTGCATTGGAACGGCAATCATACCGCATTCTATAAAAATATTGGCGAAAAAATAAATGGGATCACGACTGCATTCCCCAAGTACGGTAGACATCCTCTCAGATCTCCAGACGCTTAGATCCTTTGAAAATGTCTAGTTGCAGTCAGAGTGCAAACATTATTATTTGGCACATGCCCACATACAGTAGTTAGCATTCCATACGTGACAGATTGCAAGCCCATCGCCGCTTATAAGAATGCTAACTGGTTTCCTCGCGATGTTTTCCTTCACCGTTTTGAGCACGTGTTTTTGATGCGCATATAAATTTCGAACAGAAAATTCCATTGACGCCATTGACGCCGGGATTCGATCCCACGGCTTTTGAAAGTATAATTTAAATTCTATATATTATGCAAAAACTTGTACTATAGAAACTAGTTAGATGATGAGTTCTCATATACTTATATAGGTACAGATAGGCCTCAAAGCTCAGTTGGTAGTAACTCTGCCTTCTGCGCTGTAGGTTGTGGGTTCGATCCCCACCCAGGGCAAACATTTATGTGATGAACATAGATGTTTGTTCTGTGTCTGGGTGTTACTACGAGTATGTACAATAAGTATGTATTTACAAAAAAATAAAAGTATATAAGTATTCTATTAGTTATCTGGTTCCCATAATACAAGCGTTGCTTAGTTATTGACTGCCAAAATTGAAAATGACCAAAACCGGGGTAGGAACCACAACCGGGCCTTTGACCCTATATGCTTTCAACCAAAAAAATAATCTTTCAAACCGGTTTATAAATGACTGATTACAAACATAAAACCTGTTGGTGCAACTGAATTGAGAATATCCTCCTTTTATTTGAGAACAGATAAAACAAGTATTCCCAAAGAGGGTTGGCGTCAGGCAGGCGGCCGGTTGTAAAACAGCCAAATCCTCTTCGCAACATGATGTGTTTCCGTTGCCGCTTAAGGGGCTGTATGTCGACGATTGCTCTTTTTCGAAACGCAAAAAGAAATACTTCTGAACAAGCCACATCTCCTATTTTTATAAGTATATTACTTCAGGTTCCTAACTAGATTTATATTAAGCTGAAAACATAATAGCAGAAACTTTTCACGATAAAAATATTATTTCAAAATGATACGTTTTAGAATTTATGATCGAAATATTTTATATACCTACTATTAAAATCAACTTGTGATTTATTGTTAAAGATAGGTAATATGTAGATCTAGATTTCTATTAGAATAGATTTTTGATAAGAAATTATACATAATTTATATCGTTAATTTATTCGAAAAGCACGTGTGTCTGTCGTCATTGCAGCGGTCGGTAGGATTATTTATCGAAGTGATTAAAGATGGGTACATCTTTATTCACATATACTATACATTATAAAATAGGAGATGTGGCTTGTTCACAAGTATTTCTTTTTTCGTTTCGAACAAAAATAATCGTCGACTGGCAGCGTCTTAAACAACAAATACTAAAAACAGAATAAAATCAATATTTAAGGGAGGCTCCCATACAGCAAACGTTTTGCAATTCTAGCGACATCTAGTTTGTTTTGATGTTACTGTTACGGCAATAGCACTGTGACAGTATGCAAATAGGTCGTGAATTGTGTGTGAACACTGAACATGTATGTGAACATTGTCACCATTCTAACAGAAGCGGCGGCATCTTCTTTTGAGCAAGGGAAAGCACGGAGGAGAAATGGTTATGTTGCTGGGTGGAATAAGCATGTAGCACTTTTCCACAGAGAGGCCAGGCTGAAGTTTTTAGCTTGGATTGAAAATGGTAAACCAACCAGGGGTACATTTTATGATGATATGTGTGAGAGCAGGAAGTCCTTTAAAAAACAGCTAAAGTGGTGTCAAGACAGACAAAACCAGATCAAAATGGACATTCTTGCCTCTCATCACACCGCCAAAGACTTCAAACATTTTTGGAAGCAAACAAATAAATTAAATGCAAAGTCTGGTCTCCCCGTGAGTGTGAATGATGTTAGTGATCATACCAGGATCGCTAATCTTTTTAAAGATCACTTTAGGGTTCATCCAGCATCGGACTCTGCCGTATGTGGGTCGAATAATGTTGAGACTGTCGTACGCAAGAGAGCTACAAGTTTTAAATCCACTGATGTACGAAAAATTATTCAGACCATGCAAAGAGGGAAATCTCCTGGGCATGACAGTCTCAGCATTGAACATATGAAATATGCGGGTGTTCATCTGCCGTGTGTGCTCTCCATGTTTTATAATTTGTGTTTGTGTCATGGTTGCTTACCTGACGATTTAACTCGGACAATAGTAGTGCCGATTATTAAGTGCAAAACTGGAGATGCATCGGACAAGAACAACTACCGGCCCATCTCATTGGCGACAATAATAGCAAAGATACTTGACGGTCTGATTAATGACAGAATTATGCAACACGTCGAACTGCACGATGCCCAGTTTGGTTTCAGGGCTGGGCTTTCGACGGAGAGTGCGATCTTGTGTCTTAAGCATGCTGTCAGCTACTATACGGAGAGGAAGACGCCGGTATACGCCTGCTTCCTGGATTTATCCAAGGCCTTTGATACCGTGTTGTATGATAGACTTTGGTGCAAGTTGGAGGCTACAGGTGTGCCGGCTGAAATCGTCTCTTTTATTGAGAAACTGGTATCAATGCCAGAGAAACCAGGTGAGATGGGCGGGGGCATTGTCGGATGCATACGGCATGCAGTGTGGTGTGCGGCAGGGTGGCATAACATCTCCTCTGTTGTTTAACCTTTATGTTAATGATCTCATCGGGGAGCTCAGCAGTACTCATACGGGTTGTTTTGTGGATGGAGTTAGCGTCAACAACATCAGTTACGCAGATGATATGGTACTGTTGGGTCCGTCGGTGGGCTCGGTCCGCAAATTAGTCACGATTTGTGAAGCATATGCGACGGAACATGGATTGAGATACAACTCCAAAAAGAGCGAAATTCTCGTATTCAAGAGTGGGAAAGTTAAACCAGTCCATGTTCCGCCTATTATGCTCAATGGCGCCGCTCTAAGGGTGGTGAGTAGTTTTAAATATTTGGGGCACATTATAACCGAGGACCTTAAGGATGATGCGGACATTGAAAGGGAACGTAGAGCACTGGCAGTCCGGGGAAACATGCTTGCTCGCAGGTTCGCTCGCTGCTCGAGGGAAGTTAAAATTACTCTTTTCAAGGCTTTCTGTCAGTCCTTTTACTCGAGCAGCCTTTGGACAAACCACACCCAGCGGGCTGCCAGTTCTCTGCGAGTTCAATATAATAACATCTTTAGGATGCTGATGCAGCTGCCTCGCTATTGCAGCGCATCTGGGATGTTCGCAGAGGCGCGCACGGATGGCTTTCATGCGATTATTCGTAAGAAAGTCGCTTCCCTACTCCAGCGGACGCGAGGCAGTAGCAACAGCATCCTGAAAATGATTGTTGCACGAACAGACTGTCCTATTCAAAACAGATGGATGCATATTATGATGGGCTCCATCAAATTTAATTTAATTTATAATTAAACTGTAATATAATAACTTAATAATTTCTTTTTGTATTATAATTTTAATTTATGTGAGTAATGATCTATGTAATTGGTTTTAATTGTGTATAGTATTGTAATGGAATTTCATGTAACCTATGGATATTTTATCTGAAATAAATGAATAATAATAATAATAATAATGGACTAAAAAGTTTAAAATTGAATTATTGAATTCATGAAGTTAGATAAATAGGTACCTAGTTATATATTATTTATAGACGTACGCGAGTCCGACTCGCACTTTGCCTGTATATTTTAAATATATTTTTTGCTAACAGATAAACACTAAGCTATAGTTAGTATAATTAGATTACCTCCTTCAAATCCAGTAGGGATACTAGTCGTGCGACACGATTTTTGGGTTTCAGCAAATAATGCATTTTGAAACAATACTGAAATTCATAAATTCACTGTAAGTTTCACACTTGATCACAGTTTAGTAAACTTTACAAACTTTTATACTTTCAAGTATAAAAATAGTTCAATGTACGAGTACCTATTAAATACGAGTCAGAATCGTGACGTCATACCTGGTACGTATTTTTAGGGTTCCGTACCTAAAGGATAAAAATGAGACCCTATTGATAAAACTCCGCTGTCTGGCTGTATCATAGCTAGACAGTTGAAATTTTCACAGATGATGTATTTCTGTTGCTGCTATAACAACAAATACTAAAAACAGAATAAAATAAATATTTAAGTGGGGCTCCCATACAACAAACTTGATTTTTTTGCCGTTTTTTGTAGATAACGGTACGGAACCCTTCGTGCACGAGTCCGACTCGCACTTGGTCGGTTTTTTTATATACACGTGACTTATCTGACTTTACTTACAAGCTAAGACACTGAATAAATGAAACAACATCACTCCACGATGTATAAAAACTTAATGAGGAATGAAACTTGTTTACCTACAAATTTGAAACTATGATCTTAGGATACATAAACTGGATCGTAATATCAATAAACAAGGTATCTATAGATACCTACCTATCATGTGGGTAGGTAGGTATGCACAGAACTAGCCGACCAGTGACAGACATTGTCCTGTCAAATTCAATAATTGATTGACAGCAAAATCCACATTTACAAAATGATCCGCCATTTATTTAATTCATTTGTTACAAAAAATGTGATAAATGAAGAACCGCTCTACCGATTTTGTGCAAACTTCACATAAACCATCTACTAAATAGTCCGAACAAAGCCTAAACATTTGGTTTGGATAGGTGAGCCCGTTCTTGAGTTATAAAATTACAACGAAAAGTGGCATTGATTTTTATATAATAGAATATAGATGTAGATATAGATAGACGTATTTAGATGACTCTGTAAAGCCGTGTTGGCCGAGTGGAAGGTACCTCGACTTTCATTTTCAAAGATCATGGTATCTGTATTGTCTTGTATTTCGTTATTTTACACGGCTCACCAACACCTCACCACAAACACAATCGCTCCGAACTGCTGCCGAATTGCGTCTGACTTGTGACGTAAGCGCCTGAGACAATGTCAATACACTACAGTATCCTAACGTGCTACAATGGATTTTTCTGTTCGAAAACTTTATTTGTGCGTCAAAACGCGTGCTCAAAACGGTGAAGGAAAACATCGTGAGGAAACCTGTTAGTATTCTTATAAGCGGCAATGGGCGACCTGTCACGTATGGAATGCTAACTACTGCAATATGTGGGTATGTGCCAAATATAATGTTCGAACGTGACTTTGAGACATCTAGACATCAAGGTTCCTAAGAGCCTGGAGATCTGAGAGGATGTCTACCGTACTTGGGGATTACAGTCGTGATCCTATTTATTTATTTTTTAAAACGGCTCATACTGCTTAATTCTGAAGGATGTTCAACTTGTAACTGCCTTCACTTAACCTTGCATTAAGGAAAGGATCATTAAAAAAAATGTGATAGGCCCCAAGCCGTGTTTGTTGCCTGATTCTTCTAGGCTTGGTCGCAAACAGGCATAGCTTCACCTAATTCCTAAGACGTTTTAAAGTGATCCTTGTGATTTTATTGAAATAAATGCCTTTTGAATTTGAAATAAAAAAAAAGATTTTTAAAAATCCTAATGGCAATGGTATGTATTCGTTATTATAAGAAGGTTCTTATGAAAAAAAAAGAATTTAACAGAACAACGTCTGTCGGGACAGCTGTTATCTATAAATAAAACCGGCCAAGTGCGAGTCACCCTCGTATTCAAGAACGACACTATGAGAACACGCAACACATAAAGTGATGTTTATGAAAAAAGATTTCGTCCACTGTGGGTGCGTGTTCTCATAGTGTCGTTCTTGAATACGAGTGACTCGCGCACGAAGGGTTTCGTACCATTACATAATATCTAAGTACACTCGTAAGTAGGTATTTATATTATAATTTTAAAGTACTTAATTATACCTAGTTAGTTACTTAGTTTTTTTAAGTAAGTAAGTATGTAGGTACCTACTTACACACCTAGGTGTTACCTAGATAGTTTGAAAGAAAAACTAAACTAACTACTTAAATTGGATCAAGATTGGTATCTATTCCCCAAGTACGGTATACATGCTTTCAGATCTCCAGGCGCTCAAATCTTTGAAGATCTCTGCAAGGGTTAGACAGGGGCACGTCCAATTATTACATTTGACACATGCCCACGAAGATACCAAACAAATACAGCTTCAACCAACATTCTTGCATAATTAAAAAGGAGGAAAAATCATAATATACATATTAAACTTGTTTGATAGGTAGGTAAGTAGGTACCTAATATTAAAAATAAAAACCAAGTGCGTGTCGGGCCACGCGCAATGTAGGGTTTTGTAGTTTACACAGCTAACCACGTTAAATAAGTATTTTCATAGGTATTTGTTCTTAAAAAATATGTTTATTTCTTCTTAAGTACATTTTATAAGTTTTAAATAGAAATACGGCCAATTAACACGTTTTTTAGGGTTACGTACCCAAACGGTAAAAACGGGACCCTATTACTAAGACTTCGCTGTCCGTCTGTTTGTCCGTCTGTCTGTCACAGGGCTGTACCTCATGAACCTTGATAGCTATTAGCTACACAGTTTAAATTTTAACAGATGATGTATTTCTGTTGCCGCTATAACAAATACTAAAAACAGAATAAAATAAATATTTAACTGGGGCTCCCATACAACAAACGTGTTTTTTTGTCATTTTTTATAGATAATGGTACGGAACCCTTCTTGCTCCGACTCGTACTTGGCCTATTACCTTTTGGGTACGGAACCCTAGAAAACAGCAAATTAAAATTAATAAAATAAAATCCTTATTGCTCTGTCATTGGCGACGATTCTGTTGTGTCCACGCTAAACCTAAATTTCCTAAAAACGATCGCTCTTATTCCTATATGTTAAAGTCTAATTTAGCGTAACATCAAACTGACAATTCTAAAACTTAGCTTAGTTTTAAATAAATTTACGATTTTGTGAAGATATTTAGAAACGTCAAGCTAAATTTAACCAACATGTAAATTGGTGTCGACTAAGATGACACTTGGATGTGTAAAATATGCGAAACTAGCCAACCCGTGACAGACGTTGTCCTGTCAAATTTTAAAAATGTCAAAAATTGTCCTGTCAAATCAAATAATCGAATAGAAAAGACTGAATGTTTTTAGTCTGTGATGTCAGATTTCTTGCACATCAGCGCCATCTATACCAAAATCATCCCTTTTGCTTTTTTTATCATTTTGGGAATGTTTTTCATATTTTAAAGTAGTCTATTATTTATTCGGGCATTATATCTACATCTACAGCAAATTTCAACTTAATCCGTTTTGTCGTTTAGGCCTGATTGAGGAACAAACATACATACAAACTCACAAACTTTCGCATTTATAATATTATTAGGATAAAATAGAGAACTGATTAAAATATTATAAGTTTTAGGACTGTCATTTTGAAGTTACGCTAATTAAGACTTTAACGTAAAGGAATAAGAGCGATTGATTTAGGAAATTTTATTTTTAGCTTGGACTCAACAGAATCGCCACCATTCCATTGGTTTAAGTTTCAAGGTTTTTTTTAAATGATTGTTGATGTTACCCAACTCGTTTTACTTCGGAAATTTTATGTATAGGTTCCTACTAAGGTAAGCGTAAGATAGGTAAGGTAAGAAGCCGTGTTGGCCGAGTGGGAGGTACCTCGACTTTCAATCTGAAGGTCATAGCTTCGAATCTCAGCGTGCATCAATGAATTTTTCTGTTCGAACAATTTATATGCGCATCAAAACAAGTGCTTAAAACGGTGAAGGAAAACATCGTGAGGAAACCAGTTAGTATTCTTATAAGCGGCGATGGGCTTGCAACCTGTCACGTATGGAATGCTACTGCAAGATGTGGGCATGTGCCAAATATAATGTTTGGACGTGCCTCTGAGTACCCCCACTAGACGTCATAAAGGATAAGCGTCTGGAGATCTGAGAGGATTTCTACCGTACTTGGACTTGGGGATTACAGTCGTGATCCTATTTTTATTTTTTTTACTTAGGTAGATGTATGTTAGACCGACGTTGCCCGGACGGGGAACGGATTTGAAAAGTTAGGTACATACATTTAGCATGAAACAGTTTTTAATAAAGAGTTGCAATAGCTGACTTTGTAGTAGAAAATAACTAACAGTACCTACCTAATAGCTGTGTGTTGGACAATACGCAGGATGAGCAAAAACCTACCATATACCTATACCTATCATAAATCTCGCATGATGTTTATTTTGGAAAATACATTGGGTAATATTCTTCAACAATACCAATACTTTTTCCTTAAACCACCTTTTTAAAATTCTACCTAAAGGAGGATTTATATTTTTTGCACCTATCTAGCGTTGAGTAGCAAAATTTACTGACATTGACATTGACATTCTGATTAAATTGGCAGTATGACTGAAGTCGCGTCCGCGACTAATTTCACACCGTTTGTAACTAAATATTTAGGACATCCAAAGTCGGTTGGAAATAGGAATTTCGAAACGAAATAGATAAGTACAGACCTTTCACATTCACAAAACCGGCCAAGTGCGAGTCGGACTCGCGCACGAAGGGTTCCGTACCATTATCTATAAAAACGGCAAAAAAAAACATGTTTGTTGTATGGGAGCCCCCCTTAAATATTTATTTTATTCTGTTTTTAGTATTTGTTGTTAGAGCAGCCACATAAATACATAATCTGTGAAAATTTCAACTGTCTAGCTATCACGGTTCATGAGATACAGCCCTGTGACGCTGTGACAGACAGACGGACAGCGAAGTCTTAGTAATAGGATTCCGATTTTACCCTACGGGTACGGAACCCTACAAATCAATATTTATAAAAGGCAAGTCCTGACTCACTGACTTACATATCAAAGTTCAGCCTAAACCATTAATGATAAAAGTTTGAAACGCAAGTTTGACGCCACACCAAATATAGCTGCAATAAATATTATTGCATAATCTATACTTCTATACTAATAATATAAAGAGGAAAGATTTGTATTTTTGTGTTTGTAACGAATTGACTCAAAAACTACTGGACCGATTTTAAAAATTCTTTTATCGTTTGAATGCTACATTATCACCGATTAATAAAGACTATATTAATTACAGAAAAAAAAGTATTCTTACCTAAAACTACAATAATGTACCTACTTAACCCAAGGTGTAAAAAGATTGCCATAAAATGTCTTTCATCGCATGTGCTGCGAAAACTATTGAGAGAAAAATAAAAAAAACCGGCCAAGTGCGAGTCAGACTCGCGCACGAAGGGTTCCGTACCATTATCTATAAAAACGGCTAAAAAATCACGTTTGTTGTATGGGAGCCCCCCTTAAATATTTATTTTATTCTATTTTTAGTATTTGTTGTTATTGCAGCAACCGAAAAACATAATCTGTGAAAATTTCAACTGTCTAGCTATCACGGTTTATGAGATACAGCCCTGTGACAGACAGACGGACAGACGGACAGACGGACAGACGGACAGACGGACAGACGGACAGACGGACAGACGGACAGCGAAGTCTTAGAAATAGGGTCCCGTTTTTACCCTATGGGTACGGAACCCTAAAAAATGTTCTACATTCTACAATATTAAAGAACATATCAATATCTACAAAAAATGACATACCCTCGTATTCAAGAACGACACTATAAGAACACGCACCCACAGTGGACGAAAACTTTTTTCATAAAATCTCTTTATGTCTTGAGCGGTTCTTGAATACGAGAGATAATGTCATATATCTAACTATTGTAGTTAATTAAGTCACTATAACTACTTTTTAACATTTTAAAAGTTAATAGAAATTCCGACTAAAATCAGACCAATTTATCCATACCTATGCATTGAAATCTAAATAAATTTCAATTTCTTCCAAGACTGTTTCAATACCTGTAAATTACCTTTTAGTTCAATCAAATCGGACATCCAATTCTAATGTAGGTTGGCACAACTGTTGCGATGAGGATTTGGCTTATTTTTTCCAACCGGCCATCTGCCTGAAGTTAATCCTCTTTGATCTTTGAACCATTCGAAAGATAATACGAATTTAAAATGTCATCGAAACAAAATTAAAGCTACGGTCCCACGGTGCGTACTGAACGTTCCCACGGCGCGTGTCCGTCTGGTGCTGCACGTTGACCAACATAACAAAATGACATAGGTGATATTTTAATAAAAAAAAAAATCAGTTGAAAAATATTTTTCAATGACAAGCTTTTGTAAAATCATTCAAACCATCAGCACATGTCATTGGAACTTGACAAGAATGAAAAGTTATTACTCAATCGAAGTATTTACTAAGGAGTTCCGTTGTGAGTGTCTCTTGAACAGCTCCTGACTCCATCATCATGATCAGCTCACTGCCATATTATTGCATTGTCACCGAAGTTACATAAGTATGCAAAATTTCAGCTCATTCGGTTGGGGATAACTGCTTCAAAATTGAGTTACAAAATAGTTACATACATACATTGCAAGTTAAATAAAAGCTTGTAAAAAATAGAGATCCCCACGTAAAATAGCAATATTGTAACATATGATTATATTGCATATAATCTTCATTATCACACTCGTGCGAAGCTGCAACGGACTGCTATATATTTTAATGTACCTAACCTTTCCTCCATTCTCTTCTAGTCTCTGGGTCAACAAATGTAGACACACTGCCGTTATAAAAAATAAATAAATAGGATCACGACTGTAATCCCCAAGTACGGTAAACAACCTCTTAGATCTCCAGACGCTTACCCTCGTATTCAAGAATGACACTATGAGAACACGCGCCCACAGTGGACGAAATCTTTTTTCCTAAACATCACTTTTTGTGTTGAGCGACACTATAGTGATATTATAAGTGACACTAATTATTATAAGTGAGTGTAATAATCTATAGGTACTAATAATATTATGAAGAAAGATTTTTTGTGTATTTGTATCGAATAAACCAAAAACTACTGGACCGATTTCATAAATTCATTTACCATTAGAATGCTACATTATCTCTGAGTAACATAGGTTATATTTATTACTAGAAAAAATTAGGGATCCCTATTAAAACTTCGATAATGTAACCTAAGGTGTAAAAAAATTACCCATAAAATCGTGCGACGCCGGGGCAGACTGCTAGGTAATTTTAATTGTATAACAAGTTAGTATCGGATTAGAAATCTCGCCATAATGCTAGGAGAGCTGAATAGGGTGTTTTGGGATTTCATCAAGCACTGCAGTTTAACATGGGGGGGGGACATCTTGCATATAAAGTCTTAGTCAGCCATATCTACCTAGTTTTAAATGTCAGGTTAACAAGTTTCATTCATTGTATTTTAATACAACTTGGAGTGATGTCGTTTCGCTTATTCACTGTTTTAGTATGTAAGTAAAGTGCAAGTTTATTGCGGATAGTAGAAAATACATTTAAGAGGCTGCCAGTCGACGATTATTTTTGTTCGAAACGAAAAAAGAAATACTTGTGAACAAGCCACATCTCCTATTTTATAATGTATAGTATATGTGAATAAAGATGTACCCATCTTTAATCACTTCGATAAATAATCCTACCGACCGCTGCAATGATGACAAACACACGTCCGCTCGTGGTCCGCCTTAGCTTTTCGAATAAATTAATGATATAAATTATGTATAATTACTTATCAAAAATCTATCCTAATAGAATTCTAGATCTACATATTACCTATCTTTAACAATAAATCACAAGTTGATTTTAATAGTAGGTATATAAAATATTTCGATCATAAATTCTAAAACGTATCATTTTGAAATAATATTTTTATCGTGAAATGTTCCTGCTATTATCTTAATAAGTTCCTTAATAGAAATCTAGTAGAAGTCTAGGAACCTGAAGTAATATACTTATAAAAACAGGAGATGTGGCTTGTTCAGAAGTATTTCTTTTTTCGTTTCGAAAAATAGCAATCAGCGACTGGGAGCTAAATCTTTGGCTTCCTGCAAACGGTGCCGTTCGCCGTCATCGGTTAATTATGACATCGACGGAGAGGTGATTGACGGCACCGTCTGCAGGAAAATAATAGCGATCAAGAGTAAAGTTCTCTGGATGTGGGATCTTTCCCACATTTTAATCATAAAACCTCCTTACTGGGAAGGATTGAAAGATGATAAAAATACTAGAGCCAGAATGTCAGTTGTTTTTTTTTTTTTTTTTTTTTTTTTAATCTTTATTTATTTAATGGTGCTTTGGTCGACAACGACTATGTCACCCCAGTATAATGTCAGTTGGAAAAAACAATTGGTGTCAAAGTGAAATTTATATGCGCATCAAAACAAGTGCTCACGACGGTGAAGGAAAACATCGTGAGAAACCAGTTAGTATCCTTGTAAGCGGCGACGGGCCTGCAACCTGTCACTTGTGGAATGATAACTACTGCAAAATGTGGGCACGTGCCAAATGTAATGTCACGTGCCTCTGACTAACCCCTTTAGACATCTTTAAAGATCTGAGCGCCAGGAGATATGAGAGGTTGACTACCGTACTTGGAGATTACAATCATGATCCAATTTTTTTTTTTATTTGCAAACGTTGGCGTCCGCTGTCATGTGGCTATTTGACAGTATGAAAAATAAAGTGTTGTTGATAGTAATCTATGTGAATTATGCCTTCAAAAAGCGTTATGGAGTGAAATAACTTGAAAATAAACAATAATTTATTAAAAAAACCCACATTTCAAATTATCTATTTTTAAACGCCGGTCACGTGACACAAAACATTCTGGATGGTGGTGAAAGGTGGTCAAATCGACGATGACGTAAGATGCTTGTAAATATGTCGTCGTCTGCCTTGAAAATTTTGACGTTTGTTTACTTGTTGACAAGCCACGCCACAGAAACTAGTGCGACGCTATTTGCATTATATAAGTGTTTTTGCGGGTTATTTAAATTGTCAATATTTTATTTTATTTTTTAAAGCCAATACTTAACAGATTTTAAAATAATATACCTATTTTGATGGGTTCCACAGTCACTACTAAATAATCTTACCCTCGTATTTAAGAACGACGCTATGAGAACACGCACCCACAGTGGACGAAATCTTTTTTCATATTCATCACTTTAAGTGTTGTGCTTGAATACGAGGGAAAGATGGTTTTCAAAATCTTGTCAAATACCCCATTGTCATCGACAAGGAGATCATTGTCCGTCTGGCTTCCGGATCCGGATGTGGTCATTGTAAAATTCACAATGTATTTATGAATTTCAGTTTTGTTTCACAATGCATTAAATGCAAAAAACCAAGGATTATCCCGCGCGGCTGCTTACTCGACTGTACTTGAAAAAGGTAATCCATTATCCTATTAGCTTGCTTTAAAAAAAAAAAAAAAAAAAAAAAAAAAAAGTGCGAGTTGGACTCACGCTTGAAGGGTTCTGTACCATTACCTATTTTATTCTGTTTTTAGTATTTGTTGTTATAACGGCAACATAAATACATAATCTGTGAAAATTTAAACTGTCTATCTATCACGGTTTATGAGATACTACACCTAAAATGGGGATTTTTTTTTCTCTTACTTTATAGTGTGGGCTATCGTAAGATAGGTCTTTAAAATGTATTGAGGGTTTGTGAAAACAACTTTTCGATTAAGGGATTCGTTTGTGAAATATTGCTTTAAAGTGCCAATAAAGCCATGTTGGCCGAGTGGGAGGTACTTCGACTTTCAATCTAAAGGTTGTGGGTTCGAATGCCGGCGTGCATCAATGGATTTTTCTGTTCGAAAAATTTATATGCGCATTAAAAACACGTGCTCAAAACTTTGAAGGAAAACATCGTGAGGAAACCAGTTAGTATTCTTATAAGCGGCGATGGGCTTGCAACCCGTCACGTATGGAATGCTAACTACTGCAACATGTGGGTATGTACGAAATATAATATTTGGACGTGCCTCTGACTGCTATCGACAACTCATGACAACACTTCCCATCCCTAGTGAATCACGTCATCTTGAATCGGCCAATCAGAATGCATTTTTCCCACTCCCCCCGTACCTCATACCTCACTGACTTGACAGAGTTGTTTGTTTGAAGAAATGAAGCCATTAGGCGTCTATTGGGCTATGTAGTCGATGATTGCCACCCAGTCTACAGCAAATTTCATCTCCGTTTTGTCGTTTAGGTCTGATTGAGCAGCCTGAAAAGCTTCCTATGGTCCCTATACCCGCTAACCAATTTGTCGCCGGTGGCATGACAGCCAAGAGCGAAGAAGTCCCATGGCATGCGGGCATCTATAGTAAACGATTTCAACCCTTCATGCAGATATGTGGAGGGTCACTCGTCAACGAGAGCGTTGTCATATCTGGTGAGTGCTTATTTGGTACCTAGACGATGTAAAGCCCTTAAGACGAGTAATAAATGTGTTTGATGAATGCAGAATAGTTTTTTCTCAATAACCGCAAAACATACAGTTTTGTTTTTTATGACAAAGATAACAATCTAGATAAATTAAAGATTGGTGAAACTTTTCTCGATAGATTTATTTTACAAAGTTGGCTCTTCAAAAACACTAGTTTCGTTTTTAATCAAAACTATATATAGTTCATTTTTATATAATTCGTTAGATATAATCATACTAGCTACCAAAATTAAAGACTATTTTTTTTTTTAATTTGATGGTTTTAATGGTAATGCAGTTTTATCACTTTTTCACACGTTGGGTTACATTATCGAAGTTTTAATACGGATCCCTAACGTTTTTGAAAATATTCTATAGCCTATGTTCATCAAGGATAATGTAGGATTCTAATGGTGAAAGACTTTTTCAAATCGGTCCAGTAGTTTCGGAGCCTATTTGATGCAAACAAACAATAAAATCTTTCCTCTTTATCTAATATATAAAATTTCCATGTCACAATGTTAGTTACCGTACTCCTCCGAAACGGCTTGACCGATTCTCATGAAATTTTGTGAGCATATTGAGTAGGTCTGAGAATCGACCAACATCTATTTTTCATACCCCTAAGTGATAAGGGTGGCGTAAAGATCGGGAAAAACGGAAAGTGCTTTTTTCTGTGGGATTATTGACATTTGACAGGACAACGTCTGTCGGGACAGCTAGTATTAGTATATATGTGATTGTAGTGCCAAAATTTTATATTTTTAGCGGCGCACTGTTTCATGAACGGCAGACCGCAGGACTTTGCAGTGGCCGTTGGTAAGCTGTACCGTCCTTGGAACGACACGATGGATACGAACGCACAGAGATCTGATGTTAGTTCGTTTTTTTTTCGATGACGTTTTCCCACCCACTCACAAACTGTCTCATATATAATATTTGTAGGATTATTCTCCCTTGAGTTCGATTGGTCGGAACATTCTCGTCGATTTTATAAAGCGTACTATACCTACTAACAGAATATCGATGTTTTTATGATAAAAAAAGAGGAGATTATCTATTGGACATGCTTTTTTTGTATGCATGACCGAGCATATCTTTTTACCTGGTGATACGATTTCGATTATTTTTTTATTCTGTATAGAGAATAGTTCCAAGATGATCCCTAAAAGTTCCTTTTATAAAACTTAAAAAACCCATATCGCCCCTTGACTTTTCGATTGGTCTAAACATTTTTTTAAATGTAATTATTGAATTTACAGATAAGTGAAATCCGCATTCCGCCGCGGTATCATGGATCCCTCACTAACTTCCAAGACGATATAGCTCTACTGATAATGGCAACCCCATTTACGTTCAATAATAAAGTTCAGCCTATCAACTTGGACTTCGACTACAACATGGATAATAGGCAATTGGCGAATGGGAACTTGGGCAAGGTAATATTACCCTTCTAGCTTTACCAAAAGTCAAAATAAGTACATATTACAATGGGCTATTTGACAAGATTTTAAAAACCATTTTAGATTATTAAATAGTCACTGTGGAACCTATAAAAAATATTGTTTTCAATTCTGTTAAGAATTGGCCCTAAAAATATAAATTAAATATAACCCCCAAAAACGCTTATAAGTACACTAGCGACCCGCCCGGGCTTCGCACGGGTGCAATGCTGATACTAAATATACCTACTACAGAATGTCTTTATATAAAACGTTTTTTTTCACAGCTTTTTTGTCATTAGACAATTATTGATGATTTCTTTTTTTCTCGAACGTTCGCGACCGGCCGAACTGCGCGTTTGACGCCTAGCTGTTAGGCCGGTCGCGAACGTTCGAGAATGTTCGTTTTACGAAGCTACTCGCTAGGTGACTCGCTAGCCTCTAGGTGCCAAGCAAGCCGCCTGCCTGTGCGTTCGCGTTTTTAATTAGGGATGACTGAGAGTGTTATAAACGTAAGAGTAAACAAATTTAATCAGAAAGCTTCGAACTGCTAAGCTATCTGGAGTTACACGTGTTATTGTGAGTCAACCATAAAAGATAGACATATGCTGTCGTGGAATATTTTTTATATAATTTTAAGGAGAACATTTCCGTCATACATGAATTCTGTGTAGCTTTAACCATTAAGGTTGCACACGCGACGGAAGCTTAAAAAATGGAGTAACTTCTCCCGTTTTCCCAACATTTTCCATCACTGCTCTGCTCCTAGTCCTACTGATTGCAGCGTGATAAAAAGTATACTATAACCAGCTCAGGAGTATGAAAAATAATTGTACCAAGTTTCGTTAAAATCCGTCGAGTAGTTTTTGTTTCTATAACGGTTATACAGACAGACAGACAGACAGACAGACAAAAATTTTACTGATTGCATTTTTGGCATCAGTATCGATCCCTAATCACCCCCTGATAGTTATTTTGGAAATATATTTCATGTACAGAATTGACCTCTCTACAGATTTATTATAAGTATAGAAGATAATATGCAAATGGCGTCGCACTAGTTTCTGTGACGTCGCATGCTTGTCAACAAGACAACAAACGTCAAATTTTTCAAGGCAAGGCATTGAAAAGCATCTTACGTCATCGTCGATTCGACCAATCCTGACCGTTTTGTGTCACGTAACTGGCGTTTAAAAATAGATAATTTGATTGATGGTTTTTTTAATAAATTATTGTGTATTTTCAAGTTATTTTACTCATCGCTTTTTGAAGGCATGATTTACATAGATTACTATCAACAAGACTTTATATTTCATACTGTCAAATAGCCTATTAAAAAAAACTATTTACTTCAACGTACACTATAGGTATACTTGTTTTGACATTATGTATTAGGAATTTCTCGAATATTTTTATTTATATGTTGTCCCAAAACTCAACGATAATCTGGTGAAAAAAATGCAAGGAGATTTGCACGACTGACTGGTGGCATGATTCGTGCTAGTGGCAAGTGACATCTATACGAATATTATAATGAGGATTTTTTTCATTGTTTGTTTGTTTGCATCGAATAGGCTCCAAAACTACTGCTGCGATTTGAAAAATTCTTTCACCATTAGAATCCTACATGATCTCTGATGAAATTCAAAATTCAAAAATATTAGGGATCCGTATGAAAACTTCGATAATGTATACCCAACGTGTGAAAAAAAACAAAAAAAATTCTTTGATCGCTAATGTTGCGGAAATTATTGACAATAGAGCAAAGTTATGTACTACAGTTTTATATATAACATCAATAAAAAAATTACCCATTAAATCATTATTACACCCGTGCGACGCCTGGGCGGACTGCTAGTGGGTTTATATTTTCACAGTGATTGTTTCACTCCAGGTTGCTGGGTGGGGTAGAACCGATGCGAATGGTAATGCGTCGCCAACGCTCCAGGTGGTGAACCTTCCGTCTGTCGACGTCCAACGCTGCTTCGACGAGATTGAGCCGGTCTTCAGACCCGCCATAACCAGTGACAAGATTTGCGCAGGAAACGAAACCGCGGGTAATAATTTAAAAAATCATAAACCATAGTGCTACGGTAAGTAAAAATTGGCAATGATAAAAAATATAACAATATAGAGTAATAAATATTGTCATGTTATGTCAACTCCCATTGTAGACGGTTATCATCCCTATATCATAATAATTATTCTTGAAAATCTTGTTTGGATAATTTTATGACCAAAACTTATGGCCAAAACTATGAATATTTTTATTGGAACATGACTACAGCATGGTATAAAAGGTTCCAAAGTTTCGTCGGTCTTTAAAGTGGTTTGTCAATTAGTTTCCTCTGTTATAGGTACAGCTGTCTGCATGGGTGACAGCGGCGGCGGCCTGTCGTTTGCAGAGAACATGGATGGTAGAGGACAACGTTTTTACCTTCGTGGAGTGGTCTCCACCGCCCCTAATAGCGTCAACAACGACCTCTGTAACGTTTATACATACGCTACATTTACGCACATCCTCAAGCACGAACATTTTATACGTGATGCGGTGAGTGTCGTATTTCTAGTACTATTTGCAAAATATTAGGTACTAACTGTTCTCCTCACGATGATTAAAAAATTATAAATTTCTCGCCAGATTTTAGCAGCGTCGTCATCAAACCAAAGATCATCCGGGTTAATCAATCAGTCAGACTCTGAGAGAGATTTTCAGTCAAGACCACAATCGAATGCGGCTGATCCTGAAGAGAGGAATACAGTTAACGCTCAGCCTTTGGCCTTTACCGGGATTCAAACTGACCTGACTACAACGAGGCCCTATCTATCTCAAAACAAACCAACTCAATCTACACAAAACAAGCCGACTCAATCTACACAAAACAAGCTGAATCAATTTACACAAAACAATCCGACTCAATCTACACAAAACAAGCCGACTCAATCTACACAAAACAATCTGAATCAATTTACACAAAACAATCCGACTCAATCTACACAAAACAAGCCGACTCAATCTACACAAAACAATCTGAATCAATTTACACAAAACAAGCTGAATCAATCTTCAGAGAACCAGCTTGCTCAAACAATAGGGGTTCAACCAGCCTCTTCTATAAAAAACCAGCTAGCTCAAACCTTAAGGGTTCAACCAGCCTCTTCTATAGAGAACCAGTTAGCTCAGACTGTAAGGATTCAGCCAGCTCAATCTACAGAGATCCGGCCACATCGAATTGATTACCACCATTATGGTTATGTCCAATATCCTCATCCGAATGGAAACCAACACGATTATCAGTACAAACATCACTATCAGTATAAGTATAGCCAACCGTATCAGCATGATCATCAGCATCAGTATCAACCAGGCAATCTATCCACAGAATACAATCCGGCTCTATCTACAGAAAACCAGCCAATTCAATATTTAGAGAACCGGCCAGGTCAGACTATAAGAGTTCCACCAGCCTATTCTATAGAGAATAATCCAGGTCAGACTATAAGAGTTCCACCAGTCTATTCTATAGAGAACCAACCAGGCCAGGCTATAAGAGTTCCACCAGCCTATTCTATAGAGAATAATCCAGGTCAGACTATAAGAGTTCCACCAGTCTATTCTATAGAGAACCAACCAGGCCAGGCTATAAGAGTTCCACCAGCCTATTCTATAGAGAATAATCCAGGTCAGACTATAAGAGTTCCACCAGTCTATTCTATAGAGAACCAACCAGGCCAGGCTATAAGAGTTCCACCAGTATATTCCTTAGAGAATCAGCAAGGTCAGACTTTAAGAGTTCCACCAGTCTATTCCTCAGAGAACCAGCAAGGTCAGACTATAAGAGTTCCACCAGCCTATCCTATAGAGTATCAGCCAAGTCAGACCATAGGGGCCCGGCCTGAAAACATAAATATTCAGCATGGCCAATCATCAGGGATCCAGCCACAATTTGATTACCACCAACATGGTTATGATCAATATCTTCATTCAAACTGGAATCCACATGATTATCGGTACCAAAATCACCATCAACTTCAGCATGGTCATCATTATCAACATGGAAATGAGTTAAAACACAATCAACATAGTACGCACAATCATGACAGGCACCAGTTGCCTAACCATTGGTGAGCCAATATTTCAAAGCGAAAATTGATGAACATTGCGTGCCTACAACTTACCCTCGTATTCAAGAACGACACTATAAGAACACGCACCCACAGTGGACGAAATCTTTTTTCATAAAAATCACTTTATGTGTTGTGCGACACTGCGTAGTGTGACTAGAGGCACATTTGTGTGCCTCTAGCCAAAGTTGAGATCTAAAGGCACACGGTAGCGTGCGCCATAGTGCCGCTCGACACATAAAGTGATGTTTATGAAAAAAGATTTCGTCTACTGTGGGTGCGTGTTCTCATAGTGTCGTTCTTGAATACGAGGGTTAGTTATGTAAGTACTTAACCTAACCTAAGATTCTAGGCTTAATATTTTATCACTGTTTCTATTTAATAAATCAATGTAAATAAAGTTCAAAGTTCAAAGTTTTTATTGCTTTCATGTGTATATTAAGGTATTATAAGTATTTAAATAGTTATGGTATCAACATGAGCCCGGGTAGGGCATTGCAAAACATCAGTTACCTAAAAAATTATAAAACAAAACAAAATAAAATAAAAATTCTAAAGCAATACTCACTTGTTATTATTTGCTGCTATAGTCGTGTTTTACAATAGTTTTTTTCCAAAACGCTAAACGTGCCAAATATAATGTTTGGACGTATACCTCTGACTACCCCCCACTGGATATATTCAAAGGATCTAAGCGTGTAGAGATCTGACGGATGTCAGGGAGTACAGTCGTGATATATAAAATTTTATTTTTTTAATCTCATTAATATCCTTTGAGTTGCCGTCTATTTTACACTTTTATTTGACCATCATCAGTTAATTCATTCTACCAGACAAACGAAATTTGGGTTTACTAACTATAGCGACAACTTAGTGTGCTGCAAAATGGTAAACATTATGTATCGTTACAGCATTTTGAACTGCTTGAATAAACTAGTCTTGCATGTAAATGAAAGGTAGAAATACAAAATGTCTGTAAATTACCTACTTGTAATTATATTGTACGGTTAGTGTCCATGTTTTTCTGCACTAGCGCCATCTAGCGTTGAGTAGCTAGTAACTAGTAGTATTGCCTATTTATTCAAACAAATAAATCACCTAGGTACCAAATAAAGCTTCAAGAGACCTTTCTCATTCACAAAAATATCATTTTAAAATGCGCTTTTGAGGAGTGTCTAAGAGTAGGTGTGAATGAACTAGATAGGTACGTCGAATCCGCTAATATTGATCATTCGCAGAGAATCGAAAATAATATGTATAGGTATACAACACTCTTTCCTTAGACATTTTCTTCTCATAATATTTCGCATAAGTAGATCACCATATTCCCTCCAGCATCCAACCCATTTTTTTTTAAATTAACATATTTTTTAGTCGCAATGTTCAGGAATTAGGTAGGTTAATACGACTCTTCATATTTAAGTCATTATGTAGGTAGGTACTTATTGGTAAATGAACTTGAACACAATACATGTTCCTACCAGAAATCCGAGATAACCCATCTCAAAATTCTTAACACACCCTACTGAAGCACCAATGCAGGCTTGCGTGCTTTTGTGTAATCAATACAATTTCACCAACCAACTAACTCCAAACATAGAACATCTTCATATTCTATGTTTGGAGTTAGTTGGTATATCTGTGTAAATAAACTACGAAACCCTACATTGCGCGTGGTCTGACACGCATTTGGTCAGTTTTTAAAAGAAAACTTTACGATTTGCAAAGAGTAGCGACATCTAGCTGAGAGTAGCAAAACCAAAAAGTGACACTGAATTTTAAGTCTGACAAGACAGTTGACGTAAGTGAAAAATAAAAATACTGGTATAGTGTCAGCGGCAGTCTAATGATAGCAGTCAGCCGGTTGCAATAAATTACATACGACAGATAACCGGTTGTTGCACTAAATTTAAATTGAGCGGGAGGAAATTCAGGAGTGAATCACTCCAGTTATTTGTTAAGAATAAAGCCTACTATGGTCACATAAATATCGGCTTGGCTGTATTCAACGCTCTAAAACTATCCAGAGTTTCCAGTAAGTAAGAAATAAAACTAACGGCAGCATATTTTCCATTATCCTTAATGATAGCTGTTCCTATCACCGTAGTGATTATATACTCTTTGCTATCACCTTCCACATGAGTATTGCATAGTACCTACCCAGATAAAGTTTTACCTGGGGCTATACTAGTTTTTACCCGTTTGGGCGCGTAAATTCAGTGTGTTTTACTGATTCGATTCGACTCGACTTTATCGTAAAACTGTAATTCCTGAGAATATTAAAGAACATTTTGGGAATTAAAGTAGCCTATGTCTCTCCCAAGACTTTAAACTATCTCTATTTTAATTTTCATCACAATCGGCCCACCGGTTTGGCCGTGATACATGCACAGACAGAGTTACTTTTGCTTTTATATTAGAATAGATTTAAAAAAAAATCTGCATCAACAGGTCATCATGGATAGATGGGAGTCCTCAATAGAGGACTATCAAAAGTCCCAGGACCTGCACAGCTTTGGTTCCTTGTTGCTTACGGCAGAAAGCATTCTGAAGGAAGATTTGGCACCATTTGAGCTTGGTAAATACATTTTATTTAGCACTAGCAGTTCGCCCTGGAGTCCACGGGTGTACTAATAATTTTTTTACACTGAAATCATAATTTCTTTCTAGTTATAAATATAGACTATGTTACTCACGAGATAATGTAGCATTATAACGGACAAATAATTTTTGTAATAGGTTCAGTATTTTTTGAGTTTATTCATTACAAACATACATAATATTTGCTCTTTATAATATTAAACAGTATAGATACAAACCACTGAACACAAGACATGTCAGGACAAGTTTATCTAAATTAATCTAAATATAAAAAAACCGGCCAAGTGTGAGTCAGACTCGCGCACGAAGGTTTCCGTACCATTATCTATAAAAAACACCAAAAAACATGTTTGCTGTATGGGAGCCCCACTTAAATATTTATTTTATTCTGTTTTTAGTATTTGTTGATTTAAAGCGGCAACTGAAATGAAATACTTCATCTGTGAAAATTTCAACAGTCTAGCTATCACGGTTCATGAAATACAGCCCTGTGACAGACAGACGGACAGACAGACAAACAGACAGACGGACAACGAAGTCTTAGTAATAGGGTTCCGATTTTACCCTTTGGGTACGGAACCCTAAAAACCAGCCAAGTGCGAGTTGGACTCAAACACAAAGGGTTCCATACCATTATCTATATAAATCGGCAAAAAAACACGTTTGCTGTATGGGAGCCCCACTTAAATATTTATTTTATTCTGTTTTTAGTATTTATTGATTTGAAGCGGCAACAGAAATGCTTCATCTGTGAAAATTTCAACTGTCTAGCTATCATGGTTCATGAGATACAGCAATGTGACAGACAGATGGACAGACTGACAGCAAAGTCTTAGTAACCTACCCTTTGGGTAACCCGACCCTAAACTCTTGAGTAAGATGGGAAAGAAAGGAGTGAGTGATGAGATGACGGCTGATAGAGTGAAATGGAAGAAGTACACATGTTGTGCCGACCCCACTTAATTGGGATGGGGGCAGGAAGATAATGACTATATTACAGCAAGAACCAGTTGAGCTAACTAAAGACCATTGCAAACAATATAGTAGCTCACTAGAATCATTTAGAATTGTCATAATTAGATAGTTTAGTTTATTTTTATTTCTTTTATCCTTAGGTTTTATTTCTAAATTAAGTGTAGCGTGTGCTGCTTTTAGAATTTGCGCTGAAGCTCTCTAGTTATTTTTTGTTGTACGTACTTGAGTAGTACTTTTAATTATTATTCATGTTTGAGCATTCACCTTGTTCGATTGGCACCACACTGGAGCTCTACATAGAATTAAGGAAAGGATCATTAGTAAGGCCTAATTAGGCCGTAAGCCGTGTTTGTTGCCTGATTCTTCTAGGCTTGATCGCGAGGAACAGGCATAGCTTCACCTAGCTCTTAAGACATTTCAAAGTGATCCTTGTGATTTTATTGAAATAAATTATTTTTGAATTTGAATTTGAAAATGTGTTTATTATATTTTTCAGATTGGTTTATCCAAACGCTACTTTTCGAGCCTGTCTCCTTACTGGATACCATATCGGCCAGATTGTCTGATGAGGCGTGGTCGAAGATTGTGAAGGATGGCTATAAGTTGCTTTCCAACCTTGTCGAAAGCCATTATGATGGAGTTGAGCAATATGCTGAAAATATAATTATGGTAATAATATTTTACTATACCTATAACATAATTAATATAGACTTAAGGCTCTCAATGTCAACGATCACTCTTTTTCAAATAGAAAAAAAAATACTTCTGAACAAGCTATCTCCTATTTTTATAAATACGAGTATATTACTTCAGGTGAACCTAGACTTTTTTACTAAGCTGAAAACGTAATAGCAGAAACTTTTCACGATAAAGATATTCTTCAAAATGATACATTTTAGAATTTATCATTGAAATACTTTGATACATACTATTAAGATCAACTTGTGATTTATTGTTAAAGATATATAATATGTAGATCTAGATTATCACTAAGATAGTTTTTTGATAAGAAATTATATTTAATTTAAATCATTAATTTATTCGAAAAGCAAAGGCGGACCGCGCGCTGCCCATGAATCAGTACCGCTGTGACCACTGTCAACGTTTAGACGTGTGTTTGACGTCATTGCAGCGGTCGGTAGCAAGAGTTATTTATCGAAGTGCCTAAAGATGGGTAATAACACAAAAAAATATTGAAAATGGTTATGAGGGGTGGGTAAAGTTAGCTATAGTAAAGCCTATTACCTGCCTACGTAGGTACCAGCAACGCGATCTCATAAAAACTCGATAATATTTACAATACGCATACGCCATCTAGAGCTTGCCGTTGTTAACTCTCTTAGACGTTTCTGCCACGGTTTTAGGCCCTTACAGCACCTTAACTCAAAATCAAAAGAAAATTCTGGTTAGAAAGTATCAAGAATTCAAACTTTCTATGAGATCTCATCACAATCGGTTTGACCGTGATAACATCACAGACAAAGTTACTTTTGCATTTATAATATTACTAATTTTAATATTATTTTAGAGATTTAGAGATTACTAGCTGACCCGTGCCCGCTTCGCTGTGCGTAAGACATTTCTAATACCATCGCGGACTTTATTGTAGACATTTTTAAGGTGTACTTACAATACTGTAGTAAGTGTAGTACATTATTTTGATATATCTAGTGGGGTTCAGCCAGCGTTTGCAATGTAAGCGCAAAAAAATGTGTTTATTTACGACATCACATTAGAAACCTCCAAAATTATCAGAGTTTCTCTGCAATATTATGCATGTATTATATATATAAACCTTCCTCTTGAATCACTCTATCTATTAAAAAAAACCGCATCAAAATCCGTTGTGTAGTTTTAAAGATATAAGCATACATACAGACGCGGGAAGCGGCTTTGCTTTATACTATGTAGTGACTAACAAAAGACGTAAAGATATTGTCTGCACTAACAACACTCCAGTTAAACATTATTTCGCATCCAGATTTTATTTGTTCTTAGGGCCATACTTATTTTAACAGACTCAATCGCAAATTATCCATCTACGCAATGAATTACACAAATTGTAAAAAAAACTACAGACTACCCTAAACAATTTATCTTACGATGAAACTGAGGAGTTATTAACTGTTGTAAAGTAATTTCTAAATGTTGTATTTCTTATTTATATAAAACATATCCCTAATTAGTATTAATTTATTTACATCATATAGGTTTTAAGATTTTATGTTAATTAATTTGACTAAGTACCTACTTATTCATATGCTTCACGCAGTTTATATTATTTTCCTTTTTTCGCCTGAGATATAGGTTCATCATATTTCAGGCATAGTGTAAATTGTTACTTATAATTAGATATTATTCCGTTATGTTAATATTAGCACTAAGTTAATGAATAAAGATTTTATTATTATTATTACTAGCTGACCCGTGCCCGCTGCGCTGTGCGTAAGACATTTCTAATACCATCGTGGACTTTTTTGTAGACGTGTTTAAGGTATACAATACTGTAGTACATTATTTTGATATATCTCGTGGGGTTCAGCCAGCATTTGCAATGTAAGCGCAAAAAAATGTGTTTATTTACGACATCACATTAGAAACCTCTAAAATTATCAGTGTTTCTCTACTATATTATGCATGTATTATACATATAAACCTTCCTCTTGAATCACTCTATTTATAAAAAAAAACCGCATAAAAATCCGTTGTGTAGTTTTAAAGATATAAGCAAACATACATACATACATATTACATACAGACGCGGGAAGCGGAAAGCGACTTTGCTTTATACTATGTAGTGATTTCCAGCTATGTCAAAAACCGAACGATGCCCGCGCTAGATCTCACGCCCTACAGTGTCTAGCGAGCTGCGTGAAACACTTCTCGCTGGCCGGAAGGCCGGTTGATCTCGCTGGTCGCTACATCGCTGAGCTAGGGCAAGCCAGCACTAGCAAGGCGGCCTTAGCAACACTTGTTGGTACGAATAATAACTATCAGTATTCATTTAAGGTGATAAGTGAAATTTTTGACTTTTTGTATGGGCTGAGTCTACCCGGATAAGACGGATGTAATAAAACAACATTATCTTGAAAACCATCAAGTTTAAAAAGAAACTGTCTGTAATTTACTTACCTAGTATGATGATCTAACGAATTATATAAAAATGAACTGTTTAGCTATTGATAGCTTTGATTAAAAACGAAACTAGTGTTTTTGAAGAGCCAACTTTGGAAAACAAATCTATCGAGAAAAGTTTCACCAATCGTGTTTCTATCTGTAATTTATCTAGATTATATCCTTAAGTTATCTTTGTCATAAAAAACAAAACTGTATATTTTGCGGTTATTGAGAAAAAACGATTCTGCATTCATTGAAAACATTTATTACTCGTCTTGACTAATAATATTGTCCTAATTATCCTACTAATATTGTACCATAGTACCATTGACACCACGATATTGCGCAGTCAATCCGTCAATTACTTGTGATGAAAATAAAAATATAGGTTAGTAGGTATATATTATTTTAATTTATAATTTATTATTATTTTTAAAAACACGGTGCTCACAACGGTGAAGGAAAACATTGTGAGGAAACCAGTTAGTGTTCTTATAAGCGGCGATGGGCTTGCAACCAGTCACGTATGGAATGCTAACTACTGCAAAATGTGGGCATGTGCCAAATAATGTTTGGACGTGCCTCTGACTACCCGCACTAGACATCTAAGGATCTAGGCGTCTGGAGATCTGAAGGATGTCTATCATACTTGGGGATTACAGTCGTGATCCTATTTTTAATTTTAATTATTATTATTGGACCAAGTACCATAGTACCATAGCACTATATTATTCCTTAGTACCGTAGTACCAAGGAACCATAGATATCTAGATAGATAGATAATACATTATTGTACAGCGGAAATAAACAAGAAAAAAATCTACATACGTACAATGCGGCCTTATCGCTAAAACGAGATTTCTTTCAGGCAACCTGTATAGTACCATAGTACATAGTAGAATAGGCATAGACATTATTTAAATTAACCTTAGCTTAAGATAAAAGAACAATGACAATGGGACGGGAAGACGGACAACAAGAAGACGGGACGAGATAAGATAGGATAGGATGAGATAAGATAAAGATAATTATCGCTTTCAGGAACAATATGCGAGTATCAACCTGAGGTTGTGGTTGATCATGTCGACATCATATGGAGGACATACTTAAACCTACTGTCGTCTAACAAGAACTCGGTAAGTAAGTTAAATGTATTTATAACCGACAAGCTGACCCGGCGAACTTCGTATCGCTTTAGAATTAACAAATGCTGTGTTAAGTTCCCGTTCCCGTTCCTGTTTTCCTGCTTTTCTCTTGAAATTTTCTCCTGAATTGTATTTGCTATAAACCTCACGGAGCCCGAGACCTTTCCAACGAATGCAAAACCGTGGAAATCGGTTCGTGCGTTCTGGAGTTATAGCGTCAGGAAGGAAAACCCGACTTATTTTTATATTATAGAGTTCAAAAAATGGAGAAGGTTCTCACTTCAAACTATCGTGATTAGTAGACATAGTATACATTACTATGTATAATAAGTAAGTATTTACAAAAAAAAGGTATATACATATTCTAATAGTTATCTGGTTCCCATAGTACAAGCTTCGCTTAGTTTGGGGCTATTATCTATAATATAAAAATAAGTCGGGTTTTCCTTCCTGACGCTATAACTCCAAAACGCACGAACCGATTTCCACGGTTTTGCATTCGTTGGAAAGGTCTCGGGCTCCGTGAGGTTTATAGCAAAGACAATTCAGGAAAAAATTCAAGAGAAAAGCAGGAAAACAGGAACGGGAACGTAACACAGCATTTGTTAATTCTAAAGCGATACGAAGTTCGCCGGGTCAACTATAGATTTTAACACGGGTCTCTAACGTAATTATTTAATTTACTTTCCCGACGTTTTGACTATGTTACAATAGCTCTGCCCGCGACCATGGCTATTGTAACATAGTCGAAACGTCGGGAAAATAAAATAAAGGTCACAGCTTAGTTGGTAGTAACTCTGCCTTCTACGCTGTAGGTTGTGGGTTCGATCCCCACCCAGAGTAAAACATTTGTGTGATGAACATAGATGTTTATTCTGTGTCTGGGTGTTACTATGTATATTATGTATGTATTCACAAAAAAAAAAGTAAGAAATTTAAATAAAGTATTCTATCAGTTATCTGGTTCCCATAGTACAAGCTTTGCTTAGTTTGGGGCTAGATGGTGTTGTGTGTAAAGTCCGCCAATATTTATTTATTTTATATTTAATATTATAAAGAGGAAAGATTTGATTGTTTATTTGTTTGTTTGCATCGAATAGGCTCTGAAACTACTGGACCGATTTAAAAATTCTTTCACTATTAGAATCCTACATTATCCCTGATGAACAAAGGCTATAGTATATTTTCAAAAATGTTAGGGATCCGTATGAAAACTTCGATAATGTAACCCAACGTGTGGAAAAAATAGCGAAAAAATCCTTATATCGCGTACGCTGTAAAAAATATTGACAATAGAGCAAAGTGATGTACTACAGTTTTATAGAGGACATCAATATCTACAAAAAAGTCCGTGATACCATATGTCTAACTATTAGGGATCCCTATTAAAACTTCGATAATGTAACCCAAGGTGTAAAAATATTGCCATTAAATCTTTATTACACCCGTGCGACGACGCAAAAGACCCGTGTCAAAATCTATACTAGTTAGGTTCACAATTCGACTGTATTTTTTTTTAATTACCTCGGAACTTTCGACTGGGTGAACCGATTTTGATGATTCTTTTTTTATTTAAATCTGGTGCTTCCCGTGTTGTCCCATTTAAATTTTAAAGGTGAAATATATGGGGATGAAAGTTTGTATTGGACTTATTCAATTTAGGTGCCTTCTGGCATTGGAAGCGTAGGTATAGGTGCCTACGCTGTATAAAAAGCGTAGGTATGGCATTCAGTATCAATAATATCATGATAATCATAGTTTTTTGAGGTTCCGTACACAAAGGGTAAAAACGGGACCCTATTACTAAGACTTCGCTATCCGTCCGTCCGTCTGTCCGTCCGACCGTCCGTCTGTCCGTCCGACCGTCCGTCTGTCCGTCTGTCCGTCTGTCCGTCTGTCCGTCACGGTAGCTAGACAGTTCTAAATTTTCACAGATGATGTATTTCTGTTGCTGCTATAACAACAAATACTAACAAAAGAATAAAATAAATATTTAAAGTAATCCCATACAACAAAAGTGGTTTTTTTATAGATTTTTTATTTTTTGTACGGAACCCTTCGTGCGCGAGTCCGACTCGCACTTGGCCGGTTTTTTTTACAAAATAGCCTTGCTGTTTTGACAATCTTTCTTTATTCATTCGTTCTATCAGTTTAATTAATGTCTTACTTCCAGGATCTGATTTCAAAATCTGCGCTTAATGGAGTATGGGGTTTGTTCAAGTGCTTTGGCGGGGAAATCCCCGTGAGCGAGCTAAGCGAGTTCTACGACACACTAACAAAGAAGTACTTGGGTCAATGCGAGAATGGTACATTTTTACAAGCTTTTATTTAACTTGCAATGTATTTTATTTATTTATTTATACTTTAATTGCACTTCACTACATAGTATAAAGCAAAGTCGCTTTCCGCTTCCCGCGTCTGTATGTATGTATGTATGTTTGCTTATATCTTTAAAACTACACAACGGATTTTGATGCGGTTTTTTTTTATAGATAGAGTGATTCAGGAGGAAGGTTTATATGTATAATAACATGCTACCCGTGCGAAGCCGGGGCGGGTCCCTAGTATAAAATAAATACAATAAATACAAAAAGGCGGACTTAATGCCGAGGCATTTTCTACCATGTAATCATGTCATCATTTTGTACCATGTAATGTATGTATGTATGTATGTACTAGCAGACCCGTGACAGACGTTGTCCTGTCCAAATTTAGATAATCGCATAGAGTAACGCATGTTGCTATGACGACTGATGTCAACACGGATGTCAGATATTTTGCACACCAGCGCCATCTATACAGAAATCATCCTTTTGAGTTTTTTTTTTTCGTTTTGGGGATGTTTTTCGTATTTTAAAGTCTTAAAGTCATAGAAAATAGAATGCCTTTTTAGGGTTTCGTACCCAAAGGGTAATCACGGAACCCTATTACTAAGACTTCGCTGTCCGTCTGTCTGTCCGTCCGTCCGTCTGTCTGTCACAGGGCTGTATCTCATGAACAGTGATAGCTAGACAGTTGAAATTTTCACAGATGATGTATTTCGGTTGCCGCTATAACAACAAATACAACAGAATAAAATACATATTTAAGTGAGGCTCCCATACAACAAACGTGTTTTATAGATAACGGTAACCCTTCGTGCGCGAGTCCGACTCGCACTTGGCCGGTTTATTTTTTATTCAAGTTAATATTCTTTTACAGCGGTACTGGCTATATTACGTGATTATGCGTCCCTATTCAGAGAACGATTGTCGGAGGATGAACCTCTAAGACGGGAACTATGGACGTTCGAAGATTTAACACCATTACTGCCGGTTTATGAAGAGGCTGGCAGGGTCCTTAGACAGTCTGGGGAACAATTAAAGGTGAACTATTAAGACGAGTAATACATATTTTTGATAATGCAAAATCGTTTTTAGGGTTTCATACCCAAACGGTGCTATTAATAAAAATTTACTTATCCAAAGATCATCTGAGGTTACACCAAGACTTGTTAATACCAGCTTAATGTAAGCAACTCCATTTCTAATCCTTGTTTATTAATATTGAATTCGACTAGTCCAAACGTAAGCGTTGGAGTAAATTTAATCCTGCGCTAGTCTACGTTTATTAATGCGACGGAAAGGGTATAAGGGGCTTACTGCGGTTAAAGTATGTAGTTGAATAAGAACGCAGCATTCACTTGTTTCTTATAATTTTATTGTAAGCACAGTAGGTAGGTACAGTTGAAGTTTTGAGCGAGAGGAAACAGCGAGATACAAAGAGAAGAATGAAGTGGAAGTATTGTGAGAAAGCAGTTACGGGTATGATAGAAATAGCGAAAGAATTAATAAATATAAATATAATATATAAATATTTTACGGACTTTATACACAGAGCCATCTAGCCCCAAACTAAGCAAAGCTTGTACTATGGGAGTCAGATAACTGATAGAATACTTATATACTTTTTGTAAATACATACTTATTATACATATCAACACCCAGACACAAAACAAACATCTATGTTCATCACACAAATATTTGGTCTGGGTGGGGATCGAACCCACAACCTACAGCGCAGAAGGCAGAGTTACTACTAACTGAGCTGTGTGTGTGTGAGCGCGGTATGCAGATGAATGAGAGGCATAGATAGGTTCGTCGCGTAAGCGTAGCTGTGTGGCGCTGCTAGGGATGCAAACGATACATCGATGTTTTAAAAACATCGAGGTATCGTTAATAAACATCGATGTTAACATCGATGTATTTATCAGCGATGTATCGCCGATACATCGTTCATTTCGAAATTTCAAGATTTTTGAACTCGAAAAAATAAGTAACATTACTAAATTGGTTTTTGAAATAAATATTTTTGCATACTAAAATGTTTTGTTCTTGTTTGACAGGGAATAACTTGTAAAAAATTATACATTTTATTATTATTTATTAATTCAATTTTTTTTTACTTTTATTTATATTTTATTAATTTAGATTTATATAACCATATTTCTTGTTACCAATGAATCGTAAGGTAAAAACAAAACATCGATAAAACATCGATGCATCGTTCTTATGACTGATGTTTTTTTAACATCGATGTTTTTGTTTGAACATCGATGTTATTATACATCGATGTTTTTAAGAGCGATGTTGCATCCCTAGGCACTGCCCGTGCGCCGGCCGACTGGGGACCGGTTTTGCTTCCGCGCTTCTCCGCGCGTCTTGTCGCCCCCGCGGGCGCCTGTGCTAGTGTTGGTGTAGCTGCAACTAGTGCTGTGCCGCCACAGGAAACGGGACCCTATTACTAAGACTTCGCTGTCCGTCTGTCTGTCACAATGCTGTATCACATGAACCGTGATAGACAATTTTTTGATATTTTATTCATTATTGAAAAATATTTTTTAACAGAAAACTTTTAATATTATCTTTTATTGTTCCAGAAAATTATTGTCAAGGAAATATTACCGAAGACAAGGGAGAGATACGCTAAGATCAAGTTCACGGCTTTGCGTGTGGCGATGACACTGCATAGAAAATATGAGATATCTGTGGAAAATGTTGTTAATCTTGATGTCTACTCGTTGGAATTTGACTTAAGAAAGGAAGTTTCGTATGATGTTGCTGAAGCGGTATGTTTGTTTGTTTCTTCAAGTAAAAAAGTAGGGTACACTTAAGGAATTTCCGAAATTCGACCCCTAAGGGGGTGCAGGTGTTGAAGTCTGTTTGATAAAACGTAATTTGATTAATACAGCGCTTGGATGTTAAAAAATGCAAAAAAAAAACATCACGTGGACGTAGGTACATAAAAAAAATATAATCTATATCTATACTAATATTATAAAGATAAAAGTTTTGATTTTTTGTTTTTTTGTTTTATTGTTTTTTTTGTTTTTTTTTTGTTTTTTTGTATGTTTGTAATGGATAAACTCAAAAACTACTGAACCGATTTCAAAAATTCTTTCACCGTTACCTAGCTACATTATCCCTGAGTAACATAGGCTATTTTTAATTTTGAAAAAGTAATAAATTCTTTATAAGAATGACGATAGTTTGAAGCAAGGTGTAAAAAATTGCCAAAAATTTTGCTTTCTTCGTGTGCGCTACAAAAACTATTGATAGTACATAAACAAATATGATACATATTGAATGTCCTTATCAATGCACATAAGAAAGTCTGCAAGATGGTATGTCTAAATATTATACATCTACTATATAAAAGAATGTCGGGTTTGTTACAACACTTATAACTCAAGAACGGCTGAACCGATTTGGTTGAAAATTGGTGGGGAGGTAGCTTAGAACCAGGAGACGGACATAGGATACTTTTTAACGGGAACGAGAACGGGAACGGGAACTTACACAGCACACAACTTAACACAGCATTTGTTAATTCTAAAGCGATACGAAGTTCGCCGGGTCAGCTTGTGTTTTTATAATATAATGTTTGTGTGATAAAAGAATTTAAAATCGCCCGATATTTCGCGACGAAAAGCCGTGTTGGCCGACTGGGACCTCGACTTTCAATCTGAAGGTCGTGTTTGAATAATCCCGGCATCAATGGATTTTTCTATTCAAAAAATTTATATGCGCCTCAAATAACACGTGCTCAAAACGGTGAAGGAAAACATCGTGAGGAAACCAGTTAGTGTTCTTATAAGCGGCGATGGGCTTGCAACCTGTCACGTATGGAATGCTAAGGCTGCGTTCCCACTACGCCGGACCGGCAAATCTGCCGCGCCGGTAAATCTGCCGGAAGGGCTAGTGGCTGTACAATTTATATGAATTTATATGAATCTGTTCACATTATCCCGGGTCCGGCATTTTTGCCGAGCCCGGCATTTTTACCGAGCGTTTTGTCACTACGTGTTGTCACTCAGTACTTGACTGTCTGAATTTCTTCCGGCATCCGATGTAATGTGAACAGTGTCCGGTTTCCGGCAGATTTTCCGGTCCGGCGTAGTGGGAACGCAGCCTAACTACTGCAAAATGTGGGCATGTGCCAAATATAATGTTTCTGCCTCTGACTACCACTAGACATCTTCAATGGATCTAAGCGTCTGGAGATCTGAGAGGATGTCTACCGTACTTGGGATTACAGTCCTGATCCTATTTATTTATTTTTATGTCGCGCGACATGTCTCCTGCTGCTTTTTGAATTTGTGCTGAAGCTCTTTAGTTATTTTATAAAAAAAGGTAGACCCCAAGCCGTGTTTGTTGCCTGATTCTTCTAGGCTTGATCGTGTGGAATCGGCGTAGCTTCACCTAGTTCCTAAGACGATTCAAAGTGATCCTTGTTATTTTATTGAAATAAATGATTTTTTGTTTTTTAGAAATTTTCCTAGTGCAAATGCGTCTTCATAATATAATCCTAAACCATTGTTGCAGTTGTCATTTAGCATAGATTGGAATATGGCGAACAGTGAAAAACTTCTACAAACTGCTATTATGTTCTACCAGAACTTGCCTCTTAACAAACGTAAGGATATTGTCGTGAACGGCCTTCTAAATGCGCCTGCTGATATAATGCACGTGAGTACAACACACACACGCATGTTAAGATCATACTATCGTGATTAGTAGACATAACTATATCTATATAACTATCCATTCATCGTTATATTCATTCCATCATAAGTCTGGAAGAGATCGCTTTTTAGCGATAAGGCCGCCCATGGTACAGTGTTTCTTCTACTTTAAGTTTATCTATTTATTATTTTGTTTTAATGAATTGTGTACAATAAAGCATTTTCATTCATTCATTCAACTATAGATTTTTACACTAGTCTTTATCACGTAAACCTTTAATTTATTTTCCCGACGTTTCCACTATGTTACAATAGTCAGGGTCGCTGGCAGATACAAAACTCATATACAAACACACACGCACAGACATACACGCACACGTAAACCTATACGCAAACACATGCATACTCCTACACAACATAAACACATGCACGAACTCGGCACGCTCACGCACATACACACAAATGTAAAAACACACACACTGACACACGTTAACCTATACGCAAACACATGCACACTCCTACACAACACAAACACACGCAAATACATGCACGAACACGACACGCTCATAAATACGCATATACACACAAATGTAAAAACACACACACTGACACACGCAAACACATGCACGCACACACATACGAACTTAGGACTATCCTCTACAAGTCAAAAAATAATTAAAATCGAATAACCTGGTAAAAAAATATACGCGTCAAATCTAGAACCTCCTTTTTAGGGTTCCGTACCCAAAGGGAAAAAACGGGACCCTATTACTAAGACTTAAGAACTTAAGAAGAGTGTCTGTCACAGGGCTGTATCTCATGAACCGTGATAGCTAGACAGTTGAAATTAGTCACAGATTACGTATTTCTGTTGCTGCAATAACAATAAATACTAAAAACAATAAATATATGAGGGGGGCTCCAATACACCAAACGTGTTTTTTGCCGTTTTTTTATACAATAATAAATAAATATTGGCGGACTTTACACACAACGCCATCTAGCCCCAAACTAAGCAAAGCTTGTACTATGGGAACCAGATAACTTATAGAATACTTATATACTTTTTTTTTTGTAAATACATACATAATATACATATTAACACCCAGACACAGAACAAACATCTAAGTTCATCACACAAATATTTGCCCTGGGTGGGGATCGAACCCACAACCTACGGCGCAGAAGGCAGAGTTACTACCAACTGAGCTGTGAGGCCAGTCAAATAGTATTACAATGGTACGGAAACCTTCGTGCGCGAGTCCGACTCGCACTTAGCTGGTTTTTTTGTCTGTTTTAAATATAATTTGTTTCAGGCGACGCTGAATTTCCTTATAAATGAAAGCTGTAATGACAATAACTCTCTCAATACCTACTTGCCTCTATGGCGTGATATTTTCGACACTCAATTCATAGACAAGAGAAAAATACTATTTGAAAAGTATATTGAGAATGTTTTGCTTGTGATTGAAAATTTTTTGGATGATATTCGTGATGATAAGGTAAATATAGTATATTATGCAACTAGTGAATAAAGGACGGATTTAAAGCGAGGGCCGTAGATGAGACTCAACTGTTAGAATCCTGAACGACGCGAGTGATTCATGGCCCTCGATATAAATTCGTACTTTATTCAGGAGTTGCATACTATACTTTATACCATGACTACGAGAATATTTATTTAATCTAATGCCAAACTCCTTGTCGCAAATATCGACCAATCAAATCTCGAGAATTTATTTGCACCAAAGAGTTTTGAATTTCGAATCTCAGCGCAAGGAGTTTGTGTAAGCATTGAAATAGAGACCGGTTATATTTTGTGTTCCAAATTCAAACACCAAAATAGTGAATAAAAACAAAACAGTGAATAAAAGGCCTTTTTATTCACTGTTTTGCGTGAATAAAATAAGCTTTTTAAAGTAGGTATGGTATAAAATAAATATTGGTGGTCATTTAACACGTCGACATCTAGCCCCACACTAAGCAAAACTTGTAAAACTGAAGACTGAATAACTTTAAATCCTAATAATATTATAAATGCGAAAGTTTGTGAGTTTGTATGTAAGTTTGTTCCTCAATCAGGCACAAACGACAAAACGGATTAAGTTGAAATTTGCTGTAGATGTAGATATAATGCCCGAATAAATAATATTATACTTTAAAATATGAAAAACATCCCAAAAACTATAAAAAAACGCAAAAAGGATGATTTATGTGTAGATGGCGCTGGTGTGCAACAAATCTGACATCACAGACTAAAAACATTCAGTCTTTTCTACTCGATTATTGAAATTTGACAGGACAACGTCTGTCACGGGTCGGCTAGTATACATATAAATTGTAATACTTTATATCACCCAGATACAAAACGACCATCTATGCTCATCACACAAATCTTCTGGGTAGGAATCGAACCCACTACCTACCTCGTACTACTAATTGAGCTGTGAGGTCAATCAAGAGGTATTTATTTACTTGGAGTACCATCACATGCCATCAAAAACATAACTTGTAAAAAAAGCCAAGTCTCGCAACGCAACTCAGTTTTTCTACTGTAAAAAGTTGTGAGATCCATGTAATACCAAGTCGGTTAATTTATTCAGTCCCTACAAGGGTCCTTCTGTCTTAAGTTATTACGTAAAGGTTAGCTAATTGCGTAATAACACGGCTTCTAGTTTTATCCACAACGAAGTTATAGGGGGTCGAAAATGGCCTGAACTGCTTCGAGAAAAAGATGGTACGGCCGTGCCGCTTTTTTGCTTGACTTGGCGGGGGCACTGCCGTGCACCCAGATTTTTTATTATTAGGGTGAGAGCGCTGGTTTTGGGTATTTTAACAACATTTTAATTTTCAAATAAACGGTTTATCGAAGAAATGAATAAAACGACGATTTTTAAACAACACAAAATAGAGTATTTATCTTTCTCTTAGGTTAAGAAAGGTTTTGTGAGAGACGATATTTATTAATTAATTATTCATATTTAAATAGACAACACGGGAAATATTTAGTTGTGGTCAAAACAATCTACGAGTTACAAATGTCATAGACAAAGAATTGTATTAACTAAAGATTTTAAACAAGTTTGTTTGCTATGCTTAGTTACTGACAAAATTTAAAATGCCCAAAACCGGGGTAGGCGCCACAACCGGGTCTTTGACCCTATAAATACAAAAATGTTTGTTAACCATATTATTGCTACTATTTTTGATTTCAGATAATTCCCGAAAAACTAGCTAGCCTTCTGACTCTAACTTCGCACGTCCTAACACTGCAGCCGGTAGAGGACTACACGAGCGATCAGTGCGCGCTTATCTCATCAAAATTGGTCGAGCTGACGCAGGAGTGTGGGTTGGAGGCATGTGTAGTTGCTGTGGCTAGATCAGCTACCCCGCATTTGTATGATGAAGGAGTGAGGAAGATATTCGAGGTTAGTTTAGTTCAGTATTCATAGATTATCATTTTTTAAGTGTACCTATGTTAGATCTAAGTTTAAACTGTTTTTATTTTATTTTTTTTCTTTTCATGTTATGTTATGTGTTGTGTGTAGTAAATAAATAATTATCTATGTCTATCAGTACGTACAGACAACATCAAAATTAGATAATGGGAACAAACATCGTGATTTCCTTCACCGTTGTAAGCACGTGTTAATGCGCATATAAATATTCGAACAGAAAATCCATTGATGCACGGCCAGGATTCGAATCCACGATCTTCGGATTGAAAGTTGAGGTACCTCCCACTCGGCCAACACTGCTTTTTAGGGTTTCGTACCCAAAAAACAGAATAAAATAAATATTTAAGTGGGGCTCCGTACAATTCATGAGATACAGTATATAGATTATACTAAATACAATGTTCCCTATAAAAAACAATGTTTGTACGCCGCCAGTGAAAATGCAGAGAAACTTGATTTTTTATTTACCATCTTATATTATTAAATACTAGCTGACCCGTGCCCGCTTCGCTGTGCGTAAGACATTTCTAATACCATCGTGGACTTTTTTGTAGACGTTTTTAAGGTATACAATACTGTAGTACATTATTTTGATATATCTCGTGGGGTTCAGCCAGCATTTGCAATGTAAGCGCAAAAAAATGTGTTTATTTACGACATCACATTAGAAACCTCTAAAATTATCAGTGTTTCTCTACTATATTATGCATGTATTATACATATAAACCTTCCTCTTGAATCACTCTATTTATAAAAAAAAACCGCATCAAAATCCGTTGTGTAGTTTTAAAGATATAAGCAAACATACATACATACATATTACATATTACATACAGACGCGGGAAGCGGAAAGCGACTTTTCTTTATACTATGTAGTGATTATTATTTATACCTGTGTTTACAAATGAATAAATGAATTATGAATTATGAATTGTAAATTAACTAATTGAAAATTAACCATTGTACCTACCAACTGGAACAATAAATGAATATGAATATGAATATTATGAAATTATTTTCAGATGCTGCAAGTAGGTAAATGTAAAGATGAGGCATTGCTTTGTGAGTCGTGTCTTGCGATTGTTGAAGCTCCGAAGGATACGATCGACCCCAATATTGTTATAAAAGCTTTAGAGGTAATTTATTTTAACTTATTATCATTATTACCATGTTTTTAGTGTTCTGTACCCAAATTTAGGACCCTATTACTGAGACTTCACCGCCTGTCTGTCTGTCACAAGTCCGTATCTCATGAACCTTGCTAGACAGTTGAAATTTTCACAGATTATGTATTTCTGTTGACGCTATAACAGCAAATGCTGAAAACAGAATAAAATAAATATATAAGTGGGGCTCTCATACAAAAAACGTGATTTTTTTGCCGTTATTTTATAGATAACGGAATCCTTCGTGCGCGATTCCGACTCGCACTTGGCTCAGATCTCCAGATGCTTAGATCCTTTGAAGATGTCTAGTGGGGGTAGTCAGAGGCACGTCCAAACATTATATTTGGCACTCTAATAATGTTAGTCGTAAATCAAGGTACCCGCAATACAGATTCATTATAGTGTGGGTATCACAGTTAATATAATTGTTTAATTTTAACACTCCATGTGAAACAGTAACTTGATTTTACATATATATTCGCACTTAGATATTCGCACAATGATTTTATGGCTAATTTTTTTACACCTTGGGTTACATTATCGAAGTTGTCACACGGATCCCTAACGTTTTTAAAAATAATCTATAGCCCATGTTCATTAAGGATAATGTAGGATTCTAATGGTAAAAGAATTTTTCAAATCGTTCCAGTAGTTTCGGAGCCTATTCGATGCAAACAAACAAACAATCAAATCTTTCTTCTTTATAATATTAGTATAAATTACGTGAGAAAGACTCGTGTCAAAATCTATAGTTATGTCTATTACTAATCACGATAGTTTGTATGTATTTTATTTATAATTTTAGGTAATATTTTCAAGAAGGGACGCCGAACCAAAAACGCTATTATTAGCGATACAGAAACTCGACCAGTTGATTGAAAGTGAAAACAACAATTTAAAAAATGCTTCAGTCACAAAAGTAAGATATAATTATAAAAAAAATAGGATCACGACTGCATTCCCCAAGTACGGTAGACATCCTCTCAGATCTCCAGACGCTTAGATCCTTTGAAGATGTCTAGTGGGGGTAGCCACACGTCCAAACATGATATTTGGCACATGCCCACATTTTGCAGTAGTTAATCCATACATGACAGGTTGCAAGCCCATCGCAGCTTATAAGAATACTAACTGGTTACCTCACGTTTTCCTTCACCGTTGTGAGCACGTGTTTTTGATGCGCATATAAATTTTTCCATTTAAAAATCCATTGATGCACGCCGGCATTCGAACCCACGACCTTCAGATTGAAAGTCGAGGTACCTTCCACTCGGCCAACACAGCTTTTTAGCTTTTAAGTTATTTTACACAGCGTCTTCTAGCTTCAAACTAAGCAAAGTTTGTACCATGCGAACCAGATTACTTAGATACTTTTTAGGGTTCCGTACCCAAAGGGTAAAAACGGAACCCTATTACTAAGACTTCGCTGTCCGTCTGTCTGTCCGTCTGTCTGTCTGTCTGTCACAGGGCTGTATCTCATGAACCGTGATAGCTAGACAGTTGAAATTTTCACAGATTATGTATTTCTGTGGCTGCTCTAACAACAAATACTAAAAACAGAATAAAATAAATATTTAAGGGGGGCTCCCATACAACAAACATGATTTTTTTGATAATGGTACGGAATCCTTCGTGCGCGAGTCCGACTCGCACTTGGCCGGTTTTTTAATAACAATTATCGCACAAATGTTTGTTTTTGGTCGGAATCGATCCCACAACCTACAGCGCAAAAGGCAGAGTTACTACCAACTGAATCCTCAAGTACGGTAGACATCCTCTCAGATCTCCAGACGCTCAGATCCTTAAGTATGCCTTTAGGTAGTCAGAGGCATGTCCAAACATAACATTTTACACTGCCAACTATCATACGTGACAGGTTGCAGGCCTGTCGCCGCTTATAAGAACTAAATTATCACTAGTTCGATGTTATTTTATAATTTAAATGTGTTTTTAGTGTATACAACTCGTAGAAAAACTGCGTTCAAGAAAGGACATGGTGGGGAAAGATGCGAGAATTCTACAAAGAGATGTTACCATTTTTATGGGTGAGTTACACAAGAGTTCGGATTCAAGATAGTCATACACACACACACATGCGCACACAAACACATACGCACACACATATACATATAAAAATACACATACGCACACTCAAATTCAAATTCAAAAATCATTTATTTCAATCACATCGTGAGGAAACCAGGTTAGTGTTCTTATAAGCGGCGATGGGCTTGCAACTTGTCACGTATGGAATGCTAACTACTGCAAAATGTGGGCATGTGCCAAATATAATGTTTGGACGTGCCTCTGACTACCCCCACTAGGCATCTTCAAAAGATCTAAGCGTCTGGAGATCTGAGAGGATGCCTACCGTACTTGGGGATTACAGTCGTGATCCTATTTATTTATTTTTTAAAAATCTATTGATTCACGCCTGGATTTTAACCCACGACCTTCAGATTGAAAGCCGAGGTACCTCCCACTCGGCCAACACGGCAGCTTTATTTAATAGTTGGATGTTTTTTTATTTTTAGGAAAATATCTCAATATGGACTACGACAGTAATGCACTCGAATCTGATGAGAATACATTGATAGTTAAATTGAAGGATGTCCTCACATTGGATGTACCGAACCCTATTGAAGGAACCGCTTATAAGGTATGGAAAACACCGTTTTTAGGGTTCCGTACCCAAAGGGTAAAAACGGGACCCTGTTACTAAGACTTCGCTGTCCGTCTGTCTGTCTGTCTGTACACAAGGCTGTATCTCATGAACCGTGATAGCTAGACAGATGAGAGAAATTTCACAGATGATGTATTTCTGTTGCCGCTATAACAACAAATACTAAAAACAAAATAAAATACATATTTAAGGGAGGCTCTCATACAACAAACATGTTTTTTTTGCCGTTTTTATAGATAACTAGCTGACCCGTGCCCGCTTCGCTGTGCGTAAGACATTTCTAATACCATCGCGGACTTTTTTGTAGACGTTTTTAAAGTGTACAATACTGTAGTACATTATTTTGATATATCTCGTGGGGTTCAGCCAGCATTTGCAATGTAAGCGCAAAAAAATGTGTTTATTTACGACATCACATTAGAAACCTCTAAAATTATCAGTGTTTCTCTATTATATTATGCATGTATTATACATATAAACCTTCCTCTTGAATCACTCTATCTATTAAAACCGATTTTTTTTAAAGATTTAAGGATACATAGGGATATAGGGACAGAGATAGTGACTTTCTTTTATACTATGTAGTGATGGTACGGAACCCTTCGTGCGCGAGTCCGAAAGAAAATACTTTTCTATTATAATCATCTAAATGGTAATAATCCAAAGTTGTTAAAATAGTTCTTCATAAAACTTAATAATCTAATATTGTCTTTTGACTCGATTGATCGAAATATTTTCTGGTGTTTTTAACGTATTTTTAACGTATTTTTTTTTAAACTATTTATACGGCTAATTACCACGTTTCTTGTTGTATTGCTGACGTTTCGAGACAATTCAGATGCTCTTCATCATGAGCATCGACCGCGACCGCGATCAACGGCAGATCTGCAAATCTATATCACTACATAGTATAAAGCAAAGTCGCTTTCCGCTTCCCGCGTCTGTATGTCTGTATGTATGTTTGCTTATATCTTTAAAACTACTCAACGGATTTTGATGCGGTTTTTTTTAATAGATAGAGTGATTCAGGAGGAAGGTTTATATGTATAATAACATGCTACCCGTGCGAAGCCGGGGCGGGTCGCTAGTCTATACATATAATAAAACTGTAGAAGAGTTCAATTCTGTACATTGAATAAAAACTAAAAAAAAATACTCCTAGGGGCCTTTATACAAGTAAAACAAGCCAAAAAAAACATTTTGAAATTTTTGTCTGTCTGTCTGTGGTCCGAATTTCACGCAAAAAATACTGGACGGATTTTGATGAAACTTTTTTTGTTATGTAGTTATTAGTCCTCGGTAACATATAGGCTATAATTTATTTTGAAGATTGGAATACCAGATGTGAAACTATCTGTCCCCCAGCGAAGCGGGCACGGGTCAGCTAGTACATAATATATGTGTAACAAGAAACGTGGTAATTAGCCATATTTAAAATGAATAACAACCACGATAGTTTTAATTCTGTAATATTAATTATTATATTTCAGATAAATCTTAACAGATTGCTACATCTTGCTATGGTACGTGAGCATGAAGACTCTGTCAGGATGTTGTTGAACATTATTTGCGCCAATCGTAAGATTTTTATTTTTAAGAAAGAAAGATAATACACAACACAAACACCTAGACACAACACAAATACCTAGCATATTTTGACGTTAAAATATAAAATTTGCATACTAACCAATGTAAAACATGTCATTACCATATTATAAATAATGTACCATCTCACACAAAAATGTAAACACATGTTTAAGCAAATAAATATCTTTATCTTTATCTTTATCTTTACATTTATTTAGTTTCGCGGTATATTGATAAAAATAGGAAAAATTGACTTTGCTTTTCTATGGATTATTGAAATTTGAAAGGACGCCTGTCGGGGCAGCTAGTTAAAAAATATTTTTTTATTTATTTATTTATTAAAAACAGAGTACAAAGGAAATAGTTTACAATAGAACGATGAGAACCGCAAAAGTTAGAAAAACTGTGTAGCAGTCTCAACGCCCGCCTCCTATACACAGAAATGTTCTTAACGATAAGATAAATATAAAGATAAAAGTAAAATCTAAGGACATATGTTTGTGTGAATGAGTGTGTGTGTGTGTGTGTGTGTGAGTGTGTGTATGTGTATGAATGTGAATGTTTAGTCTGAGTGCAATTGGAGATTGAAAAATAATATTGTAAGAATGTTTGTAATTATTTTACGAAATGATAGTTAATTTGCTGTATTTAATACAGTTTGCAACAACAACTCGCCGTTGCTGCAAGCGGCGCTTGGTCGCGGCATCGTGTCGCTGTGTCGCGCGACAGTCGGCGCGACGCAACCAGACGTCGTGCTACACGCGGCGACGTTCTGCGACGTCGACGCTACACTATACATACTGCAGGTATTGTTATTATTATTTTTTAATGACATCTTAAATTTATCATGATCACAATATTTAATTACATTTTTTATGGTTCCGTACCCAAAGGGTAAAAACGGGACCCTATTACTAAGACTTCGCTGTCCGTGGGCTGTATCTCATGAGCCGTAATAGCTAGACAGTTGAAATTTTCACAGATTATGTATTTCTGTTGCTGCTTTATCAACAAATACTAAAAACAGAATAAAATAAATATTTAAGGGGGGCTCCCATACAACAAACAAGATTTTTTTGCCGTTTTATAGATAATGGTACGGAACCCTTAGTGCGCGAGTCCGACTCGCACTTGGCCGGTTTTTTTATTATTATTATTATTATATTTTTTGAATAATATGTTGTAAATTTGATATTGCATGCCTTCATAGCATGCAATATTAATAAATTAACATCTTCTGTACGCATGCAGTAATTAACATTCCATACGTGACAGGTTGCAAGACCAATCGCCGCTTATAGAATACTAGCCGACTCGTGACCGACGTTGTCTTGTCAATGTTTTTAGTCTGTGATGTCAGATTTGTTGCACACCTGCGCCATCTATACAGAAATCCTCCCTTTTGCGTTTTTTTATCGTTTTGGGGATGTTTTTCATGTTTTAAAGAAGTCTATTATTTATTTGGGCAGTATATCTACATTTACAGTAAATTTCATCTTAATCCGTTTTGTCGTTTAGGCCTGATTGAGGAACAAACATACATACAAACTCACAAACTTTCACAATTATAATATTATTAGGATTAGGATTAGGATAAGAAAGGCGGCGATGTGCTTGCAATCTGTCACGTATGGGATGCTAACTACTGCAAATTGTTAGCATGCGCCGAATATTATGTTTAGACGTGCCTTAATAACCCCGTCTGTAGATCTAAGAGGATGTCTACCGTACTTGAAGATTACAGTCGTGATCGTTATTTCACTTTTAGCAAATAAGCGATGTGAAGTCGCCGGCAGTGCGTCGTATGCTCGCTGAAACAATAAAGAGCATCCTTCAGAGAGATTCATGTTCTGAAGCCAATGAGAAGATACTGAAACTGGTGTATGATGAAGTCTGTACAATGATGCAGAGCAACATCTGTGAGTACATGTTTAAACCTACTATCTACATATAATACAACTTAAACGGCCTCACAGCTTAGTTGGTAGTAACTCTGCCTTCTACGCTGTAGGTTGTGGGTTCGATCCCCACCCAGAGCAAATATTTGTGTGATGAACATAGATGTTTGCTCTGTGTCTGGGTGGTAGTATCATGTGTATGTATTTACAAAAAAAAAGTATATAAGTATTCTATCAGAGAAAAATTCGAATAATTGCCGGAAAAAACCCTAAAACAGCCCTTTTCTTTTTACCATACAAAAGTTTTCTAACTAAAACGTAGAGTCAATTTGAGCTTTATTGCTATTGTATAGAGTTCACTGTTGTCTAAGCAATGTAGGTGTGTTCCTAAGAACGGGAACGGGAACTTCAAACCACATTTGTCAATGGAGAACACCAACATTTTTTTAACATGCCAAATCAATCTACAATCAATCTACAAACATGCAAAATCTATAATTATTACAGAAAAAAAATAAGGATTCTTACTAAAACTACAATAATGTAACCCAAGGTGTTAAAAAAAAATTGCCATAAAATTCCTTTCATCGTATACGCTGCGGAAACTATTGAAGATAGAACAAAAAAATGTTCTACAATATTAGAAAACATATCAATATCTACAAAAAACATTGCGATACTATATGTCCAACTATTGTAGTTATGTCACTATAACCACTTTTTACATTTTAAAAGTTAATAAAAAAGCTGACCAATATCAGACATTGATAACTATACCTTCGTATTAATCCTTATCCAAATAAATCATTTCATATTCAAAACTGTTTCAATAAAAATAGAAAACTTTTTGAATTACTCAAATCGGACATTCCATTCAGAAGATATTACGATCAAAACAAAACTGAGCGCTGCGACCCGCGTCGCGGTCGCGGTCGTGACGGGGTGTGACGTCATAGTGCGAGCGCGCGTAATCTTAGAAATTCAAAAAAGGGCTTCAACTTCTCGTCGTTATAACTTCGGAAATACTGCATGTATTAAAGTGAAATAAAAACTCATGTAATGTACATGATCTACGCTCCGATTTTAGGTGTATTTGATAGTAATATTTTGACCCATTTGTGTTCTTCATTGCGATACGAAGTTCGCTGGGTCAGCTTGTATTTAATATATACTAGCGACCCGCCCCGGCTTCGCACAGGTAGCATGTTATTATACATATAAACCTTCCTCCTGAATCACTTTATCTATTAAAAAAAAACCGCATCAATATCCGTTGTGTAGTTTTAAAGATATAAGCAAACATACATACATATTACATACATATTACATACAGACGCGGGAAGCGGAAAGCGACTTTGCTTTATACTATGTAGTGATTTTCTTTCAGCCGTATTAAAACTTGGAGGGCTAGACATAACAGAATCGCTTCTAATAGCACTAAAGACGAATAGCCACTTAACAAAAATAATGCTGCCTACATTAATTATATTAATATCTAAAACACACGAAGAAGGTACCTGCCAAGTATTCGAGACTGCATCAGACCTCTTTACAAACAAAATGGGCATATTAAAAATATATAACGAAAGTACTATCAAGGAATTATTAAAAACCCTTTTAATCGGCCAGGAAATAACTAGTACCAAAGGAAAAATTTACAAAAGCATGCTGAAATCGACGCTGAAACTCGCAAGAAAAACCATAGACAATACAGAGATTATACGTATTATACTGGAGTTGCAAGCTAATAGCGATTCTGCGAAATTAGTTTATCTATGGTCGGTGGTGTATGAAGTTTTCGAAATGAAAGATGGCGATGTGAAGGAGATAATGGATTTTGATAACAATGGTATTCTCGATAGAGTATTTAATGAGTCGAGTGTTGCTGAGAATACATTTGCTTGTGAGGCACACCTCAGTTTTATAAACAGATTTTCTTCGATATTACTAAAATATCACTGTATGGTAAGTTTTTGATTTTTTCTTATGTTTTTAAACTTTGGTTCGAAATCCTAATAATATTATAAATGTTAAATGTAAAGTTTGTGAGTTTGTTTGTATGTTTGTGCCTCAATCAGGCCTAAACAACAAAACGGATTAAGATGTAATTTGATGTAGATGTATAATGCCTGAATAAAACATAGACTACTTTAAAATACGAAAAACATCCCCAAAATTATAAAAAAATGCATAAGGGATGATTTTGGTATAGATGGCGTTGGTGTACAAAAATCTGAAATCAGTGTTGACATCAGTCGTCATAGCAACGTGCGTTACTCTAGGCGATTATTGAAATTTGGACAGGACAACGTCTGTCGCGAGTCTGCCAGTGACAGATATTTGTGTGATGAACCTATGTTTGTTCTGTATTATATCAGTTATCTAGTTCCCATCGTACAAGCTTTGCTTAGTTTGGGGCATGATAGCGCTGTGTGATAATGTCCAGCAATATTTATTTATTATTTTATCAAAATAATGGTTAATTAATCTCTATTTATTTCAGGCAACCCTAAAGCACATTAGCGGCATAATCGAAAAGTTACCGCCGATGCATGTCAAACGTCACCGGAGACATCTGTCAGAATGCCTGACACATTGTAGACAGATATGTCAGAACACACCCGATGTGCTGCTCAAAAGCTTCGAAAGCTGGTCCGAAAGTCTACCCATAAAGAATATAACTGAGTATATGGAAAAAGAAAAGTTTATAATAGACCATGCGTTGTCTATGAACGCCTTGAACACAATGCTTGATATATTCCGCTTGAAAAATCCAACCTCCATACTAACTACGCTAAGCATATTCGCCAAAACCTGGCCGAATATAATAAAAAATATATACGCGAACGGCAATTTTAAATATTTGAAAAAGGAACTGCCGTACTTTACCGACGCGCTGTCAGTGTCGCTGCGGTTTCTGACAGTGACAGAAGTCAAAGATATTTTAAAGGAATTTCGCGGTTTTAGCCGGGAGAATGATGATTTGGGAATTGAATTTGGTCGGTTTTTTATCAAGGTTTTCATTAATTATTTGGTGAGGAAGCCGTTTTTGATGTTGCAAGATGGTATGGAGCCATGTTGGACTCTTCTAAATGATGTCGTCAAATGGTGTGTTAGAAAGAGATGGCACGATGATCAGTTGGAAAATGTACTAGAGCTGGTTGATCAGGTAAGATTCGTTTTATACCCAACTAGCCGACCCGAGACAGACGTTGTCCAGTCAAATTTCAATAATCGAAAAAAAATACTGTTTTTAGTCTGTGATATCAGATTTATTGCACACCAGCGCCATCTATACAGAAATCATCCCTTTTACGTTTTTTTATCGTTTTGGGTATGTTTTTCATATATTAAAGTAGTCTATTATTTATTCGGACATAATATCTACATCTACAGCAAATTTCAACTTAATCCGATTTGTCGTTTAGGCCTGATTGAGGAACAAACATACATACAAACTCACAAACTTTCGCATTTATAATATTATTAGGATGTAATCAGTCGACAAGGCCTTTTTTAGGGTTCCGTACCTCAAAAGAGAAAACGAAACCCGTTGTCCGTCTGACTGTCTGTCTGTCCCTATTTCTTAGACGGCTAAAAGTGTAGAAATTAATATCAACAACCCGTTGATAGTAAACGCAATCAAAAAATACGGCCATTTATGTCGTAAATTTTTGCCCAATCGCAAGTAAATCCAACTAGTACTTCCCGTTGACATATAATTATGATTTTTGACAAGTGAAAGAAAAATCCGGTAATCACTACATAGTATAAAGCAAAGTCGCTTTCCGCTTCCCGCGTCTGTATGTCTGTATGTATGTTTGCTTATATCTTTAAAACTACACAACGGATTTTGATGCGGTTTTTTTTAATAGATAGAGTGATTCAGGAGGAAGGTTTATATGTATAATAACATGCTACCCGTGCGAAGCCAGGGCGGGTCGCTAGTCTTTTAATATATAAAATTCTTGTGCCACAGTGGTAACCAAACTCCTCCAAAAATGCTCGATCGATTTCTATAAAATTAATTGTATATGTTCATGTAAGTTCGGGAAAAACTGAATGTGCTTTTTTTGAAATTTGACAGGCCAACGTCTGTCGGGACAGCTAGATTAATAAATTTAAATATTCGTAATGGACGAACCACAAACATACAAGTTTAGGGTGAGCGAGTCGGACTCACACTTTGATTTGAATTTGAATTTGAATTTTAGCTATGGCCTGCCTATGAAGCAAAGGCCACGTTCAAAGAAAAACACGCGCTGCTGTCAAACCTGTCATGTTTGAATGTAAAACTCGCGCCGAACTCTCGTCCGATGCGATGGGTGACCGCTTTCGTCGGCTCAAACGAGAATAATCACGATGATAGAATCGCTTTGGTGACTGTGCTACCTGGAGGGGAGGAATACAGGTACCTAATGAACATCTATATATATAAAAACCGGCCAAGTGCGAGTCGGACTCGCGCACAAAGGGTTCCGTACCATTATCTTTAAAAACGGCAAAAAAATCACGTTTGTTGTATGGGAGCCCCCCTTAAATATTTATTTTATTCTGTTTTTAGAGTTTGATGTTATAGCAGCAACAGAAATACATAATCTGTGAAAATTTCAACTGTCTAGCTATCACGGTTCATGAGATACAGCCCTGTGACAGACAGACGGACAAACGGACAGCGAAGTCTTAGTAATAGGGTCCCGTTTTTACCCTTTGGGTACGGAACCCTAAAAATTAATCGCCAAAATGTATTTACGCACATATTTCCGACCGACTGACACCAAATTGGATGATTCGTTTTTTTGTGTTTCTCATTGGACATGTTTTGTATTATAAAAAAAAAAAAAAACGACGCTATTCTATCAATCGTGTTCTATCAACTTAATGACCCGGGAACGGGAACGGGAACGGGAACTTATTCTAAAGCGATACGAAGTTCTCCGGGTCCAGCTTGTATTATTATTATATATAATTTATAAATGCGAAAGTAACTGTCTGTGATGTTATCACGGCCAAACGTTACTTTTTAGGGTTCCGTACCCAAAGGGTAAAAACTGAACCCTATTACTAAGACTTCGCTGTCCGTTTGTCCGTCTGTCTGTCGCAGGGCTGTTCTATGTTTTATGGGAGCACACGTTTGTTTTATGAGAGCCCTACTTAAATATTTATTTTGTTCTGTTTTTAGTATTTATTGTTATAGAGGCAACAAAAAATACATCTGTATAAATTTCAAGTGTCTAGCTATCACGGTTCATGAGATACAGCTAGACGGACAGCGAAGTCTTAGTAATAGGGTCCCGTTTTTACCCTTTGGGTACGGTACCCTAAAAAAAATATTATTATTATAAAATGTTTTCAGTAGAATCAACCCTAACTAGCCTAATAAAAGGGTATATTTCAGTGAGACTTACCGCAAGTACGCGTCCCTCCTTCCCACTCGCTTATCGGACATGGACGGGATGTCTAGCGCAGCCCTAAGGGCATTGCTAGACGCACTAGCTGGAGGCGCTGATACAACTTTGCTAGACATTGTCATCACTTTGGCAGATGGTTAGTAAAAGTGTCTTTCTTGCTTGAAATCTATAATATAAAAATAAGTCGGGTTTTCCTTCCTAACGCTATAACTCCAGAACGCACGAACCGATTTCCACGGTTTTGCATTCGTTGGAAAAGTCTCGGGCTCCGTGAGGTTTATAGCAAAGAAAATTCAGGAAAAATTTCAAGAGAAAAGCAGGAACACAGGAACGGGAACGGGAACTTAACACAGCATTTGTTAATTCTAAAGCGATACGAAGTTCACCGGGTCAGCTTGTAAATTAATAAATAAATATTGGTGGACATTTCACACAGCGCCATCTAGCCCCAAACTAAGCAAAGCTTGTACTATGGGAACCAGATAACTGAACTTATATACTTTTTTTTTGTAAATACATACTTATTATACATATTAACACCCAGACACAGAACAAACATCTATGTTCACCACACATGTCCCGGGTGAGGATCGAACCCACAACCTACAGCGCAGAAGGCAGAGTTACTACCAACTGAGCTGTGAGGCCAGTCAAGTCAAATACTGTTACAGGAGATGTTAATTTATTATTATTACTAGCGACCCGCCCCGGCTTCGCACGGGTAGCATGTTATTATTATACATATAAACCTTCCTCCTGAATCACTCTATCTATTAAAAAAAACCGCATCAAAATCCGTTGTGTAGTTTTAAAGATATAAGCAAACATACATACGCGGGAAGCGGAAAGCGACTTTGCTTTATACTATGTAGTGATACAAAGCCGTGTTGGCCGAGTGGGAGGTACCCCGACTTTCAATCTGAAGGTCGAAACCAAGCGTGCATCAATGGATTTTTCTGTTCGAAAAAATTATATGTGCGTTTCAAAAACACGTGCTTACAACGGTGCAGGAAAACATCGTGAGGAAACTAGTTAGTGTTCTTATAAGCGGCGATGGACTTGCAATCTGTCACGTATGGAATGCTAACTGCTGCAAAATGTGGGCATGTGCCAAATATTATGTTTGGACGTACCTCTGACTACCCCCACTAGACATATTCAAAGGATCTAAGCGTTTGGAGATCTGAGAGGATGTTTACCGTACATGGGGATTACAGTCGTGATTCTATTTATTTTATTTTTAAATAAATAAATTATTAGTTTTAGCGGACTTTATCTAGCCCCAAACTAAGCAAAGCTTGTATTATTAATCGGGTTGATTGGCGCTATCACCAATATTTATTTTATTTTTACTATCTGTTTTCTGGCTTCGCTTGATTTGTAGTTAGATAAAATGACAGAAATACACAAAAAAAAAATTGTTTTCAGGTGACGACACGTCTGGTTGGTGGGATGAGGCCTTGGCCTCCTGTATGGCCTCGTTGGCCTCCTTACCAACGCTGACGCAATCTTTGTTGGCCTCATTGTATACACGTTGTAAAAGTTCCTCCGTCTATGTCTGCCAGCGACTACTTGTTCCGCTGCTAAGGTGACCCCGCTATTAATGCAAAACTCATATGCAACTGTTTCACATAGAAACTGATTGAATTAAAGATTGAATGACAGGTTAAATGAAAATTGAATGACAGATTGAATGAAAAATTGAATGAAAGATTGAATGAAAGATTGAATGACAGATTGAATGAAAGATTGAATGACAGATTGAATGAACGATTGAATGAATAGAAATGCTTGACTGTACACTAAAAACAAAAAAAACTCTACAGCTATGTCTACTTATCACAATAGTTTGACATATAAAAACCCGGCCAAGTGCGAGTCGGACTCGCGCACGAAGGGTTTCCGTACCATTATCTATAAAAAACACGTCTGTTGTATGGGAGAACCACTTAAATATTTATTTTATTGTTTTTAGTATTTGTTGTTATAGCGACAACAGAAATACATCATCTGTGATAATTTCAACTGTCTAGCTATCACGGTTCATGAGATACAGCCTTGTGACGGACAGACGGACAGCGAAGTCTTAGTAATAGGGTCCCGTTTTTACCCTTTGGGTACGGAACCCTAAAAAGCAATTATTTCCAGTTGTTAATAGTTTTTGTTCATTGTTGATTCAAATTCAAATTCAAAAATAATTTATTTCAATAAAATCACAAGGATCACTTTGAAACGTCTTAGGAACTAGGTGAAGCTACGCCGATTCCACGCGACCATTGTCTAGACGAATCAGGCAACAAACACAGCTTGCTTGACCTTTTTTTTAATGATTTTTTATTGAATGATGATGATGGTTCCCAGATGCTGTCCATCATCCCTCTGCGAGAAGTTCTTCGCATCGATACTAAAAGAGACCCTGGAGGGTCTGAGAGATTGGAAGGCACCTTCACTACACCCTGATTATAGTGCTTGTGTTCAACAAAAAACGATTTTCTTGGTCATTATTCAGATGCTTTTCGAAAAGGTATGAATTAATAGATGTTTGTTCTGTGTCTGGGTGTTAATATGTATAATAATTATGTATTTGCAATAAAAAGTATGTAAGTATTCTATCAGTTATCTGGTTCCCATAGTACAAGCTTTGCTTAGTTTGGGGCAAGATAGCGTTGTATGTAAAGTCAGCCAATATGTATATTTATTTATTTATAAAGAAAAAACCTCAAAACTATTCTCAGATCTCCAGGCGCTCAGGCTCTTGAAGATGTCTAGAGGGGTTAGTCAGAGGCACGTTAGTCTGGATGTCTACCATACTTGTGATTCGACTTTTTTTACTGGCTGTCTGTTTTTTACTGACAAATTTCAATAATCCCACAGAAAAAATAACACTAGATTATCCCGAATTTTAAAATTTTCGACTACTAAATGTTTTTAGTCTGTGTTGTCTGATTTGTTGCACACCAGCGCCATCTATACCGAAATCATCCTTTTTACGTTTTTTTTATTATTAAGGGGTTGTTTTTCGGATTATAAGTTCCCCCTTTATTTATTCTGATTTTTTATTTACATACTACAGCAACTTTCATCTTAATCCGTTGTGTCGTTTATTTTTGATTAGGGAACAAACATAGCAGCCTTATCACAATCTTTCGCATTTATAATATTATCAGGATTTTATTTATTTATTTATTTAAGTAACCTAGGATTCACAGTTTTCTTATTGTTAAATATAAATATGTTAAAAATATAATGTTGCACTTAAACCAATTTGAATCCACATTATGTATTCCACTCGTTTTAAATTTTTACAAAGAGCGAGATAGGTAGTTGAACAGCAGAATAACCGATAAAGATATAAGATGTAGAAAAAAGCAGTGTGTATGTGTGTGTTTGTGTGTGTGTGCGTGTGTGTGTCTGTGTGTGTGTATGTGTGTGTGTTTCTGTGTGTGTGTGTGTATGTGTGTGTGTATGTGTGTGTGTGTGTGTTTCTGTGTGTGTGTGTGTGTATATGTGTGTGTGTGTGTATGTGTGTGTGTGTGTGTGTATGTGTGTGTGTGTGTATGTGTAAGCGTATGTATAGATGTGTGTCTGTGCAGTGTTTAAAGAACTAGTGTGGTGTGTAAAATGTGTAGTGTGGGTAAATTGATAAAATGGAGCGAAAAGGGATAATTAAAAATTTCCAACAATTTATTGTTATTGTTTTCAGGTCCCAGCGTCAAAAATAGAATCACCTAGCTCTACTCTGTATGAACTAGTAAAACCAGAAAGGTGAGTATATTTAAAAACTGGCCAAGTGCGTGTCGGACTCGCGAAGGGTTAAATAAATAACGGCAAAAAAAACGCGTTTGTTGTATGGGAGCCCCACTTAAATATTAATTTTATTATTCTGTTTTTAGTATTTGTTGTTCAAGCAGCAACAGAAATACATAATCTGTGAAAATTTCAACTGTCTAGCTATCACGGTTTAGATACAGCCCTGTGACAGACAGACGGACAGCGAAGTCTTAGTAATAAGGTACCGTTTTTACCCTTTGGGTACGGAACCCTAAATTAAATTTCAACTTAATCAGTTTTGTCGTTTAGGCCTGATTGAGGCACAAACATACATACAAACTCACAAACTTTCACATTTGTAGGATTAGTAGGATTTTTTAGCAGTCGAGTTATATGTTTTTATAATAATTCGTTATATCTTTTACAGTCAGTGGTATGTAGCCCGAGAAGTAATCCGACTCTGTTTTAAACTAAAAGACATACTCATTGCACCAGATGGCGCCACTGTTGCTCTATCGCGTCTTTGTCGGTAAGTTTTTGTTAAGGCGATACTTGAAATGTTTGACTTTTTGTATGGGCTGAATTTACCCGGATAAGTCGAAAAAAGTGCTAAAACTGCAATATCTTGAAAACCATCAAATTTAAAAAGAAACCGTCTGTAATTTATTTAGCTAGTGTGAATATCTAACGAATTATATAAAAATGAATTGTTTAGCTATTCATAGTTTTGATTAAAAACGAAACTGGGGTTTTTGAAGAGCCAACTTTGGAAAATAAATCTATCGAGAAAAGTTTCACCAATTGTGTTTCTGTTTGTAATTTATCTAACACACACACACACAAACAGACACATACACACTGCTTTTTTCTACATCTTATATCTTTATCGGCTATTCTGCTGTTCTACTACCTATCTCGCTCTTTGTAAAAATTTAAAACGAGTGGAATACATAATGTGGATTCAAATTGGTTTAAGTGCAACATTATATTTTTAACATATTTATATTTAACAATAAGAAAACTGTGAATCCTAGGTTACTTAAATAAATAAATAAATAAATAAATAAATAAGTTATCTTTGTCGTAAAAAACAAAACTGTATGTTTTGCGGTTATGGAGAAAAAACGATTCTACATTCTTCAAAAAACATTTATTACTCCTCTTAAGCTTAATGACATCTTTAAGGATTTAAAACTGGAGATCTGAGAATGTCTAGCGTACTCGGGAATTACAGTCGTGATCCTATTTCTAATAGTTAAATTTAGATGATTTTTCTGTGTCTAGGGGTTGTAATGTAATATAAGCCGTGTTGGCCGAGTGGGAGGTACCTCGCCTTTCAATCTGAAGGTCGTGGGTTCGAATCCCGGCGTGCATCAATGAATTTTTCTGTTTGAAAAATTTATATGCGCATCAAAAACACGTGCTCAAAACGGTGAAAGAAAACATCGTGAGGAACCTGTTACGTTGCAACCTGTCACGTATGGAATGCTAACTATTGCAAAATGTGGGCATGTACCAAATATAATGTGTGGACGTGCCTCTGACTACCCCCACTAGACATTTTTAAAGGATCTAAGCGTCTGGAGATCTGAGAAGATGTCTACCGTACTTGGGAATTATAGCCGTGATCCTATATATATATATTTTTTTTTTATAAGTTTATATTTACAAAAGTAAAACAGCATTTAAGTATTCTATCAGTAATCTGGTTTAATAGTACAAGCTTTGCTTAGTATGAGACTAGATGGTGGCACTGCCTGAAATGTCCATCAACATTTATTGATGTAAATCGAATCAGGACTGTAATCCCCAAGTACGGTAGACATCCTCACAGATCTTTAGTTTTAAATCCTTAAAGATGTCTAAAGGGGGTAGTCTGAGGCACGTCCAATCATTACATTTGGCACATTTATTGTTATTTTTTTAATATGTTTCAGTGAGTTTCAATACGCAGCGTACAAGTGTATGTGCGCATGTGTTTGTGTGCGTCGACCGGATGCCAAAATATACAACACTATATTTAATGTTGCTGTTTGGAGTAAGATTGTTGACGAGAATATGGTATACGAGCTGCCTTTGAAGACTGAATGGGTAAGGAAAGGAGATATCTTGGATCAATATAAGTTTTCTGTTGTCAAATCATTCAAACCATCGAGGACCAGCGCGCTGTGTATGATAGGTAAATAAATAAATGAATGAATGAATGAATGAATGAATGAATGCATTAATGAATGAATGAATAAATAAATAAATAAATATTGGTGGTCATTTCACACAGCGCCATCTAGCCCCAAACTAAACAAAGCTTGTACTATGGGAACCAAGATAACTGATAGAATACTTATATATAGGTGTATGCAAAATTTCAATGATGGTCGAACAAGTGGTCTAAAAATGTTATGCAAATTTTTAAGGTTACAAACAAACAAACATAATTATAATTCTTATAATTATTATCTATACTAATATTATAAACAGGAAAGATTTGATTGTTTGTTTGTTTGTTTGGTCCAGCAGATCTCGAGTTATAAGTGTTGTAACAAAACCGTCTTTCTTTTATATAGTAAGATATATATATGTATATATATATAAATAAGTAAAACTGAAACTGTAATTATTTAATAAGATTTAATTCACAGAATCGCCACAAAATGCGTAAAGCTGTGTCCATTCCCGTGACGGATGGCGGGCGCTCGTCCCGCGGCTTGACACGTGTTCGCTCCTTGTCGCGATCGCGCGTGTTTCTACGCACACTATCCGAAAATCCTTTGGAGTATGATCTTATAGATAATCAGGATGATGATGTAAGTATATTAAATTATACTAGCGACCCGCCCCGGCTTCGCACGGGTAGCATGTTATTATTATACATATAAACCTTCCTCCTGAATCACTCTATCTATTAAAAAAAACCGCATCAAAATCCGTTGTGTAGTTTTAAAGATATAAGCAAACATACATACATACATACATACGCGGGAAGCGGAAAGCGACTGCTTTATACTATGTAGTGATTAAGTTTGCGTACTTTACACACATCGCCATCTAGCCCCAAACTAAGCAAAGCTTGTACTATGGGAACTAGAATACTTAAATAATGATTATACTTTTTTAGGGTTCCGTACCCAAAGGGTAAAAACGGGACCCTATTACTAAGACTTCGTTGTCCGTCTGTCTGTCCGTCTGTTTGTCACAAGGCTGTATCCCATGAACCGTGGAGCTAGACAGTTGAAATTTTCACAGATGATGTACATCTGTTGTTTCTACAACAACAAATACAAAAAACAGAATAAAATAAATATTTAAGTGGGGCTCCCATACAACAAACGTTTTTTTTTCCGTTTTTTATAGATAATGGTACGGAACCCTTCGTGCGCGAGTCCGACTCGAACTTGGCCGGTATTTTCTTTTTAAATAAAATAATTAAATAAATAGGATCACGACTGTAATCCCCAAGTACGGTAGACATCCTCTCAGATCTCCAGGCACTTAGATTCTTTGAAGATGTCTAGTGGGGGTAGTCAGAGGCACATTCAAACATTATATTTGTCACATGCCCACATTTTGCAGTAGTTAGCATTCCATACGTGACAGATTGAAAGCCCATCGCCGCTTATAATATTAGGGCTAGTGTTAAATGGCCGCCATTATTTATTCATTATTCCAGAATGACACCCAAGATATCGAACTGACAGACAGCTCGTTGAACAACCATCCGTGCTCTGCCACTCTGACTGCGCTGTTGCAGCATGTAGCTGAGCTAGCGCATTTCGAATGGCGATCAGCGCTGTGCGAGGGGCTGGTTAGATCTCCGAGGAACGTGAGATGGCTGCTCGCTGAGGTATGTCATGACAGGCTGTCACGGTTAAATCATAACTAGGAGCTGTATCTCACTACAAGTAATCCTAATGCCATCAAAAACATAACAAAGCCAAGTCTCGCAACGCAACTCAGTTCTTCTACCGTAAAAAGTTGTGAGATCCATGTAATACCAAGTCAATACCTACTTTAAGGGTCCTTCTGTCTTAAGTTATTACGTAAAGGTTAGCTAATTACGTAATAACACGGCTTCTAGTTTTATCCACAACGAAGTTAAAGGGGGTCGAAAATGGCATGAACTGCTTCGAGAAAAGGATGGTACGGCCGTGCCGCTTTTTTGCTTGACTTGGCGGGGGCACTGCCGTGCCCCCAGATAAATGTGAAAGTTTGTGAGTTTGTATGTATGTTTGTGGCACTTAATGTGTATCGCACAACACATAAAGTGATTTTTATGAAAAAATATTTCGTCCACTGTGGATGCGTGTTCTCATAGTGTCGTTCTTGAATACGAGGGTTAGACATTGTCTTGATATGAGCGCCTGGTGATGCGAAGATGTTTACTGTACTTATACTTAGACTTTGATCTTTGTTGGACCAATCGAGTTTTAGAATCGCGCAACGGGACTTCTCTTTAGGAATACAGTGGTCTGATGCCGGCTAGCAAACTAGAAGTTGCCGTGAACCGTAGCTCACGAGACAGAGTTAACCTTCCAAGAACTGACTGACAGAAATTATGTAAAAAAATAATTTAATTTAATTTATTTATTTATTTCAGTGAACATAAGTACATAGAAAATGCATTAGTATAAAAACTGTGTCGCGCTCTCCAGTGCCCGTCCTTAGGACTAGTTGAAGAACCAGAAGTTCCTAATAATATAATAATTAAACTATTTAACTTTTATCTTTTTAACTATTTAACTTAACTTTTTATTTTTTATTTATAACAATAATTAGTTTGTAAGAGCCAGAGCTTTTATGAGCGTGTGTGTGCATGTATGTGTGTGTGTGTGTATATTATAATTGGGTTTATAAAGGGTAAATATTGCAAGCTTGTTGAATTAGATTGACGTCAATTAGTCGATGTTTGAGTGTGGTCACTCATATGATCAGCAGATAATAACTGATCAGCAATATCAAGGTTGTAACAGCTCGAATGCCGCGCTATGTCTGGTCACACCTTAAGATAAAGAAGATTATTAAATATAGTTCTTTGTTACATGTTGTAGGCTGTATGCAACAGCAGGGAAGATCTTATACCACACGCTTTGGAACTGCGCCCGGCTTTGCTTGCCGTAACAGCTGATACCGCACAAGAAGGCTGCAATAGTCTACATATTGACATAGTAAGTATTTATGTTTTATATATTGAATAATCGCTGACCTGACGGTCGATGTCCTGTCCAAAGATCAATAATAGCATAGAAAAAAAAACACTTTGACAACTTTATAATTTTTTTTTTCATATTAACATTAGAAATAGGATCACGACTGTAATCCCCAAGGACGGTAGACATCTACTTAGATCTCCAGGCGCTCAGATCCTTGAAGGTGACTAAAGGGGTTAGTCAGAGGCATGTCCAAACATTACATTTGGAACATGCCCACATACAAGAATACTGACTGGTTTCCTCACTATGTTTTTTCAAAGGTATTAGGTATTCGTTATTGGCCGAGTTGCAGCGGCGATGGGCTTGCAACCTGTCACGTATGGAATGCAAACTACTGCAAAATGTGAGTATGTGCCAAATATCATGTTTGGACGTGCCTCCGAATACCCCCACTAGACATCTTCAAAGGATCTGAGAGGATTTCTACCGTACTTGGGGATTACAGTCGTGACCCAATTATTTTATTTTTGGAACGAAGTTCCTTATCGCGCGTTGTGAAAGGGGGCTAGACGGAAAAAATTCTTACGAAAAGTTGTCACGAAAAGTTGTCACGACACTTTTTTGCTATAGTATATCTATTAATATATATATCTATTAATTGTGTCGAGGTCGAGGTCGAGGTCGAGGTCGAGGTCGAGGTCGAGGTCGAAGTCGAAGTCAAAGTTGATTCCCCTTCCCTTGTCCCACGTTATTTTGTGAGAACTTCGTTCCATCCGGGTGTCCCTTGACACCTCTAAGTTTTTTTCAATAATTTGTGTCCTTTGAAGATGTCTAGTAGTCTGTAGTCAGAGGCACGTCCAAAAATATATTTGGCACATACATTTTGCATTATTTTGCATTCCATACGTGACTGATTGCAAGCTTATCGCCGCTTATAAGAATACTAACTGGTTTCCTCACGATGTTTTTTGACGTGGCACGCACCAAAAAACATGACTCATGCGGCGTTACCTCACTCTGAAGCGTTCCATTTAAGGCTTGAAGAAAACTCGGGAGGTAAGCTTTTTTGATGTGACAACGTCTTATAATTCGATGCGAGCCGGCTGCACGCACCAAAAAACATGACTAATGCGGCGTTACCTCACTCTGAAGCGTTCCATTTAAGGCTTGAAGTGCAAGCGAGAGCGCGGAACGAGCGACAAAGAGGCACAATCACAATTGTCACGTTCAACTATCGTCAGTAAACCGACTTTACAGGCAACCTGTGTTAAGTATATTTATTGCTGAATCACATGTACAATGATGTTAATAATTATAATTTTGTGGTATCAATGTATTTTACCCTATTAAGGGTGTGCAATATTTATGTTTACAATGGGTGATAAGGTAATCGGTACTTATTACAAAATAAAATAATATAATATAATACAAAAAAAAAAAAAAAAAAAAATGAGAGGTGTCAAGGGACACCCGGATGGAACGAAGTTCTCACAAAATAACGTGGGACAAGGGAAGGGGAATCAACTTTGACCTCGACCTCGACCTCGACTTTGACCTCGACCTCGACCTCCACCTCCATCTCGACCTCCACTTCCACCTCGACCTCGACCTCGACACAATTAATAGATATATATATATTAATAGATATACTATAGCAAAAAAGTGTCGTGACAACTTTTCGTAAGAATTTTTTCCGTCTAGCCCCCTTTCACAACGCGCGATAAGGAACTTCGTTCCAAAAAAACAAATGTATTCTTATATACGAATTATCGTCCACAGCTAAACACATTGGTCCTATGGGGAGGTGACGTCACTGGCATTGAAGAAACACATCTTAACACGACAGTCAATAATTTAGTAGACACTGCACTCAAAAATAGTGCAAGAACCAAAATCTTCAAGATGCTTGAAGATGTTTTAGAGAACGTCCTAAAGACATATGGAAATAATATAACGGGAAGTCTTATAATCATTGAAAAGTATTTTGATGGTAATATATGTTTTTTAAGGGTTCCGTACCCAAAGGGTAAAAACGGGACCCTATTACTAAACTTCGCTGTCCGTCTGTCTGTCACAAGGCTGTATCTCATGAACAGTGATAGTTAGACAGTTGAAATTTTCACAGATGATGTATTTCTGTTGCCGCTATAACAACAAATACTAAAAACAGAATAAAATAAATATTTAAGTGGGGCTCCCATAAATAAAACGTTATTTTTTTGCCGGTTTTTATAAATAATGGTACGGAACCCTTCGTACGCGAGTCCGACTCGCACTTGGCCTGTTTTTTAAGGGTTCCATAACCAAAGGGTTAAAACGGGACTCTATTACTAAGACTTCGCTGTAGGTTTGTCTGTCACAAGACTGTATCTCATGAACCGTGATAGCTAGACAGTTGAAATTTTCGCAGATTATGTATTTCTGTTGCCGCTATAACAACAAATACTAAAAAGAGAATAAAATAAATATTTAAATGGGGCTCCCATACAACAAACGTGATTTTTCGGCGTTTTTTGCGCGAGTCCGACTCGCACTTGGTTGTTTTGTTATTTTATTCACAGCTTGGTTGGTAGTAGCTCTGCCTTCTGCGCTGTAGGTTGTGAGTTCGGTTCTCACTCACGATGAAGAGATCCTTGTGATTTTATTTAAATAAATATTCTACGAAACCCTAAATAAAAAAAAAACGGCCAAGTACGAGTGTGACTCGCGCACGAAGGGATCCGTACCATTATCTGTAAAAACGGCAAAAAAACACGTTTGTTGTATGGGAGCCTCACTTAAATATTTATTTTATTCTGTTTTTAGTATTTGTTGTTATAGCGGCAACATAAATACATAATCTGTGAAAATTTCAACTGTCTAGCTATCACGGTTCATGAGATACAGCCCTGTGGCAGACAGACGGACAGCGAAGTCTTAGTAATAGGGTCCCGTTTTTACCCTTTGGGTACGGAACCCAAAAAAAAGACTATCAGCGTGCTTACCCAATAAATCATTTTACTAATATTTCAGATCCGAGTCACACCAAACTCTGTTTGAAACTATTGCTAAGGTTTTCCAAAAACAAAGTTGTTACTCCAGATCTGCTTTCCTGGCTCTTGACAAAACTGTCAGATAATTACAGAGTGTACAAAAGCGAGATTTCTATTATGGCAGAGCTGATCGGTAATGAGATGTCTAACAGGTATTTAATATTAAACTACGTCTTTTTTTAATTGTTTTATTTTATTTACTAGCTGACCCGTGCCCGCTTCGCTGTGCGTAAGACAATTCTAATACCATCGCGGACTTTTTTGTAGACGTTTTTAAAGTGTACAATACTGTAGTACATTATTTTGATATATCTCGTGGGGTTCAGCCAGCGTTTGCAATGTAAGCGCAAAAAAATGTGTTTATTTACGACATCACATAAGAAACCTCTAAAATTATCAGTGTTTCTCTTCTATAATAAGCATGTATTATACATATAGACCTTCCTCTTGAATCATTTTACCGCATCAAAATCCGTTGCGTAGTTTTATAGATTTAAGCATACATAGGGACCGAGAAAGCGACTTTGTTTTATACTATGTAGTGATATAAAAATGAATCGCAAAATGTGTTGGTAAGCGCATAACTCAACAACGCCAGGACCAATTTGGCCAATTCTTTTTTTAAAATGTTCGGAGGTTTTTACGGCGAGAAAAAATCTAATAATTGCCGGAAAAACCCTAAAAACAGCCCTTTCCTTTTTCCCATACAAAAGTTTTCTAACTAAAACGTACGAGTCAATTTGAGCTTTATTGCTATTGTATAAAGTTCACTGTTGTTTAAGAGGCTGCCAGTCGCTGATTGCTCTTTTTCGAAACGAAAAAAGTAATACTTCTGAACAAGCCACATCTCCTATTTTTATAAGTATATTACTTCAGGTTCCTACCTAGATTTCTATTATGCTGAAAACATAATAGCAGAAACTTTTCACGATAAAAATATTATTTCAAAATGATACGTTTTAGAATTTATGATCGAAATATTTTATATACCTACTATTAAAATCAACTTGTGATTTATTGTTAAAGATAGGTAATATGTAGATCTAGATTTCTATTAGGATAGATTTTTGATAAGTAATTATACATAATTTATATCATTAATTTATTCGAAAAGCTAAGGCGGACCACGCGCGGACGTGTGTTTGTCATCATTGCAGCGGTCGGTAGGATTATTTATCGAAGTGATTAAAGATGGGTACATCTTTATTCACATATACTATACATTATAAAATAGGAGATGTGGCTTGTTCACAAATATTTCTTTTTTCGTTTTGAACAAAAATAATCGTCGACTGGCAGCGTCTTAAGCAATGTAGGTGTGTTTCTAAGAACGGAAACAGGAACGGGAACTTCAATCAACATTTGTCAATTGCGATACGAAGTTCGCGGGGTCAGCTTGTATATAGATATAATTGAATTATATATATATACTAGCTATTCCGACGTTGTCCTGTCAAAGTTCAATAATCCCACAGAAAAAAGCACTTTCCGTTATGCCTGATCTTTGCGCCATCCTTCTCACTTAGGGGTATGAAAAATAGATAGTAGCCGATTCTCAGACCTACTGAAAATGCATATAAAATTTGGTAAAAATCGGTAAAGCCGTTTCGGAGGAGTAAGGTAACTAACATTGTGACACGAGAATTTTATATATAAGATGTATACAACACTAGTTTTTAATTACCAAAAAAAATAATAACGTATTGTCAGTGTCTGTTACTAATTAAATTTAAGTAGTTAAAATTAAATTAAAAAATTAAAAAGAATATCCTTAAAAAAACACAATATTTAGTTAAGGTTGCTGTTAAATTTATGACAGCTCGCATTTTTTGTACTCGGCCGTATTCTGTGGCCGCACACTAAGAATAGTGCAAACGCACACATTGAAGCTACTTCACACTTCATTTACCAAGACTAAATAACTAGTCTTGATACTTGAAAATATTTGGTGCAATAGGTATGTCATATTTGTATAGGTAGGTATGTACTTAATAATTTTATAGGTTGCACTTGACAAAAAGAAAATAAATATAGAAAAAATTAATATATATTATAAGACAGGTTACAAATCGTAAAGTGCTACTACACAGTTACTAATATTTGACTGTGCAAAAAATATTTGTTAGGTACCTACTAATAAAATACATTATGACAAAACGGTAAGTATCGTTTTTTTTACAAGCTCTTATTTAACTTGCAGTTTATGTACATATTTATATATGTATGTTTGATAAGGTGGAATCTTGCAACTTAATTTTAAGCAGTTATCCCCAATCGATTGAGCTGAAATTTTGCATACATAATATGGTGACAGCGAGCTGATCTGATGATGGAGTCAGGAGCTGTTCAACGGAACCCTTCACTAAATAGTCGAATTGAGGCAAAACTTTGCATACCTATCAATCTCAATGACAATGTAAAATTATGGTACTAGCGAGCTGGTCTGATGATGGAGGTCGGATGTAGCCATCGGAACTCCTCAACTACACAACATAACACTCGTTATTTTTATCTTGACGAGAACTAGAGCACTAGACATTACAAAAGCTTGATTTAAAAAATATATTTTTAATAAAAAAACTTATTGTCATCTAAAATCGATGACGGCACCGTCAACGTTTCGAGTACCACTCACAGAAAGTTTTGAAAGTGAAATACTGATAAAATATGTAGGTATGCTTTTGAATATTGTGTGCGAGCTATGATCTCGAAGATCCATAGACCGCGCGTAGCGAGGGTCAACAAGTTCTGGAATTAAACATTTATTGTAAAACTTTACTAAATAACCCTCCATAATATTTTCTTTCCAGAAAAATCAAATATGAATTTGTAAAAAGAGATGACCAGCTCTTTTTAAAAATTCATATTTTCCATTGTATTTGTACTAAATGACATCTCAAACCTGCAATACTTTTTAAGACCTATCCAAAGACATGGAGAGTATGCGAGAAAAAAAAACATCTGAAAATATGTATTTATTTCTACCACATTGTCGGCGTGACTAATGTATATTCATGCCAAATTACAGCTTTCTAGTACTAAGAGTATCTAAGCTAAGCTGCGGACGAATGGACGAAAATGGCAAAACTATAAGGGTTTTTTGTAAACTACGAAACACTAAAGAGCACTTTCAGTATTTAGAATTAAACAATTTTTCAGGACACTTTATTTTTTTTTTTAATATTTAATTATTTGCATCATGTACTTAAACTTAAGTATATGCCATCAAAAACAACTTGTAAAAATAAAAATAAAAAGCCAATTCTCGCAACGCAACTCGGTTTCTTTTTTTTTCTTTTTTTGTTGGAACTGCTCGTGTGTAGTAAACTTAACTTGTGAGATATTGTATAAGTAGCCTAAGATGACCAGAGATAATCTGTCGATGTCAGTCTCTCTTCCCTGTTCGCTTGTTACGGCTGGTCGTGTTCTATATTTCTACAATAAAGAATCCATATATATCACCCAGATCGTGTATAAAAGAAAAATTATAAATTTCAATTTCATCCGTTTATACGTTTAGGTCTGATTGAGGTACAAACATCCAAACATACTTAACATCCGCACAAACTTTTAGATTTATAATATTAAAGGTAGATAAATAATAATTATAAATTATATTCATAATCTGAAATTTATGTAATTTTTCTAAATCCAATTATAGATAAAGTATCATTTTTTTCCATCCATGTATAAAAACACACGCTTGGTAATATAGGGTAGATTGGGTCTAAACGATACAGGTAAGGATCATGGTACCTTAGAACTTTCATTTCAAAACAGAAATGTATCAAATCAACATTTATATTTATTTAATAGGACTAATTAGGGACACTTCAAAAACCACAGCAAAAGACGTTGTCCAGAAAGTATTATCACTAAAATGGAAATAGGCCGGGCACATACAAAGATTACAAAATGAGAGGTGATCTAAAATAATTATGAATTGGGACCCAATACATAAAAAACGAAGAAGAGGAAGGCCTGCTATGCGATGGGATGATGACATCGTGAAAGTAGCAGGCAAAACATGGAGCAGAGCCGCTAGAGATCGGGAAAAATGGATAGAGCTGGAGGAGGCTTTTACCGCTGAAAGCGGTCCTTACACATAATTTTATATACCTATGCATAGATACATATTTAAGTTAATTTTATATTGTGCAAGGAAATAAAAGCTTTTATTATTTATTATTAATTAGGGACACAACCAGGTTCACATTTTCCTGAAATTTAATATTTTTAGTAAAATAACAATCAAATACGAAACATCGGCTTATTTCGATTTTGCTCCGACGCGACGTATGCAAAAAGGTAAAACCGTATACTATTATCATATTGTTTCGAAACCAAACTCGATGAAACGCATCTTCTACAAAAAAAAACCATCCAACTCTTTCAACAAATCATGCATTGTACCTAACCTTCATCTGTGTGGCTTGCACTAAATTCTTCAAGGCAATATATTATACAAATGTTATCATTAGTTTTGCATGTCCAGTATTTTACCCTGGTATACCATTATGTAAGACCTCCTCTAAATTCGAAGAAAAATGTGACGTGGACGTGCTTCCCCGAGCGCGTCTGAGCGCTGACTGACGTGCCGACTTGAGGTGAATGTGAGTTTTGTATGGAAAAAATGTATGGAGAAGTTTTATTGCATTTTATATTGTTCATAAATGAAAAAGTAAATTATTTGAAAACAAGATAATGCCACGCGGTATAGAGAAATATAAAATCTACAATTTCGTATTATTTTCAAATAAAAATATGCTGTGGGTCTAAAGATATTGGTACCTAACCAGACCCCATTTTTCGACATTTTCAGCGGTTCTTGCGACGGTAAAAACGTATTTTTTTGAAAATATTGTATAGAACTGGCCAGTTTTTATTATCTACTATTAAAGATGAATATATTATCAGTAATTTTTTATCATTATATCCTCACAATTGTGATTCCTGGTTTTTAAATCGGTACCTGAAAATCATTGAAATACGTGTGTGAGTGTGAGCCGGGCCTTAACCGTTTATTCATACGCACCTACCATGTGCTACTCATATTTTCACGATTCTATCCATTCATAAATATTATGAATATGGAATATGGTATTTTCTAGTACTGAGACCATAAATTAGTGCCAATTTTCGGTTAAAAAGAAACCTCGATAACTTTGTGATAGTGCAATAATAAATCATGCTGACAGTGCTCAGATCATAAGAAGCTTCTGCTGCAACGGTAAATTTTTTTTTTCGGTATTTTAATGTATATTTTCTTGTTAAAACGTTATTATTCTTGTCCAACAGTAACGAACAAGAGAAAGTAAAAGCAGCTGCAAAATTGAAGAAGATTTTAGAAAATGTCAAGAGGTACAGCATATCTGATTATGTGAAGATAATGTGTTATTCTGGACGCTGCGACGCGCAACAGTTTAGGTGAGGTCATTGTTTCTTTTTACAAGCTTTTATAACCTGCCTTTATTTAAAACTAGCTGACCCGTGCCCGCTTCGCTGTGCGTAAGACATTTCTAATACCATAGTTGACTTTTTTGTAGACGTTTTTAAGGTATACAATACTGTAGTACATTATTTTGATATATCTCGTGGGGTTCAGCCAGCATTTGCAATGTAAGCGCAAAAAAATGTGTTTATTTACGACATCACATTAGAAACCTCTAAAATTATCAGTGTTTCTCTACTATATTATGCATGTATTATACATATAAACCTTCCTCTTGAATCACTCTATTTAATAAAAAAAACCGCATTAAAATCCGTTGTGTAGTTTTAAAGATATAAGCAAACATACATACATATTACATACAGACGCGGGAAGCGGAAAGCGACTTTGCTTTATACTATGTAGTGATAAAATAAATAAATAGGATAACGACTGTAATCCCCAAATACGGTAAACATCCTCTCAGATCTCCAGACGCTTAGATCCTTTGAAGATGTCTAGTGGGGGAAGTCAGAGGCACGTCCAAACATTATATTTGGCACATGCCCACATTTTGCAGTAGTTAGCATTCCATACGTGACAGGTTGCAAGCCCATCGCCGCTTATAAGATAATTAGTCAGTTAATTCGTTAGGTAAGTTGGTTTGTTAGTTAATTACTTGTTTAGTTGGTTGGTAGGTTAGTTGGTCGGTTAGGGAGTAAGTTGGATAGTTAGTTTCTTAGTTGGTGAATTGGTTAGTTGATTAGTTTGTTAGTACGTGCGGGTCAAATCTTGCAGCTGAATTTAGACTAGTTCCTTCTATCTTATAAAGCATAAAATAGCCCAGTTGTGAAATTATCAATCTACCATCAATCAATAATAGAGACGCCTATTTATATTTATATCTTTTTCATGTATTTTATTTATTTTTCAGAGTAATAGTTGATCTAACACAAAAACTCCCTGAGGCAGATAAGAACAAATGTCTTAGGATCATTTCCGCATACATAGGCGAGCAGCCGGACTCGCCCGAGGTGGCCGAGATGCCGGCCAACGTACGGCAAATGGCCGATCTTGTGTCCGTGGACAGACAGTTCAAAGGTACAATCCTAATAATATTATAAATGTGAAAGTTTGTGAGTTTTTATGTATGTTTGTTCCTCAATCAGGCCTAAACGACAAAACGGAAGTTTAAATTGGCTGTAGATGTAGATATAATGCCCGAATAAATAATAGAGTACTTTAAAATATGAAAAACATCCCCAAAATGATAGAAAAACGCAAAAAGGACGATTTTGGTATAGATGGCGCTGGTATGCAACAGATCTGACATCGCAGACTAAAAACATTCAGTCTTTTCTATTCGATTATTGAAATTTGACAGGACAACGTCTGTCACGGGTCGGCTAGTGATTATATATTATCTAACAAAAATTAAAGAGAAAACCGACGTTAATGTTTCGACTAATCGCAAAAGGCAAGGGACGATATTAGTTTTTTAGGGTTCCGTACCCAAAGGGTAAAAACGGGACCCTATTACTAAAAGTTCACTGTCCGTCTGTCTGTCACAGGGCTGTATATCATAAATCGTGATAGCTAGACAATTGACATTGTCAAAGATGATGTATTTCTCTAAAAACAACATAAAATAAATATTTAAGTGGCTCCCGTACAACAAACGGGTTTTTTTGCCGTTTTGGTAATAATACGGAACCCTTCGTGCCCGAGTCCGACTCGCACTTGGATGGTTTTTTAACGTTTTATGAAAGGACTAATAGTCCTACATAATTCCTACTAATATTATAAATTAATGCGAAAATTTGTGAGTGTTTGTGTGTGTTTGTTAATCTTTCACGCAAAAACTATTGAACGGATTTAGGTGATACTTTACAGTAACGTAGCTTATACATCCGAATAACACATAGGCTACTTTTTATCCAGGAACCCCGCTGGCGGAAGCTAGATCCTAGTTAGTTAGTAGAGGGACTCCCTTTTCCGCATTTGGACTCCTGTTTGGTCCGTTATGCGTGGGGGTTTGGATCGGCTACATCTGTAGCCAGCCCAGCTCTTCCCTAGATCAACCAAGCTAGATCCTAATAATATTATAAATGCGAAAGTTTGTGATATGTGATGTTTGTTCCCTAATCAAAAATAAAAGTCAAAACGGATTAAGGCGCGGTAAGCTCTGAAAACCGCGGCCGAAACGACACTGACAGTTGACAACGGCAAGCTCTAGATGGCGTATGCTTATCGTAAATATTATCGACAGTTTTTATGAGATCGCGTTTCTGGTACCTACGTAGGCTGGTAATAGGCTTTACTATCTGGTGGGGGTAGTTAGAGGCACGGCCAAACATTATATTTGGCACATGCCCACATTTTGCAGTAGTTACGCATTCCATACGTGACTACTCAACTCGCTAGGTCACTGACCTCTATTATACAATATAGGTCAGTACGCTAGGTACATGCCGATTTGACAGATGAACTATAAAAACTTGGAATGTGTTATGTCAATGTCAGTTAATCAGGTGCGCGCCGCGGCAAATCAGGATGTTTTTTTATGGGTTTTCAAAGACAAAAACTTTGTGTACATGCAATCAATGAAATAACCAAATAAATACAGCAAATAAATGTTGTCTGGGCATCTCGTCCAACTCTATTTTCTATTTGCCAAGTCGGAACGGTAAATATGGTAACACTGACTACAGACTCCATAAAAAAAAAGTAGAACAAATGTTTATGTAAACAGAGCCGGCATTTTATATGTACCTATGTCAAAGTCAAGTCAGTGCAAAACGCAAATCCTTGGCGCGGCGGAGTCAACCAATGCCATACATACAACACCGGTCAGCATAAATAAATGACGCGAATATTGAGACCGTTTCACAAGCCAAGCGAGCAGAAGAAGAGTTACGCGCTGGGTGTCCCGCCAGCCTCAACTGTCTGCCGGTCGAAGGCAGCCCGTGGCTCGCAGAAGGTCGACGAAGGATTCACTGTCGCGGAGAAGAAACTCGTAATCAGCGTGGTACTGCTCCACTGTCTTCTGGGTTCACTTTGCAGGCAGTGGAATTTACTTTATTGCGATTTATAATCATACAAACTTCCAAGTCATATTATGTGCTCCGGGTCTATAGAAAGTTTATGGATGTATTCATCGGGCTTTTGAACAAAAATAGTCTACATAGGGAAGCACCATGAAAAAAGAGCTCTGACTTTTTGTGTTTTTATAATATGTATGATATTGTTATATTATTGTGCTTCTATTATACTCTGAAACATAACTTAGATTGGATAAAAAAAACCCTACAACCTACATTGTCTCAATCCGGTATACCTACCTACTTAGCTGGCTGTAAAAAACCATGAGAAGCGATGATAACTTTATGTGATTAGAAAGGAAATGAAGTAATAAAGTGTTAATAATCAATATTCTGGTTTATTTTCATGTTTACAAACTAATTTCTATTATCCAGCTGTTCCACCAGGCTTGTTTTCATTGAATAGTTTCAGTTTTCCTTATAAGTAACACAGCTTTCTCCGGAGAATCTTTGGGAACATCCCAGAATGAAGTGAATATTGTAGTCACTCCTAAAAAATTTTAATTAATGGTCAGTATTCAATGCTATATTGGTTTTAAATTTATTTTAGATTGTTTCCTAAACAAAACCATATCTTCATGTTTTTACACCGGAACTCAAACAAAAATGAATTGTAAAACATGATAGGCGGTACCTATACTTATAACGACGAGAAGTTGAAGCCCTTTTTTAGGGTTCCGTACCCAAAGGGTAAAAACGGGACCCTATTACTAAGACTTCGCTGTCCGTCTGTCCGTCTGTCTGTCTGTCACAGGGCTGTATCTCATGAACCGTGATAGCTAGACAGTTGAAATTTTCACAGATTATGTATTTCGGTTGCCGCTATAACAACAAATACTAAAAACAGAATAAAATAAATATCTAAATGGGGCTCCCATACAACAAACGTGTTTATTTGCTGTTTTTTATAGATAATGGTACGGAACCCTTCGTGCGCGAGTCCGATTCGCACTTGGCCGGTTTTTGAATTTCTAAGATTAGCGCTTACACTATGACGTCACATCGTCACGACCGCGACCGCGACGCGGGTCTCGGCGCTTAGTTTTGTGTCGATCGTAATATCTTCTGAATGGAATGTCCGATTTGAGTAATTCAAAAAGTTATAGGTATATTGGTATTGAAACAGTTTTCAATATGAAATGATTTATTTGGATAAGGATTTATACGAAGGTATGGTTATCATGTCTGATATTGGTCAGCTTTTTTATTAATCGGACATTCCATTCAGAAGATATTACGATCGAAACAAAACTGAGCGTCGCGATCGCGGTCGTGACGGGGTGTGACGTCATCGGCTAGAGACCGCCCGCCCGCGTTTTTAAAAACCTTCGGTCGGAAATACGCACTTTTATTTACGATCAAAGTGCGATGCACTGTATCTGGGATGCACTGTATCTCCAAATTTTCAGCACGGGATAGCTGCTCCATCTGGTGTACGCGACGGGTAAGATCGAAGAGAAACTTCTATTATAGACAATTTAGATTGAATGTCTTTGACTTGTGAAGTGAATTTCCTGTCTAGTTCCTCCCTTATAATTTCACGGATAATGTCAGCAGAGAGGCAGTGGCATTGGCTTCGGGGCTTCGCGCGTTGCGTGACGTTATCGTATTCTTGGCCAATGTCCATGCGAAAAGATGCAGGTGCTGAAGGTGCGGCTGCAACTGTCGCAGGCGCAGTGCGGGCGCTCGCAGCCCGGGTAGGCTCTATAGTATATAGTAGTATATATATATATATATATAGTAAATCTATAGTTAATACAATTCTTTGTATATGGCTTGTTTTGATTAGTGATAGTTGTGATGCGTTATACCTCTAGATTTGATTGATCACAACTAAATATTTCCCGTTTTGTCTATTTACTTAAATATGAATAATTAATAAATAAATATCGCTGTTAAAAAACCCTTGCTATTCTATGTTGTTTAAAAATCGTCGTTATAATCAGTTTTTCAATATAAACCGTTTATTTGAAATTCAAAATGTTGTTATAGTGCCCACAACCATCGCTCTCACCCTACGTTAAAAACTAAAAAAAAAACCGACAAAAATGTATCGACCAATCGAAAAGTCAAGGGAAGTCAATTTTACGAAAATTGCATATATCCAGAAATCCCAATAACTGTCATAAGCTCTCTCCCGCTTGGAGAGCTGGCAACGTCGCCTGTAGCCGCGTGACGCAAAAGCACAGAGCGGCAACGCCGCTTTGAAACATGTAGTCCACCGCTCGTAATAACTATTTTCCAATCTGTGTCGCAGCCCAAGCTCTAGCGTTTGAATAATTTTTAATATGATGGTAAAAATCCACAACTTATTTTTCCCAGAATAAAAACTGTCCTTTTGTACAAGTTTTATTATCGACTAGCACTGTTAGTATAATGTTTGTTTGTTTTTTTGTAACTTTCAATAATTGCAAGTTATTTTTCGACCATTTCCGATTGAGCTGAGATTTTGCATCTTTTAGTTCTGGTCACAATACAATAATATGGTGACAGCGAGCTGTTCTGATGATGAAGTCAGACGTTTTTGTAGACGTTTACAATTACTGTAGTACAGGTCGCTGCTTAAATACTAAAGTGTCACAAATCAAAAAATGTGAAAATCGTTTTTAGTGCAAAAACGTGATCTAAAATGGTCATTTTATATAATAAAAATTTGATCCTTTTAATTATAGCACTATAAATAACTAAAACATACAAGTGTCTGTTTAGCATTTTTGCACTTTGCAGGCAAACTTCAGAGCTAAACTGCCATTTTATCAATTGCGACTTGATTTTTGACAGAAGCGCGCATAGCTTATATGCAAAAGGGCCACATTTCAAAAAACTACCGGTTTTTTAAAATTTATATTCAAAAGTGCCATTTTTTAGAATGTGTCCGTATCGAGTATAAAATAAACGTATGTATAATACTATTTATTAAACAAAGGTGCCACATTTTAGAATGCGTAGGCTTTGAATATAAAATGTATATTAGTACAATATTGTTTTCTATACACATTTCAAATGCGTTTGTTTTGAATAATAATTTTAGTTCGTTAAAATATTGCTTTTTATACATAAGTACCACATTTCGAAATGCGTTTGCGTAGAATATTATTTTTACGTGAAATCTAATATAATTTATAAGACATAAATGCCATTTCTTGGTTATTATGTCAAAAAAATTAAACATGGCGACATTTTTGACTTGGAATCTCTTACTGTTGGAAATTACTGTACCTACTATTCAAGATAAAACAAATTTGAAATAATCAAAGAACTTATTAAGAAAATATTAACATAATTTAAAGCGATGTAATACGCTAAATTTATAAGCTTATTAATAGAGATAATAATCTATCTAATAATCAGTCGTTATGTTTAGCGTTTGTAGACTACGAAAAATAATTTAATTCAGTGGAAACCTGTGTAAAGCTATGGTTATTCCAGCGGTGCCGTATTGACTACCAATACATTGTAGTGTTGAAATGCTTGTACAACAACGCCACCGTGTCAGTCCGGGTGCAGGAGCAGTGTACGAAAGCGATTTCTTTGAAGAGAAGCGTTAGACGGAGATGTTATTATATCCGTATACGAACTAAAGTCACCGACATACCCAAGAGGAGTAGCTAGTTGACTGTGAGCGGGGTAGGTACATGGCTTAAAGAACTGATGGTCGTTGGGTAGAATGAATGGAAAGATGACCTGATAAAGGTTGCTGGGAGGCATTGGGTGCACACTGCACGAAATAGATCATTAGAATTGATTTTACGAAGAAGGCTAATGTTTAGCAATGGAATGTTCTATGGCTGAAATTATAAAGATGACGAAGTGATTAATATGTTTGAGTTAATAACAACTGGGTTGTGATTTAGGTACTCATTGATTTTTAGAAAGACAGATTTAGCAGAAAATATATAGTTTTATTAATTATTAAACACTTATATACTTGTAGTTAAATAGATTTATGAAGCCTTTATAGTGACTTTATTATTATTTTTGTGTAGCTAGTAATAATGTTGAACTCAGTTTAGAGATCAACATTAAATTACCTCTTATTTTGCCCCAATAACTTTGTATAAAAATAGTTTTTGGTTTTTTAAATAAATAGCGAATTATTTTTAGTATTATCAAAAAAAAAATATTAGCATGCTTTCGATATTGTATAATATTTGTTTTATTAATAGGTTTTTTACATCAGACGAAGAAGTGAAGGAAAAATCTAAAGAAAACTCTTATTTTTGTATAAGGCCACACCTTTTATCGATAACTTTAATTTACGTTTAAATATTTTTTTATATGCAAAAGGGACACATGTGGTATTTTACGCCAATAGGTTAAAGTTACAGCAAAACGAAAAATATAGATAGATACAGCTTAAAATTACGCTTCTAGTGATCCAAAAATTTCTCAGAAATTAAAAAAATATTTTTTTAAAACTTTGATTGGCTCTCCTGAAAAAACAGAAATTTTGAAATATGACCGTTTAGTATTTAAGCAGCGACTGTGTAGGTACATTATTTTGATATATCTCGCGGGGTTCAGCCAGCGTTTGCAATGTAAGCGCAAAAAATGTGTTTATTTACGACATCACATTAGAAACCTCTAAAATTATCAGTATTTCTCTACTATATTAAGCATGTATTATACATAAAAACCTTCCTCATGAATCACTCTATCAATAAAAAAAAACCGCATCAAAATCCTTTGCGTAGTTTTAAAGATTTAAGCATACATAGGGATATAGGGACAGAGAAAGCGACTTTGTTTTATAGGTACTATGTAGTGATGAACTATCCCTACGTAATAAAGCAGGTGGCATTAATACTCCTTGGTAGAATAGGAAGTAAAAACTCTTTGTCTGTCAAAGTAATTTTTTTAAAAAACTTGCGTGTTCGGCGGTTGGCGGGACTCTGCTCTGTGTCACAGAGTGGCGGGTAATAGGTAATATACCTATTAGAACACAATCAGCCACCAAAACGTAGTCTGTTATGTATGCGCCATGTTCTTTGAACATTATGTAACAAAAATGACAGGATCATTGAACCGATTCTTACTAAAATCTTGGGATTTATATAACCCGCTGAATATATTATTATTCATACGTACCTATTTTGTTCAACTGCGGGTTTTGCTATGGTTAGAAGTGTTAGTGATGATGCTGAACTATCATCCTTCGAGAAAGTTATACGCAAATCCAACTGGTCGTTCCAGATTTTTTCCAGAATTTTTCCCTACAATTTATCCAAGAAAACGTTGTGAAGTGAAAGAGGATTGAGAAAGGGATGATTAGATGGTTTGGGCATGTGGAGAGAATGAATGAAGAAAGATATTGACAAAACAGGTATATAAGGCGAGTGTGAAAGGGAGCGTTGGAAGAGGAAGACCTCGGCGTATTTTCCTGGACCATATTGGAAACGTTTTGAAAAAAAGCCGGGTCAAGAGTACTCTAAACCGACGAGCATGCATGAGGAATGTGATGAGAGTGAATGCTAAAGAAGTATGTCAGGATCGTAGCAAGTGAAAAGCCGTGATCTCTGCCTACCCCTTTGGGAAACAGGCGTGATTTTATGTATAAATGTATGTATGTATGATAAAGTATGTAGTTATGTAAGTACTTACTGTTTTCTTTGCCTAATATTTTTCACAAGATTATCAAAGATAACGTAGATAGGTAAAATTGATAAAATAGGAAGGTTTACTTACTGTTTTATTTCTCTTATATTTTTAGCATGTTTTCTTAGGGTACGTAACCATTATCTCTTTTTTTTTTTTTTTTTGAAATATTACCCATCTTTTTTCAATTCGTAAATAATCTTTCCGACCGCTGCAATGACGTTAAACACACGTCTGTCTCTGACAGTAGTCACAGGGGTACTGACTACTGACTAAGCCATGGGCGATGCGTGCTCCGCCTTAGCTTTTCGAATAAATTAATGATATAAATTATGTATAATTACTTATCAAAAATCTATTCTAATAGAATTGTAGATCTACATATTACCTATCTTTAACAATAAATCACAAGTTGATTTTAATAGTAGGTATATAAAATATTTCGATCATAAATTCTAAAACGTATCATTTAGAAATAATATTTTTATCGTGAAAAGTTTCTGCTATTATGTTTTCAGCTTAATAGAAATGTAGGTAGGAACCTGAAGTAATATACTTATAAAAATAGGAGATGTGGCTTGTTCAGAAGTATTTTATTTTTCGTTTGGAAAAAGAGCAATCGTCGACTGGGAGCCCCTTAAGATGAAATTTGCTATATGTAGATAAAAAATCAGAATAAATAAACGGGAACTTATAATCCGAAAAACAACCCATAAATGATAAAAAAAACGCAAAAAGGACGATTTTGGTATAGATGGCGCTGATGTGCAAAAAAATAGATCTCAAACCGAAAACATTGAGTGTCATAGCAACGCATTCTACCAAAAAGGTTGAATCCTACTAAGGTCGGTATTGGAAATTCATTATGTCAAAAAAATCTGACATCAATTTGACTACCGAATGATACGCATTCTACCAAAATTAGTAATTTATATAATGTTTTTTTCTATGCGTTTACTGAAACAGGGCAGGACAAAGTCTGTCACGGGTCGTCTAGTAGTAATATAAAATTATTATCGATTCCAGATTTGTTCACCGACACCCCCCAATTCTCACACCCCGCTAAGAGGGTAAAAGTAGATGTATCCTCCACTATACTCAACACTATAGGGAGGAACGAGAGGTACATCAGTGATGTGCTGTCTCGCTTCAACAAGAAGAAATACCAGAAGATGAAGATCGATGAGAAACTGTGCAGAAATAACATGTCTGTGAGGTAGGTGGTAATAGGATCAAGGTCTACAGGCGCTTAGAGCCTTAGAGATAAATAAATAAATAAATAAATAAATATTGGCGGACTTTACACACAGCGCCATCTAGCCCCAAACTAAGCAAAGCTTGTACTATGGGAACCAGATAACTGATAGAATACTTATATATACTTTTTTTTTTTTTTGTAAATACATACTTATTATACATAGTAACACCCAGACACAGAACAAACATCTATGTTCATCACACAAATATTTGCCCTGGGTGGGGATCGAACCCACAACCTACAGCGCAGAAGGCAGAGTTACTACCAACTGAGCTGTAAGGAGATGGCTCAAAGGGGTAGCCAGAGGCGCGTCCAAACGTTACATTGGTCGCTTCAGCAAGTGGAATAAAGTAACATGGCTGTGAGATAGGTGGATGTAGGATCAAGGTCTACAGGCGCTTAGAGCCTCGGAGATGTATAAGGGGGCAGCCAGAGGCACGTCCAAAAGTTACATTGGTCGCTTCTGTAAGTGGAAAAAAGTAACATGGCTGTGAGATAGGTGGATGTAGGATCAAGGTCTACAGGCGCTTAGAGCCTCGGAGATGTCTTAAGGGGGTAGCCAGAGGCACGTCCAAAAGTTACATTGCTCGCTTCTGTAAGTGGAAAAAAGTAACATGGCTGTGAGATAGGTGGATGTAGGATCAAGGTCTACAGGCGCTTAGAGCCTAGGATATGTTTTAAGGGGGTAGCCAGAGGCGCGTCCACACGTTACATTGGTCGTTTCTGCAAGTGGAAAGTCCAGAGGAGGAAGATTGATCAGAAACTATGCAGAAGTAACATTCCTGTAGGTAGGAATAGGATCATCATCTCTCACAACATCTGACACAAAAGGGTCAGGATTGGTCGAATCGACGATGACGTAACATGCTTGTCAATATGTCATCGCCTGCCTTAAAAACTTTTTTTTTTTTTGTTGTATTTATTAAACGTAAGAAAAAAAACCGGCCAAGTGCGAGTCGGACTCGCGCACGAAGGGTTCCGTACCATTATCGATCAAAATCGGCAAAAAAACACGTTTGTTGTATGGGAGGCCCACTTAAATGTTTATTTTATTCTGTTTTTAGTATTTGTTGTTATAGCAGCAACAGAAATACATAATCTGTGAAAATTTCAACTGTCTAGCTATCACGGTTTATGAGATACAGCCCTGTGACAGACAGACGGACAGACGGACAGCGAAGTCTTAGTAATAGGGTCCCGTTTTTACCCATTGGGTACGGAACCCTAAAAAGGGCTTTGTCGCTTTGCGACCACACCGCCCAATCGGTACAACTTAACTAGGTTAACAAAAAAAAGAAAGAACGAAAAGAGAGAAAAAAAAAATTAGGATTCTTTCCTGTCTAAGCACTTTGAAAAACTTGAAGTTTGTTTATTTGTTGACAAGCATGTAACGTCACAGAAACTAGTGCGACGCCATTTGCATAAAGAAGCGTTTTGCTTAAAACGGTGAAGGAAAACATCGTGAGGAAACCAGTTAGTGTTCTTATAAGCGGCGATGGGCTTGCAACATGTCACGTATGGAATACTAACTACTGCAAAATGTGGGCATGTGCCAAATATAATGTTTGGACGTGCCTCTGACTACCCCCACTAGACATCTTCAAATGATCTAAGCGTCTGGAGATCTGAGAGGATGTCTACCGTACTTGGGGATTACAGTCGTGATCCTATTTTTTTTTTTTTTTTTTTTTTTTATTGTTTTTATTTAATTTACATTTTTAGGGCTAATACTTAACAGAATTTAAAATAATATTTTTTTATGGGTTCCACAGTCACTACTGAATAATCTAGAACGGTTTTCAAAATCTTGTCAAATAGCCCATTGTTTGTTTTGTTTCAGATTTGTAGAATGCTTTTACATAGCAATATACCTTCCCATAAAATACACTCCCGATGAGAATCTATCTATCTGTACGGCAAACTTCTTTCAAATTTTGTTCAGCCATTTGAAAGCAGAAGACAGTTTTAAGGAGAAGAAGCTGAGAGATAAACCATGGATTGTGTGAGTTTTCAGTTTATTTTTAGGGTTTCTTACCAAAATAGTAATCCTAATATTGAAATAAATGTGTGCACGACAGACATTGTGATTAGTTAAACCAATTGTACCTATTATTAAAATAATACTAGCCGACCCGTGACAGACGTTGTCCTGTCAAATTTCAATAATCAAATAGAAAAAAAACAGAATGTTTTTAGTCTGTGATGTCAGATTTGTTGCACACCAGCGCCATCTATACGGAAATCATCCCTTTTGCGTTTTCTTATCGTTTTGGGGATATTTTTCATATTTTAAAGTAGAGTATTATTAATTCGGGTATTATATCCACATTTACAGCAAATTTCAACATGATCCGTTTTGTCGTTTAGGCCTGATTGAGGAACAAACATACGAACTCGCAAACTTTCACATTTATATATTTTATACTTTCAGAGCCAATCCCATAGGTCTAACAAGTTCCCGTACCGAGAGGATGGTTGGAACATTACGAAGTATTGCTTTCGACACTTCTACGCGTGACGGAAATGATGGTATGTTTCATTTCTTATTCATCGTCATCATATTCATTTATTTATTTATTTATTTATTGTTTATATTATTTCAGAAACACACCAAGAAATAGACGTACAAGTGTCAATTGACAAGATTTTGGACACATTCGTTCGGTTCGCTAAGGTGAGTGATAATATTTGAGTTGTTTTAGCCCGAAACTGGTAGGATTTAATTTGGGTCAATAGATTTTCCTAAAATAAATAGGATCACGACTGTAATCCCCAAGTACGGTAGACATCCTCTCAGATCTCCAGACGCCAAAAAAATCGCGTTTGTTGTATGGGAGCCCCCTTAAATATTGATTTTATTCTGTTTTTAGTATTTTTTGTTATAGCAGCAACATAAATACATAATCTGTGAAAATTTCAACTGTCTAGCTATCACGGTTCATAAGATACAGCCCCGTGACAGACGGATAGACAGACGGACAGCGAACTCTTAGTAATAGGGTCCCGTTTTTACCTTTTGGGTACGGAACCCTAAAAATACTATACCTACTATATCTAAATTAATCTTAATATAGGTCACACCTGAAGCGGCAACGGAGTTGTTAACTCAGCTGCTTCGATGCCTAGTGGGTCGCGGGTTCGACCCCCGGTCAGAGCTATCGCATCTGTTGAGCACATTGCTCATAAGAGCCCCGGAATTGGTTATTATATCCCGGAACTGTGTCGACCAACTTTGTTTGATAGATGGGTAAGTTTTTTGTTCTTACATAATGAACTAGCCCTACGAAAATGGAAAGGAGTATTTTAGGATTAAGAATATCTGATAAAATTAGTAATTTAAATATAAGGAAAAAAACAAAGGTAACGGACTTAAATAAACTAAAGTAAGAGAAAGAAGTAAGTAAGTAGCTAAAATGGAAGTGGGCCGGACATATCTATAGACTAGAAAACTATAAGTGGACAAAGCGAGTGACAGAATGGATTCCCTTAGAAAGAAAACGAAAGCAAGGAAGGCCAAAAAGGAGATGGAGGGACATTTTTGTACAACGATGCGGACCGGAATGGATGAGGAAGGCAAGAGAAAGGGATGAATGGAGGGACTTAGGGGAGGCCTACGCCGCCGAGGCGACTATTGTGGAGGAATAGTGACTAGTTTTAAGTTAATTAAATTATGTTTAAAAAGATTGTGATGGCAATAGAATAAAGGCTTTTTTATTTTATTTTTGTTATTATTAATGAACTAGCCCAGTGTTCAGCAAAGTGTGTACCGCGGCACACTGGTGTACCGTGGTCATTAGTTGGTGTGCCTTGGAAAAATAAGGATATCTTATAAACGTATTTTTAGCAGCCCTGTCAACGATTACTCCAAATTTAAACCGTCTATGCTCATGTTTCGCATTAGATACCTTTTCTATACATATAATAAAACTGTAGAAGAGTTAAATTCTGTACATTGAATAAAAAACTAAAAAAAATACTCCTAGGGGTCTTCATACAAGTAACACAAGCCAAAAAAAAACATTTTGAAATTTTTGTCTGTCTGTCTTGTCTGGCAAAAACTACTGGACGGATTTTAATGAAACTTTTTTTTGTTATATAGCTATTAGTCCTCGGCAACATATAGGCTAAAATTTATTTTGAAGATTGGATACCAGATGTGAATCTATCTACGACCAGCGAAGTGGGCACGGGTCAGCTAGTCTGCAATATAAAGTTTAGTTTTGTTGATTAATAAAAAATATTATTTCGTTGATTAATATTACTTAAAAACTGATTTTTAATTTGTGGTGTCCCACAAAAAAAAACATTTTCCTAAATGTACCTTGAACACAAAATGTTTGCGGAACACTGAACTAGCCGACCCGTGACAAACGTTGTTCTGTCAATTTTTTTTGTAATAATCTCATAGGAAAAAAAAATCAGACAGCTTCCAATTTTTTCCCTACAAACCTTGTACTGATAAAATAAATTACGAATTTCGGTAGAATGCGTATCAAAACTGCATTGCTATGACGACTAAATGTTTTTAGTCTGTGATGTCAGATTTGTTGCACACCAACGCCATCTACACCAAAATCATCCTTTTTGCATTGTTTTACTATTTAGATGTTGTTTTTCGGATTATAAGTTCCCCCTTTATTTATTCTGATTTTTATCTACATACTACAGCAAATTTCATCTTAATCCGTTTTTGATTAGGGAACAAACATAGCAGCCTTATCACAAACTTTCGCATGTATAATATTATTAGGATATAAGGATTTACAAAAAAAAAAATATAAAAGTATTCTATCAGTTTATTGGTTTCCATAGTACAAGCTTTGCTTAATTTGCGGCTAGATGGCGCTGTGTGAAATGATAATCATAATAATAATCATAATAATCATTTATTTCGTTAATTACATGAATAACACGTCACATATTTGGTTATAATTTCATCCACAACATAACACATTTTTCATACTTATGTAGAACTTATAAGTAGCAATTTTAAATAACATAATTGTCAATAAAAATAATAATAATAATAGTATATTATTGATTCAATTATATAATAAAAATGAAATCAAAACAATAAAAAGTATTAAGAATAATATTAAAAAATTAAAAAAAAAAAATGGCTTATCTACTTAACTAGATAATTACATTTTATGTATAAGAAATTTTAGCATGCTACTTTTTACATGCTATGTTTATCTATATTTATATATTTGTTTCTAGATTCTCCCAGACCGTAGAATTACTGAAAAAATCAACAATAGGTTCTGAAGGGGAGGAACATTTCAAGCTATTGTTTGAGGAAACCAGACTTCGGTGTGGTGGACCGAATCTATTTGTATTGGGGTAAGGATCATTTTACTACGGCAAAATGTCGGTATTGTGCCAAACGCAATGTTTGTACGTCCTTTTGATGACCCCTTTAGATATGCTCAAGGATCTAAGCGCCTGGAGATCTGTGAGGATGTCTACCATACTTGGGGATTACAGGTTTAGTATTCACTAGCGACCTTTTTTTTTTTTTTTTTTTTGCTTTACGGGCGGTAAAAATCTGCAACCAGATACCTAGTTTGTCCAGGGGCGACAAACTAGGTTATGTGAGGTTGTCGAGCACTCTGCACTCGACGACTCACTAAAAACGCCCGATGGCCAGCCTCAATGCATGTCGAGGGGCTCCGGGATCTCCATACGGAACGCACCGGTGCCCCTCTCGCATCGTTGCTAGGAGCATCGTCCCGGGAATGACACCCACTGCCACGCCCGGTCCCGCGCACTACGTACGCGGAGCTCACGACAGCACTTAACTTAAGTGCCATCGCCCTCCCGGGGTCCACAAGCGAGCAGCCGAAGCCCCCACTTCAGCCACTCACGGACCCAAACAGCAGAGTCGGCAAAGCCGAACTCCGCTCCACGACTGGTGGCAAGGCCAAAAGCCAGAACGGCCACCAGTCCCCATCCCGTGTAGGGGCAGGCACCCGCTGTCGCCTCCCCTCCATCCCAGAGTGGGATCAAAAGGATCCCACTCGGCGGCCTCGCTCCCGGCAAATCACATGATCGCCAGGAGGAGGAGAGTTGCGGAGACGGTGTGTACACCGTCCCATCACTCTCAGATCTCCTGCCGCTGGTAATTTTTTACTGAGGTTTTCTTCCTCTCCATTCCCGTCTTGCATCCATCACCTCACATTCCCATCCCTTTCACTCCGCCGAAGAGATGACGATTGTGTCGTCAGGTGGTGGGTTTGCCAGTCACCCCTGATCGACACGTTTCGTCACTCTCGGCATGCCTTCCACGCTTCGTCCATTCCCTTCCATACGGAGGCCTATAAGAGGCCTCACTACCTTCCTAGTAACTGGCAGCTAGGCAAGTGCATCGCCCAAAACCACGATGCAGTCACCAGGCCGCCAGTCTGTGCCCCGTCGCGGGGCCCCTCCCTGGGTGGGATCAGCCGTGTTCTAATCCCACCCACTTGGTTGGCCTCACTCCCTACTAATCGGGCAATTGGCGTCAAGGCAAGTCAATCATGGCTCCCCGCCGCGATCAACAAGCCAAGACACCTACCCGACTTTCAGGAAGACGACCCATCCCTCATCTCTATCATCCCTCATCTCTATCATCCATCATCTTGTCCTACCCTGGACGCTGGCAATAGAGCACCCCCTCTATTCCCTACTCGGTTGGCTGTTGCTCACCGAGCACGTCCTGCTTCATCCACTGCGCCCTTTGCTAATCAAAGGGACGCGCGGAGAAGCCTTCCCCACCCCCTACCTCCCTATCTTCGTGTTTTGTCCGCGCCGGTGTGCAACAACACACCGGTTACCGGTACCGAACTCGGTACCGGCTACCCCTATCCGCAGCCCGGGGACGCGCCACGTCGCAGTATCACCTCTGCGCCTGTAGGAACTCCATTCCTAGAGGTTCGTGGATTCACTAGCGACCTGCCCCGGCTTCGCACGGGTTTAATACATATAAACATTCCTCCTGAAGCACTCTATCTATTAAAAAAAACCGCATCAAAATCCGTTGTGTAGTTTTAAAGATATAAGCAAACATACATACATACAGACGTGGGAAGCGGAAAGCGACTTTGCTTTATACTATGTAGTGATTAACTATTTAATTTATAGCAAATATATATTTCTTTCAGGACTTTACAAAATGATGAGGATGTATCTATGTCCGAATACGCCGAGTTTTCTGTTGAAGGTATATGCTACTTTTTAAGGTTTCGTAATCTACAAGAAACCCTAGAAGCTTAGTGAAGCTGAAATTAGGCATGAATATACATCTATATATATATAAAAGAAAGTCGTGTTAGTTACACTATTCATAACTCAAGAACGGCTGAACCGATTTGTCTGAAAATTGGTGGGGAGGTAGCTTAGAACTAGGAGACGGACATAGGATACATTTTTATAACGGGAACTTAACACAGCATTTGTTAATTCTAAACTTGCTACTTCCCCACCAATTTTCAGTCAAATCGGTTCAGCCGTTCTTGAGTTATGAATAGTGTAACTAACACGACTTTCTTTTATATTATACTAGCGACCCGCCCCGGCTTCGCACGGGTAGCATGTTATTATACATATAAACCTTCCTCCTGAATCACTCTATCTATTAAAAAAAACCGCATCAAAATCCGTTGTGTAGTTTTAAAGATATAAGCAAACATACATACATACAGACGCGGGAAGCGACTTTGCTTTATACTATGTAGTGATAGATATATTAGTATTAGATGTCATTTGTTTTTGTCAATAAATATGTTTATTTCTGATTTTATGCAGGTATGGTGTCGGCGTTTCAGAAACTATCGAATTGGGATGACGTGACTTACCAAGAAAGAAAGCGAATTGAGGAAAGTCTACCAGAATTGTGGACTGACAGAGAACACTCTAAAGACCTTATAAATGAATATACAGGTAACAAAAAATAAAATAGAAAAATAAATAGGTTTGTGTATGTGTATGTTTGCGTTAGTGTGTGTGTGTGTATGTTTACGTGTGAGTGTGTGTATGAGTTTTGTATCAGCGACCCTGACTATTGTAACATAGTCGAAACGTCGGCAAAATTAATTAAAGGTTTACGTGATAAAGACTAGTGTAAAAATGTATAGTTGAATGAATAAACAAATACAAAGAACAGAATAAAATAAATATTTGATTTTTTTACCGTTTTTATAGATAATGGTACGCAACTCTTCGTGCGCGAATCTGACTCGCACTTGACCGGATTTTTCATAATTTTTTTATTGAAAATTAAAATGTTGTTAAAATGCTCACAACTAGCGCTCTCACGTTAGTATAACTTGGCCTCTTGCCCGGTACCATGTTATCGTTGAGTTTTGGGACATCCTATATGTCATTGTGATAATGTTCACCAATATTTATTTATTATCTTCCAGACAACAACGGCTGGTTTGGACAAATGGTACAGCTTTACCGCGAAAACAGGAAGGATGTAATGAAATGGCTTCGTTTTATAGATAAATGGCCAAGGAGGCATTACGTTGTCTCATCGGTAAGTATTCACTCCAGATAACTCATACATCATACATCATACATCATACATCATACATCATACATCATACATCATACATCATACATCATACATCATACATCATACATCATACATCATACATCATACATCATACATCATACATCATACATCATACATCATACATCATACATCATACTTCATACTTCATACTTCATACTTCACACATCACACATCATACATCACACATCATACATACACATACATAAAGACACGTCTGTTTCCCAGAAGAGTAGACAGAGACCACGGCTTTCCACTTGCTACGATCCTGACATGTAGTTGTGTTATGTAAATTTTGGAGTTTTTTTTTTTCAGATTATAGAAGCAATGCAATGGCATGTAGGTGACATTGAAATTGACACATTGAAAATGCCATGCGAGATACAGAGAGGCGACTGTCTGGCAGAATGGGCGGCGAGGCTTATGCTAAGGTAAAATAAATTTGACTATTTTTAACAACAGTGCAGTGTTGGCCGAGTTCGACCTCGACTTTCGATCCGATTGTCGTGAGTTCGAATCGCATCGTATCAATGATTTTTTCTGTTCGGAGTAAATATATACAGAAAACACACAAAAAAAAAAAAATTGCATTGATCCACGACTGTAATCCCCAAGTACGGTAGAAATCCTCTCAGATCTCCAGGCGTTTAGATCCTTTGAAGATGTCTAGAGGGTAGAGGGTAGCCAGAGGCACGCCCAAACATATAAGGGATATGCCCACATTTTGCAGTAGTTAGTTACTTTCCTTCACCTTTATAAGCACGTGTTTTTGATGCGCATATAAATTTTCGCATAAAAATGCACGCCGGCATTCGAACACCCCGACCTTCGGTATGAAAGTCGAGGTACCTCCCACTCAGCCAATACTAAATCACTACATAGTATAAAGCAAAGTCGCTTTCCGCTTCCCGCGTATGTATGTATGTTTGCTTATATCTTTAAAACTACACAACGGATTTTGATGCGGTTTTTTTTAATAAATAGAGTGATTCAAGAGGAAGGTTTATATGTATAATACATGCATAATATAGTAGAGAAACACTGATAATTTTAGAGGTTTCTAATGTGATGTCGTAAATAAACACATTTTTTTGCGCTTACATTGCAAATGCTGGCTGAACCCCACGAGATATATCAAAATAATGTACTACAGTATTGTACACCTTAAAAACGTCTAAAAAAAGTCAACGATGGTATTAGAAATGTCTTACGCACAGCGAAGCGGGCACGGGTCAGCTAGTACATAAATATAATACTTAATTTCCAGAAATGTGTACACATCGGAGCAATTTGGATCGGAGTCCGCTAAGCTGTCTCGCTCGCACGAGCTGCTCTGGTGCGTGAGTGCGAACGAGAGGGGACTACACAATCTGGCTTTGTCTGTCATCAAACGAAACAAGCTGTGAGTAAAGTATATGCCATCAAAAACATAACTTGTAAAAAAGCCAAGTCCCACAACGCAACTCAGTTCTTCTACCGTAAAAAGTTGTGAGATCCATATAATACCAAGTCGGTTAATTTATTCAGTCCCTACCTTAAGGGTCCTTCTGTCTTAAGTTATTGCGTAAAGGTTAGCTAATTACGTAATAACACGACTTCTAGTATTATCCTCAACTAGCGACCCGCCCCGACTTCGCACGGGTTTAATACATATAAACCTTCCTCTTGAATCACTCTATCTATTAAAAAAAACCGCATCAAAATCCGTTGTGTAGTTTTAAAGATATAAGCAAACATACATACAGACATACAGACGCGGGAAGCGGAAAGCGACTTTGCTTTATACTATGTAGTGAAGAAGTTATAGGGGGTCGAAGATGGCATGAACTGCTTCGAGAAAAGGATGGTACGGCCGTGCCGCTTTTTTGCTTGACTTGGCGGGGGCACTGTTCTTATAAGCGGCGATGGGCTTGCAACATGTCACGTATGGTATGCTAACTACTGCAAAATGTGGGCATGTGCCAAATATAATGTTTCTGCCTCTGACTACCACTAGACATCTTCAAAGGATCTAAGCGTCTGGAGATATGAAAGGATGTCTACCGTACTTGGGGATTACAGTCGTGATCCTATTTATTTATTTTTATTCTAATTTTATTATATTTCTTTCAGAGAATTGGATGATGACGAAGCGCTTTTGTGGATAGAACAGGAAATGATGGCCAACACTATGATGGGCATCAGGCTTAATGATGACTTGGAGTTGTCGAAATCACTTGAAATTGCCGAGATTTTGCCCGATTACAACAATTGTTCTCCCAAAGCTGTTATTGGCATTAATAAATTACTGATGCAAATTCATTACAGATTAGAATGTAAGTATATTTTACAGTTTCATGTTGTGCATATGAAGGCCTCACAGCTCAGTTGATAACTCTGCCTTCAGCGCTGTAGGTTGTGGGTTCGATCCCCACCCAGAGCAAATATTTGTGTGATGAACATAGATGTTTGCTCTGTTTCTGGGTGTTAGTATCAAAATTATTGTCAAAAAAAAGTATATAAGTTTTCTATCAGTTATCTAGTTCCCATAGTACAAGCTTTGCTTAGTTTGGGGCTAGATGGCGATGTGTGAAATGTCCAAAAATATTGATTTATTATTATATAGCTGAGATGGACCCTGTTTGACCCGCGCTACTGCTTAAACAAAAATGAAAGATAAGATAGTTTTTAGGGTTTCGTCCCCAAAGGGTAAAAACGGGACCCTATTACTAAGACTTCGTTGTCTGTCTGTCTGTCACAAGACTGTCTCATGAACCGTGTTAGCTAGACAGTTGAAATTTTCACAGATTATGTATTTATGTTGCCGCTATAACAATAAATACTAAAAACAGAATAAAATAAATATTTAAGTGAAGCTCCCATACAACAAACGTGATTTTTTTGCCGTTTTTTATAGATAATGGTATGGAACCCTTCATGCGCGGGCCCTACTCGCACTATCTATAAAAAACGGCAAAAAAAATACAAAATCACGTTTGTTGTATGATAGTATCATATTATACACACAGAAAACATTTATGTTCATCACACAAATATTTGTCTCGGGTGGGAATCGAATCCACAACCTACAGCGCAGAAGGCAGAGTTACTACCAATTGAGCTGTCAAGGTAATATAAATAACTTGTTTTTTTTTCTAGCATTATCATCATCAAAGATAGATGATATAATGCAAGTTGTCGAAGCACAGCTTAGCCGACTTGGCGAAAGGGAGGTTACCACAACCAAAGACAAGAAGAATCTGTCAGATTTGTACGAAACAGCGGTTTTGTACTACAACAGACTTTGGGATAAAAATGGTGAGAAGGATAAGAAAAAATTACTCTGACTAACCCCTTTAGACATCTTCAACTGAGCGATCTGAGGACATATATCATTTTTAATTTCATTTTAAATAAATAAATAGGATCACGACTGTAATAGGCTATTTGGCAAGATTTTGAAAACCATTCTGGATTATTCAGTAGTGACTGTGGAACCCATAAAAAAATATTATTTTCAATTCTGTTAAGTATTGACCCTAAAATGGAAATTAAATAACATAATAGCAGAAACTTTTCTCGATAAAGATATTATTTCAAAATGATACGTTTTAGAATTTATGATCGAAATATTTTATATATGTACCTACTATTAAAATCAACTTGTGATTTATTGTTAAAGATAGGTAATATGTAGATCTAGATTTCTATTAGAATAGATTTTTGATAAGTAAATGTGGAATTTAATTAACAATCTGGCCAATAACAAAATAAAACAAAGCTGTATCCCTCCAAAGCTAATAGTCAAATCAAAACTTATAACTAACACAAACGATATCTGTGAAGTGTTTAATCTTTATTTTTCCGCTATTGGTTCTCAACTAGCCGATGAAATACCTAAAACATTTCACAACTCCACTCAAGCTCTTCCAAAACCTTCCACATGTACAGAACTAACTACTTTTGACCCTTGCACAATCGATGAAATTGATAAAATTATAACAAATCTTGACTCAAACTCTAGTGCTGGTATAGATGGAATTAACACTAAAAGTATAAAATGCATAAAAAACCTAATAACACATAAACTTTCTGATTGCTTTAACAAACTACTTATTGATGGTGAATTCCCTAATACGCTTAAAATTGCAAAAGTGTCTCCTATACACAAATCAGGAATTAAAACAGATCTCGGAAATTATCGGCCTATTTCAGTGTTACCTGTATTTTCAAAAATTTTAGAAAAAGTTCTGCACATACGTTTAGAAAAATACTTAACCTCAATTAACTTCATTTGTAAACAACAATACGGATTTAGACCTAAAAGCAATACACTAGCTGCAACAACTGACTTAACTACTAAAATAAAATCTGAAATAGATAACAAAAATATAGTCCTTGGCATATTCATTGATCTGAAAAAAGCATTTGACACCTTAAGTCACAGCTTATTGATTAAAAAATTAGAAAGCATAGGTGTAACCGGAACTGCTCTAAAAATGTTAAAGTCATATCTGTCTAATAGATCGCAAGTGGTTAGAATTGACAATATCCAAAGTAAGTCAGCACCTATAACCTGCGGAGTCCCACAAGGATCCATACTAGGCCCCTTACTTTTTTTAATTTACATCAATAACATTCATGAAATAGGCCTACATGGACAGCTTACCTTGTACGCGGATGATACGTGTCTGTTTTATTTCGGAGCCTCAATAAATGAGATACTGCCACATGCTCAAAAAGACTTAGACACCCTCTTCAGATGGTTCCAACACAATCTTTTGACAATTAATACGACCAAGACACGCTATACCATATTTAAAGCAAAAAATAAAAGAATTGCGTTTTATAACCCTCTAACAATCGATAATGTAGCCTTACAAGAAAAACACACTGAAAAATACCTCGGTTTACATATGGATAGCCAATTGACGTGGAGTACGCAAATCAATCATATTAAATCCAAACTTTCATCACTAGCTGGATCTCTACGTAATATCGTTCGATGTATCCCACACCAAATACGCTACAACATCTACAACTCTCTGATTAAATCACATTTGTTATATTTAATAGAAATCTGGGGCAGTGCCGTTAAAACTGAATTAAACAAACTCCAAGTAGTACAAAACAAAATTATAAAATTACTTTTTAACTATCCCTATTTGACCTCAACAAAAACAATTTACACAGAAACTAAAATAATGAACATTAAACAATTATATAATTACAGCACATGCATCCTTTTCAGAAAAATCCTCCACAAATCAATCCACATTAACTTAGCTTTTACTAAAATCAAACAACTGGCTACGCGAACACGATCCACGCGTCGAGCCAGTTTTCTCGTTCTACCCAATATTCGCACAAATTACGGCAAAAAAATGATAATTTTTGAAGGAGTACAACTTTACAATAAACTACCACCAGAAATAAAAAATTTAAACTCAGTTCATGCATTTAACCGCTTGACGCACTTGCCTCCCGCGCGCCGTACCCCTAAAAACACCACACGCCGACCGTTTTTTTTGATGACGGCGCGGGATGAGTCATCGCGCAGTTCAAAACTAAACAAGACTCTGCTCATTGAAATTAGACCCTACTTGTTCTAAGGTTTATTGTTACGGTTGAGCTAATGCTTCGAATGACACATTATTTGTATTAAGTGAAGGCAGATTACGCAATGTAATAATTCAGAACTTCGAAGTTCTGAAAAAATATACTTTTAGGAATACAATGATTTATAATTTAAAAATGAAAGGATATCCTATGTTTAAGATGTATTATATGAGTTAATACATTCAATATGAAGCAGAAAAACACAAAACAAAACATTCAATAGTACAAAAATAGTTATTTACAAGATAATATAGAACAATACAATATTTGTTTGAATGGAGGTTTCTATCTAGACAAACTTTTTCTTTTTTTTTCTGTCAACCGTTTGAACTGATTATTTAGGTTGGTGCACATGTAAATGAAGGTCAATTCAGTGCGAAAAGGATGGCAAATCGTTTCTTACGAGATTCTAATTAGAAAAAGCAGGACAGATGGATTTGTCGAAAGAGGCAGCGGGAGACCGCGAAAATTTAAAATTGTTGTCAAAAGTCACCACGGTGCTTTCAGACGCGCTTTGATTGGTGACTTTTGACAACAAGGTGTCTTGAGCGGTTAAAACTAAACTCGCTCACTATATCCTAGCTGATAAATCACTCATAAGCAAATAAGAATGCATCAGCTGGGCACCTACCCTCATAAACTATTATATAAATTTTTGTCTTCACTTTATATATTTACTTTGTAAACTTTTGTAAGAACGACATAGCTTATAAATATCAATGTTTTTCTCATGTAAGTGACTTAAGTCTTTTTGAGAATAAATTTATTAAACCTTATAAGTAATTATACATAATTTATATCATCAATTTATTCGAAAAGCTAAGGCGGACCACGCGCGGACGTGTGTTTGTCATCATTGCAGCGGTCGGTAGGATTATTTATCGAAGTGATTAAAGATGGGTACATCTTTATTCACATATACTATACATTATAAAATAGGAGATGTGGCTTGTTCACAAGTATTTATTTTTTCGTTTCGAACAAAAACAATCGTCGACTGGGAGCGCCTTAATAGAAATCTAGGTAGGAACCTGAAGTAATATACTTATAAAAATAGGAGATGTGACTTGTTCAGAAGTATTTCTTTTTTCGTTTCGAAAAAGAGCAATCGTCGACATACAGCCCCTTAAATGATTTTACAAAAGCTTTTTATAAAAATATTTTTACAGAAAACTTATTCTAATCGAAATACGTTTTCAGAATTGTCAAATAATGACATAATTACTAAAATGTGCAACTACTTGGGAAAGTTGAACGAGAGGAATATAGATGGCGCTGGGGTCGCGGCGATCATTCTCAATGGACTTGACAGGTGTGACGTCATTTCCGATACGACCGCTGCTACTCTACTGACAGAGGTATTAAATACTTTTTAGGGTTCCTTACTAAGACTTCGCTGTCCGTTTGTCTGTCCGTCTATCTGTCACAGGGCTGGGCTATCTCATGAACTATAACAACAAATACTAAAAACAGAATAAAATAAATATTTAGGGGGGACTCCCATACAACAAACGTGATTTTTTTGCCGTTTTTATAGATAAGTTTTTATAGAGTCGTCGGACTCTATAAAAACTTATCTATAAAAACGCACTTGGCCGGTTTTTTTTTATAGATAAATGGTACGGAACCATTGGTGCGCTAGTCCGAATCGCACTTGGCCGGTTTTGATTATACATATTAACACCCAGACACAGAACAAACATCTATGTTCATCACACAAATGTATTATCATTCACAGATGAAGCGTATGATGTCATATCTACCAACATGCTACATAGATCAGTTGAAAGCGAAGATATCTCTGTTTCCCTCACACACTCTCCGTTCTTGTGGGATCACAGAATTGCAAGGTAAAAACTTTATTCATTTCCCAGAGGGGTAGGCAGAGACCACGGCTTTCCACTTACTACGATCCTGACATACTTCTTTAACTTCATTCACTCTCATCACATTCATCATGCATGCTCGTCGGTTTAGAGTACTCATGACCTGACCTTTTTCCAAAACGTTTAATTTCGTCCAGCAAAATACGCCGAGGTCTTCTAGGCAACATTTAGAATTTTAATTTTAAGCAACGTTTAGATGGACAGGATAGAACTTTACAAAAAAAAACTGTGGTTAAAAAGTAAAAACTAAGTGAATACATTAAGTAGATGTCTACTTAAATATAATTTATGAATAAATACAAACATGTATTGTATAATAGGGTGTCCTTAAAATATCAAAGTGTTTTTAGGGTTCCGTACCCAAAGGGTAAAAATGGGACCCTAAAAAACACAGATTATTTACAAAAAAACACATGTTTTTTTTTTTCCTTTTTTATAAATAATGATACGGAACCCTTCGTGCGCGAGTCCGACTCGCACTTGGCCGGTTTTATTGTAATTTATAATTCAAAATGATTGTTACTCTTATTTTGGCATAATTTAGAAATAACAGAATGTACTGGGATATAAGAAGCCTCCGGCTCCTGAAACACAGTTTTATACTAGTTCGGGAGCCTATGGATTCAAAATAAATTGTGTAACATTTCCTTATGTCAAATAAATAATAGTATATTATGCAACTAGTGAATAAAGGACGGATTTAAAGCGAGGGCCGTAGATGAGTCACGAGCAAGTGAAGGATTCTAATGATTATTGATTCAACTGTTAGAATCCTGAACGACGCGAGTGATTCATGGCCCTCGATATAAATTCGTACTTTATTCAGGAGTTGCATACTATACTTTATACCACGACTACGAGAATATTTATTTAATCTAATGCCAAACTCCTTGTCGCAAATATCGACCAATCAAATCTCGAGAATTTATTTGCACCAAAGAGTTTTGAATTTCGAATCTCAGCGCAAGGAGTTTGTGTAAGCATTGAAATAGAGACCGGATATATTTTGTGTTCCAAATTCAAACACCAAAATAGTGAATAAAAACAAAACAGTGAATAAAAGGCCTTTTTATTCACTGTTTTGCGTGAATAAAATAAGCTTTTTAAAGTAGGTATGGTATAAATAAATAAATTAGTTTTTTTTTGTTTCAGGCGAAGCAGTATTGGATCAATTAGTTCAACGCTTGCAGCTGCTCTGCCACGTCGATTATTTATTATTACATTACTGTGATGATTTATACACTGCATTGCAGAATAATGGTGAGTTTTTCAAATGTTGAGCGGCGATGGGCTTGCAACCTGTCACGTATGGAGTGCTAAATAAACTACTTAAAAAACCTACTGCAAAATGTGGGCATGTGCCCAATGTAATGTTTGGAAGTGCCTCTGACTACCCCCACTAGACATCTTCAAGGATCTAAGCGCCTGGAGATCTGAGAGGATGTCTACAGTACTTGGGGTACAGTATTACAGTCGTGATCCTATTTATTTTATTTTTTCAAATGTCAATAGATATTTATTTTAATAAAATCACAAGGATCACTTTGTAACGTCTTAGGAGCTAGGTGAAGCTACGCATGTTGCTCGCGAGAAGAAGCTGCTAGTGGGGGTAATCAGAGGCACATGCCCACATTTTGCAGTAGTTAGCATTCCATACGTGACAGCTGACAGGTTGCAAGCCCATCGCCGCTTACAGGAATGCTGAATAGTTTCCATACGATGTTTTCCAAAAATTTTCGAACAGAAAAATCCATTGTTGCACGCCACGACCTTCAGATTGAAAGTCGAGGTACCTCCCACTCGGCCAACACGGCTTTTGGATTCATAGCTATCCTTGTTTTTTTTTTTATAGATCTTAAGCAATGGGACGTGATCTTCGACCGCATCAACAGTAGAATATACGAGAATGTCTACGCTGGTACTGATTACCAGGCGCTAATTAAATACAAGAGCACATTCGAGACATTACAGACAGCTGGTAAGTTTATATTGCTTCTAGATTTTAACTAAGGCCAAGTGCGAGTCAGACTCGCGCACCAAGGGCTTCCGTACCATAAACGGCAAAAAAAAACGTTTGTTGTATAGGAGCCCCACTTAAATATTTATTTATTTAGACAGACAGACAGCGAAGTCTTAGTAATAGGGTCCCGTTTTTAGTTAATAGCTAGACAGTTGAAATTTTCACAGATTGTGTTTCTGTTGCCGCTATAACAACAAATACTAAAAATAGAATAACACAAATATTTAAGAGGGGTTCCCATACAACAAACTAGTTTTTTTTGCCGTTTTTATAGATATGGTGTTGCCTGAAATATTTTTTTTATTATCATACGTTTGTACATAACCCTCCGTACAAGTCTGACTTTTACTTACCCGGTTTTTAGGGTTCCGTACCCAAAAGGTAAAAACGGGACCCTGTTACTAACCCTCGTATTCAAGAACGACACTATGAGAACACGCACCCACAGTGGACGAAATCTTTTTTCATAAAAATCACTTTATGTGTTGTGCGACACTGCATAGTGTGACTAGAGGCACATTTCGTGTGCCTCTAGCCAAAGTTGAGCTTTAAAGGCACACGGTAGCGTGCGCCATAGTGCCGCTCAACACATAAAGTGATGTTTATGAAAAAAGATTTCGTCCACTGTGGGTGCGTGTTCTCATAGTGTCGTTCTTGAATACGAGGGTTAGACTTCGCTGTCCGTCTGTTTTTTAACTTAAATTTCCTCTTGCTTTTAGATCCAGAAATGAGACGCATAATCCTAAAGGGCATTATGAAGGAGTTAAACTTGCCAGCCCGGGAGACTATACGGCTGGAGCATGTGTGTCCTAGCTTAAGTGGCTTAAGTGGCGTAACAGAACCTCGCTGCGGGCTTGAGAGACTGCTGAGGCTGCCGGCTGGTGTCCTAGTGGTGAAGATTGAGGAAGAGGTGAGTTATTCTTTATAGGGTCTAACTGACTACTCCCCAAAGTCAAAGTCAAAGTATATTTATTGCTGAATCACATGTACAAAGCAGGGATAAGTCGGAACTTCCGATTGTTATTACACCTCCGACTCCGTCTTCGGTTCCGAAACTTTTAAATCGGAGGTTTTAATCGGAGGATGTGTGATACACATGTCTTTAAAATTATTACTTCAAGGTTTTTTTAACATTTACATTTAATAAAACAAAATAAAAATCAACACAAAAGCAACCTTGGAGTGATTTTGATTTAATTTGTTAACTGTTAAAGGGTAAACTGTTAAATGTTAATAGGAAACATGGCAATTTTTATTTTTATTGTCTTTAAATTGATTAAGTACTTTCAAATTAAAATTAAAAATGTTCACTGAATAATGTTTTTATTCTTCTCTGCCGCCACTTCTGATTCCTGATACTGCCTCCGACTCCGATAAATCAAATTTAAAAACTCCGACTCCGACATAAAATTACCTCCGTTACATCCCTGGTACAAAGATGTTAATAATTATAATTTTGTGGTATCAATGTATTCTACCCTATTAAGGGTGTGCAATATTTATGTTTACAATGGGTGATAAGGTAATCGGTACTTATTACAAAATAAAATAATATAATATAATACAAAAGAAAAAAAAACCCCAAAACTGTGGGGCTATTTTGTAAAAACATGATTATCATGTTATGATATTAAAATAAATAATATCACGACTGTAATCCCCAAGTACGGTAGACATCCTCTCAGATCTCCAGACGCTTGGATCCTTTGAAGATGTCTAGTGGGGGTAGTCAGAGGCACGTCCAAACATTATATTTGGCACACGCCCGCATTTTGCAGTAGTTAGCATTCCATACGTGACAGGTTGCAAGCCCATCGCCGCTTGCAATACTAACTGGTTTCCTCGCGATGTTTTCCTTCACCGTTAAAAAGCACGTGTTTTTGATGTGCATATAAATTTTCGAACAGAAAAACCGTTGATGCACGCCGGGATTCGAACCCACGACCTTCAGATTGAAAGTCGAGGTACCTCCCACTCGGCCAACACGGCAAACATGATTATCATGTCATGATATTCATACCAATATTTATTGGTACTGAATGCCATAATACCTACGCTTTTTATGCTGTTTAGGCACCTATACCTACGCTTCAAATACAATACCTACGCAGAAGCGTAGGTATAGGTGCATAAACAGTGAATAGTTACTATGAAAAGTGTACAGATTAGGTATTCTTTAACATTAGGTATTGTTAAACATCATAACCTGATAATCATGTTTTTACAAAATAGCCCTTTTTATAAAATAAACTTCGATTACCGACCATAAGTTCAATTTTTTTGATTGAACTCGCTGCTATGACAACTGAATGTTTTCAGTCTGAGATGTCTCTTTTGCCCAACAGCGCCATCTATACCAAAATCATCCTTTCTGCGTTCTTTATCATTTAGGGGTGGTTTTTCGGATTATAAATACCCGCTTATTTTATTCTGATTTTTAGGGATCCGTGCCCAAAGGGTAAAAACGGGACCCTATTACTAAGACTTCGCTGTCCGTCTGTCTGTCTGTCTGTCTGTCTATCCGTCTGTCTGTCACAGGGCTGTATCTCATGAACCGTGATAGCTAGACAGTTGAAATTCAATTCAACTTATCACAGATTAAGTATTTCTGTTGCTGCTATAACAACAAATACTAAAAACAAAATAAAATAAATATTTAAGGGGGGCTCCCATACAACAAACGTGATTTTTTTTGCTGTTTTTACAGATAATGGTACGGATTCCTTCGTGCGCGCGTCCGACTCGCACTTGGCCGTTTTTTTTATTATCTACATATTATTATTGATTAGGGCACAAACATATATGTCTTCTTACAAACTTTCTCATTTGTAATAATGATAGTATGAATTTCAGTTGCGCGTCTTCACTGACTCGAAGCAACGGCCGTGCGTGTTGACAATAGTGACGTCTGACGGCAAAAAACGTCGCTACTTACACAAGAACGAGGACTTGCGCGCTGAGGCGGCCGTCAACAATCTCACTACTACGGGGATCGGCTACACTGTACGTATCATCTATAACTACATAGTATAAAGCAAAGTCGCTTTCCGCTTCCCGCGTCTGTATGTAATATGTATGTATGTATGTTTGCTTATATCTTTAAAACTACACAACGGATTTTGATGCGGTTTTTTTTTATAAATAGAGTGATTCAAGAGGAAGGTTTATATGTATAATACATGCATAATATAGTAGAGAAACACTGATAATTTTAGAGGTTTCTAATGTGATGTCGTAAATAAACACATTTTTTTGCGCTTACATTGCAAATGCTGGCTGAACCCCACGAGATATATCAAAATAATATACTACAGTATTGTACACCTTAAAAACGTCTAAAAAAAGTCAACGATGGTATTAGAAATGTCTTACGCACAGCGAAGCGGGCACGGGTCAGCTAGTCTATCTATATAGATATATTGATTGATTTTTATATATATAGATATAGATCTATATCTATATATATAAAAATTAATTGCTGTTCGTTAGTCTCGCTAAAACTCGAGAACGGCCGAACGGATTTATCTTATCTTGGTCTTGAAATGTTCGTGGAGGTCTAGGGAAGGTTTAAAAGGTGAGAAAAATTCGAATAATTGCTGGGAAAACCCTAAGAACAGCCCTTTTCTTTTTCCATACAAAAGTTTTCAACTAAAACGTAGAGTCAATTTGAACTTTATTAGGTTTGATAATACGGTAACGGGAACGGGAACTTAAGACAACATTTGTTAATTCTAAAGCGATACGAAATTCGCGGGGTCAGCTTGTCTCTATTATAGATTCTACTAGACTACCCGTTGCAGACTTTGTCCTGCCCAAATAAATTACGAATTTTGGTAGAATGCGTATCATTCAGTAATCAAAACTTATGACAGATTTTTTGAAAAATTAAATTTTATTTACGAATTTTGGTAGAATACGGTAATCATTCGGTAGTCAAATTGATGTCAGATTTTTTTGACAAAATGAATTTCCAATACCGACCTTGGTTGGGCGCTAACGACCGGGATCCCGGAATCCCGGGATTGTATTCTCTTACAGCCTGTATATTTTTGACAGGTTATCCCGTTGAGCGATGACTGCGGCCTGATACAGTTCCTGGAGAATCACAAAAGGATAAGGGAGCTGATCGCCAGTACTAATAGTAATAATAGACTATTTGACGGTATGAAAAATAAAGTGTTGTTGATAGTAATCTATGTAAATTATGCCTTCGAAAAGCGTTATTGTGTAAAATAACTTGAAAATAAACAATAATTTATTAAAAACCCCATAATTAAAATTATCAATTTTTCAACGCCAGTCACGTGACACAAAACGGTCAGGATTGGTCGAATCGACGATGACGTAGCATGCTTGTCAATATGTCTTCGGCTGCCTTGAAAAACTTGGCGTTTATTTACTTGTTGACAAACATGTGACGTCACAGAAACTAGTGCGATGAGAAGCGTTTTTGTGGGTTTTTTAATTTAAATTTTTAGGGCCAATACTTACCAAAGTTTCAAATAATATTGTTTTATGGGTTCCATATTAACTACTGAATAATATAAAATGGTTTTTAAAATCTTGTCAAATAGCCCATTGCAATATAGGTAAATTACCTACTTGTATTAAAAATATTGAGCAGTGTTGGCCGAGTGGGAGGTACCTCGACTTTCAATCTGAAGGTCGTGGGTTCGAATCCCGGCGTGCATCAATGGATTTTTCTGTTCGAAAAATTTATATGCGCATCAAAAACACGTGCTCAAAACGGTGGAGGGTACCAGTTAGTATTCTTATAAGCGGCGATGGGCTTGCAACCTGTCACGTATGGAATGCTAGCTTCTGCGAAATGTCGGCATGTGCCAATTATAATGTTTGGACGTGCCTCTGACTACCCCCACTAGACTTGTTGTAGTGTATTCATTCCAGATGTACAGATAGTGAGACAAGTGTATTCCTTCCAGATGAACAGAAGAGACAAGCCGTGAAGGATGAGGAACTGGTCCTGGTGCCAAAGTCTTCGTCAGTGCAAAACTACAGCGAGATATGCTGCAAAATACCAGCTTACGCCTTGAGGTATAGATTGATTGATGGATTGATGGATTGATGGATTGATGGATTGATAGATTGATAGATTGATGGATTGATGGATTGATGGATTGATATTTGTGTGATGAACATAGATGTTTGTTCTGTGTCTGGGTGTTATATGTATAATAAGTATGTATTTACAAAAAAAAAAGTATATAAGTATTCTATCAGTTATCTGGTTCCCATAGTACAAGCTTTGCTTAGTTTGGGGCTAGATGGCGTTGTGTGTAAAGTCCGCCAATATTTTAGTTATTTATTTAATTGATAGATTCATAAATTGATGACAGATTGATTGATAGATCACTTATATCAATAACTAGCTAACCCGGCGAACTTCGTATCGCTTTAGAATTAACTAATGTTGTGTTAAGTTCCCGTTGTAAAAAGTATGTCCGTCTCCTAGTTCTAAGCTACCTCCCCACCAATTTTCAGCCAAATCGGTTCAGCCGTTCTTGAGTTATAAGTAGTGTAACTAACACGACTTTCTTTTATATAGATAGACTTGTGATATTCTAGGTCAGCGATAGAAGGGCTCACTTCGTCTGTTCAAGATTTTATTCGTAAGAAGCATCGCTTTCTTGAAACATTAAGTGACATGACTGTTGTAAATTGGCTGTTTGGTGAGTATTTTAACTATTTTTAACATTATTTAATTAGATATAGTACCACGACTGTAATCCCCAAGTACGGTAGACATCCTCTCAGATCTCCAGACGCTTGGATCCTTTGGAGATGTCTAGTGGCACAGAGGCACATACATTATATTTGGAACATGCCCACATTTTGCAGTAGTTAGTATTCCATACGTGACAGGTTGGAAGCCCATCGCCGCATACAAGAATACTAACTGGTTTCCTCACCGTGTTGAGCACGTGTTTTGATGCGCATATAAATTTGAAAACGGGACGTTATAAAAAGTATCATAAGTCCGTTTCCTGGTTCTAAGCTATTCTATCTACCCACCAATTTTCAGCCGTTCTTGAGTTATAAGTGTTGTAACAAACCCGACTTTCTTTCATATAGTAGACAAGCTAACCCGGCGAACTTCGTATCGCTTTAGAATTGTTCTCGTTCCCGTTCCCGTTTTCGTTAAAAAAAAAAAATACAGACAATAGTTTATTCACCTTTTTAAATAGTTTACACAAAATACATTTCTGAACGCATGCATAAATGTCAATCATTACTTACAGTATTTGACAGGATGGACAACAAATGTTTGACATGTACTAAACCAATGAACATTTATTGAAAATGATTCATCTTTCATAATTATGTATTCGTCGAGTTTTCATTGTTTTTAAGATGAATTCTGCTATTCGGGGCGGAGACAAATCCAACGAATCAAAAACCATAAAAAATTGGTCCAGCAGATCTCGAGTTATAAGTGTTGTAACAAACCCGTCTTTCTTTTATATAGTAAGATAGATATTAGTGTATATTTATTTTTTTGCATTATCTAGGTCTTGGCGATCGTCACCTCCAAAACGTATTGTACTCAATCCAAGATGGCGGCGTGCAGTGCATTGATTGGGGCGCCATCTTTAAATATGGCGACGCTGAATTACCACCCGCGAGACTTACCAGGAATATGCTAGCTATTTGCGACACTACTGGTAAATACTTTAGTACTTTTAATTATTATTCTTGTTTGAGAATTCACCTTGTTCGATTGGCACCACACTGGAGCTCTACATAGCATTAAGGAAAGGATCATTGAAAAAAAAGGTAGACCCCAAGCCGTGTTTGTTCCCTGATTCTTCTAGGCTTGGTCGCGTGGAATCGGCGTAGCTTCACCTAGTTCCTAAGACGTTTCAAAGTGATATATGTATGTGTATGTGATTTTTTGAAATAAAAAAAAAACTACACTAATATTATAAATGCGAAAGTTTGTGAGTGTTTGTGTGTGTTTGTTACTCTTTCACGCAAAAACTACTTAACGGATTTAGATGAAACTTTACAGTAATTAATTAGTTTATACATCAGAATTACACAGCCTGAGACTGGCCTCACAGCTCAGTTGGTAGTAACTCTGCCTTCTGTGCTGTAGGTTGTGGGTTCGATCCCCACCCAGGACAAATATTTGTGTGATGAACATAGATGTTTGTTCTGTGTCTGGGTGTTAATATGTATAATAAGTATGTATTTACAAAAAAAAAAAAAGTATATATAAGTATTCTATCAGTTATCTGGTTCCCATAATACAAGCTTTGCTTAGTTTGGGACTAGATGGCGCTGTGTATAAAGTCCGCCAATATTTATTTTATTTTTATTATTTTACATAGGTTACTTTTTATTAAGAAAGCTAGTTGGATAATAATTTTTTGTTGTTTCCTGTATTTCAGTGCTGGAAAGCAGACTTCAGTGTAAGCTCTCATCTTTGCGTGACTCTCATCAAATAATTCTACCTATTCTGAAACTTTCATTTAAATGGATGGAAAACTGCGCTGAAAAGGTAAATAATTTCGTTTTAAAAACAACCGACGAAAATAAATTTAAAAATATCCTAATAATACTATAAATGTGAAATTTTGTGAGTTTGTATGTATGTTTGTGCCTCAATCAGGCTTAAACGACAAAACGGATTATGTTGAAATTTGCTGTAGATGTAGTAATGCCCGAATAAAACATAAACATCCCCAAAATTATAGAAAAACGCAAAAAGGACGATGTTGGTATAGATGGCGCTGGTGTGCAACAGATCTGACACCACAGACTAAAAACATTCAGTCTTTTCTATTCGATTATTGATTTTTGACAGGACGTTTGTGACGAGTCTTCTAGTATTTTTATATTATTTACAAGCTGACCCCGCGAACTTCGTATCGCTTTAGAATTAACAAATGTTGTCTTAAGTTCCCGTTCCCGTTACCGTATTATCAAACCTAATAAAGCTCAAATTGACTCTACGTTTTATTTAGAAAACTTTTATATAGGAAAAAGAAAAGGGCTGTTTTTAGGGTTTTTCCGGCAATTATTAGAATTTTTTCTCACCTTCTAAACCTTCCCTAGATCTCCACGAACATTTCAAGACCAAGATTAGATAAATCCGTTCAGCCGTTCTCGAGTTTTAGCGAGACTAACGAACAGCAATTGATTTTTATATATATAGATAATATGTTTAATATATTTTTTTCTTTGTTTCCAGCTTGTCTACATCGAAGGTATATTACAAGGACGAATGGTTTCCCAACAAATAACCAAAGAAATCTTACAGAAATCAAACAGAATATACAAAACAAAGTATATTGAATTACTAAATGCTGTTTTTGAAAAAAATGTTTTGAAGGATGTCTATAGTGTTGAAGAACAGGTATGCATTACAATCTAACTAGCTATCCCGACAGACGTTGTCCTGTCCAAATTTCAATAATCCCACAGAAAAAAAGCACTTTCAGTTTTTCCCGAACTTTATGCCACTCTTAATCACTTTGGAGTATAAAAAATACCTAACGACCTATTCTTATACTTACCAAATATCCAAACATGAAAACATAAAAATTGGTTTCGGAAGAGTTTAGTTACAAATTCAAATTCAAAAATCATTTATATCAATAATATCACAAGGATCACTTTGAAACGTCTTAGGAACTAGGTGAAGCTACGCCGATTCCACGCGACCATTGTTTAGAAGAATCAGGCAACAAACACGGCTTGGGGTCTACCTTTTTTAGGGTTCCGTACCCAAAGGGTAAAAACGGGACCCTATTATTAAGACTTCGCTGTCCGTCTGTCTGTCACAGGGCTGTATCTCATGAACCATAATAGCTAAACCATTGAATTTTTCACAGATTATGTATTTCTGTTGCTGCTCTAACAACAAATACTAAAAACAGAATAAAGTAAATATTTAAGGGAGGCTCCCATACAACAAACATTTTTTGCCGTTTTTATAGATAATGGTACGGAACCCTTCGTGCGCGAGACCGACTCGCACTTGGCCGGTTTTTTAATGATCCTTTCCTTATGCTATGCTAACACTGTGACACGAGAATTTTATATATTAGATATATCATTTCAGGTATCATGCTTGCTGCTCCAAAGCACTGATCCCTGGATCCTGAGCATCACCAGAAGCGGCTGGGAACCCTGGCTCTGATATGTACTATCTAGAATCTAGATTATTCTAGAAATCGACCACAATTGGGTAATTTCTAAAACCTAGATTTTTATTGTAACGGGCTTTTTGACAAGATTTTGAAAACCATTCTAGATTATTCAGTAGTGACTGTGAAACCCATACAAATATATTACTTTCAATTCTGTTAAGATTTGGCCCTAAAAATTTAATTTAAATAACCCGCAAAAACGCTTCTTATGCAAATGGCGTCGCACTAGTTTCTGTGACGTTACATGCTTGCAACAAGTAAACAAACGTCAAGTTTGTCATATTGACAAGCATGTTACGTCATCGACGATTCGACCAATCCAGACCGTTTTGTGTCACGTTGACTGGCGTTTAAAAATAGAATATTTTAATTATGGGTTTTTTTAATAAATCATTGTTTATTTTCAAGTTATTTTACTCCATAACGCTTTATGAAGGCATAATTTACATAGATTACTATCAACAATACTTTATTTTTCATACTGTCAAATAGCCTATTGTGGTCTAATACATAGGAGGATACATTGATAATTATAGATAACTGTTTCTTTATTTCATTTAAAAAATTAAGTATAAACTTAAAGTTCTTAAGTTTATACTTAATTTATACTTAATTAAGTGTAGACTTAAATTCCAAAATCAATATTAAGACGCTCCCAGTCGACGATTGTTTTTGTTCGAAACGAAAAAATAAATACTTGTGAACAAGCCACATCTCCTATTTTATAATGTATAGTATATGTGAATAAAGATGTACCCATCTTTAATCACTTCGATAAATAATCCTACCGACCGCTGCAATGACGACAAACACACGTCGGCGCGTGGTCCGCCTTAGCTTTTCGAATAAATTAATGATATAAATTATGTATAATTACTTATCAAAAATCTATTCTAATAGAAATCTAGATCTAAATATTACCTATCTTTAACATTAAATCACAAGTTGATTTTAATAGTAGGTATATAAAATATTTCGATCATAAATTCTAAAACGTATCATTTTGAAATAATATCTTTATCGTGAAAAGTTTCTGCTATTATGTTTTCAGCTTAATAGTAATCTAGGTAGGAACCTGAAGTAATATACTTATAAAAATAGGAGATGTGGCTTGTTCAGAAGTATTTATTTTTTCGTTTCGAAAAAGAGCAATCGTCGACTGGGAGCCCCTTAATATAATTTTTCACTAACACATAAGATATTGCTTTGATAAGTGTTTTAATAAAAGATCATGATTATATACTATTTTACTGATTTATTTACTTTCAACTTAAGACACAGAAAAAACATCTATGTTCATCAATAAATAAATAAATCACACAAATACTTGTCCTGGAGATCGAACCTACATCCTACAGCTCAGAAGGCAGAGCTACTACTAACTGAGCTGTGAGGCCAGTCATATTGGTAAAGTCATAACATGATAATCGTAGTTTTTACATAATAGCCCCACTGGCAGCCCCGGATCTAGGAGGGGCAAGTTCAGGGGGCGGCCAAATTCACACTTCACGAACGAATGGACAACTCATCATTTACTTAACATTGACCCACACTGGGCACTTTTTAGAGGGGGCGAAAACACACTTTATTTTTACCTTTATCATATCTATACTAATATTATAAAGAGGAAAGATTTGATTGTTTGTTTGCATTGAATAGGCTCCGAAACTACTGGACAGATTTGAAAAATTCTTTCACCATTAGATTCCTAAATTATCCCTGATGAACATGATGATAGGCGTATTTTCAAAATTGTTAGGGATCCGTATGAAAACTTCGATAATGTAACCCAAGGTGTGAAAAAAGATCCTTATATCGCTTACGCTGCGGAAATTATTGACAATAGAGCAAAGTAATGTAGTACAGTTTTATAGATAACATCAATATCTACAAAAAAATCCATAGTACAATATGTCTAACCATTAGGGATCCGTATGAAAACTTCGATAATGTAACCCAAGGTGTAAAAAAATTACACTTAAAATCATTATGAATAAATGATTTTGATTTGATTTGATTATTACACCCGTGCGACGCTGGGGCGGACTGCTAGTTTATAATAAGGGCGGGGGCGGCACTTTTCAGTTACTGTAACCCCCTAAATAAAATTGAAGATCCGGGGCTGCCCACTGGTTGGGAATCAAACCCACAACCTACAGTGCAGAAAGCATACTAATATCGTGCGTCGCTTAAGGCCTATATTCTCCTTTAGGATAAACACTAATGTAAGAGACATCCCCGACTGGTTTGAACTTGTCACCAATTGTAACAGTTTTCTTCGAGCGTTTTCGTAATTTCGCTACACCTTCCGCCACCTGGAAAACAAAATAGATGTTACTAGCCGACCCGTGACAGACATTCTCCTGTCAAACTTTAATAATCGCATAGGAAAAAGCAATTTCAGCCAACTTCCAATTTTTTCCCTACAAACCTTGTACTTATAAAATAAATTACGAATTTTGGTAGAATGCGTATCATTCATTAGTCAAAACTGCGTTGCTATGACGACTAAATGTTTTTACTGTGATGTCAGATAGATTTGTTACACACCAACGCCATCTATACTATTCTATATCTATTTTCAAGAGTTATGGAATGAAATGAAAAACATTTATTTTGCGTGAAAAAAACAAACAACAAACACAGAATGATATAAATGAGATAGTTGGAAGGAAATAGATGTTGTCGATGGTTACAAGTAACGCTTGCATAGATCATGTTCAAGTCAACTAGAGTTGGAATTTGCACGAGATAATTTCCTTAAGGCGAGTAAGTAATAAATGTTTTTTATTAAAAAAAAAAAAAAAAAAAAAAAAAAAAAAAAATACAGTGAAATTAGTACTAAGAAGGTAAAAAAATAAATACAATAAAGAGCCCCTGGTCACCTCACTGAAGCTAAGACTGACAAATGTCAAATATGATCTATTAAATTAGCCCTAGTTAACACTATTATCCGGCTCGAAGAACCAGTATCTGGCTCGAAGGACCAGCACGAGTTGACAATACCTTCTTGAAGGTCTTCTCCGCGAACGCGGTGGGTTTCTCCAAGGTAGCATTGATGGCCTATACTTTGTTCTTCTCCTTGCGCTTGTAGAACACCTCCCAAGGGCCCTTCTTAATACTATTATCCGGCTTGTAGAACCAGTATCTAGCTCGAAGGACCAGCACGAGTTGACATTACCTTCTTGAATGTCTTCTTCTAGGATCAATGACCTGAACTTTGTTCTTCTTGCGTTTATAGAAAACCTCCCAAGGGTCCTACTTATTATCCGGCTCGAAGAACTTACAACTAGCTCGAAGGACCAGCACGAGTTGACATTACCTTCATGAATGTCTTCTTCTAGGATCAATGACCTGAACTTTGTTCTTCTTGCGTTTATAGAAAACCTCCCAAGGGTCCTACTTATTATCCGGCTCGAAGAACTTACAACTAGCTCGAAGGACCAGCACGAGTTGACATTACCTTCTTGAATGTCTTCTTCTCTACGAACGCGGTGGGTTTCTCCAAGGTAGCATCGATTGCCTGAACTTTGTTTTTCTCCTTGCGCTTGTAGTAAAACACCTCCCAAGCTAATGTCAACATCGCGAGACCGAGGCCGAATAGAGTTGCTATAAAGACTCCACCTGAAATTCATAAATTCTAATTTATATAAAGAGACTTGGTATCATAAGTCACAAATTCTAATGAAAATATAATAAAAACCGGCCAAGTGCGTGTCGGGTCACGCGCAATGTAGGGTTTCGTAGTTTACACAGCTAACAACGTTATAATTAGTAAGTAATTTTCAATGGTATTTTTACTAAAAAATATTTATTCTTATAGTACATTTTAAATGTTGGTCTATTACGTAAACTTGTATAGCCTACTTAGCTGTTATAGTTTTGCTTTTAACTTCAGTATTTGTACTACTACCGTGATTTTTTTCACGCCCCCAAACCCAATAGTTTTGCTTTTAGGGGGGAGGGACACTCAACTAACAAAAATTGGCACTTTAAAGCTAAATATTTCACAAACGAATTCCTTAATCGAAAAATTGTTTTCGCAAACCCCCCATAGTTTTTAAAGACCTATCTAACGATACCCCACAACATGGGGTACGCGAGAAAAAAAAATAACATTTAGGTGTAGAGGAGGTACCTTAAAAGGATCTCCTGGATCTTAAAGCACACTTTTCCCTCTTTTTAGTTACTAATCCAAAAGTTTTAAAGGTTTTTTTTTTTACCTAAACTCTCCAATGTGATGCCTTCAGATTCATCCGCATCGGGACACGCCTGCCTAGCCGTTTCGTTCCAGTATCTGTAATTTTAATTATACATTGCATCACGAATCACGACTATCTTAACTATAAATAAGGCTAATTACCACGTTTCTTATTGTATTGCTGACGTTTCGAGACAATTTAGCTCTTCATCATAAGCATCGCCCACGACCGCGATCAACGGCAGATCGGCGAATACTGCGGTTTATAGCCCGCTCCGCCCGAGCCAAAAGCAGCGCCGGTGATCGAGTCGTATCCTGTGCGCCATCGGAATCACTCAAAACTTATGTCGCGCTACCCGCATTTCTGTTCGAATCGTGAACATAAGGCCGCATACACACTACACTCACAGTATCACTTTCCGGACAAGAGACTACACTTTCAGAAGGGGTGGTGGAATGAAGTAAACTAAACCCTTACTTCATGATGATGGTCCATGATGGTGAAATACTGAATTGTCTCGAAACGTCAGCAATACAACAAGAAACGTGGTAATTAGCTGTATTTATATATTTATTTTATTCTGTTTTTAGTATTTGTTGTTACAGCGGCAATATAAATACATAATCTATGAAAATTTCAACTGTCTAGCTATCACGGTTCATGATATACAGCCTGGTGACAGACGGACAGCGGAGTCTAAGTAATAGGGTCTCGTTTTTACTCTTTTAGTACGAAATCCTAAAAAAACTAAAGAGCTTCAGACCAAGTTCTAAAGGCAGCACACGCTTCACAGTAGTTCGGAATCTTAGTAATAGGGTCTCGATTTTACCCTTTGGGTACGAAACCCTAAAAAAGGTAATGACGTGATAAAGACCCGTGTGAAAATCTATTTTTCGAGCTACAGTAATTTTCAACGCTCACTTAGCTCCCAGCTGTTCCAACAACCGCTGCTTTTGTAGTTCCAGCAGTGCCCTGGACAGCTGTTCCTGGAGACGAGACCCTTGCTGGACAGCAATAGCATACGGCTGCTCAGCGAACACCTCACCAACCTCCGTGAGGTTGCAATTACGTGTTATCTCATACCTAAACAAGATAAAACAAATTATAATAAACAACCCGACTGCTAAAAAACATACAGCCGTCGCGGGAAGCCTGGCATCATCAACATCATAATTATTTGAATTATTTTAGTATCAGACCGATTTTAGGCAAAACTCTCATTTGTTTTCACGACTATCAGACACCGTAAGCAGAAGTCGACGTTATAACAGCAGGTTATGTTTGCATCCATCAAAAACCGCATTACTACGCAAAAGTCTAGTCTGTGTAGATCCTGAAATTTTTAACAAAATACCTAGGGCTTACAAAGATTTAAATGATAATCTATTCAAGATAAAATTCAAAAAACTATTAATAGATAAATGTTATTACACAATTGACGAATTTATAAATGATAATATCTCATAAATTGATTTACCTACTAATTCATGAAAAATAATCTACCTAACATATTTTGACGTTATAATATAAAATTTGCATACTAACCAATGTAAAACATGTCATGACCATATTATAAATAATGTACCATCTCACACAAAAATGTAAACACATTTTTATGCAAATAAATATCTTTATCTTTATCTATCAAAATAGCGTGACAGCATATCGCGAACCGGATCGGACGTGGTCGGCACTTCTTCGGCAGCAACTCATCTAGTTCGCGTAGCCGCGTGTAGTTCGCGGATGCATGCCGTGGCGTCACCAAGCCAACACCCGGTAGACCTGCCGCTATAGATGTTTCACATCAAAAATTGTTATACCACCCTTTTTGGGGAGCGCCCCATTAATTTTCCCTCCTGGCGCAGTCGGGTAAAAACAATGAAATAGTATCACGACTGTATTAATTCGTCTGAGACCTAAAGACGCTCAGATCCTTGATGACTAAAAGGGGTAGTCAGAGGTATGTCTAAACATTGTATTTTCACATGCCCACAGTTTGTAGTACTTAGCATTCCACACGTGACAGGTTGCAAGCCCGTCGCCGCTTACAAGAATACTAACTGGTTATTTGGAAGATCTTATAGTTTAAATTCACATCACCTTATTTCAGCAGAATCATGAATAAAAGCGAAGTCAGCATCGGTGTGGTCATTAACCTGATCGAAACCCGCTTTCGCATCTGGAACAGGCCCTGGAAATACCATTATTACGTTTTAGTAAAAACCGGCCAAGTTCGAGTAGGACTCACGCACTATGGTCATCTATAAAAACCGTCAAAAAAAACCGCGTTTGTTGTACAGACTTAAATATTTATTTTATTCGGTTTTTAGTATTTGTTGTTATAGCGGCAACATAAATACATCATCTGTGAAAATTTCAACTGTCTAGCTATCGCGGTTCATTGATATAGTCTTGTGACAAACAGACGTCCCGTTTTTGCCTTTTGGGTAACGGAACCCTAAATAGTGGTTAGTAAATAAAATAAATAAATATTGGCGGACTTTACACACAACACCATCTAGCCCCAAACTAAGCAAAGCTTGTACTATGGGAACCAGATAACTAATAGAATACTTATTTACTTTTTGTTTTTTGTAAATACATACATAATATACATAGTAACACCCAGACACAGAACAAACATCTATGTTCATCACACAAATGTTTGCCCTGGGTGGGGGTCGAACCCACAACCTACAGCGTAGAAGGCAGAGTTACTACCAACTGAGCTGTGAGGCCAGTCAAAGATGATTATTAATAGATCAGTCAGTCGCAAGATATTTGTAAATTTTGACGTTTTTTTACCTGAAGCATTTATAGCGAGTAGTATATGTCCATATTGCTCCCTGATAGGGTAGTCCCACACTCTGTACTGGGACTGATCTGAAGTCGCGTTCAAAGTAATTTCCTTCCACACTCTATAATAAATAAATAAATAATGGTGGCGATTCTGTTGTGTCCAAAAAACTAACAATCTTATTTCTTTTAAGTTAAAGTTTAAAATAGCGTAACCTTAAAGCGACAGTTCTAAAACTTAGAATAAATTTACGATTTTCGTAATCGATTTAGAAACGTCAAGCTAAATTTAATCGACATGTAAATTGGTGTTGACTAAGATGACACTTGGTTGTGTCAAATATGCGAAATAAAATAGAGAAACGGCTAAAATATCACAAGTTTTAGGACTGTAATTTTGATGTGACTCTAATTTAGACTTTAATGTAAAAGGAATAAGATCGATCGTTTTTTTACGAAATTTTAGGTTTAGATTGGACACAACAGAACTTTACAAACAGCGCCATCTAGCCGCAAACTAGCAAAGCTTGTACTGTGGGACTGACAGAAGACTCATCACCCTCGTATTCATGAACGACACTATGAGAACACGCACCCACAGTGGACGAAATCTTTTTTCGTAAAAATCACTTTATGTGTTGAGCGGCACTATGGCGCACACTACCGTGTGCCTTTAGAGCTCAACTTTGGCTAGAGGCACACGACAATGTGCCTCTAGTCACACTATGCAGTGTCGCACAACACATAAAAGGATTTTTATGAAAAAAGATTTCGTCCACAGTGAGTGCGTGTTCTCATAGTGTCGTTCTTGAATACGAGGGTCAAATACTTTTTGTTAATATTATACATAGTAACACACAGACACAGAACAAACATCTATGTTCATCACACAAATATTTGTGAGTGGGGATCGAACCCACCATCTACAACGCAGAAGGCAGAGTTACTACCAACTGGCTATGAGGTCAGTCCAATAAAAATAAGTTTGTATGAGTTTTAACTAAATATACGGCTAATTACCACTTTTTTTCTTGTATTGCTGACGTTCCGAGACAATTCAGATGCTCTTCATCATTTATCGATCGCGGATCTACCGTTGATAGCGGTCGCGGGCGATTCTCATGATGAGAAGCATCTAAATTGTCTCGAAACGTCAGCAATACAAGTTAAAAAATGGCAATGAGCTGTATTTCTAGTTAAAATGATTAGCAACCACGATAGTTTTAATTTTGTACGAGTTATTGGTAGAGGCCATGACTAAATCTGGGAGTTTTAAGGCTGTCCGCAAGCCTACGCCATGGCTTAACAACTTTTAATTTTATATTTAGCTTTATTAGCTTAAAAAATATTTAAAAATGCCTCTTAGATGTTGGTTAGTCACTAAATCCTATAAAAGCCCAGACCTAAGCCTGAGAATAGGGATATGAACTCATTTATAAATAGACTAACTTGCCTCCCCCCCCTGATATGTGATGTAATTTACCCCCAACCCCTCAACTCTCTCCAAACCCAGAATTTCATAATATAGTTTTTTCATTACCAGTCTACCAACTAGTTCGTAAAGTTCATCATTGATGTTTTTCTTCAACTCGGTGTGTTCCCCCACCGTTTACTCACCTGTATAGAGTGTCCTCAGCGAACTTCATGTTGATGAAGTATTGATGAATAGTTGAAGCTTCAACTACTGTATAATTGATCCGAGACTGACGAGCTAGTTGTTCCAGAGATGACACCGGGGTCTATAAAGATATACATGGCATGACAGTGCCATCTAGCGCCAAAGTAAGTAATGCTTGTACTATGAGAGCCAGAGTATCTGGTAGGATACTTTACTTTATTTTAAATACATATTAAATGTTTGTTATAGTTGTCTCTTGACTCTAAAATAAAATAAAAGATCATAATGTATATAATAATCGTAATGTACCTAAATGGTCATAATGTACCCAAGTTCTCATAATGTACATAATGGTCATAATGTATCTACTGGTCATAAAGTAGCTAAATGGTCATAATATGCCTATATGGTCATAATATACCTAAATGCTCATAATATACCTAAATGGTCATAATATACCTACTGGTCATAAAGTTTTAGTTTACTAAAGTGCTCATAATTTACCAACTGGACATAATTTATTAACTAGTCATAATGATCCTAAGCGCTCATAATGTACGTTAATGTAGTAGGTACATACTGGTCATAATGTACCTTCTGGTCATAATATACCTAAGTGTTCATAATGTACGCACACTTGAGTAGTACTATTAATTATTATTCTTGTTTGAGCCTTCACCTTGTTCGATTGGCATCACACTGGAGCTCTACATAGCATTAAGGAAAGGATCATTAAAAAAAAAAGGCTTGTTGCCTGATTCTTCTAGACAATGGTCGCGAGGAATCGGCGTAGCTTCACCTAGTTCCTAAGACGTTTCAAAGTGATCCTTGTGATTTTATTGAAATAAATGATTTTTGAATTTGCACAAATGTTTTATTGACTCGTTCGTACCTGCATCCGTTCCACAGTAAGGAAGGCAGCAAGGTTCGCAGTGAATGTGGCCAGCATCAGCACTACAAACAACCAATAAGCCGCCACCAGCGTACGGCCAGAAAGGGCCTTGGGAGCCTCCCCACCCCCTTGGGGGGTGAACGAGGTAAGGGCGAACCAGAAGCTCTCTTTCAGGGTGAATTCCCTTAAAATTAAATTTTATTATATATAACTAGCTGTCCCGACAGACGTTGTCCTGTCAAATATCAATAATCCCACAGAAAAAAGCGCTTTCCGTTTTTCCCGATCTTTACGCCATCCTTATCACTTAGGGGTATGTTAATTAGATAGTACCCGATTCTCAGAACTACTGAATATGCATATAAAATTTGGTAAAAATCGGTAAAGCCGTTTCGGAGGAGTAAGGTAACTAACATTGTGACACGAGAATTTTATATATAAGAAGATAGTTTAGTATATTAATATTGAATTGTTATTGTAGTAGTTATTAATTATTTATTCATGATTTTACAAATCAATTTCAAAAGATTTGTGATAAAAAATATATTTCACTCTCTTGCTCTCTTTCTTTCTCTCTCTCTCTCTCTCTCTCTCTATCGAAATATAGATTTTGCACGGGTCTTTATTAGAGGTAATAACGTGATAAAGACCCGTGTAAAAATCTATAGTTATGTCTACTATAATCTCAATACTTTGAAAAATAATATCTCTCTTCTTTTTCTCGCTCTCTCTCTCTCCTTCTCTCTCTTTCATTATCACTCACTTTATTTTTCTTTTTTTCTGTTTCTTTCTTTCTAAGTATACCAGCATTTACCTGCAAGGATAAGGGTACGCCTCGGGGTTGTTCTGTGCGGAGTACGGGGAATACTTGTCGAGGAGCCAAATCATGAACCCTGTTAGCACCAACGCAGCAACGATGCTGAGCCACACCTCAGTGCGTAGGACCGTCATGAATTTGAAGAGGGAGGTTTTGCGCGTTGGCTTACGGATCACTAAAAGAACGAACAAGATAAAACAAATTATTATAAAAACATAATGAAAAAATTGCTATACCCCCCATTTTTGGGAGGTGGAGGGGCATATTTATAAAATACTAGCAGACCCGACCATGCGTTTCTGTGTCAACAATTTGCAATAAAATAATATTGCGACTATAAATTGAGATATAAGCTATCCTATCTTTCAAGTTGGATCAAACTGCACACGGTGTGCAAAGTTTGATAAAAATCGGTTAAGTAGTTTAGGAGTCCATCGCGGGCAAACAACGTGACGCGTAATTTATATATATTAAGATTATACCCTTCCTATGTGATATAATCCTAATAATATTATAAATGTTAAAGTTTGTGAGTTTGTCTGTATGTTTGTTCCTCAATCAGGCCTAAACGACAAAACGGATTAAGTTGAAATTTGCTGTAGATGTAGATATAATGCCCGAATAAATAATAGACTTTAAAATATGAAAAACGATAAAAAACGCAAAAGGGGTGATTTCTGTATAGATGGCGCTGGTGTGCAATAAATCTGACTTCACACACTAAACAAATTCAGTCTTTTCTATTCGATTAATGAAATTTGACAGGACAACGTCTGTCACGGGTCGGCTAGTTTATATAAGACTTGACGCAGTGGTGGATTTACCACCAGGCTAAGTAGGCTGGAGCCTAGACCACACTGGAGCTCTACATAGCATTAAGGAAAGGATACTTGAAAAAAAAGGTAGACCCCAAGCCGTGTTTGTTGCCTGATTCTTCTAGGCGCTTCTGATTCTCTGGTCGCGTGGAATCGGCGTAGCTTCACCTAGTTCCTAAGACGTTTCAAAGTGATCCTTGTGATTTTATTGAACCCCCTAAAAAAAATTGAAGATCCGGGGCTGGCTTGACGATTCGTGTTTACAGCTTAGTACCTACTGTAGGTATTCTACCTACCTATGAGAATACCAGTCTGCTCAAAGTATGGCGGTACGAAGTCAATGACCTCTTCTCTCTCCGCTGTCATTGTCAGCGCTGACACGGCCATGTCTGTCTCCTAAAATCATTTTAAAATAAAAATATTGTAAAAAACTGGCCAAGTGCTAGTCGGACTCGCGCACGTAGCGTTCCGAACTATCTACAAAAAACGGCGAAAAAACACGGTTGTTGTATGGGCCCCAATTTTAAATATTTATTTTACTCTGTTTTTAGTATTTGTTGTTATAGCGACAACAGAAATACATCATCACATACATCAAGATTTCAACTGTCTAGCTATCACAGTTCATGAGATACAGCCCTGTGACAGACAGACGGACAGCGAAGTATTAGTAATAGGGTCCCGTTTTTACCCTTTAGTTACGAAACCCTAAAAACTAAAAAAACACGATATAATTTTATGTTTTTGTATTTTTATCGATAAGTATGCAAAGTTTCAAATTAATCCGACGTTTTGAAGTAGGTCAAAATCACGTTCAAAGATTCTGTTACTTAAACAACCCATGCTTACGCAAAATAAGCTCTAAGATTTCTGCACCAATAAATTCTAAAACTGCGTTGGCCGAGTGGGAGGTACCTCGACTTTCAATCCGAAGGACGTGGTTTCAAATCCCGGCAGAGCATCAATGGATTTTTCTCTTCGAAAAAATTATATGCGCATTAACACGTAGGTACTTATAACGGTGAAGGAAAATAACGTGAGGAAATCAGTTATTATTCTCGTAAGCGCCGACGGGCTTGCAACCTATCACGTTTTCAAAATGTGGGCATGTGCCAAATGCAATGTTTGGATGTGCCTCTGACTAACCCCTTTTAACATCGTGCATGGGGATCTGAGTTGTCTGCCATACTTGGGTATTTCATTTCATTTCATAAAAATCAATATTTATAACTATAAATACGTTTTTGAGTATTCACCTATCTGCCGTTGATCGCGGTCGCGGGCGATGCTCATGATGAAGAGCATCTGAACTGTCTCGAAACGTCAGCAATACAAGAAAAAACGTGGTAATTAGCCGTATTTATAGTTAAAATGAATAACAACCACGATAGTTTTAATTCTACAATATTTATAAATTTACCCCTCTCATAAGATCACCGACCACACCATCCCAGGATCCGTTCGGTAGTTTTTTGCCAAAACCACCAGTTTTAGGAGTCACTATTTCATAATCGAACTCCATTGTCTAAAAGAGAACAAGCAATATGAATCAATTGAGAAAATTTTACCTAAATTTTAATAAGTATAAAATAATAAGCTGTGGTAAATAAATCAAACAGTTTTTTTTATAAATGGAAAAGGAATATGTAGCATGTTTTGGTAATTTTATTTAATTATTTAATCAGTCTAAGCATATAGCTCTTTGGCCTGCGCCATCTAGTGACGAGTGGCAGTAATATTTCACAAGTGTCACTTCGTCGCTGAGTTTCAATAAAAACTCTTTGGTCTGGTCTATATTCTGAGCGCCATCTAGTGGCGAGTAGTAAATTTATATATCATATGAAGCCCCAATCTTTTCCACACTTCTACACGGATACAAATACAATAGTTAAGAACATTTTGACACTTATTGGCTTAATTAAACTAACTGATTCTTCGATGCTTTATAAAATAAATCATACAAAGGATAACATTATTATAAAAATTGAAAAATATAGGTAGGATACAATTTTTGAAATTGAAAACTTTTAATCGCTTACTAACTTTTATGCTGACGACATCAGAATTCTAAACGAAGTTCGCTACGCTCTGAGTAGTCATGTTAGAAAGAGAAAGCGAGCCGTACCTACCTCAGACAACCTCGCAATGAGGTCAATACAATATCCCTCGTAGATAGGCTGTCCTTCATCAGTGTACATCGGCTCACCTGTTTCAGGGTCCAGTTTCGGAAAGGTCCAAGGTACGGCCTATAAAGTTTTCAGTTTACAATATATAACATACTTCAAAATGTGGGCATGTTGCTAATGTAAAATTTAGACGTGCCTCTGACTAACCCCTTTAGACATCATCAAAGATCTGAGAGGATGCCTACCGTACTTGGGGATTACAGTCGTGATCCTATTTTTTTTTCTTTGTTATGTAGGTATTAAAATAATAGGTATTTTAATAATTATAAAAATGCGAAGTTTTTAAGGATTTTGTATGTTTGTGCCTCGATCACACCCAAACGACAGATTTAACTTTTAATATACATAGCATATGCCCTGGAATAGCATATAGGATACTTATTATCCAGGTACCACGCAGGCGAGATCGCGGGCGGATGCTAGTCATCACATCAATAAACCCAATTTATGAATAAAGCAAAAGAAAAATATGTCAGAATCGTAGTAAAACGAAATCTTTGTTCTACTCTATTGCATGTTGTTCAAAATCGTCGTTTTAATTATTTTTCAATATAAGCCGTTTATTTGAAAATTCAAATGTTAAAATGCCTATAACTAGCGCTCTTACCCAATTAATTTTAATCTCCCGACGTTACACAAAAACCCGTGTAAAAATATATAGTTATGTTAATTTTATAATTTTATAGGCTAACCCTCGTATTCAAGAACGACACTATGAGAACACGCACCCACAGTGGACGAAATCTTTTTTCATAAAAATAACTTTATGTGTTGTGCGACACTGCATAGTGTGACTAGAGGCACATTTCGTGTGCCTCTAGCCAAAGTTGAGCTTTAAAGGCACACGGTAGCGTGCGCCATAGTGCCGCTCAACACATAAAGTGATGTTTATGAAAAAAGATTTCGTCCACTGTGGGTGCGTGTTCTCATAGTGTCGTTCTTGAATACGAGGGTTAGTGATCTTTTGCAATGCCCTACCCGGGCTCATGTTACTTATTTAAATACCTATATGTACACATGAAAGGAATAAAAACTTTGAACTTTAAACTTTGTCAAATAATTAGTAAAGGATAGTACAGTAGAAGTTCCGATCCTGAAGAACAACTTCAGCGGCTCCAAGGTGACTCCCGGCAGCAGTTTGAACTCCTCGTCCGCAGACCAGCTCGCCACTGGCACAGTGCCAGCGTCTGGGGTGAAGGTGGATAAGGTGAACCGCGAACGAAGATGGAGCGAGTATCTAAAAAGTATTTGCATATAAAAAGTTTTTTATACGTTGTCATCTTATTAAAAACTTTGCGTATTTAATAAGATGACAACGTATATAACCGGCCAAGTGCTAGTCGTACTCGCGCACAAAGGGTTCTGTATATCAAAAAACACGTTTGTTGTATGGTAGCCCCACTTAAATTTTCATTTAATTCCGTTTTTAGTATTTGTTGTTAAAGCGGCAACAGAAATATATAATCTGTGAAAATTTCAACTGTCTAGCTATCACGGTTCATGAGAAACAGCCCTGTGACAGACAGACGTTTTTTTTGCCGTTTTTATAGATAGGTAATGGTACGAAACGTTCGTGCGCGAGTCCTAGCGTGTTAATGGTGTACAAAAAAACATTTCCATTCATTCATTCAATCATTCATTCATTCATTAGATGTGAAATATTCTTACTTGGCAGCTTCCCAATAGAACAAACTATCATTTCCAGCAGTATCATCGACCAGCTGCTTATAAAACCTCTCTTTGGTACTGTTCATAACACCTTCAAGGTCCTCGCAGTCCACCTTCGCAGTGTGGAGGGCATCTATCTTGGAGTACGTTTCCGTGAGGAGTTGGAGTAGGGAGATCAGGATTAACTGTTGACGCTGGAAGAAAGGAGCTGGTCTAATACAGGCTTAGGAGTGTGGAAACTGACAGGTGACAAGTAGGTAATTTGATAATTAAGTTTAAGTTTTGTCTGCGAAGTTTGCATAGTCGTTATTACGCTCACTTATTGCAGCAATAAGCCATATAACATTTCGTAGGTATTTTAACTATTTCGAGCTCATTACCTATAAAAAGAATGAATGAACGTTTGAATGAATGAATGTACGAACGAATGAATTAATGAACCTGACAGACGCTACAAACGCACCTGAATATCGGAAGGGCATTTGCAGTTCTCCTTTCCAGTCAGCTTGCAGCATTCTCCAGGGTCTGTCTGCAGCAGCATGGTCGGCAGCACCAAGGAGCTGGTGTCTAAAGTATTGTAGTCGGTGATGACGAGGTTCCAGCGGTAGTCGCGACGGACCAATCTCTCTTTAACAGCCTGAGTCAATTTAGAAGTTACTTAGAAATATATTCGTTTCTAAAAGAAGTGATAAATAGATTAAAAAAAACTAGCTTAACTATTTTTTTCTTAGAAAAATAACTACCAGTTTCCTCGTAATTTTAACAACACTGTTTCTTGTGGAAAAAAAATTACGTAATATTTACCCCAAACCCAGTGGTGGATATAGGGCTGAGTAGGCTTAGGGCGGCAGATTTTAGGGGCGGCAATGGGGTAATTTTTTTAAACATCTTATTTATTTTGATCGTCCCACTGCAGGACAGATGCCTCCTTCCCTTCCACACATCTCGATCTCTAGCTAAATTTGGCCAATCAATTGATTTTGCCAAATAACTTACAGGAATAAAAAAAATGTATTTACTGTTGTTAGGTCCAATAACACCATTCAACATATCACCACTTAAGGTGATAAGTGAAATTTTTGACATTTTGTATGGGCTGAGTCTACCCGGATAAGACGGAAAAAGTGATAAAACTGCATTATCTCGAAAACCATCAAATTTAAAAAGAAACTGTATTTTTTTTAGCTAGTATGATTATCTAACGAATTATATAAAAATTAACTGTTTAGCTATTCATAGTTTTGATTAAAAACGAAACTAGTGTTTTTGAAGAGCCAACTTTGGAAAATAAATCTATCGAGAAAAGTTTCACCAATCGTGATTCTGTCTGTAATTTATCTAGATTATATCCTGAAGTTATCTTTGTCATAAAAAACAAAACTGTATGTTTTGCGGTTATTGAGAAAAAACGATTCTGCATTCATCAAACACATTAATTACTCGCCTTAAAATTATTAACTAAATCGTTGGATTGTTAAAATAATCTAGGTAGGGGAGAGTGGTTCAATAGCCCAAACCACTACCCTCCTAAACGCCTCAGGACGCCCCCTAGCGTCTACTACACCTACTTAGTATGTGTAAACACATTGTAGGTATGAAAACAAGGCTTACCCTCGCGTAAGTATCCATAACGAAACCACCGTCTCCAACCAGCACGTGGAAACTCGGCTCCGGTCTCATTGTCTTCAGCGCTCGCGCCGAGTCTCGCGTCAGGCCGGCGTGTACCCAAACACGGATATTTGACGCTCCCAGGAGATGGTATAACGTCTTATCGACATCTATAAACAATGATACTTGTAGAATTAAAAACTGTCGTGGTTGTTAATCATTTTAAATAGAAATACGGCTAATTAACATGTTATACCTTGTATTGCTGACGTTTCGAGACAATTCAGATGCTCTTCATCATCAGGACCGCGATCAATTGTAGAAAAGGCCGGCAATAGGTAAAACGTGGTAATTAGTCGTATTTCTATTAACTAGATTTTACATTAAAGATTTTGTTTTGTTTGACGGTTGTAATTTCTAATTCTTTGTAAACATACTTCAGGCTCAAGTAATTTTGTTTTCTTCAATTCACTTGTTGGTAATTGGGATTGGTACCTACCTAAGGATAGATTACTTGTATCTTTATTTTTCGGGAGTAGGTTTATTCTTTATATCGGTATTTTTTATTCTTTATATCGGTTAGATTAAGTAATCTAACCGATATAAAGAATCGATACCTATACCTAGGTAATAATTTAATAATTTATTTCTCTAAGTAGTACCTACTGGCTATGACTTTTTGGTAACTTACTCGGATATAATTGTAATATTCGCAACAGCATTATAATTACCAACAATCAATTCCCCTTACCACAAAATAAATAAGTAGAATGTTTGCTTACGCGCTAGGTAGGTACTAAACCTACTTATCTACATTTTTTTTTATCCGTTAAGTCCGGTTTTTCTAATACTTAGGTAATTAAAATAACATCTCTTTCTTAAAAAAATAAAAAAAAATGAAAATAAAAACCCCTCAACCCAAACTTACCCATCTCACTCTCTAACAAAATGGCGGCGTCAGTCGCATTCCTCGACTCCAAATAGCTGTCCATAGCTCCTACTAACTTCTGCGAGCCTAGTAGTGTGCGAACTATAGGTACACCAGAATCTGATGAAAACTGGTCCAGCATTTCCCAAGGAGACCAGGATACGTCGATTAAGATGGAAACGCCTTTGGAGACGGCGGAACACACTGAAAGTTGGTATTTTGATCTACACTAATATTTTATAAAGAAAAAAAAATTGTGTAAGTACCTATCTATAAAACAAAAAAAAAAAAAAAAACTATAGTTGTCTATTGGGCCTATGTGGTCGACGAGTAATAATTCTTACAATTTCGGTAACTTTCATCTTCATTCTCACGATTCAAGAATATAATTTCATCGTCGAGTCGTAGCCCCGATTTCTCCTCAGCTGCCTTCACAGCTTTACCAATTTTACCAGATAATTCGCCTTCGTGAACTTCCACAATGAAAACTGTAAGAATCGAATATGTTAGTATTTTTACAAGATTTTATTTATTTGTTCAAAGCGATTATTGAATCAAATCTTGAATTTTAAACCAGCAGTATGACATATTCACCCGAGATAATAATGAATTGCATTTAAATTCATTTGTACGAAATAATAGACAAGAATTATATTTGCGGTTGAGGCATGTTTATAAATATAACGTTTTTAGTTTTTCTTGAGACTCCATATTCGAAATGAAAAAAAAAACACTTCTTTAAAAATCAAAAATTATGTTATTGGTTAGGTATACTAAATATCTACCTACTTCCGCAAAACAAACTTGTCTCGGGTGTCTTAAACTCTGTCTATTTAGCAAAATGTAAGTGAAAATCAAGGGACAGTGATCAAAACCTAAGGTTTCTATTTCTATAGAAGTACCGGCAAAAGTTAGACTCACCAAATCTTAGACTGATCTCCGAGACAGCACATCCCAAATTAATCAAAAAAATAAGCAAAAATAAAAATTGCATCTCCATTTTTAAATCATCTGTTACAAGAGCTGCAACGATTGCAAGTTTTAATTTTATTTATTAAAATCGCAGAAATATATTCCTGCAGCAAATACGGGATTAGCAAGGTAAGAAAAACGTAAAATAATATCCTCAGCTTATCAAACATAACCGTTTAGGATGAATGCATTTTAGTGCTTAGCCTTTTTAGGAATATTCGTTCAAAAACCTATCTTTTGTTCCTTTTTATGAATACTATTTGTTTAAAAATCTTTTGTTTTTTAAATATTTAAAGCGTTCGAAATTTAAACTCAGCAGTGTGCTCAGTAGGAATTTAAAATCTAATATGGCGGACGGAATATCGCTGGTTGATATTCTCGGTAATTGTTGTGATTTCAAACTCGTACTGCTATGAATAATTAAGGTTGAAAGGCAAATCAGGCTTTAGACAAAGACTTGTTTCGTATTACGAGGTTATGTTTGAAGTTACATATAATCGGGTAGAAAAGTGTTACTTTAAAGAGGTTTTGCTTTTGTTGAGTGGCTGAGTTTGCATGCAAAAAGATATTGCTGTTTTTTTGTTCCCATTACGGAACATAGGTACCTAGTAGGGTGACCCGAACATGTGTACGCTTCGAAACGGAATTCACATACACAAAATCAGAGTAGGTCCCATTTGTTCTATAGAACAAGACAACATAGAACAAAAAGACAGTTTGTACCACAAAACTACCTGCAAGCTTCACACCCGAGTCCTGTTTTTTGTGGTATAATAAACAAAACTGTTCAATGCAACCAATTGGGAAAAAACTGTCTTTTTGTTCTATGACGTCATGTTCTATAGAACATAATGGGACCTACCCCAAAATCACGCCAGTTCCCCAGAGGCAGATAATCCTTTTCACTGCATCATTCACTCTCATAACATTATTTCTACTATCGTACCTACTCGTGGGTTTAGAGAAGGCTACCTACTTTTGACCTGACCTTTTTCCAAAATGCCCCCGATTTAGTCTAAGAAAATCTCCTTACGAAGGGGCCCCTCCAGGAAAGTACTACCTATTGTAACTGCAGCCTAGTTGCGTAAGCTCACTGGTAATCATAATCGGCTTTAACTGTCAAACTCTCACCGTGTAACTGTTTTAGAACAAACCACATGACCTTCGGATTGAGTCGAGGTACCTTCCACTTGGCTCAAACGGCTTCTTTTCTTTCAACTATGCTTACTATTTCGTTCCAAAACTGCCGCGGATACGACAATGAAGTTCGAAAGTTTTCACTTTTCCATTCGACAGTCCGTAAGATACAATATTTACAAAGATAGTTCACGTAACTATCCGCTGATTTGAAATTCCTATGTGCGTGGGAAACGACATAGGGCGATTGTCATGCAATGGTATACATGGTGTCTTTTCTAGATGCTTATGGGAACGTCATCTATCATCATAAGTATCATTAAAGGTGTTATAATTTATCTTTTGTATGTACTTATTTACAAAATATAAAGTACCTATATATGTAGGTATTCTATCAGTTATCTAGTTAGTTTGGGATTCTAGCTGTGTGTAATGTCCACCAATTTTGATTTATTAATGTACCTTCATCAATTCAACGCGTAAGTATCTGTTTTTTTTCTTCTTGTTTTTTAGGGTTCCGTCCCCAAAGGATAAAAACGGAACCCTATTACTAAGACTTCGCTGTCCATTTGTCTGTCACAGGACTGTATCTCATGAACTGTGATAGCTAGACAGTTTAAATTTTCACAGATTATGTATTTTTGTTGCCGCTACAACAACAAATACTAAAAACAAAATAAAAGAAATATTTAAGTGCGACTCCCATACAACAAACGTGTATTTTTGTCGTTTTTATAGATAATGGTACGGAACCCTTCGTGCACGAGTCGGACTCGCACATGGCCGGTTTTTATTATAAATACCTATATATTTAGACACATATAATTTATTACTATGTAATCAGACTTTCATGTTTTTATTCTATTGAGTAGAGAATAGTCTAATGTTGGTCCCACTTAAATTGTATTTATATTATAGAACTAATAAAACTTCATAAAACTAAAAAAAACTAATTAAATATCATATTTTGACTTTCGTCGGTTTTCTTTTTAGATTTTAAAACGTAATTATTCATTTGACTTTAACATAACCTAATAAGTAATAAGTAATGGGGGGGGGAATAAAACCATCAATATAATATATAATAACTATTTATGTAAGTATATAAACATTACATCGATAAGAAAAAAATAATTAATTTACCTAACTCACAAAAATGAAGGAAAAATAAAAATTCTTAAAACAACATACAACCTCACACTACATTAATTCATTATCTTAAAAAACTGATTAAATTATTTAAAAAAAAAAACTCTTGCAATGAAATCTAGATTTCTGTTTACACTAAGATTTACTTAAAAACTAACATTTTAATATAACGTAGTTTCACTTTACAATGTTTGGGTTCATTTAGCGTTTGGAAATTTACATTTAATTTAAAATATTTTACTTACAAACCATTGTGGTGGTAACTCTGTGGTTACCACAAACTGACTAAAATTTCGTAAAATACGTAAATTCTTATTCCTTTTCCTTCCTTTTAAACTTCAAAATGTCAGTTTTAAAACTTAAGATATTTTAGTAATTTCATCCATGTGTAATATTAGTCAACACCAACACCATTACTAAATGACATTACGAAAATGATGAACTTAGTCAAAACTATCCTAAATTTTAGAACTGTCATTCCGAGGTTTTTTTTTAGACATAACCACAAAAGAAATAAGATCGATTGTAATTTACGAAATTTTAGTCAGTTTGTGGCAACAACAGAATTGCCACCATTAATAGGTTCCACAGGATTTTTTTACCCACTTTTTATTTAACAAAAAAACAACTCACCAACTCTTACCTCAACGTCTACTAGGTAGAACAAGAGATGTTTAAGTTAGCTTATCATAAGTGAGAGAGAAAATCCAACGCCCTAAACCGAGAAACCCTAAATCGGGTTGGCCTTAATCAGGGTAACCCTAAATCGGGGCCCAGCGGGGAATCAAAGGGAAGACCACAACAAAATTGCATTTATTAAAATTAAATTAGTTTTAATAAAATCAATTTTATTTACATTATTGATATCCGAAAACGCCTGCCGAGATCCTATGTTAATATTTTCTTTATTTAATTTAATTTAATTAATTCATTAAAAGAACCCAAACGTTAATTGTTTTGGACAGAGCATCAGCTCCTGTGAACTTATCTACCTCTTCAAACTCTAAGAGATATCCTATTTTATACAAATTTCCATACACCCCAAAAAAAATATCTTAAGTCTACGTTTAAAATACCAGATTTAAAAAAAACTGTTACATACATTTCTCACGGTATAAATATGTTTCTTCGTAAAAACTGCCACTTATAAGTCAAAAAAGTCCAGAAAATATTGAATTTTATTTTGAAGTTATCAGGAAAATAATGAAAAAGAACAAATTTGAGGCCATTTTTATCTTAACACGACCGATTCGACTCTTTATTATTTCGCGATACCACAAAACGCTATCCCAATATTTTCTGAACGACTGACCGCCGACACAGATATCTAAAAACGTCAATAATTCTCTTATTTAATAACTTTACGACCTTACGATATTAAACGGAGAATATTTCATCAAAAAATATAACTTCTCAGACAACATGCTCCGGCAGAATCTTTTATCCAACTGATAGATTTTGACGTTTCTAAATACCAGTGTTGCCCCCTGCGAGATTTTAATTCACAAACTAATTTTTGATTTAATAAATGCGTAATCCACAACGCTCAGCAGATGCCAATAATTATCGTATCACGCGTGTGAAAGTTTCATACGGCTATTTGAGAAAATCGTTCAAAGTTTTACTTGTGTTTTTTTTTCGCCGACAGTTGGCGCTTATTACTAATTATTAAATAACCCCCGACCAAAAATTTGGAGACAGGTCTTGTTTCACATAGGTACAAAGTAAATGTATAGTTATATCTGCTCAATATCATTCACATTGGTAAGGTGTTGGGTAGCTTTATCGTAGAAATCATATATTAGACATACTTAGTATATTAGACGCATCGGCATAACAACATATTTATTTGGTCGAAGATCATTTAAGAAATTAAATAATATCCTCACTAATCTGTATATTACGTTTAGAATATAATAAATAATATTTGAACAATTCTCTCAAAGGGTGGCGTGCCACAGTAACGCAGCGTTATTCTTATAAATAAAAAAAATAAAAAATACAAATCTAGGAACATTAAGAGCTTAACTAAAAATGTATGCTAAATAATTTATTTTTAATTAATGTGAATGGAAGATATATTTATATTTTTTTTTAATATATAAAATGAACAAATTATTACTAAGAGATGTGTTGAACCGAATTAACGGCATTTGTCGCCTTAATTAAAAATACAAGTAATGGCTGTAGAAAGGTTTCATAAAAACTTTTTTTTTTCTAATTACTTCTTGTTATTTTTTTTAAGAGCTCGATTCACTTTTTCGCAGAAAAAGTCACACGTCCAAACATTACATTTGGAACATGCCCACATATTTCAAACGTGTCAGATTGCAAGCTCATCGCCGCTTATAAGAATACTAATTGGTTTCTTCACGATGTTTTCCTTCACCGTTTTGATCACTTGTCAATTTTTTTTTAATAAAAAATTATTTAAATCTTGGCCTAGATTCGAACCCACAACTTCAGATTGTAAGTCGACGTAAACTTAGCCAACACTGCAATTGTGCATTAATAGTTAAAATAAATCATTATTCTATGAAACCTTTAATACAGCGCATACATACTTTTATGTATGAGTTTAATCAAATAAAGGTACATAATAAATATGTATAAATCAATACATACAAATATTCGAAATAAAGAATCTCTAGATAACTAAGTATCATAGGTTAATACATAGACAATCACAAAAAAAAAATAACTTGTGTAATGAATAATTAAATTAATTTGAATCATACATAATATAATTTATAATTAAATAGAGTAAAAAATAATAATTGCCAGTTAAAAAAATCACATAACCGGTAAAACATCGAGTGGGCTAAGATAGTTGAAATAAATAGATGCGCCCAGCTACAGAAGGAAACTAATATAATTTTCGAAATCAGATCGTTTGGAACGCAAAAACGCCAACTTACCAAACCGCAATATGAGATCACGATTAAATACTTTTTTTTTTTATTAAATTAAATCTTCTAAAAAACGAATTTTAAAAATTTCCGCATATAATTGGTGTATTTCTTTTGGCAAGTTGGCGGCATTGAAAATAATAAGAACTCATTGCATAAAATAGTCCGGATGGTCTGGGTCCTTTTCGAATCGTTTCGCCTCTTCCTGCATGCTTTCTTTTATTTTCAAAATTGCCGCCGATTCTGTTTGGTCGTTCTGATCCCCACCGGGGCCGCCGAAACCTTGAGTATTATTTTCTTTTTAAATTATTAGACACTTCTCATAATGACAAGTTACGCTCATACTTATGCAACCATGCAATAATCCACCACAGTTCCGTTTCTATGTTCTGAGATATGTGTTTTCTCACAATGTTTTCTTAGTCTGAGCAGTGGCGAAAAAGAGCATAGTTATAACTCATCTATTAAATGAGTGTGTATTATCTTCGACCAAATAAATAATGAAATACACCTGTTTTGCTTACAAACTAAAAAAATCCGATTAAAAAGATGCGATAGTTCATTTTGAAGTATTTTTGTTAATGTTGCTTTAACCTAAATAGCAATCGAAAACTTGTGTAACACTGTCTTTCTTCACACAATTCACTTAAATGCTGCCAATGTGACGTATAAAATAATATTGAGCTACATAGCTCACTATCGAGGGACTTGAAAAAGAAAACACAAGAGATACAAGGCCTGTCCATTCAATTTATTTGGTCGAAGTATACTCGAAACAATTTTTTACAAATATAACAATTACATTACAAAAATATTACTTTTTAAAATTGTAAAACGAATGCATTAAGTACTTTAAAAATTAAAAATTAATACATTTTCTTTTTAAACTGATGATGGCTGATCAAGTAACTAGGCATTATGCCAATAACACTTAAAAATATTATAAAATACTAGCGATTGTGGAGCTTGCCTTGTTATTAAAAACAAATATTTTACATCAAGAATATTTCTATTTTTTTTAATAATTTTAAACCAAATAAATCGTAGAACTTTTGATAAATAATGTAAAGGTATTGGGTATTGATACTATCACAGAGACCTATTGGATCCTTTCTAGACGTATGTACCACCCTGTCTTTATATAAAAACAGATTTCACAAGTATTTGAAGGCAGCATCATATCAGTGCTGCTAATGAAGCCAAGTGAGACAACGACGAGTAACTACCGGCGAGTGAAGTGAGCCGCTCGCTTGTTCCGTGCACGTAGCCAAATACTCGCAAAAAAACATTAGTACAGGAGAATTTCGACATTATTTTAACAAAAAAAAAAGAGCGGATATTGTTTAAATTATCTGTAATTAGGGCAAGCTTCACTCGCAAACCACAGCCAACTAAAAGTACTCACTCAAGTTGTAATCCCCCATCCCGGAGCCGGAGTCCTCTCTGGGTGTCCCCGGGCCGCCGCCCCCGACGCCCCCCGGCGATGATTTCATTCCGTCAACACCGCCGAGACCTGTTGTCATCATCATCGTTGTTAAATAACTACACGGCTATACAAGCTAATAAATAATTCATTAAATTAAATTATTTAGTATCAATAATTAATTAAATTAATTAATTACAACCATTCATTAAATTAAATAAATTAGTAACAATAATTAATTAAAATTAAATGAATTACTCTCAATAATTTATTGAATTAAACAAATCACTAACAATAAATAAGTAAATTAAAACATTATAACTTTAGAATTAAAATAAATATTGGAGGTGTGGTAAGGTGTCACTCACCAGAGTTGCTGCTATCTTGAGGGCTAGGCATGATCGGCGTCGGGGGTCCCGGGGGCCCATTGGACCCCGGCGGGGCCCCGTACGCCCCCGGCGAGCCTCCGCTGTAGTTGAGAGGGGCTGAGCCCCCCGAGCCGCCCGAGCCGCCGGCCCACGCGCCGCGCGGACCCATTCCCATCGGTGGCATACCTGAGAAGTAACATTCAATTCAATAACTATACTTAAAAAAATGTTTAGGGACGATATTAATTATTTAAGTTTTATGAAAGAACTAATTTAAATGGGACCAACTTGGAACTATTCTCTACACTACATAATAGAAAAATCTGATCGGATCACGGACTTTGACAACTGAAGCCGATTACGATTACTGGTGCACTTACGCAATAGGGCTACTGGACCTAATAATTGTTAAAAGTTAATTACCTGGTCCACTAGGCGGCGGGCCTCGCATGCCAGCTGCGTAGGCCCCCGGGCTCATAGGCCCCATGCCAGGCCGCGGCGGCGTCATCCTAGGCCCCAGTAGGGCTCCACTGCCGCCGCGCTCCATTGAATTACCCATCATACCTTGTACTGCAAACAAACACATATTTTAGTTAGTCACTATTAGTAATATAGAAAAAAATTATAGGCCGTGTTCGTTGCCTGATTCTTCAAGGCTTGGTCGCGAGAAACAGGCGTAACTTCAATGTGATCCTTGTGATTTTATTCGAATTAATTTGACCTTTTGACTTTTATTCTAGGAATATAATTTTTTTAAGTGGATGGGAAAATTGGTAAAGAAAAACTGGAAGTGCTTTTCTCTATGCGCTGTTTTTCTGTTTATTTTGTAAATATTATGTACTAGGTTCTGCCTATAGCTTCGCATGCACAATACTCGAATGAAAAGTAGTACTAGTAAATTTCTAATATTTAGATTTAGATGTTTGATTAGATAAATTAATAGATTTTAACTATAAATACGGCTAATTACCACGTTTCTTCTTGTATTGCTGACGTTTGATGATGAAGAGCATGTGAATTGTCTCGAAATGTCAGCAATACAAGAAGAAACATGGTAGTTAGCCGTATTTATAGTTAAAATGAGTAACAACCACAATAGTTTTAATTCTAAGATTTAAGATTAGATAGATGATAACTTTATTACTCACTATATCAAAAATACAATGCAAGAAAACTCACCTGGTGGTCCATTAAAATCATTGCCCATGCCCATCCTGACTGCACCCCTCGGTCCTCCTCCAGAGTACCACGGCCCGATGAACGGCTGGCCAGCTCCCATCAGCTGTGGCTGTGGCCCATGGGGGGATGGCTGAGAGCCAGGGTGCGAGGCGGGTGGGGAAGGCCGGAGTGGAGAGTTGGGGAAGAAACCTGGTGGCATACCACCACCTCCCATGCCTGCAATTTATCATTAATAATGATTTGACTGGCCTCACAGCTCAGTTGGTAGTAGCTCTGCCTTCTGCGCTGTAGGTTGTGGGTTCGATCCCCACACAGAGCAAATATTTATGTGTTGAACATAGATGTTTGCTTTGTGTCTGAGTGTTAGTATGAATCATATGTATGTATTTACAAAAAAAAAAGTATACTAGACCCCATAGTACAAGCTTTGCTTAGTTTGGGGCTAGATGGCGATGTGTAAAATGTCCACCAATATTTTTTTTATTTATTTATTTTTATTTGATGTAGACTCCCAGACCTCTTTTTTCATAAAAATCGCTTTATGTTTTGTGCGACACTGCATAGTGTGACTAGAGGCACACAATAGTGTGCGCCATAGTGTCGCACAACACATAAAGTGATATTTATGAAAAAAGATTTCGTCCACTGTGGGTGCGTGTTCTCAGTGTTGTTCCTGAATACGAGGGTAAGACTACATGATGCCCTAAGCAATCCACGTCTGTCTCAGTAATAATCTCCAGTACCTGGTGCATTTTCAAACAGCTATTATTCTTTTTGGTGCTGTTTCTGGTGCCCCCCAAAACGTGATGCACTAAGCATATGATAATCCGGCACTGTCGAAGGCCAACATATAGGTATTTCCTATAATGGGATCACTATAGGATCACTATAATCCCCAAGTATTGTAGAGACATCCTCATCATTGATGATGCATTAGCTAATTACTAAACTTAATATACAAGACTAACTAAAATGCAAGATGCAATAACTTGGCTAGAATTAACTACAACCCATCGGACTTGCCTGACAAATATCTGCTTTTTGTGTACTGGATTCAATTCCCACCCAGGAGAAACATATTTAGGTATTTATAAAAGTATTTTATATGTTTCCAGGTTAACATAGTACAAGCTTCATTTAGTTTGGGGCTAGTCGGTGCTGTGTAAAATTTCTAGTGAACATAATAACAATAACCATATGAAAGTTTGACCATCAAACTCTATCTTGGACCAGAATTAATGATAGACTGGCTGTCATAGGATTAGAAATAGGAAAAATTCAGAAAATAACACACGGTAGAAGGAGGGACTAAAGTACATACTTCCAAGAGCTATTAATGCTTCAATAAAATAGTACAACATAATATTCATTAATGAAAATGAATTAGAAATATTTTATGAAGATCATAATACAGACAAATTTCTCAAAACTAAAGCATAATTGACATAGCAACAACAAATAGATCAATGCCGACCTCAATCATAGTTAGTTCTAGTTCAAAATATTTTTTATTCAGGTCAGCGTTTTCATGTGTATAGTAACCTAACAGAACTCATGGAGTTTATGCCATGCTCATACAGGAACAGTGTATCGTGAAACTCATAGAGCAAATGCTAATCAACGCAAAAACATGCCGATAAACTACAATTTGTAAGTAGAAAACTGGGGTTTTATTTACTTTGCCAGATAAGAAAATTACATGGCCCAGTAATCTCATTTCCATTGGGAAAGTGAGGTTTGAGGGGTTTAAACTTGGTTTTATGCTACGTACCGTCGTTGGGAGGCGCTGGACCAGCGTTGTGACCGATTCCGTTGACACCATAGCCCGAATTGACGAAACCATAATCATGGAAGGCTTTAGCCTCCGAGGAGTGTTCACATGTCTCTCGCCGCTCGGGCGCTGCGCAATATAGGTCCCAGAACACGCACCACCACGAATGCAGGAACCCGGGAGGCTCTCCTAGCGTTATATTCTTCTCCCATCGTATTTCAGACAGAAAAGTCTGTGCCGCCTTCGTCGCACCGACGTGTAGCAGGTACTCGTAGACATACAGCGCCAATTTCTCACGGGCCTGAGCGTCCGAAGGCACTGTTGAGCCCTTGCCCTTGGCATACATAGCGACTGGAAGCCGACTTTTATGATAAAATTGTTTATTATTTACATGAACGCTTTATATCAATAAATTCAGCTACACAAAATGTCATTGATCGATGGCGACATTTGGCGTCTGTGGCATAGAGAATTGGTTTGTTTTCTTTGCGAGAGGAGCTGTCAAAAGTCCTCGTCTATGGTAATCCAAAGGCTGAAAAAAAAATTATAAATATTTCAGTAGTTAAAGGCTGGCATATACTTGCCCATAAATTTTATGAAAGATTCTAAATAGATTTTCAGTTGACTTTTGTAATTGCTTTAATTTAATTGTGTTTTAAAATATCCTATTATACTAACACGGGTGACAAACAGTCATAAATACATTGAAATTACAACGTTATCAAGAAATTAATAAATGAATATGAATATGAATATGAATATGGCTCCGAATAAATTGATGCTAGTAGAGACCCAACCTTACATTCCATAGACAAAGTACATACCAAATTTTGACATTTGACATTGAAAACACAGCAAACTCTAGGGACATCTCACATTGTCTATTCTTCTTCCTTTTTGTGCGGCCGTGTCACCGCGTGGTTCACTGCCGCGTTTCTCCGGGAAACAATCAAAATGGCTATCAGACCAGTATACAGACCCACTATCGTGAAAAAGAGGACGAAAAGATTCATCCGCCATCAATCGGATCGCTATGATAAACTCAAGAGGAACTGGCGTAAACCGAGAGGTATGATCGCACGCCCGAACTTGAAAGTTTCTGTGTATCAACATTTCTAACCTTTCTATGATCACATTTCATTGATAAACTTTAGTTTCAATGTTATTTCTAAGTTATATTTTACACAGCATAATTACGCTTCTGTCTCGCAATATTTACAGAAAGATTGTATCATGAAAGTGAGGTTATGAACTTATGACAGAGTTATGTTTCGCTATTGAAAAAACTCATACCTGTGCTTACAATAATACAACCTGTGCCTAAATAATCTCTGCACAAACAAAACTGTCAGCCAGACCTCAATATCACCATCAATTATGCCTGAATAATAATTATCCTACTATACTTAGATTTGTTATTCACATTGTTCGATCGGCACCACACTGGAGCTCTACAGCAAAAAAATGTTGGCCACGAGCCGTAGCTTCACCTAGCTCCTAAGACGTTTCAAAGTGATCTAATTTTATTGAAATAATACCTTTTGAGTTTGATTAGTCAGGAGGTTTTCCACGCAAGGGCACTCTGTGTTATACATTCTAATATGATAATTACAATTTGTTACTTTGCTATATTAATTCTACCAAATCCTATTCCAAATAGCTCTAACTTGCTATTTGGTCATAGTGGTATAAACAACCATATCTTATAATATATAAGCATCATTTTCTTCTATAATAACCAAGGATTTTGTTTCATAAATAACTGTGCTTTTCAGGTATTGACAACAGAGTGCGCAGGCGTTTCAAGGGTCAGTTTTTGATGCCCAACATTGGTTACGGATCAAACAAGAAGACTCGTCACATGCTACCCAATGGTTTCCGTAAAGTGAGTATATTTAAAGAAATACTAGCAGTCAGCTCTGGCATCTTACAAGTGTACTAATGATTTTTAGCTATCTTTTTTACTCCTTGGGTTACGTTATTTTAAGTTTTAGTAGGGATCTCTTATTTATTCTAGTAATAAATATAGCTTTTGTTACTCAGATAAAGCATTCTAATAGTGAAAAACAATTTGAAATCGGTCCAGTAGTTTTTGAGTTTATTTGTACATACAAATAGAATTATTTTCTCTATAATATTAGTATAGATTTTCAACTGGCTTCAGCCACACGCGGCTTCATCCGCATGGTACCTGGATAATGGTAATTTTCAAATAGGTGCTATGATTTTGACCTCTGCTTAGGTATGTACACATACACACTCAAAATTCACTCTCTGTTATATAATTTTTTTTGCCCTTATGTGGGGTTAACACAAATGTAAAAAAATCATGGATTTGACTTGGGGGTTTTACAACAGGCCACATGCCTGACGTCAACTCTCTGAGAATACTCACCTGGTTATGCACTTTTTTGTTATTGGTGTCTGGACATTGTAAAACTGGCATGCCCAATTAGGTACCCATAGGGTAGAAATGAGCTCCAGGAAAGCCAGCTGGTATATATCAGTTCTCAAATCATTTTATAATGCAATCTATACTAATACATAATAGAGGAAAGATTATTATATTTGTATTGAATAAATTCTTACACCATTAGAATGCTACATTACCTCTGAGTAACATAGGCTATATTTGTTACTAGAAAAAATTGTGGATCCCTACTAAAACTTAAATAATCCAAGGTGTAAAAAAATTGCCATAAAATCATCATTTCACATGTGCAACACCGGAACGGACTGCTAGTAATAAATATTGGTAGACATTTCACACAGCGCAATCCAGCTCAAATCAATTAGAAATTCTATACTGTCTACTTTTGGTACTGGTAACTGCAAGGGCACTCTGTGTTACTCATTCTCAATATGATAGCTACAATTTGTAACCTTGCTATATCAAATCCAGCATATCCTATTCCGCATAGCTTGGACTCGCTATGTGGTCGTAATGGTGGATACATTTATTTCTTTCCCATAACATTTGCTTGTTGAAGGAGAACACTTGATATTATTTTAAGCAACAATGTGCTTACATCCTGTCACATCATGGAATGCTAACTGCAAAATGTGAGCATGTGTGTATAGTGTTTGGATGTGCCTCTGACTGCCCCCATTTAAACATCTTCAAGAATCTAAGCACCTTGAGATTTGAGAGTATGTCTACTGTACTTGGAGATTACAGTTGTGATTTTATTTCATTATTTTTCTAATTTTCTTTAGACATCTCAAACATAATCAATTAGTTTCTCTAGTATAAGTGCAAACTTTTACTTTAATGGCAGACAATTACGCCCGGAATTCGCTAAAATTCTTGAACATGTCTAATAGGAGTAGCCAGAGGCACGTCCAATCGTTATTTTTGGCACATGGCCCACATTCTGTTATAATTATAAACAAAGAGAATATATTATTATTATGTAAGTTAAAGCAGAGTTTGTAGAATAAGTGATACAAAAGTTTGAAGGAATACAAAAAACCTGTTAAATTCCAGGTCCTGGTCCACAATATCAAGGAGCTCGAGATCCTAATGATGCAAAACAGGAAGTACTGCGCAGAGATTGCCCACGGTGTCTCTTCAAAGAAGCGCAAGGTTATTGTTGAGCGAGCCCAGCAACTCAGCATTAGGGTCACTAACTCTGCTGCACGTCTACGCAGCCAGGAGAACGAGTAACCTTTATATTTAATAAATAAGCTAAAAAACGAATGCTGTTTTAATTTAATTGAATGTAGGAATAGGATCATGGCTAATCCCCAAGGTAGAAATCCTCTTGGATCCCTGAAGGTGTCCAAAGGAGGTAGTCAGTGGCGCGTCTGAATATTACATTTTGCAGTCGTATTCCGTCAATTTCATAAGGCCTAGCTTAGTCCGGAGACTATGAGGAGCTTATTAATTCTGAATTGACCTACGTCTAATGACAGAAAGTTGCACACTTTGCACAGAACTTTTTTACCATGCTAGTCCATCTCATTGGATTGATTTAGTAAGCGCCATCTATTGATGAGTAGCCAACATAATGTTGCTGGTTACTCGTCAATAGATGGCGCTCACTAGATAAACTTAAAGAAATTTCTACTAGATCACAGATGGCCTAGGAGGTATAGTTTGATTTTGGTACAAGTACCTACATAGTTGTACTGTATGTGCTCTGTGAGTTGTACGAAGGAAGCAGCTCCAATCCAAATCTTACTACACGCTAAACTTAAACCATATTAAAATGTGTAACAAAATTATAATATATGTTCCTAAAATCTACTTAACGCTGCATAATTGGTGTGAGGTTCCAGAACAGAAGCACAGTTAAAAATTTAATTAATTACTTATATTAAATCGATGATTGAGATAGATAGGTACCTATCAATGATAAAGTCAGATTGAAAAACAAAACAATTGTTGTTTGTACAAAACTATTAGTTTCAGCTAGCGGCGATACATTTATTTTTACAGTGTTTTACCCGCGTGGAGGTTCCCACGAGAACAGTAAATTTTTTCGGGATTGAAAATAGCAACCCCACTCGGGAATAGTGTAGCTATCTATCAATGAAATTATTTCTAGAATTGCTTCAGTCGTTTCTGAGATTACTGTCTACAAACATTAGTTTTTAGTAGATTTATTTATTGAACAACTTTTTACTACTACACAACTTTTTATACTTTTTAGTAAGTATGTGTATAAATATAATAAATTCAATGATTTCTCTCTTACAAAGCACTACCATTCCCTTTCCAAATTACACAAAGGTTAGCTGGAAGAAAATGCTAACTAGCATTAAGTTCGCCTATGTACATGTTCTTGTATTGTGCAATAAAGAATTTTCTATCTATCTATCTAACAACTAACTTTTACACTCGACTTCGTCCGCGTAGATATAGGATATATATTTTGACGACTTTATCGTAAAACATTGATATTCCGGAAAATCAAGTGTTTTTGGAAAAAAGTAGTCCGTGCCAAGACTTTAAACTAACTTTAGATGAAATTTCAACAAAATCGGCATAACGGTTTCGCCGAGATAACATCCAGACAGAGTTATTTTCGCATTTATAATATTAGAATAGATGTTATTGAATACAATAAAAGGAGGGAAAAAGTACCTACAATAAGTATCTTTATTTACCTAGATATAGGTTTTTCCATTACATTTCTTTTCCATTTATCAATCTCATAAAAAACTTGTTCGAATATAAAAAAGTAGGAAAAGCAAGTTCCCGAAAATCTAGACAATAATCGCTGAAGACTGTCAGAATATATGACTGGACCCTAAAAAGATTCAGGCATAGATAGAAACGGTTGGAATAATAATTTATATATTATAAAATATGTTAAACACGCCTTCTCTTTGTTTTAATTATAATAATTATATTAAGAAAATTAACGTTCTGTTGTTTAAATTGTGATGGTAATTTTAATAAATTATCCTTTTCAGAATTGTAAAAATAAAGGCTAGGCTACGCATCCATACTTAAAGCAATCGAAATAGCTTGTTATATGTAAGCTTGTTATCCATAGACAATATTTTGTTGAAAGTAGAATAGCTCATAATCCACACCTCTTACAAAGCAAAACTAGTAATTATAACAATTTATTTTCTTTTTTTTTACCTCCTTTTGAACCACAGCTTTTAGATATCAATTGACCGATTTAGCTCATACACGATGGATGGTGGAAGATACGTATCTTGCAAATGAAAACCGGATCAACGGTTTGACAGTTAGGTTTAGACAAACATATTACCTACTTACATACATACATACATACAAAATCGATTCGTGCAAGTTGTTCCTAAAAAAATAAAACGCTCAAAAGAAAAATATCAAAAGAAGTTACCCAATAGTAGCAAATGTATAGGTAAATCATAGATTAAAAAAAAACTAGTGAAATTAAACAAGGAAGGAAATATTCTGATGGCTTCAATGGATAGGTTAATTTTTTTGCCGTTTTTATAGATGGTATAATTTATTTATTTATTTATTTAGGGCGTCCTACAGAAAAATCACTTACTACATCTAATTAAAAACAATTATACCTAAATCTATGTGTTTTCCCAGTTACAGGATGCCACAGCATGCACTTAGATGACTCAACTTAAGGCGCTACCATTTCTTAAAACCGCGGCAGAAACAACTAAGACAGTTAACAACGGCAAGCTCTAGATGGCGTATGCGTATCGTAAATATTATCGACAGTTTTTATGAGATCGCGTTGCTGGTACCTACGTAGGCAAGTAATAGGGGTAGCTTTACCCACCCCTCAATAACCATTTTCTCCTTGTCCGCCTTTGCTTTTCGAATAAATTAATGATATAAATTATGTATTATCAAAAACCTATTCTAATAGAAATCTAGATCTACATATTACCTATCTTTAACAATAAATCACAAGTTGATCTTAATAGTAGGTATCAAAATACTTCGATCATAAATTCTAAAACGTATCATTTTGAAATAACATCTATAACGTGAAAAGTTTCTGCTATTATGTTTTTAGCTTAATAGAAATCTAGGTAGGAACCTGAAGTAATATATTTATAAAAATAGGAGATGTGGCTTGTTCAGAAATATATTTTTTTTCGTTTCGTTAAAGAGCAATCGTCGACATACAGCCCCTTAACAACTAGGTTTAACATTATGAGCAACTTAAAAAATTTAAAAGAGAAAGTGAACATGAAATCAAAAAATTGAGTGAAAGAGAAACATGAGATCAAGTTATATAATGGTACGGAACCCTTCGTGCGCGAGTCCGACTCGCACTTGGCAGGTTTTTTGCGTGAGTAATTTCCCATTTTGTCATAATGTGTCATAACTCACAAAAGTTTTGTAAGTGAAATACGAACGAATTACGAATTTACGAAAGTAATTCATAAATAAGTTAGTGAGTAGGTCGATATACTCAAGCCTAAATAAAAGCTTGACAGCACTCACAGCTGGAGTGCGCTTGTCATGTCTGGATAAGCCCTTAGCCCTCATTGAGACCCCTACAAAAATCAAAATGTCTTTTTATTCTGCCAATCGGAACTCCGGAATTAACGTCTTGCTCTCTAATTACGGATATAACTATGTATAAGTAGGCACAACCTATTACAAAAGGATTGAGTTTACTCACTGGAATATAATTTTTATCATTATGGCAACACTGAGGGGGTGGGGTAGTGTTGTGTCGTTGTTGAGAAAACGGTTGTTGAAATAACTGATGTAATAACGGTTTTTGTTGGAATGTAAAATAACGTTAACATGTTAAAGAAGTAAAGCGTGTGAAACAGCTTGTAATTATGAATAGTCTGTCTTTATTTATTTGAGTAATTAATACTTTATTGCACAAAAATATACAAAATTGTTGGTCAAAAAAGGTAGTCTTGCACAAGATTTTCAATGTTTTCCGATAAAATCGAATCGTACTATAACACCCGTATTCATGAACGACACTATGAGAACGCATAGTAGGCTCCGACTCACAGTGGACAAAATCTTGTTTCATAAACATTACTTGAGTGTTGTTGTGACACTATGCGCACACTGCCGTGTGCCTTAAGCCAAAGTTGAGCTCTAGAGTTGCATAGTGTCGCACAACACTCAACTGATGTTTCGGGTCGGAGCTTACTGTGCGTTCTCATAGTATCGTTCATGAATACGGGTGTGAATCTACGTAGACGAGGGCGCGGGTATAAGCTAGTAATTTATAAATACCGTTTCATAGCACAAAACGCTTAATACCAAATCGACACTGTTCCGTCACACCACTTCGACCGACTAACAGTAAGGGGTGGGGTAAATCCTCCTCTAAACCACCCTATACAAAAAGCTGCTTTAACAGTATCATGATAAAGTTTATTTTCGCTTATACGGGTCAAATTAAGTTGTTTTACATAACTATGTATAGTCCTGAAATAATCAGTAGGTATTCACCCTCCATGGCGGGGCATCTTTCGCTCGGTAAAACGGATTTTCTTCAACAATGTCGTTATATTGAGAAAATAGATATTTTGACGCGTTTTTGTATCCTACAACGCGATGGCAGCGACTGTAGTTGGCTCGGAGCTAGACTTCAGTGTGTGTGTGTTTTTCTGATATTTGAAGAGACAATTTTGTGTAATAAGAAGATATATAATGATTTCATGCCAAGGATAGAGCGTATATGGTATGTAGTTATATTATAAAGTAGGTTATTGTACTAGCTTTTGTTAAGAACGTGGTTTCCTAATTGGCTGACTTATATCAAGGGTTTAGTTATAATTAACCTAAGGATTACGAGACGGCGGCGGCGCTTTGAAATTTTCCCTTCCCTATTTATTGTTCTATTTTTGAATCGCTATTTAAAAATAAATAAATGACAATGACATAAAAATTAGATGTATTGTGGAACTATAAAAAAATATAAGTCGCGTCTTTTAATAATTAATTAAAAAAAAACCTTGACCAAAGACTAAACATTTTACATATTGATATAATTGTACCTACTTAATTATTGTAATTATTACTTAGGTATGTAATTTTTTTTTTAGTTTATTTATAAAGATGAATATATTGAGGATGGTTACCTACTCGCTTAAATCAGAGGGAAATACAAAAAAAAAGGAAAAATCATGTTGTGCCGACCCTACTTATGTGGGATAAGCGCAGAAAGATACCGACTCGATCACCGACATGCAAAAAACCTTTTTGTTTCAACAACTTTAAAACTTCATACGGAAACTATACCCAAGTAGTTTTTGTATGATACCGAGTATTTCTTAATTTATGAAGTACTAGCTGACCCGTGCCCGCTTCGCTGTGCGTAAGACATTTCTAATACCATCGTGGACTTTTTTGTAGACGTTTTTAAGGTGTACAATACTGTAGTACATTATTTTGATATATCTCGTGGGGTTCAGCCAGCATTTGCAATGTAAGCGCAAAAAAATGTGTTTATTTACGACATCACATTAGAAACCTCTAAAATTATCAGTGTTTCTCTACTATATTATGTATGTATTATACATATAAACCTTCCTCCTGAATCACTCTATCTATTAAAAAAAACCGCATCAAAATCCGTTGTGTAGTTTTAAAGATATAAGCAAACATACATATGCGGGAAGCGGAAAGCGACTTTGCTTTATACTATGTAGTGATAAACTCTAATCAAAACCTATGTACTTCTAAAGAAAAATAAGTAAATGTTTACCTACATACTAAATCTATAGGTAGGTACTTACCTACCTTTAAGAAAGAAAGATAAAAAAGCCAGCTAAGTGCGAGTCGGACTCGCGCACGAAGGGCAAGGGCTCCGTACCATTATCTTTAAAAACGCCAAAAAAACACGTTTGTTGTATATTGAAATATTTATTTTATTCTGTTTTTAATATTTGTTGTTATAGCGGTGACAGAAATACATCATCTGTGAAAATTTAAACTGTCTAGCTATAGTTATTCATGAGATACAGCCCTGTAACAGACAGACGGACAGCGAAGTACCGAATAGGACCGTTTTTACCCTTTGGAACCCTAAAAATCCTTTTATTCACCACAATAAGGAAAATTGCCTAAATAATACATATTATAACTATAAATTTTGACACGGGTCTTTATCACGTATTTAGACGTTTCGACTATGTTACAATAGCCATGGTCGCGGGCAGACTGATATCACGATAGTTGGAAAAATAATAATACATATTATTATTGAAGTAAAACAAATTAATAACTAGGTACCTACCTACTTACTAGTGCGTAGATGATGTACAAAAACAAAAAAAGTATAAAAAATACCTACCATCCGACAATCTACCGATAATAAGGTGTTGCCAACATTTGACAGCCAATATTTCCCGAACCGTGATTAATTGTGCCTAAAAATTTTCGCAAAAATTACTTCGACTCCCAAGGGTGGCTTTTATTATAGGGAACATACATATTTATTATAGACTCTGTTACGAGGTGATAAGACTCAAATTGGCTTACTGCGAATAAGCCGTGGATAATAATTGAATAAACATTGTGAATTTGTTGCTCGGATAATCATAATTGCTTTGACAGAGTTGCGTATTGAAAAGAAATGAAATAAATATTCCCGGAAATTTTACACATCGCCATCTAGCCCCAAACTAAGCAAAGCTTGTACTATGGGAACAAGATAACTGATAGAATACTTATATACTTTTTTTGTTGTAAATACATACTCATGATACATATAACACAGACACAGAACAAACATCTATGTCCGTCTCGAAGAACATAGGCAAATTTTTGATACCTTAGGTTACATTATTGCTATTTTTGTAGCGATCTCTATTTTTTTTAAATAAATTATAGCTTATATTACTCGCTGATAATATAGCTTTTGATTGGTGAAAGAATTTCTAAGATTGGTTCAGTAGTTTTTTGTTTATCTATTACAAACAAATATATATATATTTTTTTAATTGGTAAAAAGAAATTAAATAGGATCACGACTGTAATCCCCGAGTACGGTAGACATCCTCTCAGATCTCCAGGCGCTCAAAATTCAAATTCAAAAATCATTTATTTCAATAAAATCACAAGAATCACTTTGAAACGTCTTAGGAACTAGGTGAAGCTACGCCGATTCCTGTTGACCAAGCCTAGAAGAATCAGGCAACAAACACGGCTTGGGGTCTACCTTTTTTTTTTTAATGATCCTTTCCTTAATGCTATGTAGAGCTCCAGTGTGGTGCCGATCGAACAAGGTGAAGGCTCAAACAAGAATAATATTTAAAAGTACTACACAAGTACGTACAACAATAAAAAAATAACTAAAGAGCTTCAGCACAAATTCAAAAAGCAGCACACGCTACACTTGATTTAGAAATGAACCCTAAAGATAAAAGAACTAAAAATAATTAAAGTAGACAAATGTTACACTAAATAAAATATAGACTAAGTAAATTAATATTTAGCTGTCAAGTGGCAGAGCGACATCAGTTCGAAGATGTCTGTTAGGGGTAGTCAGACGGGTACACAGACAGAAAACCAACCTCGTTTCTTCACGGCTATAGAAGCTTACCAGTAACTCTATACATCGGTTTTAAGGCTTCTGAAAGAAAGATTATGGTGTTTTTGAACGAAACACCCCATGGATTAAGTTCATTCACGATTAATCGGTTGTTTTTTAACATACGAAAAATAAGGTTATCAATTTGATATGTATTTTTTTTGTTGCTCTATGTATGACCTCGAAAAAATCATCGAAATCGAATCACCAGGTAAAATGATACCTGCTGAACCGATTTCAATGATTTTCTTGTATTGTGTAAAGAATAGTCCCATATTGGTCGTAAATTATATTTATAAACAAGCTGACCCCGCGAACTTCGTATCGCTTTATAATTAACAAATGTTGTCTTAAGTTCCCGTTCCCGTTCCCGTTCCCGTTCCCGTTCCCGTTCCCGTTCCCGTTCCCGTTACCGTATTAACAAACCTAATAAAGCTCAAATTGACTCTACGTTTTAGTTAGAAAACTTTTATATACTTTTGTATGGGAAAAAGAAAAGGGCTGTTTTTAGAGTTTTTCCGGCAATTATTCGAATTTTTCTCACCTTTTAAACCTTCCCTAGACCTCCAAAAACATTTCAAGACCAATTCGTTCAGCCGTTTTCGAGTTTTAGCGAGACTAACGAACAGCAATTGATTTTTATATATAAGACCCGACCCGCCCCGGCTTCGCACGGGTAGCATGTTATTATACATATAAACCTTCCTCCTGAATCACTCTATCTATTAAAAAAAACCGCATCAAAATCCGTTGTGTAGTTTTAAAGATATAAGCAAACATACATACAGACGCGGGAAGCGGAAAGCGACTTTGCTTTATACTATGTAGTGATAAAATAAAAAGAACTAAAAATAACATCCATAATACTAAACTAACTTACACTAGACACAATGACATAAAACCCACCCAGGATGGTCAACCCTGCTTTATCACTCTCTAATTTATGTATGACTTAGTTAGTTCCTTACAAAACTTAAAAACGAATATCGTCCCTTGGCTTTTCGATTAGTCGAAGCGTTTTTGTCGGTATTCTTTATAGTTCTTAATACGTATGTAACTTGCATCATTCAGTAGTAACAGCGTAAGTAGGTACTTATTGAACACTAACACCAAAGCGTTTGCCCTATTCGATTTTTGAATTTTTGTTTGTATACTACTAGCTAACCCGGCGAACTTCGTATCGCTTTAGTATGTTAATTTCCCGTTCCCGTATGTCCTATAAAATCCCCATTTACAAAATGATCCGCCATTTATTCAAATTCAAATTCAAATTCAAAAATCATTTATTTCAATAAAATCACAAGGATCACTTTGAAACGTCTTAGGAACTAGGTGAAGCTACGCCGATTCCACGCGACCAAGCCTAGAAGAATCAGGCAACAAACACGGCTTGGGGTCTACCTTTTTTTTTATGATCCTTTCCTTAATGCTATGTAGAGCTCCAGTGTGGTGCCAATCGAACAAGGTGAAGGCTCAAACAAGAATAATAATTAAAAGTTAAAAGTACCTACTACTCAAGTACGTAGGTACAGCAATAAAAAAAAATAACTAAAGAGCTTCAGCACAAATTCAAAAAGCAACACACGCTACACTTGATTTAGAATTAAAACTTACAGATAAAATAACTATTTGCTTAAAAATAATTAAAGTAGACAAATGTTACACAAAATGAAATTAAGTACCTAAATCAATATTTAGCTGTCGAGTGGCAGAGCGACATCAGGCCACGAGGATTTATCATTTATATAATCATCTACAGTATAATACGCTTTGTTTATAAGATTATTCTTTATATAGGCTTTAAATCTTCTAACGGGAAGTTTTGTTGCGTTTTCTGGCAGTTTATTATAAAATAGTATACAATTCCCCATAAACGACCCCTTCACTTTTTCTAATCTAAATTTGGGTATGTACAATTTGTTCTTATTTCTTGTGTTAATACTATGTACATCACTTTTTTTCTTAAAGAAAGCCATATTCTTATGAGTATACAGTAAGTTTTCATATATATATTGTGAGATTACTGTGAGAATGTTAATTTCTTTAAATTTTTGTCTCAAAGAGTCCCGGGACTTCATTTTATAAATGGCACGTACTGCCCGTTTTTGTAAAACAAAAATAACTTGAATGTCTGCTGCCTTACCCCAGAGAAGAATTCCATACGACATTACACTATGGAAGTAACTAAAATAAACTAGCCTAGCTGTGGCTTCATCGGCCAGCCGCCTAATCGTGCGGACTGCATAGGCAGCGGAACTAAGTTTACCAGCAAGTGTTACAATATGAGGTCCCCATTGTAAGTTTGCATCAATATTGAGACCTAAAAAAGTAGTCGAATTAACAAGCGTAAGAGCCTCTTCATTTATTTCAATGTTAGTCGGAGTATGCCGTACACTAGGCAAAGAGAATTTAATGCATTTTGTTTTCTTAGAATTAAGCAATAGATTGTTTACAGTGAACCAATTAAAGACTAGCGACAGTGACGCATTTATGTCATCGAAGTTAACTTTAGATCTATCGACTTTAAAAATAAGCGACGTATCATCAGCAAATAGGACTATGTCACAAATGTCTTTTACATAGAATGGGAGGTCATTAATGTAAACTAAGAATAAAAATGGACCTAAAATCGAGCCCTGTGGAACTCCCATTTCAATAAATGACCCAGAAGATCGTTCGCCACCGATATCAACTTTCTGGACTCTATTGGACAAGTAAGATTGTAAGAGGTGAATTGCCTGGTTATGGATGCCATAGTGTTGTAACTTTGCGATTAGAGTTGCGTGACTCACGCAGTCAAACGCTTTCGACAAATCGCAAAACACACCGATCGCATCTTGCGATTTCTCAAAGGCCTCATATATGTGCTTTAAGAGCAAAGTACCGGCATCGGTTGTTGATCGACCCTTTGTAAATCCAAATTGATGACAATGAAGTAGCCCATTAAGATTGAAGTGATATAATAACTGAGTAAGAATAACTTTTTCAAAAATTTTACTTAGAGCAGGCAATACTGATATTGGTCTATAATTAGAGGGATCTTTCTCGTTTTCCGACTTGTACAAGGGAATGAGTTTACTATGCTTCATGAGATCAGGAAAAATTCCCTCGTCAACACACCTATTAAAAACGTGGGCTAAACATGGAGCAATATCAATGATAATAGTACCTAATACCTTTGTAGATATACCCCATAGATCTTCAGTATTTTTGATATTCAGAGATCTAAAAGTTTTCACAATATTATTAGCATTAATGTATCTAAAGCTGAACTCATTTTCACATTTGGCAACACTAGATTCTAAGAGAACGGACGCCGCAGAAGCTGAGGAGTTTAGTGACTGGGTAACAATTCTAGGTATACTAGAGAAAAAACTATCAAATGCATCCGCCACTTCTTTTCTTTTAGTTAATAGCTTATCATTAATATTTAAATTTATCTGTTTATTACGGGGTTTAGATTTTCCCGTTTCATTATTAATTAGCTTCCAAGTTGCTTTAATTTTATTAGAGGACTTTTCAATTTTATATCTTAAATACAATGATTTAGCCGCACGACACACTTCTTTGAAAATTTTGGAATAATTCTTAACATGAAGTATAAAGGTAGGGTCGTGCAGCCGTGACTCCCTAGTTGCATAAAGATCGTATAATTTATTTCTACTTCTATAAATACCAGGTGTAGCCCAGTCAGTAAACCCGACCTTACATCTAGTTTTGCTCGTTTGTAACTTAAAAATTTCACTGTGCTCTCTAGTTATTAAATTAGACAAATTGGTAAACTGGTCATTTGGGTCATCTATGCATGGTATAAGAGGCATTTTGAGTTCAATATTACCCTGAAACTTTCTAATACGACAATCAGTGATGGGACGGTAAGTGAACTCCTCAGGTTTATTTAATAAATTACAAGAAAATAAGACACTATGCCCGAAATGATCAGAACTAAAATGTTTGATCACTGATTTATTAATTGGTTCACAACTACAATAAACATTGTCTAGACAGGTGGCTGTGGTAAGTGTCACTCTTGTCGGTTCCATAAACAGATGGTACAAATTAAAACTCTTAAATAAATTAATCAATCTTTCAGATAAAGGATGGATCGGAATATCTACATTAAAATCTCCGCAAACTATTAACGTTTTATTAGATGCAAACATTTTTAACAAAACTTCTTCCATAGTGGATTCATATATAGCAAAGTCTGAATCGGGGGGACGGTACACACTCACGACGATATGCCGCTCCAGTTCAACACACGACAGCTCAATTGACCTCTCAATCGTAAGATTTACAATATCTTTACGTTCCTTGCACTTAATGTTATTTCTCGCAATAATTAAAGAGCCGCCTCTGATGGCATTCTTACGTTTAAATGAGCTAACAATATTATAATTTTCATAAAAAGGAAATGATTCAAATTCTAATATCCAATGTTCGGTGATACACATTATGTCTACATTAAATAGATTTAAAAACAGCTCTGATTCTAATATTTTGCTGGGGAGGCCTTGAATATTTTGGTGAACTATATGTAAAGTGCCTTGCTTTCCCATTGTCGGAGAAGTCAGTTTAAATTATGGTCAACTGGACCTACTACTCGTATGCCCTGATTAGTAATACTACTAACTGCAGGCTCGTCAGGAATCTGTGTTATAATTGCTATAACAGGATCAAAAATATTAAATGCTAACAATTTAGCAATAACTGATTTGCTATGTCTACTACAGTACAATGTACCTCTTGTCAATGCAAGACTACTAATAAAATTATTAGTCTCAAAATACAAAACGTCACTATGACGACATGTCAAATTATATAATATTAAATTCAGGTTAAAAATAACCTGATTATCCTTTGTACTCAAACATTTTGAGTATGGGAATGCACATACTATTAATTTTCCCAATTGAATTCATTTGTTACAAAAAATGTGATAAATGAAGAACCGCTCTACCGATTTTGTGCAAACTTCACATAAACCATCTACTAAATAGTCCGAACAAAGCTTACACATTTGGTTTGGATAGGTGAGCCCGTTCTTGAGTTATAAAATTACAACGAAAAGTAGCATTGATTTTTATATATGTATATAGATACTACTGGAAGGACTAATTTAAAAAAAATCTATCAATTATTAAAGCTACATTATCAGTTAGTAACTAGCTAGATTTATTATCAAAAAATTTTGATCTCCACGAAAATTGTAATAATGTAACAAAACAAAATATTCCCTATAATGCTCTAAGACTTGCGTCGTAGCATTGCTACTCAAATAGACCGTAGCGAAGACTCTTGTAGCACTGCTACGTGCGTAGCAAGACGTGTAGCACACATGACTATATACCGTAGCGAAGATACGCGTAGCACAGCTACGTGCGTAGCAAGACGTGTAGCACACACATGACTTGCGTCGTAGCATCGCTACTCAAATAGACCGTAGCGAAGATACGCGTAGCAAGACGTGTAGCACACACATGACTTGCGTCGTAGCATCGCTACTCAAATAGACCGTAGCGAAGATACGCGTAGCACAGCTACGTGCGTAGCAAGACGTGTTGCACACACACATGACTTGCGTCGTAGCATCGCTACTCAAATAGACCGTAGCGAAGATACGCGTAGCAAGACGTGTAGCACACACATGACTTGCGTCGTAGCATCGCTACTCAAATAGACCGTAGCGAAGATACGCGTAGCACAGCTACGTGCGTAGCAAGACGTGTAGCACACACGCATGACTTGCGTCGTAGCATCGCTACTCAAATAGACCGTAGCGAAGATACGCGTAGCACAGCTACGTGCGTAGCAAGAAGTGTAGCACACACGATTTGCGTAGTAGCATCGCTACTCAAATAGACCGTAGCAAAGACTCTTGTAGCACAGCTACGTGCGTAGCAAGACGTGTAGCACACATCACTTGCGTCGTAGCATTGCTACTCAAATAGACCGTACCAAAGATATGCGTAGCACAGCTACGTGCGTAGACGCAAGTGACGCCATTTTGGTAAGTTCTAGAATTATTTTTTATACGCGTAAATTCTGTAAACACACGCGACTTTCGAGAAGTTTCACTGCTTCGCAAGAAGTGTTGTAACTTGTGATGTAGTTAAACACACTCTGACTGGCCACACAGCTTCTTAGTAGCTCTGCTTTCTGTGGTCTAGGTTGTGGGTTCGATTCCCAGGACAAACTTTTGTGTGATGAACATAGATGTTTGCATAAGTGTTATAATTTATTTCATGTATCTTGTAGATGGATATTTAAAACAGCGCCATCTAGCCCCAAAGTAAGCAAAGCTTGTACTATGGGAACAAAATAACTGATAAAATACTTAAAAACTCTTTTTAGGGTTCCAAATTCAAATTCAAAAATCATTTATTTCAATAAAATCACAAGGATCACTTTGAATCGTCTTAGGAACTAGGTGAAGCTACGCCGATTCCATACGATCAAGCTTAGAAGAATCAGGCGACAAACACGGCTTGGGGTCCACCTTTTTTTTCAATGATCCTTTCCTTAATGATATGTAGAGCTCCAGTGTGGTGCCAATCGAACAAGGTGAAGGCTCAAACCCAAAGGGTAAAAACGGGACCCTATTACTAAGACTTCGCTGTCCGTCTGTCCGTTTGTCTGTCACAGGGCTGTATCTCATGAACCGTGATAGCTAGACAGTTGTTTTTTTTTTGTAAATACATATAAAACATTCTACTTAACACCCAGACACAGAACAAACATCAAAGTTCATCACACAAATGTTTGTCCTGGGAATCGAACCCACAACCTACAGCGCACAAGGCAGAGTTACTACCAACAGAGCTGAGGTCAATAATTCAAAAGTTATTTCATAACGGCATAATTTCGAAGAAAGTTCGCCATATTAGCATAATTTTCATCGCAATATGAAAATTCAGAAAGTTTATCGAAGTAGTACTTCAGCTTAGGCAACTTTAAATTTATTTTTTACTTACTCAGGTAAGCCTACGTAAGTATTATTACCGACTGGTCTCATAGATCAGTTGGTAACTCTGCCTTCTGTGCGGTTGTGGGTTTGATTCCCATCTATGATAAACATTTGTGTGATGAACATAGATGTTTGTGCTGTCTGGATGTTTTAATGTAATATATGTATGCATTTACAAAAAAAATAAGTATAAAGGTATTCTATTAGTTATCTAGTTTCCATGGTAGAAGCATTGCTTAGTTTGAGTTCGCTGTCTGTCTATCTGTCTGTCACATAGCTGTACCTTGTGAACCGTGATAGCTAGACAGTTGAAATTTTTACAGATGATGTATTTCTGTTGCTGCTATAACAACAAATACTAAAAACAGAATAAAATAAATATTTAAGTGGAGCTCCAATACAACAAACGTGATATTTTTTTGCCGTTATTTATATATAACTAGCGACCCGCCCCGGCTTCGCACGGGTTTAATACATATAAACCTTCCTCCTGAATCACTCTATCTATTAAAAAAAACCGCATCAAAATCCGTTGTGTAGTTTTAAATATATAAGCAAACATACATACAGACGCGGGAAGCGGAAAGCGACTTTGCTTTATACTATGTAGTGATAGTGATGGTACGGAAACCTTCGTGCGCGAGTCCAACTCGCACTTGGCTGTCTATCACAGGGCTGTAGCCCTGTGATAGACAGACGGACAGACAGACCGACAGACCGACAGACAGACAGACGGACAGACGTACAGATGGACAGACGGACGAACGGATAGTGGAGTATTAGTAACAGGGTTCCGTTTTTACTCTTTAGGTACGGAACCCTAAAAAGTAGGGCTATCTACAAAAATAAATGAGATGCCATCAAAAACATAACTTATAAAAAAAGCCAAGTCTCGCAACGCAACTCAGTTCTTCTACCGTAAAAAGTTGTGAGATCCATGTAATACCAAGTCGGTTAATTTATTCAGTCCCTACTTTAAGGGTCCTTCTGACTTATGTTATTACGTAATTAGCTAACCTTTACGTAATAACTTAATAACTTGCGAGACTTGGCTTTTTTTACAAGTTATGTTTTTGATGGCATTATTTATTTCAGTAAATAAAAACTTCTCTAGTAAAGTAATGTTTGAAGATCTTCTTTTGTTTGATATCTCTAAAGCCACATTGTTTTTGAGACCACATCCGAACCCTCGTATCCATAGACTCAAGTAGAAACTCACGAAATGAAACCTCTTTGTAAAGAATCCTTGAGATCGCTAATACGACCTTTTTGTTTCAAGTTTTGACAAGAAAGCGCAAATTGACGCTTTTGTTTTTAAATTAATGCTGGCTGTTTTAAAAATGGCCTCAAATCTGCCCTACAATGGTATAAACCTGTTTAGTTAATGTTTTAGCAAAAGACAATCTTTGAAGGCAAAAGCCGTGTTAGCAAAGTGGGATGTATCTTGACTTTCAATCTGAAGGTCGTGGGTTCGAATCCCGGCGTGCATCAAAGGATTATTCTGTTTGAAAAAATTATATGCGCATTTAAAACACGTGCTTTTTGAGCAGGTGCGGTGAAGGAAAACGAAACGAAGACGAATGAAAGATATGCGCGGTCATAATCTATAAATATAAAAGGCAATAAAAAAACCGGCCAAGTGCGAGTTGGACTCGCGTACGAAGGTTTACGTACCATTATATATAAATAACGGCAAAAAAATATCACGTTTGTTGTATGGGAGCCCCATTTCAATATTTATTATATTCTGTTTTTAGTATTTGTAGTTAGTAGTAGTTAAAGCGGCAACGGTAATACATCATCTGTGAAATTTTCAACTGTCTAGCTATCACGGTTCATGAGATACAGCCTTGTAACAGACAGACGGACAGCGGAGTCTTAGTATTAGGGTCCCGTTTTTACCCTTAGGGTACGGTACCCTTAAAATCAAAAAGTCAAAATGTGTGCTGGTACACAATAAAAGTGAAACTCTCTCAATAATAATAAAAATATATGCAAGTTGAATCGAGAACATCCCCTCGTTATTCGTCAGTAAAAATGCCCCCTTAGCCCCCCCACAGGCTTCCACATCCTGCCCTCCAAAGCATAGAATTGTCCTAAAAACCTTACCCTACCCTTCAGGAAACCAGAGCGTAACCCTACTTAGGGAACGTACATACTACGTGACCCATTTTTTTCATGTTTTCTCATTATTAGGTATCTATATTGACAGCGGCGGCGCTTGCCGCGAAACACATAAAATGTGTGTTACTATTCTATTTCTATTATCTTCACAATCAACCCAATACTGGAAAAAAATTAGATGTACCCTTTTAGAGAACGGCAGAATTCAACTTTTAAGACATACTAGCTTATCATTGCGCGCCATATTTGAATACTAGCGACCCGCCCCGGCTTCGCACGGGTGCAAAGCTGATACCTACCCAAATATATTACAGAATGGGCAATATTATTCCATTTTAAATGCTAAATGTATTTAAGGTACTTAATTAGATAAGGATTGATGCTGTATTGCTTAAAATCGCTTCGTAAATAAGCCATTATTTCTCGTAAAAAGTAAAGGATAGAAATTGATTATTGTGGGTTATCCCTAAGAGATAAACATATACCATCGCGGACTTTTTAATAGACCTTTTTAAGGTATACAATATTTAGTACATTATTTTGATCTATCTCGTAGAGTTCAGCCAGCGTTTGCAATGTAAGCGAAAAAAAATGTGTTTATTTACGACTTCATATTAGAAATCTTAAAATTATCAGTGGTTTTCTAATATATTAAGCATGTTATTATACATATAAACCTTCCTCCTGAATCACTCTATCTATTAAAAAAAACCGCATCAAAATCCGTTGTGTAGTTTTAAAGATATAAGCATACATACAGACATACATACAGACGCGGGAAGCGGGAAGCGACTTTGCTTTATACTATGTAGTGATAGTTCGAAAAAGCGTGAGATTTTTCTAGAGGATATTGACATAACATAACACACATAACAAAAACGTAAAAACTGTGACCATGCGTGGTATTTCTGAAGACCCCTACACAGATCACGTAGTATATGTAAAAAAAAAAAAAAAAAAAAAAAAAAAAAAAAAAAAAAAAAAAAAAAAAATAGTTTATTTCAGTAGCCAAATATTACAGATAAATAAACAAAGTTGGAACCTTCTTTTAAGTACAGAGTACTTGTGCCAGAAAGTTCCGCTCTTCCATAGCCATATTAATGGTTACAAAGTCGAACTATTACAATTATTAATATTATTATTTCTTTTGTGATGTAGTATATATATAGTACGTAGTATACGTACCCTTTACTCACATACATGTCACAGCGACACACAGTATGAATAAACAACCATCTATTAACGAGAGCGGGAAAATATGTCGAGTTGCTACTGTTACACACAGAGAGATTTTGTGTTTGCATATATGTTCCGTGATCCCATGAATAGTGAATTATTCACGGAATCGAGATAACCGATACAACTTCTGACTTTGTATTCCTATTTTCAATGCATAAGTTACGTAGGGTTCCGTACCCAACGGGTAAAAAAAAACGGGACCCTATTACTAAGACTTCGCTGTCCGTCTGTCCGACTGTCCGTCTGTCCGTCTGTCCGTCTGTCCGTCTGTCCGTCTGTCCATCTGTCCGTCTGTCTATCACAGGGCTATATCTCATGAACCGTGATAGCTAGACAGTTGAAAAACAGAATAAATAATACCACTTTGGTCTATTGTCAATTACTTCCGCAGCAAATGCGATATAAGGATTTTTTTTGCATTTTTTTTCACACGTTGTGTTACATTATCGAATTTTTATACGGATTCCTAACGTTTTTGAATATATTCTTTAGCCTATGTTCATCAGGAATAATGTAAGATTATATGGTAAAAGATTTTTTTAAATCGGTCCAGTAGTTTCGGAGCCTATTCGATGCAAACAAACAAACAAATCTTTCCTCTTTATAATATTAGTATAGATAAGGGCAGGAAAATTATGATGATGGTACGATTATATTAAGTTGGTTTCGTCGTTGGACAATATGACCGTCTGTGTGTTAAATCGGACACGTCCGAAGGATTTAATAACACCATATAAGTACAGGTCGCGCCATGAATAATGAGAATAAACCGCGCATCTAACACGGTGCCATATTTATTAAGTAAATACCTACGTGTTGACTATAAATCACGACTTTATGAATAAGCGTTTACACCCGGCTTCACTCGCGAGGTAGTCTGAACAGTAGCTTAAGTTTTTTATTACCACGTTTTTTCTTGCATTGCTGACGTTTCGAGACAATTCAGATGCTCTTCATCATGAGCACCAACGGCCAACGATCAACAGTCTAAATGTTTTTATAATATGAAAGAATTTATGGTAAATCACTACATAGTATAAAGCAAAGTCGCTTTCCTCTTCCCGCGTCTGTATGTATGTATGTATGTTTGCTTATATCTTTAAAACTACACAACGGATTTTGATGCGGTTTTTTTTAATAGATAGAGTGATTCAGGAGGAAGGTTTATATGTATTAAACCCGTGCGAAGCCGGGGCGGGTCGCTAGTAATTAATAAATAAAGATTCCTATTATATTTATATAATTTTTAAGATTAGTCTAAGTTTAATTAATAATTAGATTATTAGATTATTTTTAGTAAAATAATTATTAGATTAATAGATTGTAGTGCCCTAGCGGGGTCCATGTTGAGAAACTCTGTGATACCTTAAGACCATTGTAACCAACTGGAGCAAAAAAATAATTTAATATGAATAGAATGAAGAGACCAACTCTCTTGATTGTTGGCTCAGAATTCTTAGAAAGAAGTCAGTAAATATTAGGACTAATCAACTAAAATGAACTAATTACGAAACTAAACAGAACTTTATAATTCCTGTTTGTTGAACTTTGGTACAGTTCGCGGATGTTACAATATGGCGCTAGATCACTAGACTGGCCTCACAGCTCAGGTAGTAACTCTGCCTTCTGCGCTGTAGGTTGTGTGTTCGATCCCCACCCAGGACAGATATTTGTGTGATGAACATAGATGTTTGTTCTGTGTCTGGGTTATCTAGTTCATAGTACAAGCTTTGCTTAGATTGGGGCTAGATGGCGCTGTGTGATAATGTCCACCAATATTTATTATTATTATTATTATTTTTGTTTATGATTTACATCAACTCGGCTCCAGGGAACCGGAAATTTACTGAAGAGCACGGGCCTAAGCCAAGTGCACCTCAGTGTTTTGAACATCTGTAATAGATGGAGGCATTTCAGATGGCAAATCAGTTTGTAGAAACTTCCTAACAATTCTACAAGTGTTTAAAATGACTGCTTTTTGCAGTAAGGCAAATGTGTGTCTAGGCAAATCTAGTAGATTGAGGGATTGAAATAACTGGTTGGGTATTATACCTGTTGTTGATAAGATTATTATCACCAAGTCTATAATTCCGATAAATCAGAATCGATTCAAACAAACTTACAAACTATCTCTTTATACGAACTACTCTTCGCTCGCGTGGTAGGTGAATAAAAAGCAGCCTATTTGCTATTCCAGGACATAAAAAAAGAAAATCAAAAATGCGCTTTTATTTTTCCTAATGTTACTATTTTTCAGGCAACTTTTAAATTTTTTTTCCTATAAACCATGTTCTAAAAATTACAAATATCGACCTTAGTAGGTTATGTATTTATGATATTTTTATATGTCAGATGTCATGTTAAAATGTCAGGTTTGTCCTAAACAAATAATGTCCTAAATAAATAATAATTCATTTTAGGGATGTTTTTCGGATTATAAAGTAGCTACTTGTGATTCTAGAGTAAATTCTACATCGACAGAATCTTAATCCGTTCAGTCGTTTAGGTCTTATTGAAGTATAAACACCCAAACATACAAACATGCTCACAAACTTTCGCATTTATAATATTGTAACCTTCGTATTCAAGAACGACACTATGAGAACACGCACCCACAGTGGACGAAATCTTTTTTCATAAAAATCACTTTATGTGTTGTGCGACACATTGTCGTGTGCCTCTAGCCAAAGTTGAGCTCTAAAAGCACACGATAGCGTGCGCCATAGTGCCGCTCAACACATAAAGTGATGTTTATGAAAAAAGATTTCGTCCACTGTGGGTGCGTGTTCTCATAGTGTCGTTCTTGAATACGAGGGTTAGTATGGCTGTATCAAATGCCGATACTGTGTCTAAATCCAATTTGATCTTAGTCGACATAAACCCTTCTGAAACTAGAATGCTTTCTCACTAATAAATTAGTTTCTGTTACTGAAATTCACTACTTTCACAAGAAACTTTCTGCCGTTTGGACTTAGTAGTTTAAGTGGGTACCATGAAAAAAGATTGTGACCCTATGAACTATACGCCATGCCAAAAAACATGAAATTCGTGTGACGTAATTTATTTAGTGTATAAATGTTTTTAAGCTATTGCATAGCTTCTATCGCGGGCCTTGAGCGTGGAGACCGAATACAGAAATTTCGTAACGAAAATTTACGCAAAATTTTACGACACACTCACACTCACGCAATTTTTTTATTATAAAAGAATACATGGTAAATATATAATATACAAAGATTTCGATTATATTTAGATATATAATCTATAAATATTTATTCATATAATAAAACTGTAGAAGAGTTCAATTCTGTACATTGAATTAAAACTAAAAAAAAATACTCCTAGGGGCCTTTATACAAGTAACACAAGCCAAAAAAAAATATTTTGAAATTTTTGTCTGTCTGTCTGTCTATTGTCCGGCTTTCACGCAAAAACTATTGAACGGATTTTGATGAAACTTTTTTGTTATGTAGCTATTGGTCCTCGGCAACATATAGGCTATAATTTATTTTGAAGATTGGAATACCAGATGTGAAACTATGTGTCCCCCAGCGAAGCGGGCACGGGTCAGCTAGTCACTATCACTACATAGTATAAAGCAAAGTCGCTTCCCGCTTCCCGCGTCTGTATGTATGCTTATATCTTTAAAACTACACAACGGATTTTGATGCGGTTTTTTTTAGTAGAGTGATTCAGGAGGAAGGTTTATATGTATTAAATCCAAGCGAAGCCGGGGTGGGTCGCTAGTATTATATAAGAATATTCTAGGTAGTAGGTAGGAGTAGGTATTAATAGTAAATTAATAGATTGTAGTGCTCCAGTGGGGTCCATGTTGAGAAACTCTCTAATACCATAAAACATATTTTGAAACTAGAACAATAAATGAAAATGGATAGCCCGTAAAAAAGCTGTTGACGTCACCATAACATAATGTTACAACATAATAACATTTTTTTCACTTTCAAAACTTTCGTGAGTTGTACTACACATTATTACAACAACGGGAAATTACTCACGTAAATGATAAATTGTCAATGAGGACACCGACAATGTTTCGATTCATCTAGAGAATCTTGTCTCGCATTGCCGTCTCGCACTCAACTCACTCTGGAGTGCGAGACGGCAATGCGAGCAGGGTAGCGCGCGCGTTATGGTCCACTCACCCTGAAGAAGATTTTCTAGATGAATCGAAACATTGTCGGTGTCCTCATTGACAATTTATCATTTACGTGAGTAATTTCCCGTTGTTGTAATAATGTATAATAACATTTGTTGCAGTTGGTGCGGCGCACATGCAGGTGATGTGGCAACATGTGGCAGGAGTGGCGCTGGCTCATGGTCACTTTAAACGCTGTCGCTGCTCTGTCACCTGTTGTTAAGATCGGTAAGTATTTATGGGATTAAGGTGATAAGTGAAATTTTGACGTTTTGTATGGGCTGAGTTTATAGGTTTATTATTATTATTATTATTATTTTTTTTATCTTTTTGAGTCTACCCGGATAAGACGAAAAAAGTGATAATACTGCAATATCTTAAAAACCATCAAATTAAAAAAAAAATTGTCTCAAATTTAGGTACCTAGTATGATTATCTAACGAATTATATAAAAATGAACTATTTAGCTATTCATAGTTTTGATTAAAGACGAAACTAGTGATTTTAAAGAGCAAACTTTGGAAAATAAATCTATCGAGAAAAGTTTCACCAATCGTGTTTCTGTCTGTAATTTATCTAGATTAAATCCATAAGTTATCTTTGTCATAAAAAACAAAATGTTTTGCGGTTATTGAGAAAAAGCGATTCTGCATTCATCAAAAACATTTATTACTCGTCTTAAAAAGAGGCCTGAGGCCATAATGCAAGCTTAAAAGTTTTATCAAAAAAGTATTATTTAAGAGGTCTATTTTAGGAACTACCAGCGACAAATTTGAAATATAGGTCTTTAAAAAATCTATGGCTGTAGCGCTGTGCCTAAGATATAGACGTATGAGTGGCCCATTAGTTTCGTAGACAAGAGAGGGGTGGGGGGGGGGGGCATCCTATGAAGGTTCCGTTTTTTCTTTTTTAAGGTAAGAAATCAGCTGTTTTCAACAAGAATGTGTGTTTTTTATTTAGTATATTGTTAGTTACGTATTTATCGTAAAACATTGAGATTTCCTGTAAAACAAATGAACATTTTGGGAAAAACAGTAACCTATGTCCATCTCTCTGAAATTTCATCAAAATCGGCCAAGCGGTTTGTCCGTGATAACGTCACAGACAGACAGAGTTACTTTCGCATTTATAATATAAGAACAGACTAGCCGACCCGTGACAGACTTTTGTCCTGCCCAAATTTCAATAGTCAATTCAATAGTCGCATAGAAAAAATCACTTTCAGGAAAACTACAAATGTTTTCCCTATAAACCTTGTCATTAGTAGTCATAACTAATGTCAAAATTTTGTGATAAAATAAATTTTATTACGAATTTTGGTAGAATGCGGTAATAATTTGGTAGTCAAATTGATGTCAGATTTTATGACAAAATGAATTTCCAATACAGACCTTGGTAGGATTCAACCTTTTTCGTAGAATGCATTGCTATGACAACTCAATGTTATCGGTCTAAGATGTCTAATTTTTGCACATCAGCGCCATCTATACCAAAATCATCCGTATTGCATTTTTTTATCTTAAAGGGGTTGTTTTTCGGTTTATAAGCTCCCTTAAATTTCATCTTAATTCATTTTGTTGTTTATTTTTGATTAGGGAACAAACATCAGAAAGCCTTATCACAAACTTTCGCATTAATATTATTAGGATTATTAGAATATTAGGATTACAATCTAGCGATATGGCAGGTTATTGGGTAATGTCACTTTGACCTAAATTATTATTCTATCTATTAAACTAATACCTAATCTGTTTTGTTTATTCAGGTGCAGTATTCACTGAAGAAGCTCGCGGAGGTAGCTCAGAGCTGGCCTTCAAGTACGCAGTGTACAGAATCAACAAGGAACGAAGTTTATTGCCTAACAGCACACTGGTTTACGACATACAGTACGTTCCGGAGAGAGACTCGTTCAAGACTTACAAAAAAGGTAAAGAAAAGTTTATTAATTTCGGTACCGTGTATTTACACAATGGGCTATTTGGCAAGTTTTAAAAACCATTTTAGATTATTCAGTAGTGACTATGGAACCCATAAAACAATATTATTTGAAATTCTGATAAGTATTGGCCCTAAAAATTCAAATTAAATATTGTCAATTGAAATAACCCGCAAAACGCTTCTTTATGCAAATGGCGTCGCACTAGTTTCTGTGACGTCACAATGTTTGTCAACAAGTAATGGGTCCCCGAAACGATCAAGTGCACTTGACAAGTCTACGTGCTTGACGATTTCACTTGACGAGGGACTTGACGCGACTTGAAGGTGCCATCAAGTTCACGTGACACAGTCGTTCGCCCTGTGCCCATAAAAGTGGTCGTCGCAAAAATTAATAATGGATATGAAATGAATGACAAATGAATAAAAACTTGTCAAGTCACGTCAAGTCGCATCAAGCGCAAGGTGCTTCAAGTGCCGTCAATCAAAATTTCTGTCAAGTAGGTCAAGCCCGTAGATCACTTGACGGGACTTGTCAAGTCAACGCTGTAAACGATCAATATTCACTTCAAGCACGTAGACTTGTCAAGTGCACTTGATCGTTTCGGGGACCCATAAATAAACGCCAAGTTTTTCAAGGCAGGCGAAGACATATTGACAAGCATGCTACTGGCGTTGAAAATTGATGATTTTAATAATAGGTTTTTTAAATAAATTATTGACTATTTTCAAGTTATTTTACTCCATAATGCTTTTCGAAGGCATAATTTACATAGATTACTATCAACAACACTTTATTTTTCATACTGTCAAATAGCCTATTATAATTTAACTAGCTGATCGCCCCGGATTCGCACGTGTTACCATTCGTTCAAAAGTTTGTGAGTGCTTGCGTGTGTTTATTACTCTTTCACGCAAAAACTACTGAACGGATTAAAATGAAACTTTACAGTAATATAGCTTATACATCAGAATAACACATAAGCTACTTTTTATCCAGGTACCACGCGGGCTAAGCCGCTGGCTGAAGCTAGTCTTACATAAAAACAATTTAAATGAACTATTCTCTACCTACATGTTCTATAACATCTAATCCATAATATATTACAGAATATGTAAAAAATACTCGTAAACTTTAACCAAGCTGGCCCTCCAGCACGAATCACTATCTTATCGACATCGTATCATCCAAGTGTCAGAACTGACAATAAGTGTCAGTTTTGACACTTGGATGTGACACTTATACAATGAAGTATTGTATGTATCTACTGCATAATAGTTTTGACATTTGGACGATACGATAATGAGCACAAATCACAATTTTTAATTTAATAAAAAAAACTAACAAGAAATGATTAATTAAATCATGTTAAAACCAAAATACATCAACGAATACGTGAAATAATCACACAAAAAATACTGAAGCTAACTGGAACAGGCAACCGGAAGCCACGGTGCTCGACACCGGAAATGCAATATGGCGGAGCGGAAGCGAGTACCCTTCACAATTCAAAACGGTTCTTTGTTCCGGCTGCATTGTGCGTCTATTTAGCGCGGCTGAATTGTTTCAGAAATGGCTCAGCATTGTCGCATGTAGTGGGTATTGTGTTGCTGGGATTTTTGCGATTGTGTCATAAATACAATTTGTTAGAAAGTTACTTTTTAATGATACATTTAAATTCTTTACATTTGTGTTCTGTGCTGTTGGTTGTGGGTTTAGATACAAACCTGTGACAAATATTTGTGTTCTGAAGATAGATGTTTGTTCTGTGTCTGGGTGTAATATAAATAATTTAATAATCTATTTATTGGTTATACATAAAAAAAAATAACACAACTTATTTTGAATCTATAGGCTTCCGAACTTGTGTAAACTATGTTTTAGGAGCCAAATAATCGAACATAACATGGTAGTACTTAATAAAAATATTTAAAATATTTAATCAGTTATTGCATTTGGGGCTTGAAAGCTGTAAAATGTATATCACTGTGTGAAATTACCACCAATTTTTAATAATATTATAAGAAAGTCCTATTACTTTGTACTTTTCAGCGTGTGCGCAGGTAAAGTCAGGCGCAGTAGCACTGTTCAGTGGACGAGGAGTCATGTTAGGCGCTACCCTTGGAGCTATGTGCCGTTCGCTGCACGCACCACACATGCTGGCCGCTCCTAATACTCCTCCGCTCGATGCTACGCATTGTAAGTCAACAGCCATAAATCAACCATCAGTCATCTATCAACGGTCAATCATCAACAGATCTATCAACAGATATCAACCATCAAACTTTAACCCATTACCCATTATATTAACAATCAACTATCACTCATTAACTGTCAACCATCACCCATTCTATAAAATAAGCCATAGTTATGTAAACATAATACGAACTCGTATAGCGTTGTCACCTGCGCACCGCGACTTGCGAGTAGAGTCAAAGACCCGGTTGTGATGCCTACCCCGGTTTTGGTCATTTAAAATTTTTGCAGTCAATAACTAAGCGTAGCAAATAAACTTGTTTAAAATCTATAGTTCTTTGTCTATGGTCCGTTTTGATTATTGACAGTTATGATGCGTTATACCTCTAGACTTGATTGACCACAACTAAATATTTCCCGTTTTGTCTCTTTAAATATGTATAATTCATAAATAAATATCGCCTGTCACAAAACCTTTAATTATCCCAAGAGATAGATAAATACTCTATTCTATGTTGTTTAAAAATCGAAGTTTTGTCAATATAAACCAGCGCTCTTTCCCTAATATTGTTTTGATATTTTGAGCTCGCGTTACGGCGCCTGCTATAATCTATCAACTGTCGACTGTCAATCATCCAACATTAAACATCACCCATCAATCATCAGATATCAACCATCACCCATTCCATCAACGCTCAAACCATCAGATATCAACAATCAACAGCTAAAATCTTAAATAAAAAACCAGCCAAGTAAAGTTGGACTCGCGCACGAAGGGTTCCGTACATTATCTATCAAAACTGCAAAAAAAACACGTTTGTTGTATGGGAGCCCCACTTAAATATTTATTTTATTATGTTTTTGGTAGGTATTTGTTGTTATAGCGGCAATATAAATACATAATCTGTGAAAATTTCAACTGTCTAGCTATGAGATACGCGGCTCATGAGATACAGCCATGTGACAGACAGACGGACAGACAGACAGCGATGTCTTAATAATAGATTCCCGTTTTTACCCTTTGGGTAAGGAACCCTTAAAATCTTCTGGATCCAGCCTGGTGGTCACTCCAGCACTGTATGTACTTCCTGTCTGTATGTAGAAGTACATAAATTTTGTGCCCGTTAAAGACTAAATTACCTTTAAAGACCGTCTTAAAATTAGGATTACGCTTATTAAAACTTAAAACGTGAAGATTAAGCGCGTACCTATTTTATCTAATTTTAATTTGTTTGTCGATAACGGAAAAGCCGTGTTGACCGAGTGGGAGGTACCTCGACCTTTCAATCCAAAGGTCGTGGGTTTATATGCGCATTAACACGTGCTTATGACGGTGAAGGAAAACAACGTGAGGAAACCAGTTAGTATTCTTGTAAGCGGCGACGGGCTCGCAACCTGTCACGTGTGGAATGCTAACTACTGCAAAATGTAGGTATACCAAACGTAATATGTGGACGTGCCTCTGAGTTCCTTAAGACATCTTCAAGGATCTAAGCGCCTTGAGATCTGAGAGTATGTCTACAGTACTAGGGGATTACAGTCGTGATCCTATTTTTATTTTATTTCTTACTATCTTTTAATAATGCGGACTTTATCCTAAAAAAAACTTTTTTTTTAAATCTACTATAAAAATTGGAAAAAGACTATAAACTATCTCTGTATGAAATTACATCACAATCGGTCCGGTGGTTTGGCCGTGATAACATCACATACAGACAAACAGAGTTACCTTCGCATTTATAATCTAATAAATAAAATTCTCTTGTATGAAATTTCATCACAATTGGTCTAGCAGTTTGGCCGTGATAACGTCACAGACAGACAGACAGAGTTACTTTCGCATTTATAATCTAATAAATAAAATTATCGTGTAGCCAAACTCCTTCAAAACGGCTTGACCAATTGTTATGAAACGTAGGCCTGAGAAAAGGTCGTAAAGTATCGTACCATTTTTTGGAAAATGCAGCGTAAAGTTCTGGAATAACTGAAAGTGCTTTTTTCTATGGAATTATTGTAATTTGACAGGACAACGTCTGTTTGTACAGCTAGTATTAGTATAGATTCTATCTAATTTTAGTTTGTTTGTCGACAACGTAATTTCAGAATTGTTTAAAGTTAAATTAGCGTTGATGAATTTGATTCAATAACCTTTCTAAATTAATTAAAATGGGCATTTTGCTATTTTAATTAATTTAAATTGTCAATTAAGGGCAGCGTTTATAAATACTTGTTACCACGCGGGGTTTCGCTTGTTACTCAGATAAGGAGTGTTCAGATTGAGTGGAGCCGAAGCCTCGATTTTTGGGATCTCCGAGGAAAAATACTAAAAATAAAATAAAATAGGATCACGACTGTAATCCCCAAGTACAGTAGACATCCTCTCAGATCTCCAGACACTTAGATCCTTTGAAGATGTCTAGTGGGGGTAGTCAGAGGCACGCCCAAACATTATATTTGGCACATGCCCACATTTTGCAGTAGTTAGCATTCCATACGTGACTGGTTGCAAGCCCATCGCCGCTTATAAGAATACTAACTGGTTTCCTCACGATGTTTTCCTTCACCGTTTTGAGCACGTGTTTTTGATGCGCACATAAATTTTCGAACAGAAAAATCCATTGATGCACGCCGGGATTCGAAACCACGACCTTCAGATTGAAAGTCGAGGTACATCCCACTCGGCCAACACGGCTAACAAACAACTTTTTTCGCTTTTATTTTCACCAAAACGTGTCGTTCTAATTCTTCGAAGGTAATACACAAAATTTCAAAACTATAATCCAAAAAGGTTTTCGTAAATAATTATAAAAAGGTATTGTCGTGCACAAGGAGGTTTTAGGGTAGATTTATATTAGACCGGGCCGTGTCCGGGCCGGAGTCTTTAGTTAGTAGACGGGCCCGGACGGGACACGGATCAGGCACTGTTTAATATCAAATGCTTCATACACTCATCACTTCTCAAACGTTAAGAAATAAATAGGAAAATTGTTAATATATGTAAATAAATATAACTCAAAAATATCACAATTTCGTGTAATGAGAGTGTTATAACTATAATTAGAGATCATCACCTCTTTTCTAGATTTATCAGGGTTTTTTATTTAAGGTGATATGGAAATAGTGATAAAACTGCATTATCTTGAAAAAAAGAAACTCTATAAAATTTACTTAGCTAGTATGTTTATCTAACGAATTATATAAAAATGAACTGTTTGGCTATTCACAGTTTTGATTAAAAACGAAACTAGTATTTTTGAAGAGCCAACTTTGGAAAATAAATCTATCGAGAAAAGTTTCACCAAATCGTGTTTCTGTCTATAATTTATCTAGATTATATCCTAAGTTATCTTTGTCATAAAAAACAAAACTGTATTTTGCGGTTGAGAAAAAACGATTCTGCATTTATCAAAAACATTTATTATTCTTCATAATGTTAATTTGTGACTTCTATTTCAGCTACTAACACATCGTTCACCGTGAACCTGTACCCGCCAAGAGAGTTGATGGTGAAAGCATTCGCAGACCTCATCGGATATCTCAACTGGACTAGATTAGGCATCATCTATGAAGACTACGGATATGGTAAGTCTGTTATAGAATTAAAACTTTAAATATACTAGCCGACCCGTGACAGACGTTATCCTGTCAGATTTTAATAACGAATAGGTAAGACTGAATATTTTTAGTCTGTGATATCAGGTTTGTTGCACACCAACGCCATCTATACCAAAATCATCCCTTTTGCGTTTTGGGGATATTTTTCATATTTTAAAGTAGTCTATGTTTTATACCGGCGTTATATCTACATCTACAGCAAATTTAAATTATGTAGAGAATAGTTCCAAGTTTGTCCCATTTAAATTATTTATATATGCTGGACTGACAGTTCCTGCAAAAACTAAAAAAACGAATATCGTCCCTTGACTTCGCGATTGGTCGATACATTTTTGTCGGTTTTCTTTATAGTTTTTAGGGTTCCGTACCCAAAGGGTAAAAATAGGACCCTATTACTAAAACTCCGCTGTCCGTCTGTCTATCACAGGGCTGTATTTTTATGAACCGTGATAGCTAGACAGTTGAAATTTTCACAGAATATGTATTTATGTTGCCGCTATATCAACAAATACTAAAAACAGAATAAAATAAATATTTAAGTACAACAAACATGATTTTTTTACTGTTTTTTAATAGATAATGTTACGCGAGTTATACTCTCACTTGGCTGGCCGGTTTTAAACGTAATTATTAAGTTTGTTGCTGCTGGTATTTCCTCTCAACAATTACTTTATTCCAGGCGAGATAAATCTGCTGAACCTAGGCGACGGCAGAGATATGTACGCTGTCCGTTGCAGCGAAGCTAAGGAGTACAGACGCGCTCTCGCCTTGATAAAAGCGCAACGGATAGAAAACATTATTGTTGACACGGACCCGACGAAAATGCGGATGTTGGCGCGGGCGGTGAGTATAATCCATCGACCATATGATAAATTAGCAATAAATCATATTTTTAGTTGTCTCAGTCAATTACAGATACTTTATTTCGATTGGATTACTATTAAATTCAATAATTGATCAATTTTAAACGCTCCGCTGTCCCATCTGCCAATGTGCGCAGGCCCTTTACTTTACGGGTAATAAATGTTTTTGATGAATGCAGAATCGTTTTTTCTCAATAACCGCAAAACATACAGATTTATTTTCCAAAGTTGGCTCTTCAAGAACACTACTTAGTTTCGTTTATAAATCAAAACCATGAATAGCTAAACAGTTAATTTTTATATAATTAGTTAGATAATCATACTAGCTATTTTGAGACAATTTTTTTTTAAATATGGTGGTTTTCAAGATATTGCTGTTTTATCACTTTTTCCGTCTTATCCGGGTAGACTCAGCCCAATCAAAAAGTCAAAAAATACACTTATCATCTTAAAAAAAATATATATAAATTTATTTTTATTTCAGATTCTTCAACTTCAAATGAACAACGAAAATTATCATTACATATTTACTTCATTTGTAAGTATTTTACCCATTTTCTTCGGTAACGCAATTTTGAGGATCTCTTATCAAGTTTAAACGCAATTTATTGTAACATTTGTAACAGCTTTAGGACGTACACTAAAAAACTGCTTGGAAAAATAATATTTACTAGATTATTCTTCCTATTTTCACTATAATTAATTGGACGATATGATAGTGTAGCTATAGATTTTAACACGGGTTTATCGCTTACCTTTATATTTTATCCTTTACCTTCATTTCGTCAACTGCCTCCGCTTCTCGACGGTAGCACCATGTTCTCCAGTCTGCCCGCGACCATCACGATAGTTTGAAAAATAATTATACGATAGTAATTGGCCAGAAAAGCCAAAGCATTTCAGGGCTTTTAATCTTGATTGATGAATTCATATGTAATAATAATTTTACTAATATATAAAAGTCTGTGAGGATATTTGCATGTTTGTGACTCAATCACGAAAAATTAAATAGCATATACAGGGCGTCCCACGGATATGCCACATGGAGGGAAAGTACTCTTAATACTGTAGATGGAACTTTTTACTGATAGAAGACATTATTTGAATTTATAAAACAATTGAAACTGCATTCATAAATAATTACATCTTTAAATAATTACATGGTTGAACCGGGAATCGAACCCGTTACACGAGAAAAAATATTATCCTGTAGCTTTATCATACTGATCGAAAGGCTTCATCATAAGGATTATTTTTTGCTAAATAACATAGTTAGTGTCAGAAATAAAAGGAAGACCATGAATTTTAACATTTTTAATACAAAATCAATTAATTTATCAAATGCTCAAAATGAGTCATTTCCTGTTGAATTTAGTTTAGCAGTTTAAATTGTTTTATAAATTCAAATAATGTCTTCTATCAGTAAAATGTTCCATCTACAGTATTAAAAGTACTTTCCCTCCATGTAGCATATTCGTGGGACGCCCTGTATACTCTACTGGCGACAAATGCGTATATCAGTCACTGAAAATATTAGTGTAGAAAAGTGATTATTTATTTCTAGGACATGGAACTGTTTGATCTGGAAGACTTCTACTACAACCGTGTGAATATGAGTGGTTGGAGATTGGTGGATAGAAGCTCTGATAGGGTTCAGGAGGCGCTGCAAATCATGGAGAAGTTCCATCCTATTGGAGCCTCCATACTTATTGGGGGGCATATTATGGTAAGTGGATATTATAAGCAAATTGTTATTTCATCTTTAGGTTTTGTTTTTAAATCAAGTGTAGTATATGCTGTGTGTGTCACTTGGTTAGTTCTTTTAATTATTACAAGCTAACCCGGCGAACTTCGTATCGCTTTAGAATTAGCAAATGCTGTGTTATGTGACCGATCCCCTTCCCGTTCCCGTTAAAAAGTATCCTATGTCCGTATCTTGGTTCTAAGTTACATCCCCAACAATTTTCAGCCAAATCGGTTCAGCTGTTCTTGAGTTATAAATAGTGTAACTAAAACGACTTTCTTTTATATATATACAAGCTAACCCGGCGAACTTCGTATTGCTTTAGAATTATGTCCCGTTCCCGTTAAAAAACAAAAAATACAGACAATATAATAGTTTATTCACCCTTTTTAAATAGTTTACACAAAATACATTTCTGAACGCATGCATAAATGTCAATCATTACTTACAGTATTTGACAGGATGGACAACAAAAATGTTTCACATGTACTAAACCAATGAACATATTTTATTGAAAATGATTCATCTTTCATAATTATGTATTCGTCGAGTTTGCATTGTTTTTAAGATGTATTCTGCTATTCGAATAGCAGAATACATCTTACAAATCCAACGAATCAAAAACCATGAAAATTGGTCCAGCTGATCTCGAGTTATAAGTGTTGTAACAAACCCGTCTTTCTTTTATATAGTAGATAATCTATACATATAATAAAACTGTAGAAGAGTTCAATTCTGTACATTGAATAAAAACTAAAAAAATACTCCTAGGGGTCTTCATATAAGTAACACAAGCCAAAAAAAAACATTTTAAAATTTTTGTCTGTTGTCTGTCTGTTGTCTGGGTTTCACGCAAAAACTACTAGACGGATTTTGATGAAACTTTTTTTGCTAGGTAGCTATTAGTCCTCGGCAACATATAGGCTAGTATATAATAAAGATAAAGATAAGGTGAGATTCTTGGTCGAACCTTCACCTTGTTCACCAATTCACCATACTGGAACTCTACATAGCATTAGAAAATGATAATTGAAAAAAATGATATACCCCAAGCCGTGTTTGTTGCCTGATTCTTCTAGGCTTGGTCGCGAAGAACAGGCGTCGCTTCGCCTACCTCCGAAGACGTTTTAAAGTGATCCTTGTGATTTTATTTAAATAAATAACTACCTACCTTTTAGTCGATATTATCAAACCATCAGCTATTTCCAGCAATATTAAATAATTTATTATTTTGTTTTCTTTTATGTATCTTAATATATCTTATTCTGGTGATTCGATTTGGATGATTTTTCTTTTATTGTGTAAACAACAGTCCGAAGTTGGTCCCATTTAAATTGTATTTGTTTAAGACTAATAATAGTTCCTTCATAAAATATAAATATCGTCTCGTGACTTTTCGACTGAACGAAACATTTTCGTTTTTAGTTTTTGTAACGTTATTTATTTGATTTTTTATAATAAGCGTAACGTTACTTTTACGTTATTCTAGACTGAACCAGCTCTCCTGTACGACGCTGTGCAAGTTTTGGCGCAGGCGTTGGGATCCACAGAAGAATTACAATCCGATAATGTGTCATGTGATAAAGATGCGCCGTGGGCTCACGGGAAGACGCTTTTAGAAAATATTAATACGGTATGTAAAGATTTATATATTCCCTATTTTTTTTTTTATCCTCAGGAATTTCAAAGTTTCCTTAATCGATGCGGACAAAGTCGTGGGTAAAAGCTAGTTTTAAATATGCTGTATCAAAGTACATCGTGAGAAATAACCTAGAAATTAGTTATAGGTAAGGTGTTGTTTTAGCTGCATTAGATGTTTGTTGTCTATGGTTTGACATATAAAAATATCAAACTGTTAGCGGTGGACATATGCCAGAAATCATATTTAAAAAAAATGCCATGAAATAAAAATGTGTCGGCTAATTTTTTTTAAATAGCTACCAGATTCTAATAATAAAACATTCATTCCAACAATATTTTTGTCTTGTATTATTATTTAAAGTGTTCACGAAGGGTTCCGTACTATTATCTATAAAAAACCCCAAAATAAAAACGTTTGTTGTATGGGAGCCCCACTTAAATATTTATTTTATTCTGTTTTTAGTATTTTTTGTTAGTAGCAGCAACAGAAATACATAATCTGTGAAAATTTCAACTGTCTAGCTATCACGGTTCTTGAGATACTGCCCTGTGACAGACGGACAGCAAAGTCTTAGTAATAGGGTCTTTTTAGGGTTCCCTTTGGGTACGGAACCCTAAAAAGACCTGAAGGTTGTACCTTTCTAGTAGCAAATAAATGATTGTATTATGTTTAGGTCCAAGTCCACGGCCTGACCGGCCCAATAGCCTTCAAAGACGGCCTTCGAAGCGATTTCCAGTTGCAGCTGATGAGATTATCTGGCGGTGAAAGTGGAGGCAAGGTGCTGGCCGGGCATTGGACTCCGAGTGACGGACTGGCTATCACAGATCCCGCGGCGTACAAGCGCGACCCGCCACCAAACGTCACTTTGACAGTTGTCACTGTCGAGGTAAGCGAAGCGATCTTTTCAGGGTTAATATTTAATCAAATTCCATTTAGTTTTCATACTTTTATTCATATTTCATAATACATTATTATCGCTAAGCATCCAATTCAATTCGCTCCAAAAACCGATCGGTCAGAATACCTGTTCGAGTGACAGTTGCAAAAATTAAGCATAGAACCAAACGTGTATTCTACCTACGATTAGCATACCACTGAATAAGTACATAACTAAGTAGGTACTTGTATATTTTAGTATTTATGTAAGATTCGAAACAAAATAGAGAAAAAATACGTTTATTTTGTGTCAACATTATATATTACTTTAGTAAAGCTAAATAACACTGGCATACATAGTTAATGTAACAACACTGACAGCATTTGGTCAACGGTTTTGCGTCAATCTTATCCTTTTCTTAATACCTAATTTACTAGGTAGATACTTATCGCTTTGGAATCCGAAATATAATGGATGGATATTATGGAAATACCTACTTAGTTTAAAAAAAAATCTTATATTATTAGAGTTACACTTGAAAGGTTAAACCTGAAGACGAATAATAATGAATAATACATTTACTTTATTATAAAACTAATATTCTAATATTTCTTTCGTTCTCAGGAGAAGCCATACGTGATGGTGAAAGAAGGTTGGAACCTGCAAGGAAACGCTCGTTTTGAAGGCTTCTGCATCGACCTCCTTGCCAGGTACCTATAGCATTTGGAACTATACGTCACTATAAATGTAGCTTAGTTCTTTATGTACCTATACCTAGGATCACGACTGTTAGGGTGAGGTTCCACTAACGCAAAGCTCCGCTAAGCTGTGCGGAGCGGACCAATGACTGCGTTCGACAATAACAAACTCGAATAATTAAGCGCTATTAGTGGTCCGCACCGCACAGCTTAACGCAGCTCCGCACAGCTTCGCGTAGGTGGTAATTCAAATTCAAATTCATAAATCATTTATTTCAATAAAATCACAAGGATCAATTTGAAACGTCTTAGGAACTAGGTGAAGCTACGCCGATTTCTCGCGACCAAGCCTAGAAGAATCAGGCAACAAACACGGCTTGGGGTCTACCATTTTTTTTAATGAACTCTTTCCTTAGTGCTATGTAGAGCTCCAGTGTGGTGCCAATCGAACAAGGTTATGCGCTGTCATAATTTGTTTTTTATTTAGTTTTAGAATGCATTGCACCGAAATTAAAGATTTTATTCTTTCCTTCAGAGTCGCTTCAAGAGCTGGCTTCCACTACAGATTAAGACTAGTTCCAGACAACATGTATGGTGCAAGAGATCCCAACACTGGACACTGGAATGGCATCGTCCGTGAGCTTGTTGATAGAGTAAGTATACCATGCTATTTCAAATAAGTATATTAGTACTAGCCGACCCGTGACAGACGTCCTGTCTAATTTAATTAATCGCTTAGGAAAAAGCAATTATATATTAATTTAGAAATGTTATTTTTAGAAAGCAGACATCGCGGTGGCTTCGATGACAATAAATTATGCACGCGAAGCCGTTATAGATTTCACCAAACCGTTCATGAACCTTGGAATTGGGATACTTTTTAAGGTAAGTCTCGGAGACCTCAATGTACCTTCTCTCTTCGATTCTTCAGAGCGGAGTGAAGTTTGTTAAGAATAGAATAGAAACCGTTTATTCAACCACCACAAAAATATTAAAAAAACCGGCCAATTGCGAGTCGGACCCGCGCACAAAGGGTTCCGTACCATAATCTGTAAAATACGGCAAAAAAAAAACACGTTTGTTGTATGGCCCCGCTTTTCTTCTGTTTTTAGTATTTGTTGTTATAGCGGCAACAGACTGAAAATTTCAATTGTCTAGCTCTGAGCAAAGCTTGGGCATCCATAAAATGAGTAACAACTACGATAGTTTTAATTCTATAGCCTCAATTTATCTTACTATGACATTTGCATGCTAATTTTAATAGAATATAATTGAATCTATTTATATAAAAATCAATTGCTGTTCGTTAGTCTCGCTAAAACTCGAGAACGGCTGAACGGATTTATCTTATCTTGGTCTTGAAATGTTCGTGGAGGTCTAGGGAAGGTTTAAAAGGTGAGAAAAATTCGAATAATTGTCGGGAAAACCCTAAAAACAGCCCTTTTCTTTTTCCCATACAAAAGTTTTCTACCTAAAACGTAGGGAACGGGAACGGGAACTTAAGACAACATTTGTTAATTCTAAAGCGATAAGAAGTTCGCGGGGTCAGCTTGTCTAAAATATTATTTATTATCATCTGTGTAACCTAATGTAGGTTACACAGTGTTCAAGCAAATAAATGATCTTTATCTTTATCAAATGTTTTTAATATGTTTTAGGTGCCGACCTCCCAACCGACCAGGCTATTCAGTTTTCTAAATCCCCTCGCCATAGAAATATGGTTGTATGTCCTCGCTGCCTACATCTTGGTTTCCTTCACTCTGTTTGTCATGGCCAGATTTTCGCCATACGAATGGTAAGTATAAAACCGGCCAAGTGCGAGTCAGACTCGCGCACGAAGGGTTCCGTACCATTATCTATAAAAAACGCCAAAAATCATTTTTGTTGTATGGGAGCCTCCCTTAAATATTTATTTTCTTGTTTTTAGTATTTGTTGTTATAGCGACAACAGAAATACATCATATGTGGAAATTTCAACTGTCTAGCTATCACGGTTCATGAGATACAGCCCTGTGACAGACAGACGGACAGACGAACAGCGAAGTCTTAGTAATAGGGTCCCGTTTTTACCCTTTGGGTACGGAACCCTAATAATGTTTGGACGTGCCTCTGTCTACCCCCACTAGACATATTCAAAGGATCTAAGCGTCTGGAGATCTGAGAGGATGTCTACCGTGCTTGGGGATTACAGTCGTGATCCGTGACAGGTTGCAAGCCCATCGCCGCAAAGTTTTTACCATTAAATGTTTATTTCAGGTCGACAAGTACCCACATCTGCGGACACGAAACAAAACTGCTCACAAATCAGTTTAGTGTGTGCAATTCCTTTTGGTTCATCACTGGCACCTTTCTTCGACAAGGATCTGGGCTTAATCCTAAGGTGTGTAGTGTGTGCTTAAGGGGCTGCCAGTCGACGATTGCTCTTTTTCGGAACGAAAAAAGTAATACTTCTGAACAAGCCACATCTCCTATTTTTATAAGTATATTACTTCAGGTTCCTATCTAGATTTCTATTAAGCTGAAAACATAATAGCAGAAACTTTTCACGATAAAAATATTATTTCAAAATGATACGTTTTAGAATTTATGATCGAAATATTTTATATACCTACTATTAAAATCAACTTGTGATTTATTGTTAAAGATAGGTAATATGTAGATCTAGATTTCTATTAGGATAGATTTTTGATAAGTAATTATACATCATTTATATCATTAATTTATTCGAAAAGCTAAGGCGGACCACGCGCGGACGTGTGTTTGTCGTCATTGCAGCGGTCGGTAGGATTATTTATCGAAGTGATTAAAGATGGGTACATCTTTATTCACATATACATTATTATATAAAAATTAACTGTTTAGCTATTCATAGTTTTGATTAAAAACGAAACTAGTGTTTTTGAAGAGTCAACTTTGAAAAATAAATCCAAATGTCAAAACTGACACAAAAAGTCGAAGTCGAAGTGAAAATCAAAGTTAAAACCAAAGTCAACGCCAAAAAGTATTTATTCACAAGAATCATCTTGAAACTTCTTGCTGGTAGAACTGTATTAAAACATAATTTTGTCTTTCAGGCGACATCTACCCGAATAGTTGGTGGTATCTGGTGGTTCTTCACACTCATTATCTTATCATCGTATACAGCGAACTTGGCTGCTTTTCTCACAGTGGAAAGAACAGTTTTACCAATACAAAGTGCGGCAGATCTGGCCGCGCAGAATAATATACAATACGGGACCCTAAATGGCGGGTCCACTATGACATTCTTTAGGGTAAGTGCAATGACAAGGGTCCACTATGATATTCTTTAGAATAAGAGCAATGAACATTTGTTTTTTTAACTTTTAGAACGGCGATATCTTAAGAATGGTGATTCTTTGAAAAAAATTCTAGGAACATTTTTAGGGTTTCGTACCCATAGGGTAAGAACGGGACCCTATTACTAAGACTTCGCTGTGACGTACAGCGAAGTCTTAGTGTTCGTCTGTCCGTCACAGGGCTGTATCTCATGAACCGTGATAGCTAGACAGTTTAAATTTTCACAGATTATGTATTTATATTGCTGCTATAACAACAAATACTAAAAATAGAATAAAATAAATATTTAAGGGGGGATTGGTCGAAACATTGTCGTCGGTTTCCTAAAATGCAATTATTATTTTATTATACTTAGGTTTTTACTTAGTCCAGAAAGTTGATATCGGTGGCGAACGATCTTCTGGGTCATTTATTGAAATGGGAGTTCCACAGGGCTCGATTTTAGGTCCATTTTTATTCTTAGTTTACATTAATGACCTCCCATTCTATGTAAAAGACATTTGTGACATAGTCCTATTTGCTGATGATACGTCGCTTATTTTTAAAGTCGATAGATCTAAAGTTAACTTCGATGACATAAATGCGTCACTGTCGCTAGTCTTTAATTGGTTCACTGTAAACAATCTATTGCTTAATTCTAAGAAAACAAAATGCATTAAATTCTCTTTGCCTAGTGTACGGCATACTCCGACTAACATTGAAATAAATGAAGAGGCTCTTACGCTTGTTAATTCGACTACTTTTTTAGGTCTCAAAATTGATGCAAACTTACAATGGGGACCTCATATTGTAACACTTGCTGGTAAACTTAGTTCCGCTGCCTATGCAGTCCGCACGATTAGGCGGCTGGCCGATGAAGCCACAGCTAGGCTAGTTTATTTTAGTTACTTCCATAGTGTAATGTCGTATGGAATTCTTCTCTGGGGTAAGGCAGCAGACATTCAAGTTATTTTTGTTTTACAAAAACGGGCAGTACGTGCCATTTATAAAATGAAGTCCCGGGACTCTTTGAGACAAAAATTTAAAGAAATTAACATTCTCACAGTAATCTCACAATATATATATGAAAACTTACTGTATACTCATAAGAATATGGCTTTCTTTAAGAAAAAAAGTGATGTACATAGTATTAACACAAGAAATAAGAACAAATTGTACATACCCAAATTTAGATTAGAAAAAGTGAAGGGGTCGTTTATGGGGAATTGTATACTATTTTATAATAAACTGCCAGAAAACGCAACAAAACTTCCCGTTAGAAGATTTAAAGCCTATATAAAGAATAATCTTATAAACAAAGCGTATTATACTGTAGATGATTATATAAATGATAAATCCTCGTGGCCTGATGTCGCTCTGCCACTCGACAGCTAAATATTGATTTAGGTACTTAATTTCATTTTGTGTAACATTTGTCTACTTTAATTATTTTTAAGCAAATAGTTATTTTATCTGTAAGTTTTAATTCTAAATCAAGTGTAGCGTGTGTTGCTTTTTGAATTTGTGCTGAAGCTCTTTAGTTATTTTTTTTTATTGCTGTACCTACGTACTTGAGTAGTAGGTACTTTTAACTTTTAATTATTATTCTTGTTTGAGCCTTCACCTTGTTCGATTGGCACCACACTGGAGCTCTACATAGCATTAAGGAAAGGATCATAAAAAAAAAGGTAGACCCCAAGCCGTGTTTGTTGCCTGATTCTTCTAGGCTTGGTCGCGTGGAATCGGCGTAGCTTCACCTAGTTCCTAAGACGTTTCAAAGTGATCCTTGTGATTTTATTGAAATAAATGATTTTTGAATTTGAATTTGAATTTGAATTTGAATTTTTAGGTTTTCAGGTAAGTATCAGTGGGAGATTTCGACTTTCAATCCGAAAGTTTACCTATAGATGATATTTTTTTTATTCCAGGACTCAAATATAGATATCTACCAGAAGATGTGGCTACACATGACAACAACCTCCCCTCCCGCGCTAGTATCCTCCTACGAGGAGGGGGTGCGTCGCGTGTTGTCTGGAAACTACGCCTTCTTGATGGAGTCCACCATGCTTGACCATCGCGTGCAGCGCGATTGTAATCTAACGCAGATCGGTGGTCTGCTTGACTCTAAAGTAAGTTAGGTCTGGTAGACCTACAGATTTTAAAAGAAATCTAATGATTATCATTGATTGAGCGGGATTTGAACCTACACCATCTTAGTACGGGGAGACGCGTTAACTACTGTTGTCATTATAAAAGGTTTTTTTTTTGGATTTTTTATTTGAGGTCTCCTGAGGTTTTTGCAAAAAAATATGGATATGGTAGACATCTACTCTGGCCTCCAAGCGCTCAGATCTGTAGATATCTAAAGGGGGCAATCAGAGGCGTATCCAAACATTCCATTGGACTCATGCCCATATTTTGCAGTAACTAGAATTCCATAAGTGACAGATTGCAAGCCCATCGCCGATTATCACCTACTTTTAGAAAAACAATAGGATCATGACCCACGACTGTAATCCCCGAGTACCGTACACATCATCTCAGATCTTCAGCGTTCAGATTCATGAAAATATCTAAAGGGGTTAGTCACAGGCGCGTCCAACATTACATTTGGCACATGCCCACTGATTTTTTATGTTATTTTTAATACTTTTCGTAGGGTTACGGCATAGCGACTTGGAAGGGCAGCCCGTGGCGCGACAAGATCTCATTGGCGATCCTGGAGCTCCAGGAGAAGGGGGTCATTCAAATACTGTACGACAAATGGTGGAAGAACACCGGCGATGTCTGCAATCGCGACGGGAAAGACAGCAAGGCGAATCCTTTGGGTGTGCAGAACATTGGTAAGGGTTTATAGCTTGCGTAGAAGAAAATATGCTAGTGTAGAATGTTCTTAGGGTTCTGTACCTCAAAGGGAAATCTGAACCCAGCGTGTGTCCACACTGCGAGTTTAGCGCGTTGGCGGCGACGAAAGCGATGTGTCAAATTTATGAAACGCGCCATCACTATAAATGATAAATAAATTGGCGGACTTTACACACAGCGCCATCTAGCCCCAAACTAAGCAAAGCTTGTACAATGGGAACCAGATAACTGATAGAATACTTATGTACTTTTTTTTTGTAAATACATACTTATTATACATATTAACACCCAGACACAGAACAAACATCTATGTTCACCACACAAATATTTGCCCTGGGTGGGGATCGGACCCACTGCACTATGCATTTCATATGTTTGATACTTCACGCCCGTCGTCGCCAACGCTCATACTCGCTAGTGACAGGACATGATGACAATGACAGAAGCTGATTTTGGTTGACATTTTTGAATTTGCTATTATTGCTAACCTAGTTGTGAAATCATAATTTTTACTGCAGTTCTATCACGGATCACTATCGTACGTTATCGTACCGTCTCAACGTCAAAACTGACACTTATTGTGTATAATGGCAGAGACACACTTACGTGTCGTGGCACGGCGTGTCGCGCCACTAGCCAATCGCAAGACAGCGTTTGCGACACGACACGACACCCAAATATGTCTCTAACCATACTAAATGTATGAAAGCGATTAGCTAGTGGCGTGTCGCGCCACGACACGACACGTAAGTGTGTTTCCGACTTAAGTGTCAGTTTAGACGATACCATAGTGATTCATAGCACTGGCGGCTAGTTGTAGAAATTAAAGAAAGCTCAACTTACTTACGAACGTAAGTAAGTATTCAAGAACGACACTATGAGAACGCGCACCCACAGTGGACGAAATCTTTTTTCATAAAAATCACTTTATGTGTTGTGCGACACTGCATAGTGTGACTAGAGGCACATTGTCGTGTGCCTCTAGCCAAAGTTGAGCTCTAAAGGCACACGGTAGCGTGCGCCATAGTGCCGCTCAACACATAAAGTGATGTTCATGAAAAAAGATTTACCCTCGTATTCAAGAACGACACTATGAGAACACGCACCCACAGTGGACGAAATCTTTTTTCATAAACATCACTTTATGTGTTGAGCGGCACTATAGCGCACGCTACCGTGTGCCTTTAGAGCTCAACTTTGGCTAGAGGCACACGACAATGTGCCTCTAGTCACACTATGCAGCGTCGCACAACACATAAAGTGGTTTTTATGAAAAAAGATTTCGTCCACTGTGGGTGCGTGTTCTCATAGTGTCGTTCTTGAATACGAGGGTTAGTCCACTGTGGGTGCGTGTTCTCATAGTATCGTTCTTGATACGAGTGTTAGAGTGGTTTTCGTAGAAAATAAATACTTAAAATAGAGTTGATGATTTTTAGAACAAGTAACTATTTTCTTTGTATCAGGTGGTGTGTTCGTGACATTGTTGTGTGGACTGGCGCTGGCCATTGTGGTAGCCATTTTGGAATTCTGTTGGAATACAAAAAAGAACGCGACACAGGGCAGGCAGTCGCTTTGCAGTGAAATGGGACAGGTAAGATCTATTAGGGCGGCTTTCACAACAATACCTAAATGTATTTAGCACGCTTAACAAATTTAGGAAGATGTCAAGTCATACAAATACGTCAAATTTTAATAAAATAACAGCTAAACACATTGTTGTGCAAGCCAGTCTTAGTGCAATAATACTTCCGAAGGAAATGAGGTAGGTATAGTTGTTTTATCTTACCGTCATTGCCATCGTTATCGTTACCGTTAGTTACCGTTGTATAAAACAAATCTTAATTTTTTTTTTATTTCTAAGTAGTTATTCTGTTATTCTGGGCGGTAACAAATCCAACAAATAAAAATCATGGACATCGATTCTGCCGTTCTTGAGTTATAAATAGTGTAACTAACACGACTTTGTTTATAAAATCAAAATAAACTATTGGAAAAAATGTTGCCTATATCCGTCCCAATACTTTAAGCTATCTTTACATGAAATTTATCGGCCCAGCTGTTTGGCCGTGATAACGCCACAGACAGACAGTTACTTTTGCATTTATAATAATAGGTATCAATAGATATATCAGTTTTAAAATCGGTGATTACCAGGAGCTGCGAACAGCGATGCGCGGTGGCTCCTCCAACAGAACGGTGCTGAGACCAGGCTGTTCCAGGTGCTCGCCTGCCACTCACGTACCTCCTGCACCTTCCAGATATGAGGTAAGATGCTTAATAATAACCATCATTAGGTAACTAGCACCATAAGTACATTCTACTACGATAGACGACGATTTCAGAGTGCTGTTTGACCAAATAACGTTATAACTATAGATTTTGACACGGGTCTTTATCGCGTAATTACTTTTAATTTACTTTAATAAAAATTATGTAAATTAAAGGTAATTACGTGATAAAGACCGGTGTCTATAATTATGTCTACTAATCACGATAGTTTTAAAATTAAATATCGTTTTATTGCGCCAGACCGCTCTTTGAAATCGCACTGTCACTGTCGGCGATAATGTCAAAAACGATTTACTGATTGGGCCCTGGCGAAAACGATATATCTCGTATCGTAACATTCGATTCGTTGTCAAATTTAAATTCTCGTATCGTTTTTAGGGTTCCGTACCCGTAGGGTAAAATCGGAACCCTATTACTAAGACTTCGCTGTCCGTCTGTCTGTCTGTCTGTCCGTCTGTCTGTCACAGGGCTGTATCTCATGAACCGTGATAGCTAGACAGTTGAAATTTTCACAGATTATGTATTTCTGTGGCTGCTCTAACAGCAAATACTAAAAACAGAATAAAATAAATATTTAAGGGGGGCTCCCATACAACAAACGTGTTTTTCAGTGTTTTTTTTGCCGTTTTTATAGATAACTAGCGACCCGCCCCGGCTTCGCACGGGTAGCATGTTATTATACATATAAACCTTCCTCCTGAATCACTCTATCTATTAAAAAAAACCGCATCAAAATCCGTTGTGTAGTTTTAAAGATAAGCAAACATACATACATACAGACGCGGGAAGCGGAAAGCAACTTTGCTTTATACTATGTACCTAGTGATAGTGATGGTACGGAACCCTTCGTGCGCGAGTCCGACTCGCACTTGGCCGGTTTTTTTAGTGATTTGTAAGTAGTTAGGGTTACGAACATCAATGATTGTCAAAAGTGATTACCTACGGTCGTTCCATCGTTTAGACCAGAGGTTCCCAAACATATTTCATCTAACGCCCACTTTGAAAAGCAGTTATTTTGTAGCCCTATTTTTTTCATCTTTAAAACCTCAACAAAATATTAGTCTCGCCAGGAGTTGAATTAATTAAACTATAGTCGAAACAATGAACTATTTGACAAGTATTTAAAAACCATTTTAGATTATTTAGTAGTGACTGTGAAACCCATAAAAAATATTTTTTTATATTCTGTTAAGTATTGGCCCTAAAAATGTAAATTAAATATTGACCATTTAAATAACCCGCAAAAACGCTTCTTTATGCAAATGGCGTCGCACTAGGTTCTGTGACGTTACATGCTTGTCAACAAGTAAACAAAAGTCAAGTTTTTCAAAGCAGGCGAAGACATATTGACAAGCATGTTACGTCATCGTCGATTCGACCAATCCTGACCGTTTTGTCACGTGACTGGTGTTTAAAAACAGATAATTTTAATTTTGGGGATTTTTGATAAATCATTGTTTATTTTCAAGTTATTTTATTCCGAAAACGCTTTATGAAGGCATAATTTACATAGATTACTATCAACAACACTTTATTTTTCATACTGTCAAATAGCCTAAAACTTAATTATTTATTCCAGATCCAAGAGAACTGCACTGGAGGCGTTGAGCTGAAGGAGCTCCGGTGGTCGTAGCGCCACGCGCGAGGTCCGGCCTCTGCGCCAGCCTCGCCCGCGCGACCCACGCGTCACTCACACAGTGAGTATAAAAGATTACCTACTTAATATAGTTTTTAGGGTTCCATAGTCTACAAGAACCTTACGAAGGCCTAGGCCTAGGCGTAGGGCGGCAAAATTGGTTTATTTTTTTTAAACTTCTTATTTATTTTAGTCTTTATCGTCCCACTGCAAGACAGATGGCTCTTTCCCTTCCTTCCACACATCTCGATCTCTAGCTAAATTTGGCCAATCACATGATTTTACCAAATTTTACTTGAAAGTTTATGAGTCTTCTTTTGATGTTTGTGTCATGCCCAAACATGATGATTACATTTTTTATTATATTATTATTTATTTATTTATTAAGGCAGCGCCAACAGCACACTTAATATCCATTAAATACGTATTACGTATACGTAATACATTAATTACGTATATATATTATTTTTGTTCAATTCTATCCTGTGTCTTGTCTGTCTTTTTGTAAATTATGCTGTGCATGCCTGTAATTGGCTCACATACTATAATACTTTTTAATGAATGTTTACGTATTTAATGTATATATTATGTGTGCTGTTGGCGCTGCCTTAAAAAATAAATAAAAATAAATATTCTTAAGTACTTATTTTTTTTTCTTTCAGATTCAGTGGGATCTCTTAGAAGGACTACGTCATACGTTTTAAAGGAGCCTAGAGAAAAGAAGCATGTTAAGATCACAGCCTAGAAGCTACTCTGTAAGTAAAGTGTTAGTAAGTAAATAATAATAATAATAATATAGCCTTTTATTCAGATAAACCTAGTGACAATATATTTTTTTTTTATTAACTTTATTTTATATGATGAAAATCTTAAATAAAGTTATTCTAATATATGTTTCTTACCAGTTTTTTGTAAATCTGTTTGTTAGTAAGTACCTAAGTACCTACCTATATTGAAAATTGTATTTTTTTTTAAAGTCCTTTTGGAAGGACCACTGGGTCGTAATGACAAGGACGATTAGCAACCCTAGACCTTACACAAGGTTATGATATTAATTACTTCCGCCTTCCTAGTTAAAAAAAAATAACAAAGCAAAAATACCACATTTTGTAAAAACATGATTATCATGTTATGATATTCATACCAATGTTTATTGGTACTGAATGCAATAGTACCCACGCTTTTTATGCTATTTAGGCACCTATACCTACGCTTCCAATACAATACCTACGCAAAAGCGTAGGTATAGATACACAAACAGTGACAGTGAATAGATACTATGAATAGTGTACAGATTAGGTATTCTTTAACATTAGGTATTGCATTCAACATCATAACATGATAATCATGTCTAAACAAAATAGTCTTGTATATAAAATAGTCTGACTTGTTTTTTTTTTTAGGTCATGTCAAGTATGCATATGATGGCCGAATAATCCGAGCTCACGTCCGATGCGTCTTAACAAATGCAGTGCTTATGAAGAAATGTCGGTTTTATTATTTAAATCATGGTGAATTAAGCGGCATGAAAATAAGACTATCTTTTATGTTATGGCCTGAGATTCTTTGAATAAGAACTTACGATTAAAATAATAATAATAAAGTTTATTTATTTTCTCTTACAAAGGTAAGCATTAACAGTAATAAGGGTACCAGGCCACCTAAGGGTGGTAAGTATAATAGTAAGGCAGTGTTCCGCAAACATTTTGTGTCCAAGGTAGATTTAGAAAAATATTTTTTTTTGAGATATCACCTCATATTAAAAATCAGTTTTTAAGTAAGTAATATTAATCAACATTTATTATTAATCAACGAAATATTTTTTTATTAATCAACAAAACTAAACTTTAAATTGCAGAAAAGGTATCTAATGCGAAAATTGAGCATAGACGGTCTAAATTCGGAGTAATCGTTGACAGGGCTGCTAAAAATACGTTTATAAGATATCCTTATTTTTCCAAGGCACACCAACTAATGACCACGGTACACCAGTGTGCCGCGGTACACACTTTGCGGAACACTGTAGTAAGGTATACCTACATTAATGCAAACCTGTTTTGTGAGAGACTGGTGCCTGAGGTAGGTTTGACACCTGTATTACAGGTCACCAGTAGATAAACGCCTCAGACCATTTTCGGAGGAACATGCTGTCAATATCAGATCATTCCGTGCCGCGTCAGTTAATAACGAACTTAGGGAATGTTGTAACAGCTCTAGTCTAGATTAAACGTCAAATCAGTAGTGTCATATAGATATACGAAAATTACAGAGGCGCTTATCTTTAATCGTAAAATTGTATGTTGCTGATGTTTGTAAATTAAAATGTTTTTTTTTTTATTAAGAAAATGTGGCCAAATTTATTGAATTTAAATAAATAATTAAGGTGTATTCAAAAGAGTTAAATCGCTAGAAAAAAAACTGTACAATAGTAGGTAATTTTTAACTTTTATACTTACCGTGAAGTACTTAATATACCTAAATTAAAATTATCCTAATAATATTAAATGCGAAAATTTGTGAGAATGTTTGTATGTTTGATAGTCAATCAGGCCTACACGACAAAACGGATTAAGATGAAATTTTCCGTAGATGTAGATATAATGCCAGATTAAAAAATAAGGGTACTTATAATTCGAAAAACAACCCCTAAATGATAAAAAATGCAAAATGTGATGATTTTGGCGCTGGTGTGCAAAAATACTGACATCAGTCGTCATAGCAACGTGCGTTACTCTATGCGATTATTGAAATTTGGACGTCTGTCGCGGGTCTGCTAGTAATAAAACGGTCGTAACTTTTTTACGTATGATAAAAAGTTTATATTTATTATTAAAATGAACGTCGTGATGAATGACGGTTGTCGGCAATTAAATAAGTGTAGGTTAAACCTAATGTCAAAAAAGTGCCAAAAAAATCATAACTGACTATAACCAAAGAAGGGCCTCTAAGATACATCACGTTTGACATCTGTCAGTCTAAGCTTCATAGTGAGGCGACCACATTCTATCGACAACGTCGATACCTACTAAATGTCAAAACTGACACTTATACCATACAATAAGTGACATCAACATAAACATAAAACATCGTAATATTGCCTTCTTTTGTTATTATTACAATATACTTAATTTATATGTTAAAAAAGTAAAGAAAAAATAAATTGTGTGTCCTTCCTTACAAGGTTGTATTGAATTTTTGAAATGAAGTGTCAAATGTGATCTATTAAATTGGCGCTACTTTAGGTATGTGATGATTACAATAGGTAGGTATCATAAGCACTAGAAACCAGTTTTTGTTATGTACCTACTATAACCTACTACAACCCGGTCAGAATATCTGTGCACCTCGCTGGAATGCAGCGCCTCTCCCGCTCTCTCTCTCTCCCGCCATGCGGCGCCTCTCCCGCTCTCTCACCGCCGATATGACGTCACGAGGTCAGGTGCACAGATATTGTGACCGGGTTGTAGGTAAGGAAACTTACAAAATGGCGTCTATTTCACATACCGATTATCGATTATACTTATCGTAACATTCTTTTCGTTGTCAATTTCAAATTCTCGTATTGTTTTTAGTGATTTATAAGTAGAGTTACGAACATCGATGATTGTCAAATGTATAACGGTCGTTCCATCGTTCAAACTAGTCGAAACGATGTTACTTTGGCACGAATATTATTACGATATATCGTTTTCGGAGTAGACGTTTACTTACGATGTTTATGTAAGTATACTTTCCTTACCAGTGTACAGTCGTTAGTTGTATATACATAATAATATGTACTTATGTATTGTATTGTGTATGTGCTTGTGTGACACATAAGGTTTTTGCACGGTTTGTGATCCAATCACTAATTATACCTACCACCTAACTTCGTATAAGTAATACCTACATAAAACTAAGGAAAGATTTAGTTTTTTGTTGAAAAATATTTTTTCAAAACAAACCTTTGTAAAATCCTTCGAACCTTCGAGCTAATCGACCGCGCGCTGTCACATAATATTACATTGTCACCGAAATTTGACAGGCATGCAAAGTTTTAGCTCAATCGAACTATTTAACAGCACTTTAGACATATTCATCAGATCAGCTCGCTGTCACCATATTATTATTATATTGTCACCAAAGTTACACAGGTATGCTAAATTTCAGCTTAATTGGTTGGGAGGAAATGGTTTGGCAAGTTTACCCGCACATAATAAGAAACTAAATAACAAAGCAAACTAAATAAAAGCTTGTAACGATACGGAATCTTACAAAACATTCACAAACTTTGATATTTGGCAGTTTTAATAGTTTTAATTTACCTGCCAACATAATTTATCAAAGTGTTCCCTAAAATGTATATGTAGTTTATGATCCTTGTTGAATTTATTGTCTAGTTTATAAATATTTGAAGATTTATAATTTTAGGTAGGTATAGCTTATATCTTGCTTATATTTGGTAGGTATAAGCTATACTGTATGTGTGGTTATACAGTCGCGCTGTCTTTCGTCTCGCCGTTAGATATAATAGTTTTAATCGATAAATTGTTCTCTTATATTTTTTCTCTAAGTACAAAATTATCTCGATCGAGTAATATCGTTCGGTGTTTTCATCGCTACATTTTCTCTAAAAATATTCGATGGCCTAAAATGGCGGGTAATTATCTGTCATTTATCTTTTCAATGACATGAAAGTGACATTGACAAGAACAATTAAATGACAGTTGATATGGTGCAAAATTCGCGCCAAGACGACGGCCAGCGTGACTTAAATCAGCCTTGTATTCTACTTTATCGACTAAGTAACTTTTTACTGCAACGAATTGTGTTGGTTGTATGTTATAACATGAAAATGTAACTCTAATATTTTATTTTAACTTCTGATGAAGGAATAAGTGGATAGTTTTATACAAATGTATACATTAAAACCACCACTGCCATTGATAATTAAATTACTGAGCACATTGAGTTACTTTTTGTTTGATTTACCTCTGCAACCTGTTACTTATGGAATGCTAACTACTGCAAAATGTGTGTAAGGATTATGCTAAACATAATATTTGGACGTGCCTCTGACTGATGTCTAAAGGAGGACCTTTAAACATCTTCCTAGTATCTAAGCGCCTTGAGATCTGAGAGTAACCCTCGTATTCAAGAACGACATATGAGAACACGCACCCACAGTGGACGAAATCTTTTTTCATAAAAATCACTTTATGTGTTGTGCGACACTGCATAGTGTGACTAGAGGCACATTGTCGTGTGCCTCTTTCCAAAGTTGAGCTCTAAAAGCACACGGTAGTGTGCGCAATAGTGCCGCTCAACACATAAAGTGATGTTTATTAAAAAATATTTCGTCCACTGTGGGTGCGTGTTCTCATAGTGTCGTTCTTGAATACGAGGGTATGTCTACCGTACTTGGGGATAACACTCCAGGCGCTCAGATCTTTGAACATGCCTAAAAATGGTATTAAGAGGCACGCCCAAACATTAGGCACATGCCCACATTTTGCAGTAGGTATTTATTCCATACACATTCCCTTATAAGAATACTAACCGATATTATTATATTTTATAATAATATTATATATATATTTTATTCACATCTAAAAATAAAAAGACCGGGTTTACCTTCGGATAAGTAAGTAAGCTCAGTGTCTGACATCAAATGAAACAAAATAATTAAATAAAATGATTTATATTCTCTTATTAATTAATAATTTTCGCTTAATATTGCTATTACGGCCGTCTGAAAACCCTGGTTATGTGATTTAGAACGATATGAGGGTAGAATTATATTATCCATACTCAGGATGTTGACTCTTCATGTGCCCTTTTAAACTGCAGTTCTGGATAAAGGCTTGGCCGCATATGTGGCATCTGTAGACAAAAATAATTATTAAATTTCAAAAACTAAAAAAAAAAAATTGGCCAAGTGCGAGTAGGACTCGCGCACGAAGGGTTCCATTTGTTGTATGGAAGCCCAACAAAATTTTTTATTTTATTCTGTTTTTAGTATTTGTTATAGCGACAACAGAAATACATAATCTGTGAAAATTTCAACTGTCTAGCTATCACGGTTCATGAGATACAGGCCTGTGACAGACAGACGGACATACGGACAGACGGACAACGAAGTCTTAGTAATAGGGTCCGGAACCCTAAAAACTAAAAAAAAAACACATAAAGTAGGTATCATCAAAGTTTGAGGAGTTCCTTCGTGAAGAGCTGATTCTGGCTGCATCATCAGGTTCATATATAATTTTTGTATTGTCATTAGAACTACACAACTACCAAATTTGATAACGATCCAACAATTAGATGTTTTTTCCAGGTCCAGGCGAAGTGGAAGCTAGTGTTATCTCATTACCGCTATCTTCCTTATCCCACATAAGTGGGACAAAATGTTACCAATATAAAATGTTACCAATATGAAATGTTACCAATATAAAATGTTACCAATATAAAATGTTACCAATATAAAATGTTACCTGTATCTCCTGTCGTTGGTGTGTATCCGCATGTGCTCCTTCAGGGTTTTGAGCCGCGGATAACTCTTCTCACACACTTTGCACTTGAAGTTTCTCTCACCAGTGTGTGTTGGCATGTGGTTGTTCAAAGCGAAGCGAGTGAAGAACTTCTGGCCGCACACTTGACAATCGTACCTGTAATGACATTAAATAAATATATAATATAAAAGAATGACGGAAAGTGAAATAAAATGCGGTTTGCGTATAAGGATGTTTTTAGGGTTCTGTATCTAAACAGGAAAAACTGGCGTGCGTGTCGAGCCACGCGCAATGTAGGATTTCGTAGTTTACACAGCTAACAACGTTATATAAGTAATTTTCAACGATATTTGTATTAAAAAGCTTACTTCTAGTATTCGTCGAGCAACTTAGATAATACATTTTCTTAGTTGGTCGATGATTATTCTTAAACTTGCCGTGATAGTTTTCCTTTTAAATTCGTTATTATGTACTACCGTGAATTTATTCACACCTTCAAAACCAATCATTTAAAAAAACGGATCCCCTAATCGAAAAGTTGTCTTCACAAACCCATAATGTTTTTTAAAAACCTATATAAATCCCCACTTTAGGTGTAGGTGGAGGTACTCTAAAAAATGTTTTTCTATATTTTATTCTACGACTTTGTTAACATTACTAATATGTATATACATGACAAATCACTACATAGTATAAAGCAAAGTCGCTTTCCGCTTCCCGCGTCTGTATGTCTGTATGTATGTTTGCTTATATCTTTAAAACTACACAACGGATTTTGATGCGGTTTTTTTTAATAGATAGAGTGATTCAGGAGGAAGGTTTATATGTATAATAACATGCTACCCGTGCGAAGCCGGGGCGGGTCGCTAGTTAGTTATAAGGGTTTCTTGTACACTAGAAACCCTAAAAAACGGGACCGTTATAGGATCGTGTGTGTGTCCGTTTATTCCCCCCCCCCACTTAACACCAAAATTACTAGGCATAATATATTGAAAAATATAGTATACTTTACTTAGCATACTATTAGTAAAGCGCGTGTCTATACACATCACAACTACTGCTCTTGTGTTAGTGTTGTGTTCTGCACCAAAACACAACACTAGGGGGGTAGGCAGTAGATTGGTACATACCGGAAGTCTTTCAAATGTTCCTTCCGCCAATGTATCGTTAAATTGCGTCGTGTGTCAAAAACCTGAAACAAGAATGCATTTTTAGAAATAAAACTATTGGTATTAATAGTATCCTACTAATATTATAAATGCGAAAGTTTGTGAATGAGTGAGTGTGGGTGTGTGTGTGTGTGTGTGTGTGTGTGTGTGTGTGTGTGTGTGTGTGTTTGTTACTCTTTCACGCAAAAACTACTGAACGGATTAAAATGAAACTTTACAGTAATATAGCTTATGCATCAGAATAACACATAGACTACTTTTTATCCAGGGATCACCCGTGCGAAGCCGGGGCAAGCAGCTAGTATGTTTGTAAATTTATTAAATTTGTAATGTCTAACGTTAAAAAATACTCTTTTTTAATAGAAATACGGCTAATTATCTGTGTCTGTGTTATAAGAAATTTTGTGTATGTATTTACAAAAAAAAAGGTGTATAAGTATTTCATCAGTTATCTAGTTTCCATAGTACAACCTCTGCTTAGTTTTTAGCTAGAAGGCGCTATGTAATAATGTCCACCTTTTATATTTTATTTATTTTAATAGACAAGTCACTAGGCAAATTTTATTCGAGTAATTTCCCATATTGTTTATTCGTGAAAATGTTTTTCGAGAAATTGTTCCGCAAAGCCTACCTTGTCGCAGTAGGTGCATGGTAAGGAGGCAGGCTGCTCCCCGTGGACTTCCACCAGGTGCTTCAGCTTTTGAGGATGTGACATCAGCTTCACGTCACACTTCGGACAGTAAACTCGACCGCGCTTCTTGTGCACCCTGTAACCAATAAGGCTATTTTGTTAAAAAACATATTACCTTTTAAACACTAAATCAAATCAAAAGAATTAATTTTTTTTTACAGAAACTTATTAGACCGTTCAAATGGGGGATGGGGCTCGGCATAATATCACGAGGGGTGGGGGGTTTGGGTGTAAAATATCACGTGTATTATTTTATCGTCAAACGCGCGATTTCTTCTGTCTACACATTTTTATCATGGTACTTAATTTTTTAGAATAATATTACATTATACTTTACTAGCGACCCGCCCCGGCTTCGCACGGGTAGCATATTATACATATAAACCTTCCTCCTGAATCACTCTATCTATTAAAAAAAAACCGCATCAAAATCCGTTGTGTAGTTTTAAAGATATAAGCAAACATACATACAGACGCGGGAAGCGGAAAGCGACTTTGCTTTATACTATGTAGTGATACCTGTATTTAAAGATAATATTCAAAAAAATGTAAGATTAATTTGTAGGTACTAAAAAATACACGTGATTTTGGGTAGGGGGAGGGGGGGTAGACTTAAACCTCACCACGTATCACTAAAGAGGGGGTGTTAAAATGCATGATTAATGGACGGTCCATTAGTTTTTGAAACGTTTGGTTATACATACCTATCTATATGTAGTTCTCTATTGTAAACAGACTTAAAGAGCTTTCCGCAAGTCTCGCAAGGGTAGGTTCCTTCTTCATGTCTCGTTTGATGCATCACAAACCTATGGCTGTCCACAAACCCTGGAATCACATTAATAAATATCTATAAAGAAAAAAGACATTTCTTTTTAATGGGCTATTTGACAGTATGAAAAATAAAGTGTTGTTTTAGTAATCTATGTAAATTATGCTTTCATAAAGCGTTATGGAGTAAAATAACTTGAAAATAAACAATGATTTATTTAAAAACCAATAATTAAAATTATCTATTTTTAAACACCAGTCACGTGACACAAAACGGGCAGGATTGGTCGAATCGACGATGACGTAAGTACGTCCCAAGACGTTCAACTATCTCTATATGAAATTTAATAATCCTACCGACCGCTGCAATGACGACAAACACACGTCTGACGTTGACCGTAGTCACGGTGGTACTGATTCTACTGATCCATGGGCGGCGCGTGGTCCGACTTTGCTTTTCGAATAAATTAATGATATAAATTATGTATAATTACTTATCAAAAACCTATTCTAGTAGAAATCTAGATCTACATATTACCTATCTTTAACAATAAATCACAAGTTGATCTTAATAGTAGGTATCAAAGTATTTCGATCTTAAATTCTAAAACGTATCATTTTGAAATAATATCTTTATCGTGAAAAGTTTCTGCTATTATGTTTTCAGCTTAATAGAAATCTAGGTAGGAACCTGAAGACATATATTTATAAAAATAGGAGATGTGGCTTGTTCAGAAGTATTTCTTTTTTCGTTTTGAAAAAGAGCAATCGTCGACATACAGGGCCTTAATAACTCACCTAACCCACAAGTTTCACATATATAATTGCTAAAATGCTCATTCATGTGTTTATTCAGAGCATGGAAATATGGAAAGCCCATATTACATATAGCACAACGCATATCATCCTTAACCAACTTGAACGGCAGAACAGAATCCTTCGTTTCAAAATAATACTTCTTTCCGTGACTTGTCACCAAATGCCTTTTAAACTCTTCCAAACTGTCAATCTTCACTTGACAGAGACGACAGTCTATCCGTGTCAAGTCAAATTTCACCATGTTTTTGTGGTCGTTGACTTTGAACTTCTTCGGTTGGTGTAGGTTTATAGTGTGCTCTCTGAGTAGTATGGGGTCGGTGAAGTGGCTGCCACAGTAGTAGCATAGTAGATTGTTGTGGCGACATTTGAATGGGCAGATGTAGGAGTTTTCCACGATAGCTATAATGTTTGTGTCAATCATGTATGATGTGTCTTTTTGACGTATCAGCTCTTGCACTTTTGATATTGGAAGTTCTGTAACAAATAAATAAATATTGGCGGACTTTACACACAACACCATCTAGCCCCAAACTAAGCAAAGCTTGTACTATGGGAACCAGATAACTGATAGAATACTTATATACTTTTTTTTTTGTAAATACATACTTATTATACATAGTAACACCCAGACACAGAACAAACATCTATGTTCATGACACAAATGTTTGCCCTGGGTGGGGATCGAACCCACAACCTACAGCGTAGAAGGCAGAGTTACTACCAACTAAGCTGTGAGGCCAGTCAACAATAATACATTTTCTGATGAAAGATAAAAAATAAATAGGATCACGAATGTAATCCCCAAGTACGGTAGACATCCTCTCAGATCTCCAGGCGCTTAGATCCTTGAAGATGTCTAGAGAGGGGTTCAGCTGCTCTGGAGATTTGAGCTTAGCAACACATTCAGCGATTCTTTTTAGAAGATCACAGATTTCTAGCACTAATAGTCTCTGAGCTAAGCTGCCGACGGACGGACGTACGGACATGGTGAAACTATAAGGGTTTCTTGTAGACTTCGCAACCCTAAAAAAGAGTTCCGTACTTAAAGAGTAAAAACGGGATTCTATTATTCTGTCTGTCACCAGGCTGTATCTCATGAACCGTGATAGTTAAGACATTTATCATTTTCACAGTTTATGCATTTCTGTTGCCGCTATAACAACAAATATTAATAACAGAATAAAATAAATATTTAAATGGGGCTTCCATACAACAAACTTTTTTGGCGTTTTTTACAGATAATGGTACTGAACTCTTCGTGAGGGAGTCCGACTCACACTTGGCCGGTTGTTTTTATATAATAGATTAAATTAATTACTTGGTTTCGCATTAGGAGCTTGGGTTTTCGTCCACCATCTGTGTTTATTGATGGCTATCCTCGTGGGAGATTTCCGTTCCTTCTTCAGCAGCTGACTGGCAATGCAGCGAAGAGGCAGGTCATCATTGGAGTTGGAGTTCTCATTCATGGACGGTTTGTATTCTGAAAATAATAATATTTTAATACAGTTTTAATCTAAACATATAATAAAACTGTAGAATTACTACTTACTGTACATTTTCTTACCACTTTTCTAATTTTTATTTTTATTGTCAGAATAGTTTTATTTTAATTTTTTATTCTTTAGTACCTTGAATTATATTCTTTTTGTTCAATTTTATCCTGTGTCTGTTGTCTGTCTTTTTATTAGTAATGCTGTGCATGCCTGTAATTGGCTCACATACTAATACTTTTTAATGAATGTTTACGTATTCAATGTGTATTATGTGTGCTGTTGGCGCTGCCTTAATAAATAAATAAATAAATAAAAATAAATAGAAGAGTTCAATTCTGTACATTGAATAAAAACTAAAAAAATACTCATATGTTAAAATGTTTGTCTGTCTGTCTGTCTGTCTGTCATCCGGCTTTCACGCAAAAACTACTGGACGGATTTTGATGAAACTTCTTATGTTATGTAGGCAACTTATAGGTTATAATTTATTTTGAAGATTGGAATACCAGATGTGAAACTATCTGTCCCCCAGCGAAGCGGGCACGGGTCAGCTAGTCTATATATATAAAAGAAAGTCGTGTTAGTTACACTATTACTCAAGAACGGCTGAACCGATTTGGCTGAAAATTGGTGGGGAGGTAGCTTAGAACCAGGAGACGGACATAGGATATAACTTTTTATAACGGGAACGGGAACTTAAAACAACATTTGTTAATTCTAAAGCGATACGAAGTTCGCCAGGTACAACAAACAAATAGAAAGAAAGAAAGAAAGAAAGAAAGAAAGAAAAAACATTTATTTGCTCCAAAAAGCACAACACAATTAATGAATAACGAGAACAAAAAACAATGAACAGCAGATTGTGCCATGTGGGGGCAAATAGGTCCCCGTCTCAGCATTGAGCCGCACAGCACCGAACCTATGGAATAGGCGAAGAGCGGTGCGACGCTGGTTTTCAGTCGGGGCCTGGACGCGATGTGGCGACACAACAAGTCGATAAACTAAATAAGAAATAAGTCTTAATTCTAAAGAATTTACATACAATAGACTAAACAATAAAATAAATAAATATCAAAGTAGTATGCGAGTGCAAATAAAAATGTTTCGATAAATCGAAAAGCCAAGTTTTTTTTAAATCTTATGGAGGAACTACTAGGAACTACGAAAAAAATTGAAAAATCGGTTCACAAGATAAAAAAATAAATAAAACCGGCCAAGTGCGCGCAAGAAGGGTTCCGTACCATTATCTATACAAAAGCCAAAAAAACATGTTTGTTGTATTTGTTGCTAGAACAGCATACGTAATCTGTGAAAATTTCAACTGTTTAGCTATCACGGTTCATACGGACGGACGGACGGACGGACGGACGGACGGACGGACGGACGGACGGACGGACTGACAGACAGACAGACAGACAGACAGACAGACAGACAGACAGACAGACAGACAGACAGACAGACAGACAGACAGACAGACAGACAGACAGACAGACAGACAGACAGACAGACAGACAGACAGACAGACAGACAGACAGACAGACAGACAGACAGACAGACAGACAGACAGACAGACAGACAGACAGACAGACAGACAGACAGACAGACAGACAGACAGACAGACAGAAGGAAGATTCTCTAGATGAATCGAAACATTGTCGGTGTCCTCATTGACAATTTATCATTTACGTGAGTAATTTCCCGTTGTTGTAATAATATTTTAGTTACTATATTATAAAACTATTTTAGTATTTTATAGTACTCTTTCTTTTGTTACCACGAAGGTTGGCAAGCAGATAATGTTTATAGCACTAAGCAAAACTTTTTACAACAATTTTGTATATATATTGTGTGCATTATATAAATAAATAGCATTCCTAGACAGGTGGCAAGCCCATCGCCGCTATACTATATTCCTTACCTATAGGTAATACAGTATCATCAGCTGCGTCAGCGTCAACTGTCTCGCCATCGCTCATATCCTTGTCATCATCAACCGGCTCCAGCTCCGTCTTCACTTCCAACTGGAACGGTGGACCTTCCAGCAATGCTGTCTCCATTGGGTGCTTCGTATCTGAAAGAAGTTCTTATATCTATTAAAATAAAAAAACCGGACAAGTGCGAGTCGGACTCGCGCACGAAGGGTTCAAGTTCATTGTATTAAGTTTGTTGTATGGGAGCCCCACTTAAATATTTATTTTATTCTGTTTTTAGTATTTGTTAGAGCAGCAACAGAAATACATAATCTGTAAGACGGACGGACAGACAGACAGACAGACGGACGGACAGAAAGTCTTAGTAGTAGGGTTCCGATTTTACCCTTTAGGTACGGAACCCTAAAAACCAGCGGAGTTAGGTTACAAACACTGTGACACGAGAATTTTAGATTAGAACACTAGAAGATGAACATACCTAAATTTTTGATGTCATACATTTTCATCTGTATAAAGGCCTCCTCGCACTGCACCACCTGCTTCCTGAAGGTGAACGCTTCCCGAAGCCTCATCACACATGTAGCACAGACCAGTCGTTCCGTCGGCTTGCTTTCAAGATGCGAGAGCTGTGAATAAAGATTAATAAATTAGTGATATTTCACACAGGGCCATCTTGCCCCAAACTAATACCTTGTACTATGAGAAATAGTTAACTGATAGAATAATTATTATGTATAAATTTTTTTTGTAAATAATTTTTTAAGGAACCTTTGTCGGTATCCGACCATGTTGGTTCCATAATGTCCTCCCGACTAACGGACTCTACACCATATATTGACTAACCAGCCCTAATATGGACCTGTTGAGCATGTTAGTCGCATCCGATGTCGGAGCTGCCAACATGCCCTGAAACAGGCCCAAATCAAGCCAATTAACCTCCACAAACTGTTTTAAGACTTCCCTCATCATTGCCCTTCGGGCGCAATCCATAAGCAGATGGTAGACAACCTTCATGTTTCACAGAAGATACATAATAACACAGACACAGAACAAACATTTATTATGTTCATCACACAAAAATTTGTTCTTGGTGGGAATTGAACATGCAACCTACAGCGTAGAAGAGAGTTACTACCAACTGAGCTGTGAGGCCTGTCAAATAGATATACAACACTTTTTTTTTTTAAATAATTAGGTATACTTAACTATAGATTTTGACACGGGTCTTTATGAGGTAATTTCCTTTAATTTACTACAAGTAAAAACGATTCTGCAATCATCAAAAGCATTTATTACTCATCCTAGAACTTAATACTTTAGTGTACACAGAAAACATTAACAATTAAGACATTACAAAGGCGATATTAAACCTAAAAGAGTTTTCTACCAGCAAGGCCTTTACTTGATTTTATGTAGCAAATACTTACCAAAAGACCAAAACAATCCAAGATCATATCAGAATAGACTTCTTTCTGACCAAAACTTTCATATTCCACGTTCAGCAGCCGACATTTCTTCATAGTACCACAACACCTGCAGAGTCCGGGATCGAAGACCGGACCCTTTCTTTTAGTAGCACTCATTCTGCCCCTGTGGCTTGGAATCTAAGCCCTAAAATGTAAACTCGGTCCATTCGAAACAGTAAGACGTATTTTACGTAAATCTATTGGAAGTAAATCCTAGAAAGAACCGAAGTGTTTTCATAGTTGGGTTTGTTGGCTGAAGATTATCTTGTTTTAGCTAAATAAAATAGAAATCGTGAGTATAGACAGACGGATGTCGAACCAATACCAAAGCAAAATCTACGAAAACCGTAAACAATTCATTTGACGTGCGTGACGTATTAACATGAAATCTGTCAATGTCAATGTCAGTATTTTTATTTGGTTTGGCCATCGACTACATAGCCTACATAGCCTGGGCTATGTAGTCGATGGGTTTGGCGCAGCAATTCAAGTTTTTTTTTTCTACAGAACAAATTTTATATTTCCACCACAAAATACAGACAATAAGAAATATAATAAATGATTAGAGTTTACATTGTGACAGAAATAATGCTAACGTTTTACCTGAAAATAAAACGTATATTAAAATACTTACCTGATCCAAAGTCCAATATATATATAGAGATATAGCTATCGTTTTGCGCTTCTTTTGTCCCCTTCCTACCAAAGCAATGCGTATCGCCTTCCTTTTCGCACACACACACACACCACCACACAGGCAGCGACTGAACCATGACAGTCGATTTGTTCTTCATTAAGGATGTTGTTTTTGCGTAACACCAGGCAGAATTTTAAAATATTGGACTTTGGATCAGGTAAGTATTTTAATATACGTTTTATGTTCAGGTAAAACGTTAGCATTAAAAGACTGTACCGTGATCCAAAGTCCAATATATATATAGAGATATGTTTGTTATCGCCTGGTGGTGGTGGTTGACGTCAATGTGACTATGAAAATAATAATGCTTGGATATGCTTTATTTATTAAAAGTTTTAACGTAGGTAACCAGTTATAGTGCACCGAACGCACCTTCCAAAAATATTGAATTGTAGATTATGAATCTTATATATATGTATAAAATTCTCGTGTCACAATGTTAGTTATCTTACTCCTCCGAAACGGCTTTACCGATTTTTACCAAATTTTATATGCATATTCAGTAGGTCTGAGAATCGGCTACTATCTATTTTTCATACCCATATGTGATAAGGATGGCGTAAAGATCGGGAAAAACGGATTATTGACATTTGACAGGACAACGTCTGTTGGGACAGCTAGTATTTATATATCTTGTGAAACCTCTGCAATTAGCACAACTGTAAATATAAATAAAATAAGTATTTACAATATACACAAGCCACTTCTAGATCAATTGATTGACAGAAGACTTTAGATAAGTATCTACTTCATCATGTCTCGACTAGATATAGGCGAATATTGCTGTTTTCATGTTAAAAAGTTTAGATAAACAAAACATAAATAAAAATGGTTTCTAAGAAAATAAGCAATAGGGTACCTATGTGCTATTCATTCTCAATTTAACATTAAGATACCTACTTCCAATCATTCATTTATATAGCCTGAAAAGTTGGCGTTTGATTAAATTTAACGGTACCACTATTTGATTGTACCACAGTCTTTAGTCAATCTTTAGTAGTTTTGTACCACAGTTTTTTTTTTTACCTATTTTGCGATCTGAAATGCCTCTTGAGACTATCTTCAACTAGTGTGTGCATGCCTGTAATTGGCTCACTTATTATTATAATTTCAATGCATGTATATTCAAATAAATGGGCTGTAGGCGTTGCCTCAACAAATAAATTAAATCATATTATATTTGATCTAGCTGTTTTGATGCAACTGAAGCTTTAAAAGTATTAGGTGTAGTTACTTAAACTATACCTACCGGTATTTTTCAATACTAATTAATAATATTATAGCCGGTTTGGACTTAAGTGTAACTGCATACATATCTTTCGCCAATCGTTTTCAACAGATTTATCCAATAAAATTAATCTAAACTCTTATTATCTGGTTTTAAATTAAGCCACCAGCTAGACAGATGATAATCAGTTTTTTAAAACTGGTTATAAAGTTACAAAATCACTGTTAACAATGCAATTCTCAGAGTTTATTTATACTAAGAGTTAAATCATGTACTCTTCTTCCAGAATATAGAAGTGAAATAGCTGTTTAGATATTTAGTAAACACTATCAGTATAACAGTCTACTTGTGATATTTACAACTAGGTCAACATCCTATAGAGGAGGTTTAGTCAAAGCTGAATATGATTACGGCTATCGACTTTAAGATTTATTTTACAAGTGAGTGGGTACTAAGCTGCTCAGTAAGTTGTGGGTCACAAAGTTTAGACACCAAGTACATATATTTATGTATATATGTACTTACTAACAAAATACGTGTTGTAGGACAGTTTCTTCTTGTAAAATAAATTTGCTAAAAACCGAGCTAACTCAGACCGGTGGGCGTACAGCTAACAACATTATCTGGTTCAGACCACTAGATCCACCTACTCCATGCTGGTTTATAAGTATTTACATTCGAAGGGCACCCGCTATCAAGAAATCTTTTAACTTTGTTGTGGTGTCCTACTACTGCACATTCTAAGGAGGATTGTCTGTCGAGACGTCCAGTAAGATGGTTGAATGAACCGATGGTTGAATGATGATGGTGCTGCCGTTGCCCGTTCCGAAGGGCTGGATGCCTGAAAACTTTCTTACACCCTGGTGCAACTGAGGTATACATTGCGACAGTGATAACGATGATATTGGTAATAAGAAAGGAGGAAGAGATACCCATGCTAACGGATAATACCATTTCAAAAATAACAGTGTATACACAAAGCAACTATAATGATAATCATAAAAATATTGTTTTATCTAACGGGTGCCATTCTGGCAGAGTTCGAAAGCGACGCAATCTGCAAGACGAACTGCTTTGGCGTTGTATACACTGGGAATGTGGTAGGATACCTACTAGATCCATCTGATACATATACGAAGAAAGAAAATACTTTGTAGGTCAAGTTTAACAAACCTTTTCAAACCTCCTTCATTGCATAAACAAGCAACAGCTGTTTTGTTATTTGATTGCAGGCGTTTTAAAATAGATAGTAGGTTCGGACCTTGCTCTTAAAAATTTTAGGATTACAAAGAGCTTGAATTTTCCCTAAGGGATGACGAAACTTGCGAAATGCATCACCTCCATTATCCATCATGCACATCATGGCTTTGAAAGTTGACACGTTTCAAGTGCCATTTTCTATCTATTTGCTATAAGATGGCTGTCTTTATCTAGCAACATTTTCTCGGAGATAAACTTATTGTTTAGCTAAGGATTCTATATGACGCCCAGGCATAGTACGGATTTTAAGAAATTTACTTCCCAACCTATATATTTCAGCACATTCAGCGTTATGGCAACGTGTTCTTTTAGAAGAATGAGTCTAGAATAATATTTGTAACAAATAATCGTCTTGCAACATACCTACACCAGAAGTCTGATTCCGTTTTTGGATGAGCATCTGTACCCATCTACTTTCCAGACGTTTAGGTTTATGATGCAGAGTTTAGCTCGAAGAGCAGACTACTCATTTCTATTACTTCTTGGCGGTACAAAAGACATAGAAACCATCTGCGCATTTCGTTAATTGGTACGTGAAAGTAGGTACCTACCATCCATGAGAGATCTATTATTGCAAGACAATTGTTTGGCTGCAAGAATGATAAGGTTTTGTGAACATTGATCAATCTGAATAGTGTCAATACAAAACGGATCTAGCAATCTCAGAAGGAATATTAGTTTATAGACACGCTGTTTCGGTAACTGCCACAATATGAAACGGAGAGATGGTCATTTTCTCTGTTAGAGCCGACATGACCATTTAGTAGGTTGCCTGCCTGCTGTTGTATAAATGGAAGGGCAGGTTGATTCAGAATGGGATACGGGACTTACCTACCAACCCAAAATAATCTTGAGAACGTAACTGGGTGCGCCCATTTCTATACGTTTTTTACCGATCTAGCTGGCCGGCCGGCGTGGGAAAGACTCGGTGAGTCAATATTTCCAGTTATTTCTCCTATCCCGGTGGGATGAGAGAGAAAGGTGTCTGTAACGTGTACCTCTTTGCGCTGCTTGACGGTCATTATTCCTACGACCTCTTGTTGAGGTTGTTAATGTGAGGCGGACTCTACCCCGAAAGGGCCTGTTAGAGTTCATAGTGCTATGAGGTTTGAGTCAAATTCTGATTTTAATGACTTCTAGAATGTACTCGCAGTGAGCGCAGTATTTAGACCAGACTGCGTAGCAGGAGCGTGGTCATTCGAAAGAGGCCAAATATTACCATAAAATAAAATCTAAAGAAACCGCGAGTTTAGCAGCTTCTTATCAATTACTGCATGAAGGTATTATTCGTAAAAAACTTTTATGTAAGATCTTTTACTGTAGGACAACATTGGAATGTTGAAAAACTTTAGCTCTGTGGCCGAAAACCAACTGAAGAGCACCATTCAAGATTTTTGACATTATCTCCGGTTACAGTTATATCTTTGACCCTCTTATGGATTTATCCTCTTTTATCCCCTCATAGTTTAGGTCAGGGTTAACATTGTCTAAGATAAAAAATCAAAGTTCTCTTTGTTTTACGAGCGTAATAAACGCAGCAAATGCTAAGTATATCAGAATTGTGAGATACCAGGCGTGCGAGATGTATCAAATCGCTTAACTTTCTCGTTAGGATGTTCAATTAAACCGAGGGTATGACGAAACTATTTTTTCGAATGAACTAATAATCTGCTGTTCACATTCGTTTAATCTTTGAACGCTTTTTCAATTGAAATACAATGAAGAAGTTTATCAGGGTTCCTTAACTTCTTTCCAATTGAAAGAGAGAATTGGAGTTTTCAATTTTTTACAGCCATCGTAACCATCGTGGCTGTCATTGTACAAGTTACCGCTAACATCATCATCAATACAAACATAGGTATGATAATTTTAACCTTTGGGACTAAAATTGCATTGTCCACTAGCGTGCTTTGATTTAGGTTCACTTTGACTGCAATCAGTTTATCAGATATATATTCTGAGAATGTGTAAGATGTCTACGTTTGTTGCGTCGATGACGACAATAACGTTTAGGAGAGGACATGTTAGAACTACCTACTACCTTGATGGCTCAAGGTCATCATTTTTAGATGAGGATCGTAAAGGCAATTTATTTTGTCACTTCCTCTCATATGCCTTAGATCCAAAATGAATCGATTGATTCTCATATGCCTTAGTTACTAGGTTACTTAAATCGTTATAGTTACTTAAATCCAAGTCTTTTTATTTGAATCTGAAAATAAGCTTATTCTACTTAAATTGTATGCTGTAATAAAATATAGGTCTACCCTCCATGAAAATAAAAACAAGAATAAATGAATAAGATGATTTCAGAAAAGGCGATGAACTCCACTAAAACAAACATGAAAACCATAAAAATCGATAATATCGAACGGTAGATAAGAATAAGTAGGTATAAGATGGTCTTAAATAAAAAGGCGATGAACTTCATAACACGTACACACACGAAAAAACATAAAATCAATAATATCGAACGGTAACACCGTTATATTTTCAGCGAACGATCAGCAAGCTCTTAAACGAAACACGAAATTTATAGGTACCTTCAACATTCGACAATTCCTGTCGTGGAGGAAATAACTGTTGGAAAATCAAATACATACGGGACTAAGACACTAACTGCACTGCTGTTCAAACACAATTTCAAATTACTTTCACTAAATTCAACACAAAATCATTGTAAAATGAACTGATGAAGATAAAAAGTTTATGAAGGTAGATTAGTAAACTTTTTTGTGGAATTTTGTGATGTAATCGAAGAGATCGATTGGACCTTTGTACAAAATAACAAATTATTAGAATTTGATAAAGAATTAAAGAATATTTGTATTATACTTTAGCACTTACCAGTGCACGTCTGTTCGAAGCGAAAACAACAACGTCAATGAAGAACAAATCGACTGTCATGGTTCAGTCGCTGCCTGTGTGGTGGTGTGTGTGTGTGTGCGAAAAGGAAGGCGATACGCATTGCTTTGGTAGGAAGGGGACAAAAGAAGCGCAAAACGATAGCTATATCTCTATATATATATTGGACTTTGGATCACGGTACAGTCTTTTAATGCTACCCTTCAACATTTTCTACAAATTGATAACCATTTCAAATGAAGGAAACCGATCAAGTAGCGCTTCAACCAAATGTTTTAATTGGACCACACTTACATTTTAAAATTCCTGGTAGTACTGCTACTCCACGCTAGATAGCGTTAGTAGCATCAGTGTTACCGTTTATTAATATTTAGCTTAGCTTAAAAAGTATTTAGTAAATATTTTTAAGGCCGACATAAAATGTAACCAAAGATAAGAAAAGATTTCAGTCATTTTGACAGTACAGATTTTATGTAGATATTTGAACAAAGTTATTGTGATTCAAGTTGCTATTCGGTGGAAACACTGACCGCTCGCTATTGGTTGGCTTGTCTTGGAACTTACTACTTTCTACTTTGCTTGCTCTGTCTGTCTGACTCTATCTACTACCTGCCTTCTCGGCTGCTCGACTCGACTCGAGCTCGAGCTCGACTCGGTCGATCGAACGCGATTTTCAATGGCGTCGGCGTCGTCGCTTTCGTTATTGCACTTCCAATATTTTAGATTTTCCATTTCCACGCCGTTAAATATAGTGTAAAATGGTGTAAATTTACTTAGTTACACATTAGTTAGTGTTATTGTTAAGTAATTGTTAGTTAATCGTGATTTAGACGTTAAGTTGCAATAATGGATGGCAAAGCGTCGGACTGGAGGCCCGGCCCTACGGTATGCCGATGTTGCCTGACCGAAGGATGCTACAAAGATATTTCCACCGAATACTTCTGGATGGGAAAGCGGGAAGTGTACGCCGAAATGCTTTCGGAGACCCTAAATCTTTCTGTAAGTTTTTATGTACGAATGACCTCCATCTTGATTTGAATGCGTTCGATTCGATTACGCTCCCAAGTTTAGTAATGGTTCCTTTGTTCGCTGCGTTGCGCAGTGCTTCGACACTTGAACATGGCTGTATTATAAAATCAATAGGTAGAAGAAACATGGAGACCCAAGCCTGATTTTATTGACGATGCATTTCTTATTCAACTCTTCATGTGCTCGAAACCTACTTACTTTCCTTCTTTCTGCAAACCTTCCTCTCTAAAGCATCAACAACAACCACAATTTAAGACATTGATGTTGCTAATCCTCGTAACTATAGCATGCAGCCACATATTAGGCTTTTTATTATTATGACGTGTAGCGGCGCCCCGCGCGACAATAAATAAAGAATTAAATAGGTATTGGTGGACTGGACAAGCAGAGCTTCCACTCTGGAAACTAATGATTACAACTGTAATCTCCAAGTACGTTAAACATCCTCTCAGATCTTCAGGTGCTCAGATCCTTGTAGATGTCTAAAGAGTTAGTGAGACACATCAAAACATGTTATGTGAACTAGATGACTGCAAAAAAATCTGGTCTCCGCTCAATTTAATGAGTCAGCGAAGGCAAAGTTTCCCAGCTAGACCTTTGGTTCCTAGGCATCCATCACTTGACAGTGAAATGGAGCTCAACGGACCACTAGACTAAACGGCTGGCGACCCCAACTAGATGACTGATAAAATACTTTAACCAGACTGAACAATCAAGTAATTTTTTGACATTGTCTTTTAATTTAGATACATATTAGATTTCATATTTCTTAAACACAGTTATATTTCCACCAGATTGCCTACTCAAAGTCTGGAGGCCCCAACAGCAACAGTCGTCTGATCTGTGAGCCGTGCATCTCTCGTCTGCGGGATGCATCAGAGTTCAAACGCCAGGTCATTGACTGCGAAAAAACCTTTATGAATCATCTGGATCCAGGCAGTTCGAGCAAATCACGAGGTATGACTGATAATAATTTATTTTTATTATACGACAGCCTAAATAGCTAGCTAATAAAAAAACAAGACAGAGTAAGATGCAGCATAATAAGGACCAAAACCAAAGTTATTGATATAATAACCCAGATAGAACAACAAAAGTGGAGATGGACAGGTCACATGTTACGCGACCCTCAAGATAAATGGTGTAAAATTATCTCTGACTGGTATCCCAGAGATGGCAGGAGAAGTAGAGGACGTCAACAAACAAGATGGGAAGATGATCTGAAACTCACGGCTGGATTTCACTGGAGAAGAGCTGCAAGCGACAGATCCCAATGGAAATTGTTAGAGGAGGCCTATGCCAAGAGGCAAACTGAGCTTCGGGACATATTATAACAAGAACATAATTGCATTTATACATAAGAGAAGTTCAGAATAAAAAGGCTTATTATTATTATTATTATTATTATAAATAGCTAGCAGATATGTTTTTGGTGCCCCCCAAGATGTGATGCTCCAAGCAATTGCTTACGGGTTGCTGTAAGCTGCTGATATCACATGTTGTGCTGACTCCACATGGAATGTTTCCACACACACGGAGCTGTGTGGAGTGTAGCAGAAAGAGCAGGCTGTGAATTGATATGTCAGCGCTCAAATCTTTTGGTACAACTTTTTTTTTTTTAAGGAACATTGCGCCGTTTTCCGACGATGTCTGTTTCATCATATCTTCATAAGTACATACACAACATTTAAAGTTAATACTAGAGCCCTAATGTACCAGTTCGTATATATCCCGATAGAGCATTTTAGCAGCGTCTGATGTTTGCGAGGCTAAAATACCCTGGAACAGGCCCATATAGAGCTGGTTACCATCTAAATACCTAAACATTTGTTCCCTCATAGATGCACTCCAGGCACACTCCATCAGAAAGTAGTACACATCATCTTTTAGCCCACAAGTGTCACAATTCGGACTGTCCACTCTCATTATGAATTCAAAGCTGTTATTTGGCACATGTCTGTAGCGCAACCTATGGGCGATCACAATATGGTACAACTGATTTGTGTGCTGGGATCATAACTACGGCCTAGAGGATGTTTACCGTATTTGGGGATTACAGTTGTGATCCAATTTTTTATTTATTTTTATTATTATGCCTTGCAGAATTCTCAGTGGATAATTTAGGCGAGGTGAAGGTGGAAGTTGTGAAGAGGGAGAAGGAGAGCCTCAGCGATGATGACTTTGATGACCAACCAGACTTCCTCGACGTTGACACTGATGATGACCGTGAGTTTTTAAGAAACTGTATTATTCTTCTAAAGGTGTAACCAGACATAGCGCGGCATTCGCAGGACAAATTTGCCGCATGACTAGTTTAAACATAGGGTAAATATACGCGCGGCCGTCGTCCAATCATAGCGCGGCTAGTAGCACGCGGCTGCCGCGTTATGTCTGATCACAATACAATACAATACAAATTCATCACACCTTTATTTATTATGTTCATATAAAATGAAGTGATTGCTGTGACATAACACTTTTCCTATGAACCACATGTGGCTCATAAAATCTTGAATACCGAATTATAATTTATACTTCGGTACCTGCTATACCGTAATGTCCGTCTGTGACGTTATCACGGCCGAACCGCTGGACCGATTGTGATTAAATTTCATATAGAGATAATTTGAAGTCTTAGGACAATAGGCTACTTTTTTCCCAAAAAAAAGATAGTGATTTAGTTAATGATTTGAATGGTGTGCGTGGAAATAATAAACGTTTTTATTTTTATGATCCTGTATGACATTTGGCCAAATTAAGTTATAGATCGAGATGTGTGGACGGAAGGGAGCTAGGCATTTGTCCTGCAGTGGGAAGATAATGGCTACAATAAATAACATGTTTGAAAAAATTTACCTTAATTTGCCGCCCTTGAAATCTGCCGCCCTAGGCTCCAGCCTACTCAGTCTGGTGGTAAATCCGCCACTGATTGAGAATCCTATTTTGTTCGACGCGTATATATATTTTACCTGGTGATCCTGTTATGATGTTTTTTAAGAGTTGACCCCATTGTACTATTTATGTGGGACAATTAGTTCCTTCATAAAAACATTGTCTATTAGTTTTTTCATTGATATTGATTGATTGAACAGCTCTTCGCTTTGATCTTTAAGTTGGCAGCAGTTTGAATAGAATAATCAGATTTAGAATAATTACTTCATGCATAGCTCTCTTGGACAAAAACATTGCCACTAAGAGTATGCATATAAGGTATGAACTTATGTTGATTGTGAAATGTTAGGTTTTTGATATGGGCTGAGTCTACCCGGATAAGACAGAAAAAGTGATAAAACTGCATTATCTTGAAAACCACCAAACTTAAAAAGAAACTGTCTATAATTTACGTAGCTAGTATGATTATCTAACGAATTATATAAAAATTAACTGGCTGGAAAGTAGCTATTCATAGTTTTGATAAAAAACTAAACTAGTGTTTTAGAAGAACCAACTTTGGATAATAAATCTATCGAGAAAAGTTTCACCAATCGTGTTTCTGTCTATAAAATTATTATTTAAGTATATGTTGTATATGTTTTGCGGTTATTGAGAAAAAACGAATTGAAAATAGGTCCTAAACCAAAATTAAACTTTCAGTTGACGACCAGCCACTAACAAAACTGGCCAGCAAGTTGCCCGGCAAGGTACCCAAAAAGGAGTCTGTTGAGCTACTCGACCTCCTGGACACCTCCCAAATAACTGTCAAGCGCAAATCAACCCTGAAACTGAAGGCACCTCCCAAGAAGATTGTTAAGAAGAAGGAAGTTAAGCCAACTGCCAGCAAGCCAGTACCGGCCAAGGCAACGGAGAAGAAGAAAGGTAGGCATTATCTGCTGATTCAATATCTGTCGGAACAGTGGAGTTGTGATTGATAGTTTCTGGTGTTATCGAAGCGATGATGTTTTAGAAAAAGGCCAGGTCAAAATTACTCTGAACTGAAGAGTATGCATGAAGAATGTGTTAAAGTAGTGTGTCAAGACTGTAGCAAGTGGGAAGCCATTGTCTCTGCCTACACCTTTGCATCTTTCTGTACTATAAACACTATTTATAACTCAAGAACGGCTGAACAGATTTGGCTGAAAATTAGTAGAGAGGTAGCTTAGAACCAGGAGACGGACATAGGATACTTTTTAACGGGAACGGGAACGGGATGCATACCTAAAGTGCAACCTGGACTTAAGGTGATAAGTAAATTTTTTGACATTTTGTATGGGCTGAATCTACCCAGATAAGACGGAAAAAGTGATAAAACTGCATTATCTCGAAAACCATCAAATTTAAAAAGAAACTGTCTGTAATTTATTTAGCTAGTATTATTATCTAACGAATTATATAAAAATTAACTGTTTAGCTATTCATAGTTTTGATTAAAAACGAAACTAGTGTTTTTGAAGAGGCAACTTTGGAAAATAAATCTATCGAGAAAAGTTTCACCAATCGTGATTCTGTCTGTAATTTATCTAGATTATATCCTTAAGTTATCTTTGTCATAAAAAACAAAACTGTATGTTTTGCGGTTATTGAGAAAAAACGATTCTGCATTCATCAAACAGATTAATTATTCGCCTTAAGGTATGCACTATAGCCGTTTCTATTTTCATGCAAATCTTTTCATCAGTTATTATGGTGTAAGACTTACTGTCTGTGTTACTGATTGACACACACAGTCGTAACTAAAACATCAATGATCAGCATGAAACTTGGAGGAGATCTTCCTATTGGTGTAAGGGTGCACTAAGAAAGAAATCCTCAAAAACCAACCCCTATAAGGGTGCGTGCATCGGGATTTTAATATAACTTGCGATTTGGCCTTAGAGGATGTGTGTACATCGTTTTTAAATTACTATCAATTACAATTCCGCTCTCCGTCGTTTCTGTGTTGCGGGTTATTTACAAGAGATTTATATTTTACACACACCCACACACACACACACACACACACACACACACACACACACACACACATACAGATATCATACAAAAGAAGTAACGCAAAATATAAACCATTTTGTAACTAGTATCGCACAGCGTTGGATTTACAACCGAACTCTTTCTTGCTTCGGTACGCTCCGGTTTATAAAGGGATTGCCTTATTATATACCTACTTTATCTTTATTTCCTTGGGTTTAACTGAAATACTTTATCTTTATCTCCTTGGGTTTTAAGAGTTATCGGCGAGAAAGAAGAACTCCAGTATAGATGAACAGAGATTGTATTGTTATTTAGGACTAGCGACCCGCCCCGGCTTCGCACGGGTTTAATACATATAAACCTTCCTCCTAAATCACTATCTATAAAAAAAAACCCGCATCAAAATCCGTTGTGTAGTTTTAAAGATATAAGCATACATACAGACGCGGGAAGCGGGAAGAGACTGCTTTATACTATGTAGTGATAAACATGTTATCCGTGCAGCGGACATTACGAGAGACAGCAACAAGTGAAAGTTTAGACAGATAGAGCAGAGTTAAAATTTTGACAGTGTTCTATCTGACATTGACATTGGTTGACATATTCAACAGGGTTTAACTTAAATACTTTATCCTTATTTCCTTGGGTTTAACTGAAATGAAAAGGTTACCGAATGCAATGCAACCTGTCAAAACGACGCGTTTTCGCAAACCAAAAAAACTGTTTAACTCAATCGAGCGATGCAATGGATACTCGAAAATATTATTAACTATGATTTTATCATAGCTTGTTGAGGTGCACATTATTCTAGACAATCTCAACTCTAAATGATCATCCGTAAAGTCGTTACACAAAATAGTTTGATTAAATGCTATGCTATTTTTCAAACTATCGTGATTAATAGACAACTATAGATTTTGACACGGGTCTTTATCGCGTAATTACCTTTAATTTACTTTCCCGACTTTTCGACTATGTTACAATAGCCATGGTCGCGGGCAAACGTCGGTAAAGTAAATTAATGGTAATTACGTGATAAAACCCATGTCAAAATCTATAGAATTATACTTGCTTGCACTCGAAAACACATCAAACAATTCGAGCGCTTGGAGATCTGAGTCTACCGTGCTTGGGGATTACAGTCGTGATCTTATTTGCATTTTTATCCGATAACCTCGTATAACATAACAGAAAACTTACACACACAAACAAATTATACATGATATTCAAACTATCGTGATTAGTAGACATAATTATAGATTTTTACACGGTTTCTTTATCACCTTTAATTTATTTTCCTGACGTTTCGACTATGTTACAATAATTATGGTCGCGGGCATATAAATTAACAGTAATGATAAAGACCCGTGTAGAATCTATAGTTAGGTTATAAATCATTTTGATATTAAACAAAATTCAATGATCTCTAGTAAGAAACCTGTCACCGTCATACATTTGACCGTAAAAATTAGAATTCGTTCTGATTTGTACGGTATTGTGCATGTGTGTTACTCACATGGATACGTCTCGTAGCTACGACTGTGCTGCAAACATTTGTTTTTGATATATTAAAATGTGACTAACTCGAAAATAAAAATATGATCAATGATTGAACAAGATTTATAAGAAAAAAAACCGAGAATATTTAGTATACTTAACCTTACTTATAGATTTTTTACAAATTAATCAACTTCAATATTTAATTCGACAGTTGGTTATAGGCTCACTGCTGCTTCTTGAAATATTAAAATTTCTACATAAATTTTGTAAAAAAATTATAGTAGAACAACATTCGTTTTATACGTTAACAAATTAAATTCGTATTAAAACTTTCAAATTAAAGTTGTGACCGGTTTAGATGAGATTCACTATCATTGAAATGATTTTCCTATTTTTTTGCTGACATAAACCATTCATTTCACTTTGGGTATCAATGGGTTAAACTTTTACCCAAAGTAAAGTGGCTTTGAAAGTTTAACAGGGGTAGGTGGAGCGATATGTTTGAAAAACCCTGGGCTAAAGGTTCAATAAACAGACGAAGCTTCAACTAGATCACTTTGGAGAGATCCATGTGATTTTATAGATATTATTACCTATTTTTTTAATTTAAATTGTATTTAGTAGTACAAATAGAAAGTTTTTAAGCATTGATCATACTCTTATTTTGCAACACGGTAAATCAGAGCTAATAGACTTAAGATTGTGCATTTTGAATGCTGTTACACGTGTATTTTTCTGTGTATCTTACAGGTTTACAGGTTTTGTTATTGCTTTGTGTATACTTTTCCCACAGGTTTCTAGGTTACAAAAAGAATACGGCTAAAATAAAATGACTCAACGTACAATGGTGACTTTCGAAAACGGATTAGTTACATTTCATTTATATAGCACAACGAACTTAGAACGTAGGGTGATGCTTGAAATTTTTGTTTTTTTGTATGGGCCGAGTCTACCCGGATATGACGGAAAAAGTGAAAAAACCGCATTTTCTTGAAAACCATCAAACTTAAAAAGAAACTGTCTTTCATTCATGTAGCTAATATGATTATATAAATAATTATAAAAGAATGAACTGTTTAGCTATTCAAAGTTTTGAGTAAAAACGAAATTAGTGGAAGAGCCAACTTTGAAAAATTAATCTATAGAAAAAAGTTTCACCAATCGTGTTTCTGTCTATAATTTATCTAAATTAAATTCATAAGTTAACTTTGTCATAAAAAACAAAACTATATGTTTTACTGTTATTGAGAAAAAGCGATTCTGCATTCATCAAAAAGATGTATTACGGCTAGCTAGTAATTTGCAGCGCCATCTAGTTATAACTACAAGAATAGATTATTTTAGTATGGTGTAATCAATTACAGTTGTGGTCGTTTCAAATATGTATTATTGTTCAAAATTTCAGCATAAAACTCGTATCAATATTAACTTTAATTTTGAGGTTACGGGAATTTAGACTTTAAAGTACAAGGCTATGGCTAACATAAATTTTAGAGAATACCAATTTCATAGTAATTATCATAGAATCTATGTGCCTAAACTGCATTCAAAGCCATAATAATGGCATTGAAAGCCATAATATGATAAACAGTTTTATAAAAAATAGCCTCAAGGGTTTTAGAACGAATTTCTAATTTTATCGACAAGTCGAATCAGCCACGACTGTATCGGCTAGTTTGTACATATTTGTGACAGACGTTGTCCTGTCAAATTTCAATAATCGAATAGAAAATACTGAATGTTTTTAGTCTGTGATGTCAGATTTGTTGCACACCAGCGCCATCTATACAGAAATCATCCCTATTGCTTTTTTATAGTTTTTGGGATGTTTTTCACATGTTAAAGTAGTCAATTATTTATTCGGGCATTATATATACATCTACAGCAAATTTCAACTTAATCCGTTTTGTCATTTAGGCCTGATTAAGGAACAAACATACATACAAACTCACAAACTTTCACATTATAATATTATTAGGATTAGGATTGTACAACTAGCCATCACCCACGGCTTTGCCTAGTACCTATTCCTGAGCATAGCATATGTATGTTCCAAATTTCATCCACATCCGTCTGGTCGTTTGGGCGTGATTCAGCCAGACATCCTCTCTTTTTGATTTATAATATTAGTAAGATAATAACATCTATGTTCATCAAAGAAATGTTTGTGCTGGGTGGGAATCGAAATAACCTACAGTGCAGAAGGCAGAATTACTACCAACTTTTACAACACTACAAGTCTACAATAACACAATTTGATTGCGCTCCGATTACGGCAGACGCTGTCAAACGAGCTTGCTGAGTCGTCGAGTCAAAACTAGGTTCGAATCCTACGTGCTTTGTTTCCATGAGTTTATTTTTGTTTAGTTGAATTCTTTCTATTTTCTTTCACTCTCTTGAATTATAGTAATCTGTTCCATACGAACTTTATTTCGTTCCAACACATATAGTTTTTACATTACAATGCAAGATAACTAGTGTTTTTGTTTGCCTCACTGTCATTCGTGAACGATTTGATTGTTTCTACTGATGTTTTTCTTCATCGCTTTCTAAATATCTCTGAGTTTACTTAAAAGATTTAAATTCCGCAATAAATTGCTCGCTCATGGGAACATGTGTTTTAAATCTTCTTCAGGGCGTTTACTAAAAGGTAAGTGAACTTTTTACTTAATAATTAACTGTTGTTTGGTTTAATAGTTTTTTTTATTGGAACTAAAAGAACCAACAACAATTAATTGTCTTAGTAGTTCGAGCTCTGACTTATTTTATGTTATTGAAAGAGACGTATCCATGTGACGGGTTTTCCCTGAAACATGATTGAAATTGTATAAAAGAATAGAAATGAATTAATATTACAGTGAATTATTTAACGAGTTATTGTTATTGGTTTGAGATTTCGTTTATACAATTTCGTTCATCTTTTTTTTGATCAATACATTTGGCTCTTTGCTTATGTTTATTTTTTTGTAATGTGCACATATCGATGTACAGCAATACAGCTAAATGTTTTGATTGAGTTTTATTTCTTAGTTTCAGCATAGAATATGATAAACCTATCGGATATTACTACGTATCTTTTCACAATTTAACACGACTTAGATCTGTTATCACGTGATAAAGGGTTGTGCTCCTTCAAGCACTTAAACTTAACCTTATAAATTCTACCGTACCGAACGAATTTACTCTTAAACAAATAGCAAATTTAACCTGCGATTTGAAGATAAACTAGTTTTAAATAGGTAGAGAAACGACGTTTGATTGTATAAGCACACAGCACGGCAACAAAGTTGAATAAGTTTAACAAGTAAACTAGAAGAACTGTCGGAGGCATGAAACTACAACAGAGAACTTTTCTTTTTTAGCGGAAAACGATCTCACTCGCAGTAACGCCGAGACGATACTGCGGTGGACGACCGCTTGCCCGTTCAGAGTCAACATCGAGAACAAATCGATACTGTGCGTCTATTGTCAGGAGCTGTATGACGATCCGACAGTGTTTAGAAGCCACTCGCGTCAGGACCACGATAAGTGCATCATGGAAGTTGTTTGCCGCAACCTACCCAAGTCCGAGTTCATTAAAGCCGACTTAACAGAGCTCGCTTGCAAGCTCTGCAACGCATCCTTCCAAGATTTGGAAACGGTTGCCTCGCACTTAGCCGCGGAGCACGATAAAAATATCGATTTCGCCACAAAACTCGGCGTTATGCCGTACAAACTTAAAAAAGATTCGTTTACCTGCGCGGTGTGCGGCAAAGTCCTGCCTTCTCTACTCCATCTGAACCGGCATACCATCTCGCATTTCTTAAGCTACGTCTGCCACGTATGCGGCAGCAGTTACATTGCGTCGACAGGTCTCTTGAACCACGTTAGATCTAAGCACCAGGAGTATCAAGTAGACTGCAAGCGTTGTAAGACTACTTTCCCTAGTATGGAGGCGAAAGAGCGCCACAGACGCACAGTGAAAAGCTGCATGCCCTACTCCTGTCCGCACTGCGCCGAGAGATTCCTAGAAGGCACGACCAGACAGAAGCATCTGGAAGCCCAGCACGGGTACGCTAAGAAGACTTACCGTTGCGCTGATTGTAACGTGGACTTTACGAGTCGTGTTGCCTATTACAATCATTTCAAGTTGCAGCATTCCGATAACTGTGCTGTGTGCAAACACTGCGGGATGAAGTTTGTTTCTCTGTATCTCTTGAAGCGGCATCAAGCTAAGCATAATATGTAAATTCTGTTATCGCTGTCAAATTTTCGGCTAAGTATAAAAATTATAACGCGTTAAGTAATCTCCGGATATCCATACTATTGCGTTTATTATAATAAGAGTTAATACTTATTAGGGACTTATATAGGATATCCCAAAATGTAGTCAAGTCCCGAGAGGTATAGGCAGTCTTGGTGGTTCCCCTCACCCTCATCCTGTTGCGTAAACAAAGGTTTCGTAAATCATTTGATTTCGCGGTACCTCTAGACTTTCGCTCCTCTTGAAGGAAGACCTTCGCGGAGGTCAAATTGCTTTGACTCAAATACGACATCAAAGTTTTGATATGATATGTGGGTTGTATTTTTCTTCCTATCATCGATCTCTTCGTGTTAAAACTTGCACGTTATTTTTATACTTGAATTATCACGTAATTCGTGAAAAGTCTACTGTTTCAACTCATCTCTTGACTACATCGCTTAAAATTTACTAGTTCGTAGTAAAATAATCATTATCATTAAAGTTGTATGTAATAATATATTGCTTAATTTATGTAGTGCAGTCGAAATGACGGTTTTTTATGACTATTTTAGTGATAGCTTAGATTATAACGGAATTAGATTAGATTATAACTTATCCAACGGAATTTTCGGAACAGAACAATTTTTTCTTTAAAAATATAATAATGAATTTTCGGCGATATATAGACCAAATGGAGCGCAACAAAGAAATACCACGAGCGGGATTCTAAACTAGAGAAGAATTATCGAAGGCATGAACTACAACGAGAATTTTTCTTTTTTAGCGGTAAACGATCCGACACGCAGTAACGCGGAGACGATACTGCGGTGGACGACCGCTTGCCCGTTCAGAGTCAACGACAAGTCCATACTGTGCGTCTACTGTCACGAGCTGTTCGACGATCCGCCCGTGTTCAGAAACCACGTGCGGCAAGATCACGAGAACTGCACGCTCGAAGTGGTCTTCTACAACCTCCCGAAGTCTGAATTCATTAAAGCGGACCTCACCGATCTCGCTTGCAAGCTCTGCGCCGCAAACTTCCAAGACTTGGACGCGGTCGCCGCACATTTGGTCTCTGATCACAATAAAAAAATCGATTTCAACACAAAACTAGGTGTGATGCCGTACAAACTAAAGAAGGATTCGTTTAATTGCGCGGTCTGCAACAAAATTCTTCCGTCTCTGCTCCATCTGAACCGGCATACCATCTCGCATTTCCTTAGCTTCGTCTGCCACGTTTGCGGCAGCAGTTACATTGCATCGACAGGTCTCTTGAAGCACGTGAGATCAAAACACCAGGACTATGAGGTTTACTGCAAGCGTTGTCAGACCAAATTCCCGAACATGGAGGCAAAGGAGCGACACAGACGCACAGTGAAAAGCTGCATGCCGTACTCGTGTCCGCAATGCGCCGAGAGATTTCTCGATTGGAAGACGAGACAGAAGCATATGGAAACTCAGCATGGACATGCTAGGAAAACGTATCGCTGCGCTGACTGTAACGTGGACTTTACCAGTGATATCGCTTATTACAACCACTTCAAGCTGCAGCATTCCGATAATTGTGCTGTGTGCAAACACTGTGGGATGAAGTTTGTCTCGGTTTATCGTCTGAAAAGACATCTAGCTAAGCATAATATGTAGGAACTTTTCTATAAACCTTGAGGTTTTTTCAAGTGACATTTTAAAGTGAAAATAGTAAATACCTCTTATTGAGGATGTAGGGAGTTAGTCCCTATCGAAGAGCGTCATCCTAGTTTTCACGATAAAAAATAATGTGTTCGAAAATTCTAAACTTTGATTTCAACTGTGAGTGAAATCCTTATATTCTTTATACTCAACAGTCTTAATATGTACCTAGTTGTATAGGTAAACAACAAATCAAGCCATTAACTAGGATGATAGTGCGTAAAACCACGGAGACGAGGCGTTAACCGGTTTTCGGTATAGTCTTACTTAGACCCAAACGTAAACGTATCGAAAATAAATTTGGTACGTATAGGTACACCTTTATTGTAGCATATTTGTAACAGATCTTTTCTGATTTGAGGTTTTAAAATTAGCCGGTGTAAGTTGTACTGATATTATTTAGGTTTGCTATAAATACGTACTAATTACGTACTGCTATAATAACGTAGTTTTTAACTGCATACGACAAAATATCGGTCTATTTTGTAATATCCGAAACAGATGGTGAAAATATCCATTAGTCATTTTAGTTAGTGCAAAAGTTTTAAGTATTTATTTATGTCAATAAACAACTTTATAATCAAACATATGCATTCATTTATCTCCTTAAATATCATATTCTTTACCTGAAATTTGAGTAGTTACTTTTTAATTTCAATAATTTCCCGGATTATTATTTTGTAATGGTCGTGTGCAACAAAAATAATCATGTAGTTAATCCAGTGAAAACGTAATCGAAGACGGAAACGCAACGTCGGTACAATAAATTAAAGGTACGTGATAAAAACCCAGTACACCGTGAAAGTTTGAAAATTAATTTAATTAATTGCTGTAATATAAAATCTATTATTTTACCCTATTACATAAATGCGTCTCGTATTCTATTTAATCTACGAATTAGACTAATTATCAGCATAAGAAAACGAAAATTTCTTTTCTAGATGAATGGACTACGACGGATGCGTCTGATATCAAAGAGAATACACATAGCACCTCTGACTGTGATGAATGGATTACCACAGATAGTAAGAATGATATACAGAGGCAGATCAAAATTGAGTGTACAGGACTCTATACGCCAAATGACGAATGGCTCACTACTGATTTGACAAAAACAATTAAGGTTGAAGTCGCAGAGTCGAAAGGAAAGGATTCAAATAACGCAGATGACGAATGGATCATATCAGATACGAGGGTGAAAACAAATAGAATAACTTTCAATGAAACAATTCCTACACAGTCGTCTGTACGACTAGGTATAACACCTCAGAAGAACGAGTGGACCACGACAGTTATAAAAAAACCAACATTGAATTATAAATATCGCCGCTCTCAACAAAAGCGAGCTACCGTCGTGGCAGACCCAAAAGAAAGCACGTCGGTCTGGACGCGGGTTGGGCCAAAGATGGTAAAGGTCGCAACGAACGAAGGAAACCAGGCGATTCCAGTGACCAAAACTGTACTCTTAGTAGCTCACCCTAAAGTCGCTCCAATTATCCCAGTTACCAAATCCGACGATATAAATAAGATTAAAGGTAACACATTGAAGAATGTGGTCAACGAACCAAAAGTTGATGGCCGTCGGTCTGTTGACCCCAGAACATATTTGCATAATGCTCGATTAATACTAAAGCACACTACAGCGATTCCCTTTAAGATCCAACTAAAACGCGTAGATGTTCTGTGCTTTGCGTGTCAGAGTAATTTTGAAGATCCCGTTGAATTCAGAAAGCACTTTCTCGCTGAACATAAAAACTTTGATAAGACCAAAGGCATGAACGTGTATAAAACTGTCCAGACACGCGTGGATATCACTGAACTAGCCTGTCTTATATGTGAACAATCGTTCGATACTTTGGAGGAATCGGCTCGACACCTCGTCCAGGAACACAAAATAGATATCAACATGGAAGATAAATTAGGTCTCGTCCCTCTAAAATTCCCTATAACAGGACAGTTTGTGTGCGTCGTATGTCAGATCCAATGCATGTCGTTTCGTGATCTGTACAGACATTCAGGCAAGCACTACCCTTTTCATGTCTGCGAGTTTTGCGGCAAGAAGTTTGAGTCTATGCCAGCAATAAGGGCTCATATTAGTCGTCACACTGATGGTCATAAATGTAGAAACTGCAGGGCAGTGTTGTCCTCTGCACTAGATCTAAGACAGCACGTCCGAGATGGATGCACAGGTATCAAATGCAAGATTTGCAATCTTAACTTCGCTTATTCGGCTCTTCTCCAAACACATCGTGAAACGGTCCATGGCGCTACTAAAAGATTTTATAAATGCGGAGAGTGCCTGGTTGTGTTCGAAAAACGTATGCAGCTGTATTTTCATAAGAAAAAGGAACATACGGAGCATTATAAATGTTCACAATGTAGCAAGATCTTCACTGACTCTACGGGTTTGAGGAGGCACATGCTAGTTCACACTGACGAACGACCTTATAAATGTCACATTTGTGATCAAGGGTTCAAAAATAGATCCTATATCAAGGTTCATGTCGCTAAATGTAAAATTTAATTTAAAATTGCTATAATAAGTTTGATACAACGGCATAAAACTGAACCAGAAATCTATACCTAACTTTATAGAGAAATATTTATAATTTACTTTAGAAAAATATATATTATATGTTAATTTTACATCGTTTATTATTATTATAACAATAAACTAAATAAAAGTGTAATGGATATTAGTAATTATAAGGGCGCGGTCTATCCACAATCAGCTAAGGCGGATAGACCGATAAATAGATAAGTAAAGATGAAGGACTTGGTATGTGGCTCTTAGGTGTTTCGTATTTTTTTAATCATTGCACAAATTTATATCAGTTGCACTTTACAACGCAATACTCGATTTGAATTTATAATTATTGATCGTCTATGGGCCCGCCTTAGAATCATATTGCGACTCATTGGAACACCATGTTTTTCTGTATGATTCGACAATGTAACAAAAGCAGTTACACGTAGCTTACTGAATTACATCTATTAGACAAACAGTCAAGTGACATTTGTGTTTTATTTTATAATAACGAGTAAGTATGGGAAACTCATGAACCTGACCCAACATCAAGACCAAATATCATAGCTAAAGTTATGTTCATTAAAATTCCGTTAAAAATTAGATAAAATTATTATGTTGCACATTAATTCTCGTCTTATATATCTGGTTACAGTTGACACCATCGGGAAAATCTTTAAACGAGCAATTCTTGTTTAGATATGTATAAATATATAAACATAATATATTCTTAATATCGGAAACGACTCCAACAATTTTCATGAAATTTAGTAAGCAGGTGGTTTTGGTTGCGATAAATCGATCTAGCTAGGTTTCATTTTAAGAAAACGTCGTTTTATCCCTGTTTTCAGGCAATGAAATGTTGAGCAAAGCTCGATCATCCAGGTATTAAATAATTATCAGCATAAGAAAACGAAAATTTATTTTCTAGATGAATGGACTACGACGGATGCGTCTGATATCAAAAGGAATACACGTAGCGCCCCTAAAAGTGATGAATGGATTACCACAGATTGTAGGAATGATATACCGGCTCAGATCAAAATTGAGTGTAGAGACTATACGCCAAATGACGAATGGGTCACTACTGATTTGATAAAAACAATTAAAGTTGAAAATGCAAAATGCATAAAGGACTCGAATATAAACATGAATACAGATGACGAATGGATCATATCAGATACGAGAGTGAAAACAAATAAAATAACTTCTAATGTAACGATTCCAAAACAGTTGTCCATACGACTAGGTGTTACGAAGATTTCGAAGAATGAGTGGATCACGACAGCTACTAAAAAACCAACATCAAATTATGAACATCCCCGCTCTCAACAAAATCGAGCTAGCGTCGTTGCTGACCCAAAAGAAAGCGCGTCGGGCTGGACGCGGGTTGGGCCAAAGATGGTAAAGATCGTATCGAACGAAGGAAACCGGGCAGTTCCAGTGACCAAAAATGTACTCATAGTAGCTAACCCTAAAGCCACTCCAATTATCCCAATTAAATCCATACCCAAGAATATAAAACAAACTAAAAGTCAAGCTTTGAAGAAAGTGGTCAAAAAACCAGAACCTGGTCATCCTCGATCCGTAGACCCCAAAACATATTTGCGTAATGCTCGGCTGCTACTAAAGCACACTACAGCGATTCCCTTTAAGATCCAACATAAACGCATAGATTTTCTATGTTATGCGTGTCAGAATCATTTTGAAGATCCTGTTGAATTTAGAAAGCACTTTCTCGCTGAACATAAAAACTTTGACAAGACCAAGGGCATGACCAAAATGTATGGTGTCCAGACACGTGTGGATATCACTGAGCTAGCCTGTCTTATATGTGAACAATCGTTCGATACATTGGAGGAATCGGCGCGACATCTCTGCCAAGAACATAAAATAGATATTGACATGGAAGATAAATTGGGTCTCGTCCCTCTAAAATTCCCCTTGTCAGGCAAGTTGGTGTGCGTCATATGTCAGATTCAATGCATTTCGGTCCGAGATCTATACAGGCATTCAGGCACTCACTACCCCTTTTATGTCTGTGAGTTTTGCGGAAAGAATTTCGAGTCCATGTCAGCAATAAAGGCTCATCTTAAATTACACTCTGACGGTCGTAAATGTAGAAACTGCAAAGTCGTGTTGCCCACTGCACTAGACTTTAAACAGCACGCCCGAGGTGGATGCACACGCACAGGTATCAAATGCAATATTTGCAATGTTCGCTTTTCTCATCACGATCTTATCCAAACACATCGCGAAACGGTCCATGGCGCTCCTAAAAGATTTTATAAATGCGGAGAGTGCCTGGTTGTGTTCGAAAAACGTATGCAACTATATTTTCATAAGAAAAGGGAACATACGGAGCATTATAAATGTTCACAATGTAGCAAGATCTTCACTGACTCTACGTGTTTGAGGAAGCACATGCTAGTTCACACCGACGAAAGACCTTATAAATGTCACATTTGTGGTCAAGGGTTCAAAAATAGATCTTATATCAAGGTTCATGTCGCAAAATGTAAAGTTTAATTTAAAATCGCCGTCATTGGTTTGACATAGACAACATAAACTGAACCAGGGCACTCTGCAAAACGATTCTAACTGTACGTTTTGATAGTTCTCAATCTATTCGGTCTAAACGCACTCTTAGAAATCTGTCACTGGTAGAAGTAATTATGTTATTTGTCTAATGTTATGTCGGTCGTTCCATCAAAGTCGGAAACGATATGACATTTGTCCCGGTATATCGTTGATCGTTTTTAAGTGGACCACCAGAATTCAAAACTATACATAATATAATAACGAAAAAAATGATAAATAATATTAATATATTTTAGTTTTAGAATTTTATTTTGTTTTGTTTTATAATTTTATAGGCTAAGTGATCTTTTGCAATGCCCTACCCGGGCTCATGTTGATGCCATATTTATTTAAATATCTATAAGACCTTAATGTACACATTGAAGCAATTAAAACTTTAAACTTTGAAATATTATGTTATTTTGAGGCAGTCTCAGAATGGTCCCTTCTCGAGCACATACCATGAAACATCTTGTATTATGGTGAAATAGCTTATACCTCATAATTAGTTGCGAGTAACTAATTGAAATACATCTAATAAATATGTAAAGTAAGTGAAATTTGTGTTTTATTATAGCATATTATGGATTTATGGAGTGTTAGGGAACTCTTCAACCTGACCCAACTTCAATGCAGAAAATCAGAGCTACTGATTATGTTACAGACGTTTTAATTCCAAGCGTCATATTAATTATTTAATAACCGGCCAAGTGCGAGTCGGACTCGCGCACGAAGGATTCTGTGCCAATACCTATATAAAACGGCATAAAAAATCGGACCACCCCACTTAATTATTATTATTAATTATAATTATTATAGACGAACAGCGAAGTCTTAGTAATAGGGTCCCGTTTTTACCCTTTGGGTACGGAACCCTAAAAATATAATATATAGTTATAATGCGAGTTATATTTTCCATAATATCAAAGCTGTATTATTAACCAAAATTAACTAACACACGATTTAAAAGACCAAAATAAAATAAAAAATTAAAGCCTTACTTTATTATGATTAGTTACTAATAATGTAATAATAACCTAGATAAAATTATTATACCGCAAATTAATTCACGTACTCCTGCATCTGGTTAACAACCAGTAATGGCCACGCAAGCTGCCGCCTCAAAAAAAAAAACAATGGAGAAGTATGTTTGAATATGGGCATTTCTTTTTGTTCTAGAAATGAAATACCCGAATGTGTCCACGGCGAAGCGCAACGCCGAGGTTATCGTGAGACATTCGACAGTGTACCCGTTCAGACTTCCCGAACACTGTATGGTCTGTGTGTTCTGCTGCGAAAGTTACGAGAAGCCCTCTGCGTTTAGGAAGCATATGGATATAGAACACCAAACGTTTTCTGTTCGAATAGCTTTCGCACATTGCTCTGAAGGTTATATTAAAGCTGACTGCTCTGATATCCGATGTCGCATCTGTTTCCAACCCGCTGACAGTCTCGATGAGATCGCTATTCATTTAAGAAAAGTTCACCAAAAACCAATAGACATGACAGCGCCCTTAGGAATACAGCCTTTCAAACCAGATAAGCTGAAATGTGCTATTTGCGAATCAAAAGCGTTTAGTCTCAGACAGCTCAGTCGTCACACGCAGACTCATTTCCTAAGGTTCACGTGCGAGTCTTGTGGAAAGTCCTACGCCACCAACACCGCTTTGAAAGTCCACATTAAATATTCCCACCTTATAAAAGACCATTGCTGTAGAAAATGTAAAACTAAATTCAGTACGGTAGATGCGAAACGAAATCATTTGCAGGAGTCGCCGAGATGCTGGTCCTACCTGTGCAATATGTGCGGCGATAGGTTTATATCGTGGAATATAAAGCAGGTGCACATGAAAGAGATTCACGGTGTTGCAGAAGAGTCTCACGTCTGTCCGGAATGTGGAAAGATTTTTGTGGAAAAGAAAGCTTGCCGTCATCACTTTAAAGTAGCGCATACAGATGACAATTTCGTTTGCTCCTTTTGTGGACTGAAGTTTGCGACGAAAAAACATTTTGAAGAACACAGAGTGGCTCACACTAACGAGAAACCATACCCGTGCACTGTTTGCTCAAAGGCGTTTTCTAGAAAGAAGAATTTAAACCAACACATGTGGATACACAGCGAGTACAAGAGATTCGAATGCAAGCTCTGTAACAAGAAGTTTAATCAGAGAGTCAGCTGGAAATCACACAACAAAACCAATCATCCGTTATTGCATTTTGAGCAAGAAAACGATAGTAGTGTCAAATTTCTTATGTCCGTTTTGAAAAAGTGATTTTAATTCATTATAGTGTTTTTAAACGTATCCGTTGTTCATGTTAATTGTTCATATTATATTACTTAGTACTTAAAAGTTATTTAATGTAAGGACCATTACGGAGGACTAGGGCGAACTTTGCACTCCATAGCCTAGCTACTTATTTAATACATATTATTAGTTCAACTTACTATGCCAAGTTTAAGTTTACAAATAAAAACATTTCTGAAAAACAATGAGTTCTATTACAAAATATATCCCACTACCAGGGTAATAACGGTTTTATTTAACTTCGAGAATATAATTGCCTACTTCATGATATTGAAATTTATTATAAAATAGCTTTCCGCAATATTATTTTATTTTATTTATTGAAAGGACCAACAGCTTATAATATAAAAATCTAGCCAATAACAGGTCTCTCTAAATAGGTGTAGGTAAATACAAATCCTACAAAAAAATATAATAGTGCGAGTAGGTAGTAAAATAGTAACAAGTAACTAAAAAAAACCGGCAAAGTGCGAGTCGGACTCGCGCACGAAGGGATCCGTACCATTATCTATAAAAACGGCAAAAAAAACACGTTTGTTGTATGGGAGCCCTCCTTAAATATTGATTTTATTCTGTTTTTAGTATTTGTTGTTAGAGCAGCAACAGAAATACGTAATCTATGAGATACAGCCCTGTGACAGACAGACGGACAGCGAAGTCTTAGTAATAGGATCCCGTTTTTACCCTTTGGGTACGGAACGTTTAAAAAGATTAAATAACGTATAACGCAATTGCTTACATGTCAAGCTTAATTGTAAGTTTTGACTAGTACCGATATCTTTGGAAAGTTAAGCTTTAAAAACGCACCGTTTACTGGGAAACGGGAAAATTGGACTTGAAATATAAATTACGGTACGTAAATACTTTACACTATCAACATTTTTCGAAACAGCAAGACTGCTAGAAATGTCATTTTGAGGTTACGTTAATTTAGATTTTAACGTAATGGAATAAGAGCGATCGTATTTTACGAAACTTTGTTTAGTTTGTCAAGACAACAGAATTGCTATCAATGTGTGGGTTAGGCTACTAACATTTTTAGGTAGTAATACATCGCGGCGCAGTTTTTTTGTCATGTAGGTCTAGCGATTTTAATAGATTTCACTGTTGTGTATGGAATAGTCCGGTTCATTTAAAATTGAATATCTCTACGAAATGTAGTTTTACAAAACTAAAATATGTAAATATCTATTGCATGTTATTCAAGAAGTTTTTTTTATTAGAAAACATTACACCTACAAGACTTCAAGACTAAAAGGTAAACTTGCATACGTGCGGTCGAGCGAGATGTTTGACTGTAGGCGTTTCTTTTTGTTCTAGAATTGAACGGGAATTTGAATGCGTCTACGGCGAGGCACAACGCCGGAGTTATCGTGAGACATTCGACAGTGTACCCGTTCAGACTTCCCGTAAACTGTATGGTCTGTGTGTTCTGCTGCGAAAGTTTTGAGGAATCAACTGCGTTTAGAAAGCACATGGATATGGAACACCAGACGTTCTCGCTACGGAATGCTTTCGCACATTGCTCGGAAGGTTTCGTCAAAGCCGACTGCTCGGATATCCGATGCCGTGTCTGTTTCAAATCGAGTAATAGTCTTGAGGAAATTGCGATTCACCTGAAAAGGAATCACAATAAGCCGCTGGATTTGTCAGCGCCTTTAGGGATAGAGCCTTTCAATTTCAAAACGGAAAAACTGAGATGCGCTTTATGCGAGACAAAAGCTTACAGCCTTCGACAGCTCAGTAGACACACCCAAACTCACTTCCTGAGGTACACTTGTGAGTCATGTGGAAAGTGTTACGCTACCAATACTGCGTTACAGGTTCATATTAAAATTGCTCACATAATAAAAGGTTTTTTATGCGTCAAATGTAAGACTCAGTTCAGTTCGTTGGAAGAGAGAAGAAAGCATTTGCAGGAATCGCCTAGATGCTGGTCATACCTATGCAACGTGTGTGGCGATAGATTCATATCGATTACAACTAAACAAATCCATATGAATGATGCTCATGGGGTCCCGAAAAAGCCTCATGTCTGTCCCGAATGTGGAGAAATGTTTAAAAATAAGAAAGCATTTGCAGACCACTTCAAGGTTACTCATACCGACGACAACGTTGTTTGCCCCTTTTGCGGCCTTAAGTTCGCTACTAAATTAAGATACGAACAACACCGAGTCACTCATACGAACGAAAAACCTTACACGTGCAACGTCTGCTCCAAGTCATATTCTAGGAAGAATAATTTAACCCAGCACATGTGGGTACACAAGGAGGATAAGAGATTTGAATGCAAGCTTTGCAACAAGAAGTTTAATCAGAGAGTCAGCTGGAAGTCTCACAATAAAACAAATCATCCAGAGTTATCGATCTTTGAACAAGAGAACGATAGTGTTTAATAATATCGTACCTTTTTAAAAGAAATGTAATACCTAGAGGTATTACATTTCTTAAGTACATGATTATTTCCATATTTAGCTTAAATATAAAGTAAGTGTTCTTAAACTTTCGTTTCATTATCTCAAATGTATTTACATCTTTATTTATAATAATCGGTAAACTATAAACACAATGATTAAAAAATGCGCTAGGAGTAAAATGACCGTTGATCTCTAATCCTAAAAAATGTAATGTTGGTAAATAATTTTTACGTTATGTAAAAGAGTGTTACATGAGTCATTTTCAAAAAAAATGTACATATGTTCAAAATCGTGAGCAAACTGTTTTGTGACATACCTGTATTTTTATACACATGTGAGTCACATTTATTGTAAAGCAGAGTTTACATGAAACTATGTCCGGCAGGGAGCAAAAATTTAGGTTTAATGAAACATGTTGGAATAAACAAATTAAACATTTATTCGAGATATATTTTGTTTGTTTGTGTCCAAAACTATATTTATTTTTACTCTTTCTTTAAATTTGTAATCTTTTCTAGCATGAAAACCATTCTTCTGCTGCTTCTCCTCAAAGTACTTCTTCACATTTATCTCCATTTAAACTCTTTATTATCTTCTTCCATCTTAATATCCTTTCCGAAGCGTAGATTATTTCGGTATTTGTCATTTAAGTATAATCTCATTAGCTTTCTTCACTTCTTCTTCCACTTCGTTTTGTGTATAGAGTACATTTGCTCTTTTCTTAATATTTAAAAAAAATCTTCCTCTCTTCTTGCAACCCTGGATAATTTATATGTATTATCTTTGCAAAATCAAAAAATCAAAATCAAAATAGCGTTTATTCATTGAAATCACTTGGATCATTTAGAATCGTCAAATTTAGTAAGTTTAATTTAATTAGTTTAATTTTGTTCATTGTTTGTGCTTTTTTTAAGTCTTTGTACTTATTTTTAATACAAAATTAATCTTAATTATTATTGATAGAGCGAGTTGGAGCAGTCCCAGGCTTTTTTGTCGTCTAAATAATCAGATATTTAATAATAAGCCTTTATGCATAGTTTACGTTTAATTAAGTTTTTAAATTTGCTAATAGATAGCTTTTGCATGTCATTTGGGATTTTGTTATAGAAGCGTACTCATTGCCCTTGAAATGATTTCTTAGTTTTAGTGAGCCTAGTCGTGGGAACAGCGAGTTTATCTTTATTTCTAGTATTTGCATCATGATTATCGCTATTTTTCAACAAACTAATATTTTTACGAACATAAATTAGATTTTCATAAATGTACTGGCTAGTACCTAGCCATTATATTTATTTCTTTAAACTTATTTTGCAGTGATTCTCTGGGCCCTATGTTGTAAATTACTCGAACAGCTCTCTTCTGCAACACAAATATGGTGTTTACGTCTGCAGCACTCCCCCACAACAATATGCCATAAGACATAATGATATGAATGTAGCTGAAGTAGACTAGTCTAGCGTCTGTAAAAAGACGTATATTTTTGACTGCGTATGCTGCAGAGCTAAGTCTCTTCGACAATTTATGTATGTGTGGGCCCCATTGAAGTTTTTTATCTAAAGTAATTCCCAAAAAACATAGTGGTGTCCACGAGATCTACATGTTCGTTTTTGATTTTTATATCAACATTTACTTGTGTAACATTCGGTAGTATAAACCGAATGCACTTAGTTTTGTTTTCATTTAATAATAGGTTATTGACATTAAACCAATTTACAACTTTAGAGATTGCATTATTTACATCGTCAAAGTTATTCTGTCGTCGCTTCAGTTTAAATAAAAGTGAAGTGTCATCAGCAAACAGTACAATCTCGTGATCATCCCTGATAAGAGAGGGTAGATCATTTATATAAATTAAGAACATGAATGGTCCTAGTATTGATCCTTGTGGCACACCCATTGTTGCTACTGACCCCGGTGAATGTTTTCCATGTACGTCAACTCTTTGTATTCTGCCACTTAAGTAAGAAGTAAGAAGGTCTAGAGCGCCACCCTTTATGCCATAGTGGTGTAGTTTCCTGATTAATGTATCATGATGTACACAATCAAATGCCTTGGATAAATCACAAAAAATACCTAAAGCATCGCGAGAGTCTTCCCAGGCATCAAAAATATGGGATATCACTATCGCTAGTTCACTCATTTCTTCGGATTGGATTCTCCTTCACAACTTCTTTGAATTTCAAAGTTAATGACTTTATTAGGGTTCCTATTCTCTTTTTGGATTACATCATTCATACTTGTATTCTTGTTTACGTTTTTCTTATTACTTTTCCCTATTTATTTATTTATTTACTCTTAACTTTCTTTGTTTTTTTAATTATTTTTTTCATCATTATTTTCATAATTGTCTATTTTCACATCACTTATATCGCTATGTGTCTTTAATATATTTAAATTGACGTAGCCTATATTCTTTAAAAATTGTTTAGTTTTATTATCAGTGGTTGTTTTGTAAACATGTGCTAAGATTTCCGTAAGGTTTCTTCTAATTAATAAATAAAAAGGATCACGACTGTAATCCCCAAGTACGAAAGACATACTTTCAGATTTCCAGGCGCTTAGATCCTTTGAAGATATCTTTCTAGTGGGGGAGTCAGAGGCACGTCCAAACATTATATTTGGCACATGCCCACATTTTGCAGTAATTAGCATTCCATACGTGACAGATTGCAAGCCCATCGCCAATTATTTTCTAAAACTTTTTTAGGGTTCCGTACCCTAAGGGTAAAAATGGGACCCTATTACTGAGACTTCGCTGTCCGTCTGTCTGTCTGTCTGTCTGTCCGTCCGTCCGTCTGTCCGTCCGTCCGTCCGTCTGTCACAGGGCTGTATCTCATGAACTAAATTTTCACAGATGATGTATTTTTGTTGCCGCTATATTAAAACACAATAAAATACATATTTAAGGAGGGCTTCCATACAACAAACGTGTTTTGCCGTATTATAGATAACTACCCGACCCGTGACAGACTTTGTTCTGCCTAAATTTCAATACCTGCATAGAAAAAAAAAATTCAGACAACTTCCAATTTTTTCCCAACAAACCTTGTAATGATAAAATAAATTACGAATTTTGGAAGAATGTGTATCATTCATATTAGTCAAAACTGCGTTGCTCTAACGACTAAATGTTTTTAGTCTGTGATGTCAGATTTGTTGCACACCAGCGCCATCTAAACCAAAATCATCCTTTTTGCGTTTTTTTATCATTTAGAGGTTGCCTTTTGGATATAAGACCTCCCTTTATTTATTGTTTTTTTATCTACATCTACAACAGCAAACTTCATCTTAATCTGTTTTATCGTTTATTTTTGATTAGGGAACAAACATAGCAGCCTTATCATAAACTTTCGCATTTATAATATTATTAGGATAGTAAGGAACCCTTCGTGCGCGAGTCTAACTCATACATGGCCGGTTTTTTGTTTTTCTAAAAATAAGACAATAATAATTATTACTTAATACTCTACCGGAACAACACGCTCGGATCATGATTTATGGTGGTTTCATTTAATAAGTAAAACAAAACAACAGTTGGGAGAATCAAAAAGAAAATACTAAGAAATATGACATCGACAATATTATTATTTATTATTATTTCGTTATTCTATGACAACGCGGCGTGGCGACGCTGAAGTGTCGCACGTCTGTAAGAACCCTTACTAATTTAACTGAAATAGTTAAAACACAGGTACGTAGTTATCTTGCTCTATTTAGGAATTCTTACCGGCAATGTGATTGACGTTATAATAAAGGGTCGGTGTCATTTTTATACGAAACTTTCAACTAATACACGTTTATATTTAAAGGCAATAAGGTATCAAACTGTTTTTAAATAAATATCAGAATGATCTATTTACCGTAAATGTCTGACTTATTTATTAGTGAAATGTCATTTATGAACATAACACCGGACTAAAATATATTTGTTATTAAATTTTCAGACAGTGTAAACGTACCTTAATATTCACATAGATCATTTAAGTCATGAAATGTGACTCACATGTTTAGCATTTTTGTGAAAAACATAACCTCGATAAGCAAAAATATCAGAATAACTTGTAGTAGAGATAAATACGATACATACTTAGAACTTGTATTAATAGGACAACGCTATGAAAATAATTGAAAATGAAGTATCATTTTATTTTCTTTGGAAATGCACTGTGATTCACATGTTTTTATTTTATACAAATTGCAGTGGCGTTTCGTCACATCTAATAAACTGACACTAAATCCAAATTGCGGAGATTTTGGCGGGAACAGCATTGAGCAAAGTGTTGCCAGATATCAAAAATGATCTTCGAGTAGTAGAAATGGTACAAATAGCTACGAAATTGACCGTGACATACTCTGAGTGACTCACATGTTAAGAATCTCGGACAAATTTAAAATATAGTTTTTTATTGCTAAAGCACCGCGTAGAATAATATTATTATGAATAAATAATAAGAAATATATTTATTATATTAGTTAGATAGTTAAAAAGTTTAACAGAGAACACTTTAGAACTTTATGATGATTCAAAACTATTAGAGTGTATAAAAGACATTTCTGTTGTAATGGAACGTGAAAGGTGGCAAAACAAAAAAATGTTTATAAAATACTATTCACATGTAATTATGCTCTAATTTCTATAAAATCTTGAAGAGGGAAGTTCATATTTATAGAAAAGATTGCCCGAATTGAAAAATATTCAACACTGATTCCGTAAAAAATATTGATATTAGTCGGACATTTATTTGTTTGAAATGTACAGTTTTTTTGAAAATGTCTGACATAACACCACACAGGTTCAGATTTCAGCTTAGGATTTCAAACAGTCCGGTAAACATGCTCACATCCCAACGATGTACGACGTAGGAGCGGTAGAAGGCCTTACGTGATCTAGTATTCTGATTATCAGGGTTACATAAATTATGTGTTAGTAATTTTAGTATTAGATTCGGTAAAATAAAGTGCGGTCCAGTGATGTTTGACTGTGGTCGTTTCTCTTTGTTCTAGAAATGATATACCCGAATGCGTCTGCGGTGAAGCACAACGCCGAGGTTATCGTGAAATATTCAACAGTGTACCCGTTCCGACTTCCCGAGCATTGCATGGTCTGTGTGTTCTGCTGCGAAAGTTTTAACGAACCCTCAGAATTTAGAAAGCATATGGATATTGAACATCAGAAGTTTTCTCTTCAAATAGCTTTCGCGCATTGCCCTATAGGCTCCATTAAAGCTGATTGTTCCGATATTCGATGCCGTATTTGTTCACAAACATGTGAAAGTCTCGAAGTAATTGCAATTCATTTGCGTAAGGACCATTACACTGTCGCAAAATCATTGGATTTGGCAGCTCCTTTGGGAATACAACCTTTTAATTACAAACCGGAAAAACTTAGGTGTGCTATTTGCAAGTCGAAAGCTTACAGCCTTCGACAGCTTAGTCGTCACACGAAAACTCATTTCTTGAGGCTCTCTTGCGAGTCTTGCGGAAAGTCCTACGCTACCAATACAGCGTTAAACGCCCACGTTAGAGAATCTCATGTAAGAGAACATTATTGTCCAAGATGCAAAACTAATTTCAGTTCGGCAGATGAGAAGAAACATCATTTACAAGAGTCTCAAAGATGCCGGAAATAAGTTTGCGGTGTGTGCGGTGATAGGTTCATATTCGGCTACATTAAACAGCAACACATGAAAGAGGCTCATGGGGTCGTAAAGAATCCACAGGTTTGTCCCGAATGTGGAGAGATTTTCAAAACCAAAAAAGCATTGGCAAATCACTTTAAAGTTCATACGGATGATCATTTTGTTTGCGCCCTGTGTGGCCAGAAATATGTGTCGAAAAGAGATTTTGAAGTACATCGATTCAGTCATACGAATGAAAAACCTTTTCCCTGTACGGTATGTTCGAAAAAGTTTTCTCAAAAGAAGTATTTAGCTCAACATATGTGGATACATACCAAGTATAAAAGATTCGAATGCAAGCTCTGTGCCAAAAAGTTTAATCAACGAGTCAGCTGGAAATCCCATTATAAAACAAATCATCCGGAGCTGACCAACTTCGAGCAAGAAAACGATAGTGTATAATAACGATCGACCGTATTCAGACAATTCTTGGTATTTTTAGTACCTTGGCTTTTACCTTACTTGGCTTTTGATCCAGAAGATCGAATACAATTTTTTTGTAACAATGAGACTAAGGCGGAATCCCATTTCGTAAGTTTGTAAGTACAGTGAAGTAAGAGGTTTGACTGTAGGCGTTTCATTTAAAGACTTTTATGAGCTTCACTTCTAACGAACTATGTTAGAAAATCATGAATTCTAATTTAACCAATTAATTGTTGGATGATTATTAGATTTGGCAGTTGTATGTAGTTTTGATGACAATACAATAATATGATATCGATACAGTCAGGATCAGCTTTTCACGAGGGAACTCCTAAACAACTAATACCACGAACACCAAACGTATACGCAATACGCATACAAATGTAACGGCTAAATAAGCTTTGCTAAAAAGAGAGAAAAGAATTTTAGAAATATATCGTTTTCGTTTTTAAACTATATAATTATTATTTCACGGATTTATTGTTATTAATATGCTAAACCTGGCTTTTATAGGGAATTAGTGGTATCGCAACCAACATCTAAGAAGCTATTTTACTCATACTTAATTATAATGAAAAATAGTGGGTATAAAAAACAGATGACAACTAATTATTATTATTGTTCTAGAATTGAAATACCCGAATGCGTCTGCGGCGAAGCACAACGCCGAAGTTATCGTGAAATATTCAACAGTGTACCCGTTCCGACTTCCCGAGAACTGTATGGTCTGTGTGTTCTGCTGCGAAAGTTATAACGAACCCTCAGAATTTAGAAAGCATATGGATATTGAACATCAGAAGTTTTCTCTTCAAATAGCTTTCGCGCATTGCCCTATAGGCTCCATTAAAGCTGATTGTTCCGATATTCGATGCCGTATTTGTTCACAAACATGTGAAAGTCTCGAAGTAATTGCAATTCATTTGCGTAAGGACCATTACACTGTCGCAAAATCATTGGATTTGGCAGCTCCTTTGGGAATACAACCTTTTAATTTCAAACCGGAAAAACTTAGGTGCGCCATTTGCGAGTCAAAAGCTTACAACCTACGACAGCTTAGTCGCCACACGCAGACTCATTTCCTGAAGTTCACTTGCGAGTCCTGCGGAAAGTCCTACACAACCAATACCGCATTACAAGTTCACCTAAGATACTCCCACACGTTAGCAAAAGAACATTATTGTCGTAAGTGCAAAACTAATTTCAATTCGGCAGATGAGAAGAAACTACATTTACAGGCGTCGCTAAGATGCCGGATATACGTTTGCGTTGTGTGTAATGATAGGTTTGTTTCTAATAACATAAAACAGCAACACATGAAAGAAACTCATGGGGTCGACAAGAAGCCTCAAGTTTGTCCTGAATGTGGAGAGATCTTCAAAACCAAGAACGCTTTGTCAAAACACTTTAAAGTTCATACAGACGGTCATTTTGTTTGCTCTCTGTGCGGTCAGAAATATTTGTCGAAAAGAGATTTTGAAGTGCATCGGTTCAGTCATACGAATGAAAAACCTTTTGCCTGTATGGTTTGTTCGAAAAAGTTTCCTCAAAAGAAGAGTTTAACTCAGCACATGTGGATACACAGCAAGTTTAAAAGATTCGAATGCAAGCTCTGTGACAAAAAATTCAATCAGCGAGTCAGCTGGAAATCCCATTTTAAAACAAATCATCCGGAGTTGACGAACTTTGAGCAAGAAAACGATACTGTATAAAAACCGTTGTCCGTATTTAAACAATTCTAAGTCTTTTTTAACAATTTAGTGTATTACAAAAATGGATAGACCTATAGAACATTTAACATTAATGCGTCTTATATAAAATTTTGCCAAATAGAAATTGCCATTAGGTTTAAGAAGTACGGTCAAGTGAGATGTATGACTGTGGGCGTTTCTTTTTGTTCTAGAATTGAAATACCCGAATGCGTCTGCGGCGAAGCACAACGCCGAGGTTATCGTGAGACATTCGACAGTGTACCCATTCAGACTTCCAGAACACTGTATGGTCTGTGTGTTCTGCTGCGATAGTTACGAGGAACCCATGGCGTTTAGAAAGCATATGGATATAGAACACCAAACGTTTTCTCTTCGAATAGCTTTCGCACATTGCACTGAGGGCTTCATTAAAGCAGACTGTTCGGATATACGATGCCGCATTTGTTTTCAGACGAGTGGTAGCCTTGAAGAAATTGCAATTCATTTGCGAAATAATCACTACATTGTCACGAAACCTTTAGATTTGTCTGCCCCTTTGGGAATACAACCCTTTAATTTCAAACCGGAAAAACTTAGGTGCGCCATTTGCGAGTCGAAAGCTTACAGCCTCCGACAGCTTAGTCGCCACACGCAGACACATTTCTTGAGGTTCACTTGCGAGTCCTGCGGAAAGTCCTACGCTACAAATACCGCGTTACAAGTTCACATAAGAGACTCCCACATAAAAATAAAAGAACATTATTGTCGAAAGTGCAAAACTAATTTCAGTTCGGCAGATGAGAAGAAACTACATTTGCAGGCGTCGCAGAGATGCCGAAAATACGTTTGCAGTGTGTGTAGTGATAGGTTTATGTCTAGTTACATCAAACAGCAACACATGAAGGAAGCTCACGGCATAGCGAAGAAACCTCAAGTTTGTCCTGAATGTGGGCAAGTGTTTTCTGAAAAAAACACCTTTATAGACCATTTTAAAATAGCACATACTAACGACAATTTTGTTTGCTCTTTCTGTGGACAGAAGTACGTATCGAAAAAAGATTTTGAAGACCATCGAGTCACTCACACAAACGAAAAACCTTATCCTTGTACGGTGTGTACAAAGCTGTTTTCCCGAAAGAAGAACTTAACTCAGCACATGTGGATACACAGCGAGTACAAAAGATTCGAATGCAAGCTCTGTAACAAGAAGTTTAATCAGAGAGTCAGCTGGAAATCTCATTATAAAACAAATCATCCAGAGTTGACGAATTTTGAGCAGGATTACGACAATAGAGTCAAACATATTTTGTCCGTGTCGAAGAAATAATCCGTCTATGTGATCGATTCCATAGGTCCATTCCATATAGGTTTTATTAAAAGCGTTTAAGAAAAATAATCTAGATACTCTACTGGGTGTAATTATCATTGACGTTATAATAATTAACGTAGCGTCAGTTCCCTAATAGTTATCAGATCTCCATGATCTTGAAAATGTGAAAAAATTATATAAAACAATTAAAATTTAATATTACAGCGGAGGTTTTAGGAATATGAAGGGGCCAAAGCTGGTGTAAATTAAAATCAAAGTCTTTCGAGGAAATAAAGTCTAACAATTATTGGCTTTGATTGTGTACTATTTAAAAATAATGTATATTTTTAGTGCCAAAAAAACTATGTATTTATAATGTTTGTAGTTATTGGTTCCATGTATACGTATGAAAATAGGTACCTAAGCTATTGGTTAGCTATAATTTCGTAGTGAGATTTAGTTCGGGTAAACTACAAGATATTTATTAACCCAAAAAGGGTCATCTTATGAAATTAAAGAAGCAAGGCATCAAAAATACATCGCTCTTTCGGCAGTCTGATGAAAAAAGAGCGCGCAGTCAAATATTAAGACATCGCTCTAATAACGTAAATGACCGATAAACGTTTCTTTTGTTCTAGAAATGCCTACTGGTACTGGTGTCACCACTCGAGGAAATGCCAGTCTCTTAGTGCGCCACACGACGGCTTGTCCGTTCAGACTGCCCGGGTCTTTTATGACGTGTTTGGTATGCCTAGCCACGTTCAGAGAACCCGAAGAGTTTAGAAAACATATGGAAGAGGAATATCCCAAGCTTAGGCGTAGTTTATCGTGTATCAGCTCTAATTATGACGTCAAAGTTGACATTACCGAACTCAGCTGCCGTATATGTTCTACAACATTCGAAACTCTAGAGGATATCGCTGCTCACTTAATTTCAATTCATCGTATTGGTATCGATTTAAAACAAAAATTGGGATTGCAACCGTTCAAATTATACAGAAACAACTATTCTTGCTTAGTATGCGGAGAGAAATGTAATGATATACGTTCATTGAGTAGACATTCTCAAAAACATAATATGAATTACACATGCGAAACGTGTGGGAAGGCTTACGGAAACGAAGCCAGTGTAAAAGTTCATGCTAAGTACTCTCACGGAAAATACAAAACATATTGTATGAAATGTAGGAAAGGTTTTGATTCTAGTGAGGACAAAAAGATTCACATGCAAGCCTCTCAAAGCTGTTGGCCGTATGTGTGCAACTATTGCGGTGTAAGATGTATGACCAAAACCTCTAAGACGAGTCACATGATATCTGAACACGACCATAAGCCACCTCTTTACAGTTGTCCAGAATGTCCGCAAATTTTCACATTCAAATCTATGCAAATAAGGCATTTCAATACTGAGCATACTAATAAGTTTCGGTGTACCAACTGTGAAAAAAAGTTTAGCTGCAGAAAAGAACTGAACGATCACTTTATTTCACATACAGCGGAGAAGTTATACCAGTGTGATGTTTGTCTGAAGGCATTTACGAGACTAAAAACTTTGAAGGCTCATTTGTGGAATCATTCGGAAAAGAAACGTTTTGAGTGTAAACAATGTAACAAACAGTTTAATCAGCGCGTCAGTTGGAAAACTCATATGAACTCCTACCATCCAAACCCAGCACCACAATGCACTATTACGATGACAACAATTCAGTAACAATTCTATCATTGAGCGCATTCTACCACTATTTCACCAGGCGAGCTATATCCTTATGTAAATATTAGGCCGGGAAACGGTCAACCGGTTGATGATTGTTAATGTCAAGCATATAAACAGCGTTTTCCAAAATATTTACTTACGCACGCAGAGGTGCTGATACAAAATTGCATACAATTCATAACGAACCTACGTTAGGAATACCTACTTGCGAATCTTAGTAGCATAGGAAATAATGACGTTGGAAACCAAAGGCGGAAAATATAATGCTTCACTCTCTGTCGTACGTATGCCGTTCGAATAATATAAATGGTCATTTATTAGAAATGATTTGTTAGCGACATCGAAAAGTAAAAGAGATATATCATAATAGACGTTTCTTTTTGTTCTAGAAACAAAATCCATAGTCACCGCGCGGCAGAATGCGTGTACCCTTCTAAAATATTCAACTGCGTATCCCTTCCGACTTCCGGAATCCTCGATGGTCTGCGTATATTGTGCCGCAAGCTATGATGACCCCGCAGAGTTCCGAACACATCATGATCAAGAACATAAAGATTTCAATTATGCCATTGCAACGTACCACAACAAAGACTTGAGTGATATCAAAGTTGATTGCACGGACCTTCGGTGTCGGATTTGCTTGAAACAATGCGACAATTTAGAGGACATGGCCAAACATCTTATTGCACATCACGAAAAAAACATAAACATCGACTACCACTTAGGATTGCTACCTTTCAAAATAAATAAAGACAAGTACTTGTGCGCCGTGTGCAACTGCAAATTTGCAAATATTCGTTATCTAAGCAAACACACAAATACACATTTTGTAAAATATACTTGCGAGTCTTGTGGCAACTCATATTCTTCGGCTACGGCTCTTAATGGCCATATTAGGAATTCGTGTTCGCGTAAATCGAAAATGCCTTTTTGTAGAAAGTGTAGGAAGTCGTTTAGCTCCTTGAAAGAGCGAATGAATCATATGCTGTCGTCAAATAAATGCTGTCAGCATGTTTGCAACATTTGCTATTTAAGGTTTCCCACTTGGAATATCAAACAGGCACATCTAAAAGAAACTCACGACAAGCCTGTTAGAACCTACCCTTGTCCAGATTGTGGCGTTGTTTTCCTAAAAGCGACCAAATTTCGAGAACATTTTGTGTTGACACACACAGACAAACATTACCCATGTGGACACTGTGATCAAAGATTTGCTTCGGAAGGTTATTTGAAGCAGCATGTTTTAATCCATTCGGGAGAAAAAACATTTGTTTGTGATGTTTGTGATAAATCATTTTTGCGAAAAAAAGGATTGAGCCAGCATAAGTGGATACATAGTGAAGTCAAAAAACATACTTGCACTTACTGCGATAAGCATTTCAACCAGAGAGTCTGTTGGAAAGCACATATGAGATCCCGACACCCTGAACAGTGTGATTTTTAACAAAAAATTAAAACGTTTAAACAGTAAATTTTTTCTTCTAGAAATAAGAAGAAACCTAAACGTGTTCAACTGTGTTCTATTTCGTATTCCAGAACTTAATCGCGTGGAACACAATAAAAACGTTGAATCATCAATCTTAAACTACTAATTACTCCATATACATATACACGTACGCGTCGAGTTGGAAACTTACTTTCGTTGGTTAATAAATTACTTTTTATCTTGAAAAAAAACGTTGACTGGATAATGATATAATATATGAATTTATTATAACCTAACATACTTAATAATAAAGTACAGTAGCGCAAGACAAGATCAATGAATCAAGAGCATTTTTTTTTGTTCTAGAACTAAATCGGATGGCCTCCGCAAGACAGAACGCGCGCATGATTGTTGAAAATTCAACTGCATATCCATTTAGACTCCCAGGGAGTAAATTGATGTGCGTGTTTTGCAGCGAGAGCTTCCCTAAAGCAGAACTGTTCAGGCGACACATGGTCGATGAACACAAAAGCTTCAAACTGCATGTTGCATTTGCGCATATTCCGGACGGGTACCTTAAAGTCGATATCACGGATCTACAGTGTCGTATTTGCACTTCTCCGTACAAAAGTCTCGATGAATTAGCAATCCATTTAAAAAAAGCTCATTCGAAAGTGATTAATCTTGACTATGATCTGGGATTGCAGCCCTTTCGCTTGGAAAATGACAAGTTAAATTGCATTATATGTAAACAGAAGGCCGCTAACCTTTGCTCTCTGAGCAGACATGTTCAGAAACACTTTAGCTCGTGCATATGCGAGCATTGCGGCAAAGCTTTTGCGACTAATACGGGTCTGACGAGCCATGTCAAGTATTCGTGCTTGAAGGATGGGCAGAGGCGATGCAGGAAATGCGGAGTGGTTGTGACTTCAATCGCAGAGCATTTGAATTCTTCCGTAAAATGCAGGCAACACATATGCAACATATGCGGAGAGAGGTTCCCAATGTGGATAAAAAAACAAATACACATGGAAGAAGTTCATTCTGTGCCCAAAAAGACGTTTCCGTGCCCTGAATGTGGGGACGTATTCAACTCTAATAATAATTTTATATCGCATTTCAACGTTGTCCATTGTGGGGCGGCTAAACGGTCTAGACAGAAAAGTAGGTGTGTACTACCTACCTAAAGTAAGAGTGCATAACCAAACCAACCTAGACATTTATTTTCTTATACATTATAGGACATCACACTTAACTCAACCAAGATTTAAGTAAAATTGAGAAAATTATGTGTTTGAATAACTTATTCGATCTCAAACTTGTCTAATAATGAGGAATGCGTGAAAGAACTTGCGATGTGTCCTGTCCTAGCGATTCTGTCTTATAGCTGAACCTTGTAAGCACTGACATTATGTTATAGCAAAGCAGATGTTTGAGAGCGCTGTTTTTGACGAGACGATGTCTGGACTAAAATAAATGGGAAAAATATATATTACATTTAATAAGTGTCGGAAATTTGTATGTGCACGGATCCGAGGTTTTCATATAGGTAGATAGGTACTCGTATTTAAAGTCTAAAAATAACAATGCCTGACGAAACTAGCGTTATAATCCGAACGAAACCAGGGGTACGCGGTCGAAACGATGTAACATTGAAACTAATAATGACGAAATTTTGTTTTCGGTTCACGATTAGACCCTTATAAGATTTGCACGAAGGTGCAGCCAGCAGTGATGCTGAGCCTGTATTCGTGCCGCAGGCAAGTGACATGATTTTTTTGGGACACCCTGTATAATGGTGGTATTTATCTGGTCACCACAAACTAATTAAAATTTTCACTCTGTACAATCGTAATGAACTAAGTGACTTGGCAATAATTAAATTGGCGTCATTTGCAAACTTACTGTCGTCCGTCATTAAGGCTCATGTTTTTATAATTATATTACTAACATAAACGAATTACATGTATATCGTAAACTTTATCGAACGCAACCTTATTTTAAAACTGTGATACTAGATTTACACTCGCGTACGAGTCGCGAGACGAGGTGCGAGGCGATACACGAGACGAGAGTGTGAACAGACGCACGTGACTCGCCTCTCGCCTCTTCTTTACTATCGATCACGCGAAGTGCGGGCCGAGACACGAGACGAAGCACGAGGCGAGGGTGTAAATCTAGCATAAGATTTGAAGAAATTATGATTGATCGCATTTTTATTAAAAACTATGTATTGTGACGCCAACAGAATCTTAGCCATTCTTATCACCGCTTACTATGAACATGCTCGTAGTTCTGATAGAGTAGTAAGTAAGTACATACTCGTAAGTCTTTCACGTCTTTATTCATCTTTGCCTTAGATTTTTCAGATTGATTGATTTCATGATGATTGATTCTTTTTATTCCTCTTGCCCTTATCCCGCTTTATTTGGGGGTCGGCACAACATGTAGAAGCTTGTCATAAAAAGGTTTTGGCTTGGAGTGTTTTACATGTTGTAAAATAAATGATTTAATTTATATTGTAATCAATTAGGTGTCATTTGTTAAAAAAATATAATTTACGGATTTTATTTCCAAACGCATATTGTCTATTGAGATAATTATGTAGATAAACATACCCTCAGAATTACATTTTAGTGTAACTGGTTATAGCATATTCTAGATTGTAATATGGGACTTTTTTTGTAAATAAATTAAAACATGAATTAACAACAATGAATGGGACAGTCAGTTTAATTTTTAACTGCCTCAGTCAATATGGCCCGAATTAAAAAGTTAACCTATAAAAACTCGAGTTACTTCTTACAGTTATAGCTTAAACTTATTATTGTTTTGTTGTAGGTATGCTATTTGCAACTGATACAATTTTGTTGACTTTATTGATTCTATTAAGTAATTCAACGTTTTATGTTAAGGGTTATGTAGTTTTTAATAAATGTATTACGGACTATTATCTGTTTTCTTTCTGAGAAATATACAAACCTACTTTCTTTTCAGACATTTTACTATGACTATCAAACTATTGGGGACCCCAATAGTTTCCTAAGGCTTCCAATCTAGCTTATTAGACCTGTCAATTATGATTTAGTACGACTCAATGTAGTAAAATAATTATAGTTTTTAATGATAATATGGGTACCATACTTTCAAACAGGCACAAGTAGGAAAATATGCTTATGTATCTTTCTATCTGTGCAGATTAAAATTGTCCAATCCCTTTTTTTCTGAGAATCAGGATCATGAATAGAAAATAGGCCAATGATTATTACTTGAATAGGGCTAGAGACGAGACTTCGTATGTGTCACAGTCGCAAAAGTGGAATAAAATATTAAATATACCAATAAGTTATTAGGTAGGTACTATAATGCCTTTTACCTATCTGTTAAACCTACTAGGGATGTTTGTTGTGATGTAAGGGTGAGTTTTTGTTATAAACAAAACAGCAGATAGTCAAAAGGTGTTTTCTTTTTTTTTTTAGAAAGCCAAGAACACACCAAACGGAACGCCGAGGTCGTGTTAAAGTATACAACAGTCTACCCATTCAGGTTGCGAGGCAAAACCTTGATATGCGTTTACTGCTGTGACGAATTCGAAGATCCAGAAATTTATAGATGCCATATGGATGAGACGCATAAAACAGTAAATCTATACACGGCTTTCGCGCACACTAGCAAGTGTAGATCTAGAGACTATCTAAAGGTTGATTGCGTTAATTTAAAATGCAGATTGTGTGAAGATTTCTTCGAATCTGTCGCTGATGTAGCTCAACATCTTGTGTTGCACGATGATAATTCCGATATTGTAAAACAAATGAACTTGAATTACGAAGTAGGCTTGCATCCTTACCGTTTACTCAAAGACAAATGGATATGCATGGTGTGTAATATGAAACTGCCATCCTTAATCAAGCTCACAAGGCACACGTCCTCCCACTACGCGGACTACGTTTGCGATATATGTGGCAGGAGTTATTTGAACGTCGATAATCTCAAATACCACGTCAAGTTTAGCCACACGAATAAAAACCTCTGTAGGAAGTGCAAGAAGGAGTTCCCCACACCGGAAGAACGGAAGAAACACCTTAAAACTTCAACAAAGTGCTGGACGTTTGCTTGTATACATTGCGGTGAACGATTTTCCTCGTGGGAATTAAAACAGAAACATTTAGTCGGCCAACACAATGTTCAAGCAACGACTTACCCATGCCCGGAATGTGAGATAGTGTTCGAGTCTAGGAAACGCTTTTACGATCATTATTCTACAGCGCACACTGATCTCGCGCTCGTGTGCTCATGTTGTGGAAAGAAGTTTCGAAACAAGGGCCTGCTGGATGATCATCTGGTCATACATACTGGCGAAAAGCAATACCAGTGCACAATCTGTCTTAAGGCATTTACTAGGAACAAGACATTGAGGCAACACATGTGGACGCATAGCGAAACGAAAAGATTTTCTTGTGTGATTTGTGAAAGGTCATTCAACCAAAAGGTGTGTCTCAAATCACACATGAAAAATGTACACCCGGAAGTTCAAATTCAGTTTTAGGTTCTTGTAGGTATGTTATATTCCGTTGTAATACATCCTTGTACATGATCAATATTTAGACTTTCCCAGTGTTATTTGTATTAGTACAAAGTGATGAAAAAAAATCCTAAATATAGAAAAAAAATATAGTAGTACAAGCTAAACCCGTGAACTTCGTATCGCTTTAGAATTAACAAATGTTCCGTTTTAGTTATAAAACTTTTGTATGGGGAAAAAGAAAAGGGCTGTATTTAGAGTTTTTCCCGGCAATTATTCGAATTTTTCTCACCTTTTAAACCTTCCCTAAACCTCCACGAACATTTCAAAACCAAGATAAGATAAATCCGTTCAGCCGTTCTCGAGTTTTAGCGAGACTAACGAACAGCAGTTGATTTTTATATATATAGATATCACACCATATGTTAGGCGGGAAACCAGTGTACTTTATAAGTACTAGGGGTAAATTCCATGACGTCCTAATTAAATAACATACCAGTAAGTACTTTTAACTAAAGATCTAGTTAAATGAGTTCAAAGGGATTTTTCTTTTCTAGCACGCGATGTGGCGAATCGGAACGCTGAAATCGTGTTACAGTATTCCACACTGTATCCATTCAGGTTACGCGGGAAAAACTTGATGTGCGTTTACTGCTGCGATGAAATCGAAGACCCCGGCGATTACAGAAGTCATATGGATGAGACGCATAAAACTGTTGATCTATTCACAGCGTTTGCTCACGTTAAATGTAGAAACAGAATGAACGAAAAAGATTACCTTAAGGTTGATTGTATTAACTTGAAATGCAGATTGTGTAAGAAACCCTGCGATACAATTGCTCTTGTAGCGCAGCATCTTAAAGAATTTCATGAGAATGACGATATTAATGAAATGGATTTGAACTATGAAGTGGGTCTGCATCCGTACCGTTTAATTAAAGGCAGATGGATCTGCATGGTATGCGATACCAGACTGCCGACCTTGACCAAGCTCACAAGACACATGGCCGCCCATTTTGCTGATAACGTTTGCAAAGAGTGCAACAAAAGCTACCTGACCGCTCAAAGCTTAAGACACCACGTTAAGTTCAACCACTCGAAGGATCACATATGTAGAAAATGTACGATGGAGTTTCCCACTTCGAAAGCGAGAAAAGAACACATAAAAACATCTTCCGAGTGCTGGGGATTCGTTTGTATTCATTGCAAGGAGAGATTCTCTTCGTGGGAACATAAAAGGAAACATTTAGTTAGTCAACACGAGGTCAAAGCTTTGGAATATCCGTGTCCGGACTGTGACATCGTGTTCGATTCAAGTTCTAACTTCTACTACCATTATAACAAGTCGCACTCTGATCTGCCTCACATGTGCTCGTACTGTGGTAGACGGTATGGAAAAAAATGTCAGCTTGACGATCATTTGTGTTCACATACTAATGAAAAACAATTCATATGCAACATTTGCTCGAAAGCTTTCGCCAGTAAGAAGGGCTTAAGTTATCATATTCGGCGGATGCATCTATAATCTAGGAGGTTAGTTTGTTTGGATTGTGGTATTACATTTACTGCAAAGGTTAACTACAATTCTCACATGAAAACCGCTCACAAGATCTATTAATAGTGACTGAAAATTATTTAACTTACAAGCATTGTAATATTATTTTTCAAACTATCGTGATTAGTAGACATAACTATTGATTTTAACACGGGTGTTTATCACGTTTTTACCATTAATTTATTTTCCCGACGTTTCGGCTATGTTACAATAGCCATGGTCGCGGGCAGACTACGAAAATAAACGTTTTTACCTTTAATTTATTTTCCCGAAACGTCGGGAAAATAAATTAAAGGTAAAAACGTGATAAACACCCGTGTTAAAATCAATAGTTAAGCATTGTAATATTGATTTCTTTGAAATAAAAATAAGTATGACATTAAAGGTGTGACCAGACATTGCACGGCATTCGCAGGACACAAGTTTGCCGTGCGAACGAACAATAACACCGTTTGCGCGCGACGGGTAGCTCGCAGCTGCCGCGCTGTCTGGTCACACCTTTAATGTAATACTTATTCTAATTTCATAAAAATAATAATTGATTGTTAATTTCATCGGTTTGTCCATTTATGTATTATCCGTACACGAGTAAGACAAGAATACCTGACCTACATCTGATTCTATAGGGCTTTCACATTCAATAATAAAACGTATCATGCATAAGTTAGTTTTTTAAACAAAAATATCTTATTATCTTATAGTTTGGTAGTTGTTATTATCACGTATATTTCTCAGATTTTGTAAGGCAGAGGTACATTTTAATTTAAACTAAATTGTATTATTGGGTAACTAATCGTAACTAGGTACCTAACCTATTCGTAAACCTGCTTCGTTCGTTTTGTAATAAAATTGATTGTTATGTAATAGTTTGTTTTAATTTTACTATCTATACTATACTAATATTATAAAGAGGAAAGATTTGATTGTTTGTTTGTTTGTTTGCATCGAATAGGCTCCGAAACTACTGGACCGATTTGAAAAATTTTTTCACCATTAGAATCCTACATTATCCCTGATGAACATAGGCTATAGTATATTTTCAAAAATGTTAGGGATCCGTATGAAAACTTCGATAATGTAACCCAATGTGTGAAAAAAAATACCAAAGAAATCCTTATATCGCGTTTGCCACCATATGTCTAACTATTAGGGATCCCTATTAAAATTTTGATAATGTAACCCAAGGTGTTAAAAAATTTGCTATAAAATTATTTTTACACCCGTGCGACGCCGGGGCGGACTGCTTGTTATTTATAAGTATCAAACTCGGAAACGCGCACGAAGGGTTCCGTGCCAATAACGAGCCAACTACTAATATTATAAATGCGAAAGTTTGTGAGTGAGTGGGTGTGTGTGTGTGTGTTACTCATTCACGCAAAAACGACTGAACGGATTAAAATGAAACTTTTCATTAATATAGCTTAATCATCAAAATAACACAGGCTACTTTTTATCTAGGTACCACCCGTGCGATGCCAGGGCGAGCAGCTAGTTATCTATAAAAAACGGCAAAAAACATGTTTGTTGTATGGGAGCCCCACTTTTTTTTTATTATATTAGTATATGTTGTTATAGCGACAACAGAAATACATCATCTATAAAAATTTCAAATTCTAAAATCAATCATCTGTGAAAATGTAACTGAGTGTCATAGTTAAAAATATAATCGTACTTACCGAGTGCCTTTTCTTTTAGTATGTAGGGGCAATAAAAAAAAACCGGCCAAGTGCGAGTCTAACTCGCGCACGAAGGGTTCCGTACCATTATCTATAAAAAATACGGCAAAAAAACACGTTTGTTGTATGGGAGCCCCAATTTCAACTGTCTAGCTATCACGGTTCATGAGATACAGCTCTGTGACAGACAGACGAACAGAGGGACAGCGAAGTCTTAGTAATAGGGTCCCGTTTTTACCTCTGGGTACGGAACCCTAAAAATCGTCAAAAGATGTTCGGGTCGCGATGGGCAACCAAAGTTTGGGAGTGGCCATTCTGTACGTGTGTGTGCTATTAGATTATCTGTGACGTTAGATAAGCTAAAACAGACTGCGCTATATTTCTGTGTAAACCTGAGCGTATAGCCGCATTGTGTAGTTTAGGCACCTACTATTTACTAGTAAGCAGATAAGGTGATATGTGAAATGTTTGGTTTTTGGAACGAAGTTCCTTATCGCGCGTTGTGAAAGGGGGCTAGACGGAAAAAATTCTTACGAAAAGTTGTCACGACACTTTTTTGCTATAGTATATCTATTAATTGTGTCGAGGTCGAGGTCGAGGTGGAAGTGGAGGTCGAGATGGAGGTGGAGGTCGAGGTCGAGGTGGAGGTGGAGGTTGAGGTCGAGGTGGAGGTCGAAGTCGAAGTCGAAGTCAAAGTTGATTCCCCTTCCCTTGTCCCACGTTATTTTGTGAGAACTTCGTTCCATCCGGGTGTCCCTTGACACCTCTCAAGTTTTTTTGTATGGGCTCAGTCTACTCGGAAAAGACGGAAAAAGTTATAATACTGCAATATCTTAAAAACCATCAAACTTAAAAAGAAACTGTCTGTAATTTACTTAGGTAGTATAATTATCTAACGAATTATATAAAAAACCTGCCAAGTGCGAGTCGGACTTGCGCACGAAGGGTTCCGTACCATTATCTATAAAAATCACGTTTGATGTATGGGAGCCCCTCTTAAATATTTATTTTATTCTGTTTTTAGTATTTGTTGTTATAACAGCAACAGAACATATACATAATCTGTGAAAATTTCAACTGTCTAGCTATCACGGTTCATGAGATATAGCCCTGTGACAGAAAGACAGACAGACGGACAGCGAAGTTTCAGTAATAGGGTCCCGTTTTTACCCTTTGAGTACAGAACCCTTAAAAACGATTCTGCATTCATCATAAACATTGAATACCACCTACTCTTCTTATTCGTAATATTGTTTTTAATTTGGCTAGTGACACACGGTTTTCTCTTTCTAGGGCGTGATATGACAAAACGGAACGCTGAAGTTGTTTTAAAGTATTCTACACTGTATCCGTTCAGAACAAAAGGAAAAAACTTGATGTGCGTTTACTGCTGCGACAGAATCGAAGATCCCGACGAGTTTAGATACCATATGGATGAGATGCACGAAGATGTTGATATTCACACAGCTTTCGCGCACACTAAGCGTAGGGATGATTTCCGTATGAAGGTCGACTGCGTTAACTTAAAGTGCAGATTATGCTCGTCACCTTTCGATACAGTTGCTGAAGTAACACAGCATCTTATTGATCAACACAATAACAAAGATATAAACGAAATGGACTTGAATTATGAAGTTGGTTTGCACCCGTATAGATTAATAAAAGACAAATTGTTCTGCCTCGTGTGTGAAATTAAACTGCCGACCTTGACAAAACTCACAAGACACATGACCTCACACTACGCAGACTACTCTTGCGATGCCTGCGAAAGGAGTTACACGAACGAAGAAAACTTACGTAATCACATCAAGTTCAGTCATTCAGAGAAGCATATCTGTAGAAAATGTATGTTGGTTTTTCCTACGCTCGAGGAAAAGAAAGAACATCTGAAAACATCTACCCAATGCTGGGGTACTATGTGCACGCATTGCGGGGAGAGATTCGCCTCTTGGGATCAGAAGCAAAAGCATTTAGTCAGCAAACACAACGTCCAACCATTGACGTACCCATGCCCGGATTGCGAAATCGTGTTCAAATCGAGGTATCACTTCTACCATCACTACAACACGACACACTCGGAGCTGGCTCTTATATGCTCGTATTGTGGCAAGAAGTTTAGGAGTAAGAGTTTTCTCAATAAACACCTTATCATTCATACTGGCGAGAAGGAATTCAAGTGCAATGTTTGCTCGAAGGCGTTTAGTCGAATGAAGGGCTTACAAGATCACATGTGGACGCACAGCGAGACAAAAAGATACCCTTGCAAAGTTTGCAATATGTCATTTTCTCAAAAAAGAAGTTTAACTTCTCACATAGCAGTTACCCATTCTGATAATTTGTAACAGTCCAGGCCTAGTCTCCTTTTCATAAAATTTGGGAGTTTTTATTGAATTATTATAATAAAGAGCTAAACCATTGTGTAAAATTAAATATTAACTTACCTGTCTACTATTAAAAGTGTAATTGCGAAGACTTGGAAGCCGATAAGGATTTTATAAATTGATAATGTATATATTATAACTAAGTACTTAATATGTTAGGATTAATTTATACAGAAAACATTTTTTTAAATAAATACATTGAAATTGGCTTTTAATCTTTGTTTTTATACAACTTAATTCAAACCTCAAACTAGACTGTATATTCAATGAATCAGACATCTCATTTTGGCAGCTACATTTTGATTATCAGAATCATTCTAACGGTTATATGATTGATTCTGATGTATCCGGAAACTTGTATTTGCATATTAAATTTATTTTTTTAATCTTGTTACTGCACGGCCACCAACGGCTTACCGCCCGATAAGTTCAAAATCATTCGCGGACCATATTTTGGCTTCTGCGGACCACAGGTTATGGATCAATCGCTCAGTTTCCCATTAATGTAATTAGCCAGTAGTTAGTATTTTTGACAGGAGGTTTTTTTTTTTCTTTTCTAGCTCGTGTTATGGCGAAACGGAATGCTGAAGTTGTGTTACAGTATTCAACGCTGTACCCATTCAGGTTGCGCAGTCTATACTTGCTGTGCGTTTACTGCTACTACGAAACCGAAGACCTCGATGAATTCAGAAGTCATATCGATGAGACGCATAAAACTGTTAATACTCACACAGCTTTCGCACACCTTAAGTTTAAGGAGGCTAGAGACTATCTAAAAGTCGACACCATCAATTTAAGTTGCAAGCTGTGTAAGAAAGCTTTCGATAAGGTAGCTGAAATAGCGCAGCATCTTACTACAGATCATCTCGACAATAGAGACGTTAAAAGAATGGACTTGAATTATGAAGTGGGTCTGCATCCTTACCGATTGATTAAAGACAAACTATTATGTCTTGTGTGCAATATGAAACAGCCGAACGTGATAAAGCTCACGAGACACATGGCTTCGCATTTCGCAAACTACTCTTGCGATGTATGCAATAAAGGTTTTATAAGCATTCAAAGCTTAAACGCCCACAAAAAATTTACTCATTCGAAAAATTTCATCTGTAGGAGATGCGCAATGGAGTTTTCCACATTAGAAGAGAAAAAAGAACACTCGAAAACATCTATGAAGTGCTGGGGATATGCGTGCGTATACTGCAAAGAAAGATTCAGCTCTTGGAATGACAAGCGAAGTCATTTAGTCAGCAAACACAACGTCAAGACTTTGACATACCCATGCCCGGATTGCAAAATCGTGTTTAAAACGAATTCTCAGTTCTACCACCACTACAACACGAATCACTCGGAGCGGGCACAAATGTGCTCGTATTGTGGCAAGAAGTTTAGGACTAAAGATCTTCTCAATAAACACCTTATCATTCATACTGGCGAGAAGGACTTCAAGTGCAACCTTTGCCCGAAGTCCTTTTCTCGACCGAAGGGCTTAAAAGATCACATGTGGTCGCACGACAAGACAAAAAGATTCCCTTGCAAATTTTGCAATAAGGCATATGCACGGAAAGTAAGTTTAATTTCTCACATGGCAGTTACACATCCAGATAAATCGTTAACTGCCTAAACTAGCCTATTATTCATAAAATTTGCGATTGTTTATGAATTATAAAATCAAGAGTTTTTTTGGATAAAGTTGAAATCGTATGGGATAGCTTACCATTGTATAAAATTGCTTGGGAAATATATTATCAATATAAGCCTGTCTACTATTCAAAGTGTTGAAGACTTGAAGCCGACAAGGATATGATAAATTGATAACATACCTATATTTCATAATTTCTTCATACGTTAGGATTATTTTATACAGAATACATTTTTAAATAAACGCGTTAAATGTGTAGATTTGGCTTTTAATCATAGTTTTAATTCAAACCTCAAACTAGACTGTCCATTTAATGAATCAGGTTTCTCATTTTGGCACCTACTTTTTGATTATCAGATCATTTATATAAACATTGGATTCAATCACTCAGTTTTCCACCAATTTATTTAGCCAGTTTTTTCTTTTCTAGCTCGTGATATGGCGAAACGGAATGCTGAAGTTGTGTTACAGTATTCAACACTGTACCCATTCAGGTTGCGCGGCAAAACCTTGATGTGCGTTTACTGCTGTGATGAAATCGAAGACCCCGATGATTACAGGAGACATATGGATGAGACGCATAAAACTGTTGATATTTACACAGCTTTCGCACACACTAAGTGTAGAGATAGAGACTATCTAAAAGTCGACTGCGTCGATTTAAAGTGCAGGCTGTGTGAGAATGCTTTCGATACGGTAGCGGAAATAGCGCAACATCTTACAGATCGACACGACAATGAAGATATTAAAGAAATGGACTTGAACTATGAAGTGGGTCTGCATCCTTACCGATTGATTAAAGACAAATTATCCTGTCTTGTGTGCAATATGAAACAACCGACCATGACAAAACTCACGAGACACATGTCTTCGCATTTCGCAGACTACTCTTGTGATGAATGCGATAAAAGTTATTTAAACGTTGAAAGCCTAAGGTTCCATGTAAAGTTTAGTCATTCTGAAAAATTTATCTGTAGGAAATGCACAATGGAGTTTACCACGTCAGAAGATAAAAAAGAACACTTGAAGACATCTTCGAAGTGCTGGGGATTCGCTTGCATACACTGCAGAGAAAGATTCTCCTCTTGGGAGCGTAAACAGAAACATTTAGTCAGTAAGCACAACGCCCAAGCTTTGACGTACCCGTGTTCGGACTGCGGCGTAGTATTCAAAGCGAGAGCTAACTTTTATCATCATTATAATAAAACACACTCTGATCTTGCACATATGTGCTCGTATTGCGGAAAGAAATTTGGAAACAAGGGGTTGCTAGATGATCATGCATTAATACATAACCGCGAGAAGCAGTTTCAGTGCACAATCTGTCCGAAGGCGTTTTCTAGAAATAAGGGCTTACAAGATCATATGTGGACGCACAGCGACAAAAAAAGATATCCTTGCACGATTTGCGATAAGACTTTCAGCCAAAGAGTTAGCTTAAAGTCTCACATGAAAACTCTTCACCCGGACTAGTTTTAGATTCTCGAGATTATACAATAAAAACCCACTACGAATTTAAATGGACTTTTATTCATAGGGCTTTTAAACTTTGTCAGAATTCTGGCCAAACTAACATTTACTAGGAACATTTCTTACCTTCCGAGTTCAAATTTAATCACAGCTAGTGATGAAGAATTTTTTTTCTTTTCTAGCTCGTGATACGGCGAAACGGAACGCTGAAGTAGTGTTACAGTATACCACACTGAACCCGTTCAAGTTGCGAGGCAAAATCTTGATCTGCGTTTACTGCTGCGACGAATTCGAAGACCCTGATGCGTATCGACTCCATATGCACGCGACACACAAGAAACCAATTCTGTACACTGCGTTCGCTCACACTGGCAGAAACAGAGACTATCTGAAAGTAGATTGCGTCAATCTTAAATGCAGAATATGCAATGCACCCTTTGGAACAGTCGTTGAAGTTGCTAAGCATCTTAAAGATACTCACATAAATGAAGACATCAAAGAGATGGACTTAGGTTTTGAAGTGGCGTTGCATCCTTACCGGTTGACTAAAGACAAGTGGTTCTGTATTCTATGTAACATGAAATTGCCGTCATTGACAAAGCTCCGAAGGCACATGTCCTCGCATTACGCAGACTATGTTTGCGACATTTGCGGCAGAAGCTACTTAAAAGTTGACAACTTGCAGTATCACGTAAAGTCTTCACATTCTGGAAAATATCCCTGCAGAAAATGCTGGAAGGTTTTCCCAACAAAAGAAGAAAAAAAACAACATATGAAAATATCGCAGAAATGTAGGATAGTGCCTTCTCAGAGCCAAGAAATAAAGAATAAGTAAACATTACTTACGCATCGTGTCGAAAAACTTATTAAATCTCTACATATTGCTTGACCATCATCGGTCTAAAAGTTACGAATACCTCATAGCTAATGAAACAATAATTTCATTCAAATGATTTTGTCACAAGCTTACAATTTTGTGCATGATGATTATGTTAGTTTTATAAATGTAGTTTCTCTGCCCGCTATAGTAATTAAACTGGCTCAGTTTGCGTTATACATTGACAATTTTCTTTTTTTTTTAGGGGCCATATTGGAAATAAGCGGAGGTAGAAAGGGTGAAACTGATGCAAAAAAGAAAATAGTCCTTGTATGCCAGACTCCACAGAGGCGTAATGCCGAACTGATTCTCAAACATTCGACTGCTTATCCGTTCAAAACTCGTTTCAGTCAGATTATATGTGCCTTTTGCCATGAGGAGCACACCACCTTGTCGGAACTACGATATCACATGTCAGTTGATCACGTAAATTCAGATTATAGCAACGTATTTTATAGAATAAACGACAATTTAATTAAAATAGACATTACAGATTTAAAGTGCAAGATATGCTGTTTGGAAGTTCTTGACGTAGACTCATTGATGAATCATTTATCACAAGGACATCAAAAACCTGTAAGATTTAATGCCCGTTTTGGTGTACTTCCATACAAACAAAATTCTGAAAACCAGTGGGTATGTGTTTACTGCCAAAGGCATTATGCCGAGTTCGTTTCATTTAAACGTCACATAGGAACGCATTTCATGAACTTTTCATGCGACAAATGCGGTACTACTTTTGTGTCTGATCATGCGTTGCGTGATCATCATCGCCAAGTGAAATGCTTCCGAAATGCTTACCATCCACGCAACGGTAAAATCATGAGATCTCGCGGTAATGCTGAAATTATCCTACAATGTTCAACAGTATGCCCTTTTAGGACGTGGAAGAACAATTTCAATTGTGTGTTTTGCCGCATTCAAACCAACGACCCGAGTAGCTTAAGGATGCATATGGCGGCTCGTCACGCTAATTACGACGTGCAAGCTGCGTTCTACAAGAAACTAGGGAAAGACTTTCTCAGCGTAGATATAACTGATCTTCAATGTAAACTGTGTTTTGTGCCATTAACGGCAATTGACGATCTATCGCACCATTTGAAAAACGATCACCAACAACCACTAAATTTAGAAGCTCAACTAGGTTTGCTCCCTTTTCGACTAAACGACGGTTCTGTATGGAAATGCACAATCTGCCCGAACCAATTCAAAGACTTTATATCGTTGAAAAAGCACACGGCTGACCATTTCCAAAATTATGTATGCGATGCCTGCGGCGAAGGTTTTATCACAGAGTCTGCGATGATAGCGCACACCAAGATACCACATGAGAATAAATATAGCTGCAGTCGATGTATAGCAACATTTTCCTCTTTGGATGAAAGAAACATTCACGTAAAGACTCAACACACATCGATGCCATATATGTGTATCTACTGCACGGAGAAGCCAAGGTTTGCTAACTGGGAATTGCGAAAGAAACATCTTATGGAAGTGCACAACTATAGAACTGGTGCTGATAAATATGAATGCACCACGTGCCAGAAGACCTTCAAGACCCGATCTGGAAAATTCAACCACATGTCGAGGACCCACAAAATTAAAAAGGATGCCGAGTTAAATTATCCTTGTAATAGTTGTCCGAAAGCGTTCACGACCAAACTGTTTTTAGACAAACATATGGCTAAGAAACATTTCGATATTTGATTTCTCCAAAAAGTACTTTGAACTCATGACTGGAAATAATAACAGAGATTTATAACATTGCTAGTGTGCAAATCTGTATCAACAGCATATAAAAGTATGTAATAATGATAAAGTTCTTTTCTTTTTTTAGGGCGCCGAAAGAGAATTGATGAATTAGAAAAGGAAACAAAAAAGTTAAAGACGGAAAAAACACCTAAAAAATTAGAGAAGGAAAAAAAACCTAAAAAAAGGTTATTCGAAAGACAAGTAAACCAGAACCCACAATGGAAAAATGCTGTGCTTGTACTAAAACACTCAACTGCCATACCTTTTAAGACATGCTTTAACAGAATTCTTTGCTCTTACTGTCAAGAGGAGTTCGAACCGATGGCAGCACTAAGGGATCACGTCAAAAGCGTACATTCCAATGCTGACTTCAACAGCGCTTTTTATAAAGTGATAGACGGACTTAAAGTAGACATCACACAAATGCAATGCAATATTTGTTCCGCGGATGTAACAGACATCGACGCTTTAATGACACACTTATCAAAAACTCACGACATTCCAGTAAACTTTGATGTCTCGTTTGGAGTGTTGCCATATCGTCAGAGTTCTGCCGCTCTCTGGATGTGTCTTTACTGCGACAAGACCTACAGTAAATTCTCACAAATCAACGAACACTTACGAAGCCACGTAAAGATTTTCACATGCGATAAATGCTCTGCTACGTTCCTATCGATTCATGGTCTGAGGCAACACGAACGCAGCTTTAAGTGCTATAAGATGAATTATAAACCACGTTTTGGAAAAACTTTAAAGCATAGGAGTAATACTGAAATTATACTACAGTGTTCGACGGCTTGCCCATTCAGAACGTGGGGACAGAATTTCAATTGTATATTATGTCGGGTTCAGTCGAACGATCCTAACGGACTCAGAACGCACATGGCTACACGTCATGCTGATTTTGACATTGGCCAAGTATTCAATAGGAAACTTCGAAAGGAGTTTTTGAAAGTTGATATAACTGATTTGCAGTGCAAACTCTGCTTTATGCGTATAGATTCAATCGACGATTTGATGTTGCACCTTAAAAGTGATCACAAGCAACCCATAAGCACAGATGTCCAACCAGGAGTTCTTCCTTTCAAACTCAAAGACGGATCTAGTTGGCAATGCGCAATATGTGCTATTCAGTTCTCCGATTTCATATCTTTAAAGAAACACACAGCTGAACATTATCAGAACTATGTATGCGACACCTGTGGGGAGGGCTTCATTACGGAAACCGCTCTTATCGCTCACACGAGAGTACCGCACGACAATAAGTACGCTTGCGGCCGCTGCGTCGCTACCTTCACAACCCTCGAAGAGAGGAGTATCCACATCAAAACCCAGCACACTACATTGCCGTACATGTGCATATACTGCAAAGAAAACCCGCGGTTTGCGACGTGGGAGCTTCGTAAGCGGCACCTAATGGAGTTCCATAATTACAAACCTGGCGCTGATATGTATGAATGTACGACTTGTCACATGACTTTTAAGACAAGATCGCAGAAGTACCATCATAACGTGAAAGCGCACAGAACGAAGAAAGAGTCAGAGTATAGCTATCAGTGCGGAAGTTGCGCACGCGCCTTTGCGTCCAAAATGTCTTTAGATAAACACATTGCTAAGAAGCATTTTAATATATAAGGTTGTACGCTAGATATTTCAACAACACTAAGATTTCTGTAGATGATGTCGTCTTTTATTGTGCTTAAAAAAATATTTAATCTACACCCACCTGAGTAGTATGGAGGTACATATACATATACACATTTAATAAGCCATTTTAATTGATATTCAATTATTCGTTAAGGTTTGATTCGTAATAAAACTATTTAACAAAGCGTTATTTTTTGATTTTATTTATCAGTAGAATCTCCACATCTGCCAGTCTTTCGCGGTCAAACAAAATCCATTCCTACTCGTACTTTCATAAACCCGACTCTATCTTACTACTATTACTAGGGTAGACAAAGCAAAAGATTACTGTAGGTATTATAAAGTGATGACTTCGAAGTGCGTTATATAAAAATGCTAATCCGTAACAATTTAAATCAATGTAAAAGCCAGTGCCGGATTTACCAGTAGGCTGGAGCCTAGTGATTTTGCCAAATGTCTTACAGGAATCACCACTTTTAAGTAAATCGTTTCATAAAAATAATCTCGTGGTGCAATTCAATAGGCTACAGGCGGCAAATGTGTAAGCCCGCCACTGGTAAAAGCAATAAATAGTGTTAAGTATTGGGTTGATTTGGACATTTATTTTATATCTAAGAATTCTACAGTTTCTTTTACAGTATTGAATATAACGCGTTACAAGTTTGATTGTAAAATCCTTTAGGCAGTATCAATATATCTATAGACACGAATTTTACAGTTAACATGCCTATGTTTAGGTACTTAGTGGTAATAATTATACACTTATTAGTAATAAGACTTGCGAGCCAATAAATTATTGATTTGTGAATATAATTCGTTGAGCTATAGCGCCATAGCTAAGATGGCACGTAATCTCTTTATTTATTACTACGTTGTTATGTAAACGAGTTGATAAGTAAACTAGATTTTAGGAAGTAGTCATAGATTGTAAGGCATTTATTTTGTAGGTATTCTATGGTAAATTATGGCAGGCACATAGTTTTTATGATGTCAGTATTCAAAGTATAGCACCGGTGTATTTTAACATATTATTTAAGGATTGTATATAATTATCTACTGCGATAAAATTAAATTATAATTATAAAATAATTTCGATATATTGGTATTTTCATTATTCCCAAATATTATTCCTGTAAACCTCAGGCTTATATTATTATTACTAAAATTACTTGCTTAAATTTCCTTGCCAACGTAAAATAAATATAATATATTGCAGGTATATGTAAACACGCCAATTAAATGAAAATTAAATAAGATACCACTGAAGTCTAATCATGAGCGTTTTGAATTTCGGTGAATATCGATGGATGAACATCAAAAATTAGAAAATAAGCCTGCAGCTCAGGAACTGGGAATCTGACAGTGCAATTTTTTATTTTTAGGAAGACGTGGACAAATCAGCAACGAAACTTTAATACTTGAGGATGACAATAGCGTTTGTTTAGAAGTGAAACCCAAATCCAAGTATCAGCGAAGCGCCAGAGCCGAAGCACGCATCGCTATCAAGAAAAACGCAACTTCCATTCTGCAGTGCTGGACCCTAAGTCCATTCAGATGGAAAAAGAACAGATTTAAATGCGCCTACTGTGAAGACAATTTTATTGAGTGTAACGCTCTCAGAGACCACGTCAGGCTTTGCTCTACACAGCACAACATTAAAGACATTTACAACAAATTCAAGGAAATGCCGCTAATAAACGTTGATAGCACCGAGGCCATATGTTGCTACTGCTCCGCTCCTTTCATAGATGTCACTCAAATGCGCGACCATACCATCCAACATGGGTTCGAATTCGACACCCACCATCCGGACGGTGTACTTCCATTCTACTTAGATAAAGAATCTTGGAAATGCGTTATATGTGATGAGAAATTTAACAATTTCTTGAAACTTTACGAGCATATGAACGTTCACTACCAGCATTACATATGCGCTACTTGCGGGAAAGGTTACATGACTGCGCCCCGTTTGCGAAAGCATTCAGAAGTGCACATATCTGGATCGTTCCCTTGCTCCGATTGCGGTAGGGTCTTCACTATGCGAGCCGCCAGAGACTCGCATAAAGCGACATCACACGCCAAAGGCTCTCGATACGAGTGCCCTCATTGTTATATCCGCTTCGATAGCTACTACCACAGAATGACTCATTTAAAAGAAGCTCATAGCGAGAAAGAAGTAGTTTACAGCTGTGCTCATTGTGATATGTCGTTTAAAACGAGCGGGAAAAGAGCCAGTCACGTCCGCTCCGTCCATTTCCCGCCGCAACACGACTTTAGTTGCTCGTTTTGTGGCTGGCATTTTAAAACTAACTACGAACTAAAGAGGCACATGGTAAGACACACGGGTGAACGAAATTTCCATTGCTATGTTTGCGGCAAATCGTTCCCCAGGAATAGAGCCCTGACTACCCACCTGAAGACTCATCAAGATCTGAACTGCAAGTGGTGCGGCCTAGTGTTCAAGCAGAGAAACCAGTTAGTGCTGCATTTAAGAACTATACATCCGGAGTTAATTGATATGACTCCAATTGAAATAAGTAGTGGTATGCCCCGAACTGAGATCTCGCGCGTCTAGATACCTAGGTAGTTATAAGTTAGTATCTAGTGAATTAAGTACTTCCAAAAACTTTCTACAAAACAACAGATGGTGGATAGAACAGCATTATTTTTGAGTACCTATACCTATGTTAATAATGTACCTATACCTTTTGCTAACTGATTTAGAACTCATAAACTACATTTACTAGCACACCTAACTCTTTCATAATAATTAGAGATTACTTGACCTATTTGCATCGGTTCGACCTTTTAAAAGGAAAAGAAAAGTAAACATAATTCTCTGTGTCTATGAAAATTACTTTTACCGATTGTTTTGCAAGCCGCCCTTAGTAATCTAGTTTTTTTTTTGTTTTTAGGTTCAATTAACGAAGCTCAATCGATAGGTGTGGCTAAAAATGGTAGACGATTAAAGGAGAATGTTAGCGAACGTCAGATGCGTAGGCGTCGACGCGCCAACAATGAGTTACCAGAGGAGTCAGAAAAACGGATCGCAAAGACGATGATGAGAAGGAACGCTATCACACTCCTAGAATGTTCTACGGCGTGGGCGTTTCGATGGTTCCGCGGTGCATATTATTGCGCATACTGTGACATCAAATTCGTTGATACCCAACCTCTGAGAGAACATGTTAGAACTACCCATTTAAATGAACCGCTAACCAAAAGAATTTTCTCGAAACTCAGAGAAAATAATATGGTCAAAATTGATATAGCTCAATTACAATGTAGGTTCTGTGATGTTAGTCTCGGGAGCATATCTTATCTAAAAGCGCACTTGGAGTCTCACGGTAGGCCTGTTAAAAAGAACTATTGCGATGGAGTTCTACCCTTCAAGCTCGATGACGGTGGATTTTTTTGCCAAATGTGCTCATCTCATTTCCTTACATTTGCTAAAATAAACGAACACATGAACACGCACTATCAGAACTATGTTTGTGACACATGTGGGAAGGGATTCGTTTCTAAATCACGGTTCAGGGCGCATGTTCACACGGTAATTGAAATGTCAACGGAGAAAGGTAGTTTTCCTTGTGGGATATGTGATGAAATGTTAGATTCTAAAGCAGCTAGGATGTCCCATCGATCAAGAGTCCATCGTAAAGGTGTTAGGTACAGCTGTCCACGATGTCCTGAAGTATTCACTACGTACAATGCTAGATCGAACCATTTGGTTAATTTCCACGCCCAACAAAGCATGGTATATGTCTGTAATGTCTGCGACAAGTCGTTCAGTACGAGTTCAAAGCGCTCAGCACATAGCAGACTTGTGCACAGCTCACCGTCGCGACAGGAAAGCCATCAGTGCTATTATTGTTCAGCCCAATTCGTTACCAAATCGAAACTTGTGCGGCATTTGAAATCACACAGGACGTGAAGATGTATGACACTGAACCGTTATCTAATTTAATTCTTCATCAGTAAGTAGAATGCTTAAACGTCAAGTGTAAAGTAAAGAAAGAGAGACAAAAGTACATGGTACACATACCTAACTATATAACATAGACACAGATTTCATTAAAAATCGACAGAATCAAAACAAGTGGAGCATTATGTATCTTGAAAATAGTTATTTTCTATTTATAGGACAGGAAAAGGACGCGACAAATTCCAGCCAGCCAACAGACTCTCACAAGATCGTTTGGAAGCGAAAACGAAAGTTGTTGGAAGACAAGGAAAACGCAGCATTGCTTATAAAGCATTCGAATGCGATCGTCTTCAGGTGGCAGAGAGGAAGATTCATGTGCGCGTATTGTCCTAAAGTTTGCGTCAACCTAATAGAACTACGTTCTCACTCATCCGAACATAACAAGTTAGATATATTTGAGAAAAACAAAACACGTCTCCTCTACCCATTAAACATAGACATATCAGATCTCGTATGCAGTATATGTAACGTACAAATCAACGGCATCGATGAGTTAAAAAGTCACTTAGACGAAATCCACGCTATAAAAGTAAACCCGAACTACACTGATGGCGTTATGCCGTTCCGCCTGATCGCACAGGAGCTTCGGTGCGTCTCCTGTGAATCGAGATTTGACCAATTCATGACACTCTTTATACACATGAACAAACATTACCCTAGTTTCGTTTGCGATACGTGCGGCAAAGCTTTCTCTGCTGAAAACAGGCTTCGATCGCATAAAGCGATACACGAATCTGGCGAATACGGGTGCACGCAATGTGGCTTGGTGTTCTCCAATCGCATTGCTAAGAACAGGCACATTAGCGAGAAGCACCGTCCGAAGAACAGGTACCGATGCCCGATATGCGATGAACACTTCAACTCGTACTACAGTCGGTTGCAGCATCTTAAAACGGCTCACGGAGAATCTACGGAGTATCGTTGCACTTACTGTCCATCAGTATTCACCTGCGGTTCTTCTAGGTATATACACATCCAGGGAGTCCATTTGAAGAAGCGTCAAAAAAAGAAAAACAGGGAGAAAACTCTTGAAAAGGGTACCGCCACTCGATTGCAAAAATAATTCAGTTTGTGAATAACTCGAATTGTAAAATGTAAGAATAACCAGACATAATGCTTGAATTATCATTTTAATATAAGTATCACATCGCGAAAAGTATTACTCCCATCGAAACAAATCCTCGATTTTGTCGTTACAAGACGTCTCACTGATAATTTTCTTTTTTAGGATCCACCGACCGGACATTTAAATGGATTCAGAAGCGAAAGTACCACGATCACAGAGACAATGCGGCCATTATTCTAAAATGTTCTAACATTTGTCCGTTCAGATGGAAGCGGGGTTTGTTCGCGTGTGCGTTCTGTTCTCTTACGTTCGCTGAGTTCGCACCATTAAGGGAACATGGCGTAGAACACCCTAATAAAATTGAGGCTCTCCGGGTCGTAGGTAAACAAATTCTCAAATGCGATATCACAGATCTTAAATGTGAACTTTGTCTCGGGGGTGTAAAAGACCTCAACGCGTTAGTCGAGCATCTCAAGGATGTACACAAAAAGTCAATTATCAACGACCTAGGATTAGGCATTATCCCTTACATGTTAATAACCGACGGGGACTACCAATGCACGAATTGCGTTGAAACTTTTAAATTCTTCACGACTATGAATAAGCATATGAATAGCCATTATCCGAATTCAGTATGCCCTCTCTGCGGTAAGGCATTTTCAGATAGCAATAAGATTACAACGCACATGCAAACTCACGGCATCGGTGCCAAAGGGGAGTATAAATGTACAAAATGCGAGGAGGTGTTTTCGAGCGCGTACGATAGAAACAGACACGCAGTATCATCTAAGCACAAAAGCGCTATGAGGTACAGATGCCCACACTGCAACGAGAACTTCAAAAGCTACTCAAACAGACTGAAACATTTAAATGAATTCCACAATTCTAAAATAGAGTTTCCGTGCGGTTTATGCTCGGCCGTGTTTAGAATGACGAATCAGAGGACTAAGCATATACGTCAGGTTCATACCAAGGAGAAACGCTTCACATGCTCCGTGTGCTCTTACCAATTCGTCACTGCTCATCAACTACAACGGCATATGGTTTGTCATACAGGGGAAAGAAATTACGAATGCCAAGTGTGTAAAAAATGCTACGCTAGAGCTAACACGTTGCGGGAGCACATGCGTATACACAATAACGATAGAAGATTTGTGTGCGTGTATTGTAATAATGCGTTTGTGCAAAAATGCAGCCTCAAAAGTCATATGAGAACACACCATCCGAACTGTGAACCGTTGCCTGAAGAGAAGAAGCACTAATGTGATAGAAACAGATATTTACAAAGTAAATTTATATAACTAAATTGTTTTATCATATTTTCACAAACATACGTTTGCATTGATTGCGCGATCGAATATGACGACGATTTCTCGATTTAAATTAATTGTAGGTACTCGCAGTCGCACGTTACATGCAATTGAATGAATGTTGATTTTTTTCTATTTTTAGGAGAAAAGAACACCAAGCTTAAAGACGCGGTAAATCGACGTGCCGCGTTAAAGAGTAACATAGCTACTATTATGAGAACCAGTACCGCTTACCCATTCAAATACAGAAAAGGAGCGTACCTGTGTTACTTCTGCTCGACGACATTCGTAGAACCTGTGAAACTTCGCGTACATTTTCAAACCGACCACTCAAAGTCTAAACAGCTAGTAAAACCTAGCAAATGCGAACTCTTGAAAATGGATTTCGCTGATATTACTTGTAAACTATGCAATGCGAAGATCTATGACTATGCTGCTTTTAAAGAGCATTTAAAAGAACACGACGATGGCTTAAACACGACGTGGGGCGAGAGTGTCTTACCATACAAGCTTAATAAAGAGGTACATACTTGTCAAGTATGCGGAAAGCGTTACGAATTGTTCCTAAGCCTCCAAAAACACATGAACGAACATTACGAGCACTACATTTGCGAGACCTGTGGTAAAAGATTTGCTACATCGCAAAGGATGTTGACCCATGTGAAGACGCATATAAGAGGTGTTTTTCCCTGCAGAAGATGCCAGGAAACTTTCGAATCGTCTGCCTCACTTTACACCCATGTGTCTAAAGTACACAGGATGAATAAGCGGTACAAATGTCCAATTTGCGATGAGAAATTCGTCTCTTACAAACACAGGTTAAAGCATTTGAGTTTAGTGCATGGGGAAAATACAGCAATTTTTCCTTGTCCGTCTTGTTCAATAGTTTTCACGTTATGCAGTCAAAGGTCTACGCACATTAGGTGCCAGCACCTTCAGGAACGAAACCACATGTGTCAAACGTGCGGAATGAAGTTCTTTAAACAGTCCGAGCTCAAAAGGCATTCTGTGAAACACGGCGGAGAGAGAATTTACGAATGTGGAGTATGTAAAAATGCGTACTCGCGAGCTAATACACTAAAAGAACATATGCGTATACATAACAATGATAGGAGGTTTGTTTGCGCGTACTGCGATATTTCTTTTGTCCAAAAATGCAGTTTAAACAGTCACATGAGAACGCACCATTCGCTTGTAAAACCGTTGTCTGATACAAATTCAAACAAGAATTGAAGCAAAAAATTCTATTGTCATCATTTTGTTAGGCTTCAGAAATTATAGAAGGTATTTTTAAAAACAACTGTTATAGAACTAGATGAGACTTCCTTGCAACCATAATAGAAATATTATTTAAATCTTTATTCTACGAGTGTGTTCCCAGTTCCCACTGATTAAAACAAGAAATACTTACTCTCGCCTTTAGATTAAGCGTGTGGAGTGTGGACTGTTCAGTGGGCGGTTAGGTTCTGTACCTTATACCTATTTGTAATGTATCTTCCATTGTTATAACTGTTACATCCACTTTAATGAGTTGTATTTTTAATAAATGATTTTTTTGTATATTTCTTGTTGGTTTTATTATCCTTTACTTATTATTTTTGTTATTGATTATATTATTGTTATACATATATTTTCTAAAGATCATCTGATCAGATATTTTGCCAATTCGACTACATACGTTTACCGCAGAAAGCCATCATAATTCACCTACCTACTTGGATAGTAATTTTTGCACGAATATGTACTTACTTCACGTTCTTTTGAATTTAACTATCTATGTAGCCTATAATCTATACTTTTATACTAGTCTATACTATAATAATATTATACAGAGGAAAGATTTGATGGTTTGTTTGTTTGTAATGAATAGGCTCCGAAACTACTGGACCGATTTGAAAAATTCTTTTACCATTAGAATCCTACATTATCCCTGATGAACATTAGGCTATAGAATATTTTCAAAAACGTTAGGGATCTGTATGAAAACTTCGATAATGTAACCCAAGGTGTGAAAAAAAATCCATAAAAAATCCTTATAACGCGTTCGCTGCAAAAATTATTGACAATAGAGCAAAGTGATGTTCTACAGTTTTAAAGAGGACATCAATATCTACAAATAAGTCAACAATACCATTTGTCTAACTATTAGGGATCCGTATGAAAACTTCGATAATGTAACCCAACGTGTGATAAAAAATCCAAAAAAATCTTTATATCGCGTATGCTGCGGAAATTATTGACAATAGAGCAAAGTGATGTACGATAGTTTTAAAGAAGACATCAATATCTACAAATAAGTCAACAATACCATATGTCTAACTATTAGGGATCCGTATGAAAACTTCGATAACGTAACCCAACGTGTGAATCAAAAGCAAAAAAATCCTTATATCGCGTACGCTGCAAAAATTATTGACAAGAGAGCAAAGTGATGAACTGCAGTTTTAAAGATTACATCAATGTTAACAAATAAGCCAGCAATACCATAATTATATCCAACTATTACAGTTATGTCACAATAACTACTTTTTCATGTTAAAATATGCAATGGTAACGCCGCCTGTACAAACTAGGCCAGATTATTCGTACCTGGGTAGGTATTAATCCTTATCCAAAAAAATCCCTTCATTTTAAAGGCCATATCAGTACCTGTAAATTACTTTTTTAATTATACCATTCCCAAATTCCATACCATTCAAAAGTTATGAGTGTAATAATCTATAGGTACTAATATTATTATGAGGAAAGATGTTTTGTATGTTTGTATGGAATAAATCCAAAACCTACTGGATAGATTTCAAAAAATCGTTTACTATTACAATGCTACATTATCTCTGAGTAACATAGAGGCCATATTTATTGTTTGAAAAAAATCGGGATCCCTATTAAAACTTCGATAATGTAACCTGGGTAAAAAAATACCCATAAAATCGTTATAATACGTTACTCCCGTGCGGAGCCGGGGCGGACTGCTAGTATAACAATAAAAATGAAAATAGGATCACGACTGTAATCCCCAAGTACGGTAGACATCCTCTCAGATCTCCAGACGCTTAGATCCTTTAAAGATGTCCTATATAATTAAAGGTTTTAAAAACATAGTAAGTAATTTGCGTGGAAATTGTGACCATTTTATTTGTGTGGTGAGTGAGTAGTATGAAGATGCAATCGGACTCACAGAAATAAATATATTGTTCACAGATAAAATACGAACAATTTTAATTATTATATTAAGATCAGAATGAACGTATTGCTAAGTGAAATTTCAGCTCAACCTTTTTGTTTAAAATAAAATGTAAAATACTAGAACCTTAAATTAATAATCTTATTAGTACCTATTATGAAACCAAGCAGAACTATAAAATATCTAATACCGTGCCTGTTTAATACGCAATGGAACTCAAGACCCTATATCGGATGTTTTTCTGTTTTTAGGAATGAAAACAGAAGACATTCTGTTAAAACTCGAAGTGGAATCAGACTTCGAAAATAACTCCAGGCTCAGAGAAGGCGAACAGCGGCGTGCTGCATTCCGAACTAACATTTCGACTATTCTGGAAATCAGCACCGCTTACCCCTTCAAATACAGAAAGGGAGCGTATCTGTGTTTCTTCTGCAAAGCGACGTTCATTGAGCCTGAGAAACTACGCGCGCATAACAGAATACAACACGCAGAAACAAAGCATTTGCTCAAACCGCGCAAATATGAGCCGCTGAAGATCGATTTCACTGAAACAGCTTGCAAAGATTGCAATATAGGTATCACAGACTATGCCACATTCAAAGAACATTTGATAGCAGAGCATGGAAAGGTCATTGATTGCACTTGGGGCGACAGTATCTTGCCCTACAAGCTTAATAAAGAAGAGCACTCTTGCCAAATTTGCGGGAAGCGATACGAAATGTTCCTAAGCCTTCACAAACACATGAACGAGCATTACGAACATTATATTTGCGAAACTTGCGGCAAGCGATTCGCGACTTCGCAAAGGATGGTGAACCACTCGCGGACCCACGAAAGAGGAGTTTTTCCGTGCAAGAGATGCGAGGAAACCTTCACTTCCTACGCGGCAGTTTACGCCCACATAGCCAAAGTGCATAGACTGAACAAACGCTACAAATGTCCCATCTGTGATGAAAAGTTCGTATCGTACAAGCATAGATTAAAGCATTTGAATACTGTGCACGGGGAGAAAACTGCCATATTTCCATGTCCGGTGTGTCCAAAGGTTTTCGATCTGTGCAGTCAGCGGACTGCCCATATCAGGTTCCGTCACCTGCAAGAACGTAACCATATCTGTTCGGTTTGCGGAATGAAATTCTTCACTAACTACGAGCTGCAGGAGCATTCGATCAAACATGGCGGCGAGCGGATCTATCAGTGCGATGTGTGTAAGAAATCCTACGCCAGGCTTAAGACTCTAAGGGAGCATATGAGGATACACAATAATGATCGCAGATTCATCTGCCCTGTATGTGGACAGTCGTTTATTCAGAACTGCAGCCTGAAACAGCATATTCGGGTGCATCACCCGACTAATTTAAAAAATATGTATTAGTTGATCTCAATAGCTATATTTATTAATTAGAATTTAGGTGAAATATAATGTTGAATACAGTCTTGCGAAAATTTTATTTAATTGTACTTGTAATTGTACCTGCGTAGTAATTGCGTACCTTTTGAAAAAACTATGATACAATAACTTACTAAAACGTAGAAAAATTATGTGTTCGTAAATTAATTAGATTGTGGGTCCATTTGACTCTCAAAACTTAATGAACGTTAGGTACGTTCATTAAGGCTGAGCAACAACCAAATTTGCAATGGTTGAAGCCCAAATAATTTTTATCGTGAATGATGTATGGAATTGAAATTTATATGGAAGATTCTCAGGTATATAAGTGTCAAAATTATTTTATCAAAAATAAAAATTTAATAAAAACCTTGTTAAGAAAAAATGCCAAACACATCTCTGAAAATCAAGAATTGCCCAAAAATATCCTAAACCATAAGGCAATTCAATATGATATTTATCATAAATATTGCTAAATAAATTATAAATTGAATAGTTTAGCAGTTTTTTTTTTAAAGCCATTTCTTTTACATAATTAATTTTTTTCTAAATGTCGCTTACGCTATTTAATTCCGAGCATCGGTAACTTCATGCCGCACTCTTTTTTCTTGCTATTCGCGTATTTTGCTTCGCAGTCATACTCATTCCGCGGCGATCCGCGTTGCTAGACGGACCTGTGCTACTTTTCTCCAGAGCGGTTTCGTAATTTTAAACTTAACCATGGGTAAAAAATCAAACAAAAAAAAATTACAAAAGCCGTGGGAAACGCATTGAACCTAATCTACGCCTCATATTTTTTACTAGCAACGAGAACGTGATGTGACTTAGGTTTAGGTAAGTACCTAGGTAGGTAGGTAGGTACCTACAACAATAAAAACATCTCGCACAATTGTATGAAAATTGAATTATTGGTATCAGATAGATAGATAGACCTAGGTAGGTAGTTATAGTATGGTAAGTAGGTAATAGTAGGTATGTCGTTTTTATGTCTAGTTGTGGTTTAGTGTTGGTACCTACCTAATCTAGGTAGGTACCTACCTACCAATCTACCAAATGTCAAACATAACTGAAGTAGGTAGGTAGGTAGGTACTTTGTGTATTTGAAAGATTCATTCGCGAGCGACACACGGATAATTTCATTTAGGTTGGTAGGTACCTATAGGTAGGTACCTACCAACCTGCAGGCTTATTTCGTAATAATCCTATTCATCCGTTGGCTTTCATTGCCAGAGCTCTGAACACCATTCTAATTTAGAGAATAGGATACCTACATACATTCTATAATATTAGGTAGGTGAGTAGGTACTATGAAAAAGGTAGGTATTCTTTAAATACGACTGATGTTCAGAGCTTATCCTTCACTAACAGAGAAAATCCATTGATGCACGCCGGGGTTCGAACCCACGACCGAAAAAGTCGAGGTAGGTACCTCCCACTCGGCCAACACGGCTTCATCTAAATCATCTCAGACTGAAAACATTTAGTTGTCATAGCAACGCATTTCTGAACTGTTTAGTCAGAACTTCGTCTTTCGTCAATCGCGGGTCTGCTAGTACTTATATATAACTCTTACGTTACCTACTGACTGACTGACTGACATATCAACGCACCGCGCAGTATAAGCGACTGATTCCAAAAACTTTAAATTTTGAGGGTTTATTCCTTTTTAGTAGGTAGGTAGGTACCTACCTTACGCACTAAGAAATAAATTCTCCAAATACAACCAGCGGTGCAGTGCAGCGAAGCTTGCTAGATTATAACTTCACGTGAACAAAGTCGCGGGAGTTTCTACTGATATTATTGCTAGTGGTCGGATATTCTGATGTTTATTTATCTAAACTTTGCGGATTGGCTATACTAGTATGGAGAGCACTTCTTTAAAAAAATCCCGCGTTTCGGGGATCAATGGATAGTAGTTACTAGTTTGTAATTAGTATGCAAAAACTGTAATAATTGGATTTACTTACCTCAAGTTATTTATTGGCTAATATAGATGGCGCTTTGTAGAAATAGTATTATTTTATTGAAAGGGGTAGTTAGCGACCGGACAAACAGCTTATGTATATCCAAACGAGTGTGAAGTTACTGTGAGTGAGTGAGACAGAAAAATATACATAAATTACAAATTTGAAGCCGCTTTCATACTTTCTTAGCTTTTGCCGGAAATAGACTAAATGAACTTTAGGTAAATATGCACCCAAATGTCCGATCACTAATTATTAGCTATGCAAAATTTTAGAAAACGAGCGTACCTACCAAGTTTATATTGTACTTACCTACTTGTTTATAAAGCATCCTCTCGGTCGATATTGTGTTTATTTTTAGATCAAAGTAGAAAATATATGAAAATGAATACCTATCGATCCTCGATTTCGAAACAAATGAAAGGTAAGAGAAAACTTTCATAACAAATTACAGTTGTGATTATTTCACATAGTTGTGATTATTTTCACGTTTGACCGAAAATAATTTTGTAGGATTTTCATTTCGTCGAAAATATTCATTACAATTGGTACAAAAGTTATTTTATTAGACAATTAAAAATTCACAAATATCATATTACTGGTTTATTGTTAGATCAAAGAAGAAAACAAATGAAAATGAATCCCAATTGATTCAAACTAGTAGAAGGTAAGGGAAAACTATGATTATAAACAGTTACTGTCGTGATTATAACTATCTATATAACGACGACGCTATAACTAATAAAAAAAAATCAGGCATGGGTTTTCAATAATTGAACCTCACCACCTTTTATAAAACTCTTACGTTACTGACTGACTGAATATCAACGCACCGCACAGTCAAGCCACTGGTCCCTAAAACTGGGAACTGCATTATGAAAGGGGTGCTAAAGTTTGTATGAAAAATAAATTATCATTTTCATAATTACTTGACATTTAATATTTATGCTTTTCGATACAATTAAAGAAACGCATATTTAAGTTTTATTTGTATTTCTTCATTCGAATATCGAAAAGTCCTTTCTCACGATTTTGATTTATTTATTTCGGATATTGCATACCGTTTTTGAGCATATATGTGTTATATTCATATAGGGCAAATGGTTGAACTGCCAAAAAAATATTCGATGAAATATTTATCGGCCAAGCAACAGCAGAATAATAAAATTATTGTTTGTTAGAAAATTTTGATATTGGTAAATTTGAAGTTGGCTGTGTTGGCGGAGTGAGAGGTACCTCGACTTTCCATCTGAAGGTTGTGAGTGGCCAATGGTTTTTTTTATTCGAATAGTACATAATATGGTTTTTGTCAAAATAATAAGTTCGGATATTACCGTTTTTGAGCATTATGTGCTATTTTGATATAGGGTAAATGGTGAAACTGCCAAATAAAATATTCAATGAAATATTTATCGGCCAAGCAACAGCAGAATAATAAAATTATTGTTTGTTCGAAAATTTTGATTTTGGTAAATTTGAGTTGGCTGTGTTGGCGGAGTGAGAGGTACCTCGACTTCCCATCTGAAGGTTGTGAGTAGTGGCCAATGATTTTTATTTATTCGAATAGTAGGTACATAATATGCTATTCATCAAAATAATAAGTTTGGATGTTACCGTTTTTGAGCATTATGTGCTATTTTGATATAGGGTAAATAGTGAAACTGCCAAATAAATATTCGATGAAATATTTATCGGCCAAGCAACAGCAGAATAATAAAATTAGTGTTTGTTCGAAAATTTGATTTTGGTAAATTTGTAGTTGGCTGTGTTGGCGGAGTGAAAGGTACCTCAACTTTCCATCTGAAGATCGTGAGTGGCCAATGGTTTTTTTTATTCGAATAGTACATAAAATAATATGCTATTCGTCAAAATAATAAGTTCGGATATTACCGTTTTTGAGCATTATGTGCTATTTTGATAAAGGGTAAATGGTGAAACTGCCAAATAAATATTCGATGAAACATTTATAAAACAGTAAGGTAATTTTGTTTGTTCGAAAATTTTGATTTTGATAAATTTATAGTTGGCCATGTTGGTCGAGTGGGAGGTGCCTCGAATTTTCATCGGAAGGTAGTGAGTTCGAATCTAGGCCGTGCATCAATTAATTGTTCAACTGTTCGAAAAAGTTATAGCGCGTACACGTACCTACTCAAAACGGTGAAGGAAAACATCGTGCGGAAACCACTTAGTAGGTATTCTTATAAGCGGCGATAGGCTTGCAACCTGTGACGTATTGAATGCTAAATACTGCAAAATATGGGTATCGTGCCAAATTTAATGTTTGGACGTGTCTCTGACTACCCCTTTTAGACATCTTCAAGGATCTAAGCGTCTTGAGATCTGAGAGTTTGAATACCGTTCTTTGGGATTACAGTTGTGATCCTATTTATTTTATTAGTATTATAACTTTTTATGGTCCTTTAGTATTCTGTGGTAATAATAAAATTTTATTTAGGTATACATTTTTTCTGTTTTCGTTGTAGGCAGATAAACAGACAAATAGGTGTACTAATATAAATATGGTCAACAGAATATTTATTAGGTACCTACAAATAGTGCGTCAAGCTACTTTATTTATTTTGTGGTAGAGCCGCGTACAGCGCGAGCGGGCCGCGGCGCGCCGTGGCGGCCGGCGGCAGCTCGTGGTACTACGCGATTCGGGGGACGCAAGGGCGCGGGTGAAATCCGATTTTTTTCTAGCTAATAGCCCCCTCTTAAGTTACCTATGTGCTTAAATGACAAACATGTTTACTCGTATTTGTTTACTCTATTACTAAGACTTCGCTGTCCGTCTGTCTGTCAATCTCATGAACCATGATAGCTAGACAGTTGAAATTTTCACAGATTATGTATTTCTGTTGCTGCTCTAACAACAAATACTAAAAACAGAATAAAATAAATATTTAAGGAGGGCTCCCATACAGCAAACATTTTTATAACCGTTTTTATAGATAATGGTACGGAACCTTTGTGCGCGAGTCTGACTCGCACTTGGCCGGTTTTTTTTTATTCTTCTATTCGTATTCGTACCGATGATTCAGTTTAATTTAATTTTTTTCATTAAGCTAAATTTTACAAGGTTTTTTTTGTTACAAACATGGTACCTAACTTTTATTTATACTGTTCGTTTAGACTTTCCTGCTAACCTTGGTAGTGTAGTGCCCCAAAGGTCATAAGAGACCAAGCTACCTGTTACTACATATTATAAGTTGAGTTGCTGCTAAAATCTAAATGATTATTCACGCCGAGAGTAGATTTTTATGTTTATTTTTTTCCTTTATAGGTGAGCCACAACCGAAGTCTCGACAAGACATGATCGATAAGAAAAAACAAACTCCAACTACTGTTTTAAAACAAGAAATTAATCTCGTTGACCGAAAAGAACGAGCAAAGAAACTACTATTAAATTCGCGATTATGCCCTTTTAGGTGGGTGAAGAATACATTTAACTGCATTTACTGCGATATGCAATACACAGACCCAGAAACATTAAGAGAGCACAACCAAACCCATGAAGACATAAAACTATTCGAAATAAGTAAAGCATTTACTAGATTAAGATTAAAAGTAAATGATTTGGTGAAAATAGACATCACTAATGTCAGCTGTAAGCTCTGTGACGAGATTATCAATGGATTCGATGATTTGAAATCTCATTTAGTCAATCAGCACAAACACAATCCGAGTATTTTATCAGATGATGGATTCCTTCCGTTCAAACTGGACCTAGGGTCCTACAAGTGTGGTGTCTGCGATGACGACTTCCCAGAGTATATGACTCTCTTTCGCCATTTGAAAAATCATTTCCAGAAGTTTGTTTGCGAGCAGTGCGGGTCTGGATTCATAAGCACAAACTCGCTGCGGCAACATTATGATATGCATAAAACGGGATCCTTTCCATGCAACGAATGCGACAAAGTATTCCGCTCCAAACTATTTAGGTTCCGCCACCACCAGAAAGTTCATTTAAAGGTTAAGTTGAACAGATGTCCCCACTGCTCAGAGTCCTTTTTGCACTACGATCAAAAATTAAGTCACCTCTCCTCGGTGCACGGAATCAAAATCAAAGAGTTTAAATGCGATCTCTGTCCCCGTGTATTTACTCTAAAAGGAAGACTGAACACTCACGTGCGCAGAATCCATTTGAAAGTAAAAAGCCACGCCTGTGACGTGTGTTCAGGGATGTTTAACTCTAAGCACTCATTGAAAGAACACATGTTTAAGCATACTAAAGAGAAAAACTATCACTGTGAGATCTGTAAGAAAGCGTTTAGTCGGAAGTACACTCTGACGGAGCATATGCGAATTCACTTGAATGACAGACGGTTCGTGTGCGGCATCTGTGGAAACTCTTTTGTGCAGAAATGTAGTTTGAAGCAACATGGCAGAACACACCATCCGAATCACCCAAACCCAGCTGGAAAATACGATTAATACCTACTATATTCTTGATACATAATAATTGTGAAACTGTGTTATAAGTATTAGTTTAGAAAAATATAAATTAGAATATGTACTTACATCGAAGTTATATATCTATCTGGTGTCCATATTACAAGCTTTGATTAGTTTAGAGCTAGCACTACTCCCTGGCAAGGGGTTAAAAGGTGGTGAGAGTTTATATTTGTACGGGTCATTTTTAGCGTATGATTAACTTCATACTTTTAGAAAAACCACTCTTCAAAGTCCATAATTAAATAAATAAATTAGGTAAGTAAGTATTATTAATTTTCTACTTTTATCAAAATATATTTTATTGAATTTAGTTTTTGAATTTTTAGGTGACCTCTAACTGCACTAAGCAAACGTAAGTTAGGTCAGCATAGTTCTAAAGTTAGGTATTTAAAAAAATTATAATCTTAACCGGACGAACGATGAGAGAGGAATCGTGGTTGGAATGCAGGACGGACGAATATAAAACACTGTAGTGGTCCCTCAACATACATAATCTCTAGAATAGCCCTTTTTGATCACACTTGTGTTCTTTCTAGGTGTTGAAGAGCCTTCGAACGTGTTTCAAGAAGATTATTTTACAAGAAACGATACGAAGACACAAGTTATCCAGGCTAATCGCGCTAAAAGACAACGCATCGTGACACTACTGGAATGTTCCAGAATATTCCTTTTTAAACAAAAGGGAATTTTATTTATGTGCATCTATTGCGATCAGAAATATACAGACCCTGCGAAATTAAGAGAACACAATACTGAGCACGAAGATGTTAAACCTATAGAAATAATAAAAGCAATCGCTGGAATTAACAAAACGGAGCTATACAAAGCGGACATTACAGATGTCAGCTGCAAACTTTGCGAAACTCCCATAGATAGATTAGACGATCTCATAACACACTTAGTTGAGAAGCATAGAAGGAAAATTGATAATAATGACGTCGGGATCCTCCCTTTTAAAATAAACCTAGACGATTATAAATGCGCTATTTGCAATGAAAAGTATACCGATTACAAAACGCTGAATCACCATATGAACGTACATTACCCGAGATATGTTTGCGAGCAGTGCGGCTCCGGATTCGTCACTGCAATGAGGTTGAAGGCGCACGTCTTTAAACACGAAACTGGCTCTTTCCCGTGCAATGCGTGCGATAAAGTCTTCAGCTCAAGAAATGCAATGAACTCGCATCACGCATGCATTCACATGAAAATAAAGAACCATCGCTGCCCCGAATGTCCGGAGAAGTTCTCGAATGTCGTTCAAAGACTGAATCATCTAACGTCATTTCACGGGATTAAGTTGGAAGAGTTCAAGTGTAGTTATTGTCCGAAAGTGTTTGTGCTCAAGGGTCGTCTTCGCATGCATATTCGTGCAACGCATCTTAAAGAGAAACGCCACGCTTGTGACGTGTGCGAAGCGCAGTTTTTCGGTAAAAGTGAGCTAACAAAACACAGGTATATGCATACCGGCGAAAAGAACTATCAGTGTAGTGTGTGTCAAAAGGCATACGGTAGGAATTATCATCTTAGAAGACACATGAGAACACATGTGCAATGATAAGCTCTTCAAATGATGTTATCTGAAAGTTTGTGAGGATATGTTTGTGATTCAATTACGCCAAAACGACCAAATGGATTTAGATGAAACTTGGAATATACCTAACCTATACTCTGGAATAGCATATGGGTTACTTTTTATCTAGGTACCGCGCGAACGAAGCCGCGGGTGGAAACTAATAGGAAATATTCGTAGAAAAAATATAGACCCTCTTAATTTTTTTTGGTTCTCTTTCTCTATGTAAATGAAGCGTTAAAGGTTAAAGTCTGTATTTTAAGCCTACTGGTCTTACAGGGTTAACATAATTACTTACATCGTTTTATGTTGTTATTTTTCTACACTAAAATTAACTAAGTAAATATTAGTTGACATTTCACAGCGCCATCTAGCCCCAAACTTAGCCAAGATTGTACTATAGGTTGATGATAACCCTTATTAACTCCTTCACTTATTAGTACTCCATACATTAAATTATCGCGGGTCTTTGTCGCTTATAAACTCCCAACTTTATATTCGCGACTTTACGACTAGATATATACGAGTAGGTATGGTACTTCCGTTAGTCTGTATAGTCGAGGGCGGACTATTATATCCATTACAACGTATAAATTGGACTAAAAATTTATTTTCTATCCATATAAAGCTACATAAATATATCTACTTCTGTATCTGTATTGTTTCATACTATTTTAGTTAGGTTGGATATTTCCTAATTTTTTCCGGTTGACGGTTCGAAACACTTCTTGTTCAGAAACACCAATATTGTAAGTAGGTACTTATAAGTCTCGATTAAATTATACTATTATTGTTCCATATTAATAAAAGTTATTTTTATTCGATTGTTTTACTCATTAATTGTTTTAATAATGGTTTCCCCATAGTTTAGCTACATGTACGAATACTATACTGAATCTAATGTAATTACATAAAACATTCACTTTAATGGCGGTTGTTTTGCAATATATTGAATTAGGTTGAATTATTGAGAAAGGTTTAATTATATAAAGGTATGTACGTAGGTATAGGTACACAAACACCCAGAAAAATAAAGTAGTTTAAGGTTCTTATGTGACGTGTTTGCTTATTTCTAGGTATGGAAGAGCCTCCAGACGAGACTCGAGCAAACATCAAAATAAGCAGCGATACGGAAGCAGTACGGGTTTTAGCTAAACGTGATAACAAAGCTAGAAAGGAACGCGTATTGGTATTACTAGAATGTTCCCGAATATGCCCTTTCAAGCACAAAGGATCCTTATATATTTGCATTTACTGCAACAAGGAGTATAAAGATCCGACAGAATTAAGAGAACACAATGTCGAACACGAAAGTATTCAACCTACGGAGATAAAAAAGATAATAGCAAAAATGAACACAGAACTAATAAAAGCAGATGTTACAGATATGAGTTGTAAACTCTGCGACGCTCCAATAGACAGGCTGGATGATCTTATCAAACACTTAATAGAAAAGCACGACAAGAAAATCGACCAAGCGTCGGACAACGGAATCCTCCCGTTTAAAATAAATTGCTACGATTTTAACTGCGCTGTTTGTGATGAAAAATATACAGACTACAAGACTCTCAATCATCATATGAATATACATTACCAGAGATTTGTTTGCGAACAATGTGGATCTGGATTTGTTACCTCATTGAGGCTGAAGTCGCACGTTGTCTCGCACGAAGCTGGGTCTTTTCCGTGCAACACGTGTGATAAAGTGTTTAGTTCCAAACAAGGAATGAAAAAACACTATGAGTACGCACACCAAAAGGTCAAAAGGCACATCTGTCCTCATTGTCCCGAAACCTTCTTGGTTTACTACGATAAAACAAAGCATATCGCCACGGTCCACGGTTTCGATACACCCGTAAAAGCAGAAAAATACAAGTGCAACTTTTGTATGAAAGAGTTTTCCGCCGGAGGAAATCTCAGTAGACACGTTCGTGAAACTCATTTAAAAGAGAAACGCTATGCGTGTGATGTTTGCGATATACAATTTTATAGCAAAAGTCAAATAAAAAAACACATGGATGTTCATTCCGAGGCGAAAGACCATCTTTGTGGTATATGCCAGAAAGCGTACGGCAGAAAGAAACAATTGGACGTACATATGAAAACTCATTCGGAGGAAGTGACGTGTGATGTTTGTGACGCAAAGTTTTATGGTAAAATGTATCTGAAGAATCATATGCGTAATTTGCATCCTAGTGGGAAGATATATCAGTGTGGTGTGTGTCAGAATGTTTACAGCAGAAATAATAACATGAGACGACATATGAAAACACATAATACGACATCGCCATCGGTGGTGTAATCGGTGGTGTGGTGGAGTTAGCTGAGACGCAAGACGTGATAAAGTTCCATCCCGCAAATCATGCAAACATTTGGTCCCGGTCTGGGTTTTAGTATCATAGTACTACAATATATACCTAATCAAAATGTATTTATTGAAAAAACCAATGTGCAAGCCTTGACAAGTAGGTATGTCAGGAGTCAGTTCTTCCCAGTATAGGTACTGTACTACGTATAATGGTTTATAATAGAAAAAGGTGTTTGTATAAATATGATATAATACACAAGAATCCTTGAGTGGATGTTGTTAATTATTTACTAGTTGCGTCTAACCTCGGTTAATCGGATTTAACTCGAGAAAATTACTTTTAATCAGAATAATAATGAAGTTTTCATCAGAGAAAGTGTTTTCAGAATTAAATCTGGATTGTAGTTCCGGAGATCACCTCCTACATCCAAAAAGTGTCACAAACAAACTTTACCATATTATTATATACTCGTACTATTTGAAGCAATTACATAAGATAATTATCGTGTGCCTAGGTACACTAGGTATAGGTACCTTAATAATGACTGTTATGCAAAGTGTTTATTATAAAGTTTTATAGCACCTTTGTTAGCAACGGCCTCCGGAAGTTATGCCATGTTTGTCGATTTGACATAAATTATAATTTGAGCACGTATGTAATAAAAAAAATAATTATAAATAAATCAACTAAAGTAATAGTTTTATTTTATTCGATAGCCCAGCTGAACTTGACAGCTGTTGCAAAGTTTTAACTCAATCAGATAATTTACTGAAGAGTTTCGTTGAAGAACTCCTGGCTCCATCATCAAAGCAGCTCGCTATCACTATATTATTGCATTGTGACCTAAGTTAAAGTTTGCCAAACAGCTTAATCGTTGAAGAGAACTGATATAAAATTCAGTAGCAAGACTTGACCCAATCTAACAGGTGAAGTTAATTAAAAGCTTAATAAAATAAATACTATTCTCACCTGCGTCATACAGAAACATTCTGATTCTGTGTATTCTTGTTTCTAGGTGTCGATGAGTCTTCAGAAGAGTTTCAAGACGATATCACAATAACGAAGACGCAACAGGTCCTAGCAAAACATACAATCCAAGAAAGAAAACAACGCGTCTTGTTACTTCTAGAATGCTCCACAATAAGCCTCTTTAAACGGAAAGGATCTTTATATATCTGCATTTACTGCAATCAGGGTTACAAAGATCCAGCTAAATTTAGAGAGCACCAAACCGAACACGATGATGTTAAAGCTCTGGAGATGATCAAAGCTATCGCCAGGATGCATACAACCGAGTTATTTAAAGCTGATATTACAGATGCTAGTTGTAAGCTTTGTGACACCACAATAGATGGTCTAGACGAACTTATAAAACACTTATTTGAAAAACACAATAAGATTATCGACCGTAATCCCGACATTGGAATTCTACCCTTCAAAATGAACCTAAACGACTTTAAATGCGCTATTTGTAACGAAAAATATACGGACTACAAGACTCTCAATCACCACATGAATGTGCACTATCCGAACTTTGTTTGCGAACAGTGTGGTTCAGGATTTGTCACTGCAATGCGATTGAAGTCGCACGTTGTCACGCACGAAACTGGGTCTTTTCCGTGCAACGCGTGCGACAAAGTCTTTAGTTCTAAGAACTCAATGAAAGCCCATTATGACTATGTTCACATGAAGGTTAAAAAGCACAGTTGCTCGCAATGTCCCGAGACTTTTCTGCTGTACGACCAGAAACTGAAGCACATAACTTCGGTCCACGGCGTCAACTTGGAGAAATTCAAGTGTAATTTCTGTCCGAAAGTTTTCAAAATGCAAGGACACCTCGGCAGGCACGTTCGCGAACTGCATTTGAAAGTGAGGCGTCACGTGTGCAATATTTGCGAGGCAAAGTTTTACGGTAAAAGTGGTTTAACAAAGCACATGGTGACGCATACCGGGGAAAGGAATCATCAGTGTAGTATTTGTCAAAAATCGTACGGTAGACGGGAACATTTAGTGGTGCATATGAAGGCACATAATAAGTAGTGAATAAATGAATGAAATTTTATAGGCATCTCATGTGACGCTTCTTTAATGCGCGAAAGACAAGTAAAGACTGCGCGGAGTAGTAAAAAGTTTGTGAGAAGCGAGACCGTAATCTCCTTTTATTTTCACCGCACACTTTTACTCATCTCTCGTTGTTCGAGGACCATGAAAGTGTTACATAAGAGCTTATCGTCCTGTAGCAGATCTATAATTTGTTTTGTTTCAATGAAAACTTTGATGTTTAGTTCTAAAATGCGGCTCGTATTCTATTTTGGTTACACATAAACGGACAATACATATACCTTATTGATACCATGTTGGTAAATCGTTTTATTTCTTTCATGCCTACTTTTCACGTTTAGATTATAAGTACCTACATCTACTTATACATTGATTTCAAAAGGACGACAGTTCGCACAAGGGGAGCAGGTTGAAATATTATACACATTTTAAAATAATATCTAAGTTAAGGGGCTCCCAGTCGACGATTGCTCTTTTTCGAAACGAAAAAAGAAATACTTCTGAACAAGCCACATCTCCTATTTTTATAAGTATATTACTTCAGGTTCCTACCTAGATTTATATTAAGCTGAAAACATAATAGCAGAAACTTTTCACGATAAAGATATTATTTCAAAACGATACGTTTTAGAATTTATGATCGAAATATTTTATATACCTACTATTAAAATCAACTTGTGATTTATTGTTAAAGATAGGTAATATGTAGATCTAGATTTCTATTAGAATAGATTTTTGATAAGTAATTATACATAATTTATATCATTAATTTATTCAAAAAGCTAAGGCGGACCACGCGCCGACGTGTGTTTGTCGTCATTGCAGCGGTCGGTAGGATTATTTATCGAAGTGATTAAAGATGGGTACATCTTTATTCACATATACTATACATTATACAATAGGAGATGTGGCTTGTTCAGAAGTATTTCTTTTTTCGTTTCGAACAAAAACAATCGTCGACTGGGAGCGCCTTAACAAATAATTATGCATTTATTCATGAACCGTTCCGATTTTAACTGAATATCCAATTCAAACTTGATAGATACTCATAAAAAAGGCATCAATGAATTTATACGTCTTTTTTCATTTATAGGTAGCGATGAGACTCCGAACGAGACTCAAGAAAACAAGATCACACAAATCGATGCGAAAATTAAGGCGCACAAGCCTCAAGACAAGAATTGCGACATTGAAATCAAAGCTAGGCAAAGACGCGTCTTGATACTTCTAGAATGTTCCAGAATATGCCCCTTCAAATGGAAACGGCACACATTTATTTGTATATACTGCAACCAGAGTTACGCAGATCCTGCTAAATTGAGAGAACACAATACAGAACACGAAAATATTAGACCAGTAGAGATAAAAAGAGCCATCGCTAAAATCAATCCAAAAGAGCTATTAAAAGCAGATATCACTGACGTCAGTTGCAAACTTTGCCACACTTCTATAAATCGGTTGGATTATCTCATAACACACCTATATAAAAAGCACAAAAAGAAAATCGAGCTGTCTCCAGATGTAGGAATCATTCCGTTCAAAATCACGCTAGAAGATTACAGATGCACGATATGCGATAAAAAGTATGAAGAATATATAACGCTTAAACACCATATGAACATTCATTTTCCAAATTTCATCTGCGAACTATGCGGTATCGGGTTTGTTTCAGCACGAAGATTAAGAGTTCACGCTTTCTCACACGAAACCGGCTCTGTTCCGTGTGACGCTTGCGACAAAGTGTTCCGCTCTGAAAATTCCAAAAAAATGCACTACGATAGCGTACATCTGAAGCTGAAAAGACACAGTTGCCCGCAATGTCCTGAGACATTCCTGCACTACTATCAAAGACTGAAACATATATCAACCATTCACGGAATGAAATTGAAAGAGTTCAAGTGCGATTTGTGTCCTAAAGTATTTACTGTCAGTGGGAAGTTAGGCGATCATGTTCGGAATAGGCATCTGAAGGAAAAACGCCATGCCTGTGATGTCTGCGAATGGAAGTTCTATTCCAAATCGGAGTTAAAGTATCACATGATGAAACACAGTGGCGAGAGGAATTTTCAGTGTAACGTTTGCAAGAAAGCATACACTCGGAAGTACACGCTACGGGAACATATGAGAATACACGAGAATGATAGGCGGTTTGTGTGCACGATTTGCGGAAAAACATTCATCCAGAGCTGCAGTTTGAAGCACCACTCAAAGATTCATCATCCCTGTCCTAAAGCTAATGCGTTTATTGGACTAAACCAAAATCTTTTATAGCCATTATTATGATAGAACATGTCCAGGTTTAGGAGCGTTTTTTTAAATAAATAATATTACATAGCATTATTTAAATTATAATGTTAATAATACCTTTATGCTGCTTTAAATAAATTTACTCATCTCTCGTTCGCAGACTATGTGAGTGTTACGTAAGAGCTCATTGGCCTGTAGCAGATCTATAATTTGTTGTTTCAATGTAAACTTTGATGTTTAGTTCTAAAATGCGTCTCGTATTCATTTTGGTTGAAACACATAAATGGACAATACATTATAATTGATAACATATGTTGATAAATCGTTTTATTTCTTTCATGCCTACTTTTAACGTTTAGATTATAAGAAACTACATCAATTAAATAAAACCTCAGATTACAGTTCGCACAAAACGAGCAGGTCGTAAAAAAAGTTATGCAAAACATCTAACAGTTGTTATTTTTGGTTTTGTCAGTTCTCTCCTGCACACACATTTTAAAATAATTGAATGAACTTCCTTCCTGAACCGTTCCGATTTGACCTAAATTTTCCAATTCAAACTTTATAGGTACTCGTTTAAAGAAACTGGCATCAATGAATTTATACGTCTTTTTTCACTTATAGGTAGCGATGAGACTCCGAACGAGACTCAAGAAAACATGATCACACAAATCGATGCGAAAACTAAAGCACAGAAGCCTCAAGATAAGAACTACGACATTGAAATCAAAGCTAGGCAACGACGCGTCTTGATACTTCTAGAATGTTCCAGAATATGCCCCTTTAAATGGAAACGGCACACATTTATTTGTATATACTGCAACCAGAGTTACGCAGATCCTGCTAAATTAAGAGAACACAATACAGAACACGAAGATATTAAACCGGTAGAGATTAAAAAAGCCATCGCTAAAATCAATACAACAGAGTTATTAAAAGCAGATATCACTGACGTAAGTTGCAAACTTTGCGACGCTTCTATAAATCGGTTGGATTATCTAATAACACACCTATTTGAAAAGCACAAAAAGAAAATCGAGCTGTCTCCAGATGTAGGAATCATTCCGTTCAAAATCACGCTAGAAGATTACAGATGTACGATATGCGATAAAAAGTATGAAGAATACATAACGCTTAAACACCATATGAACATTCATTTTCCAAATTTCATCTGCGAACTTTGCGGTTCTGGGTTTGTTACAGCAGGAAGATTGAGGGTCCACGCTTTCTCACACGAAACCGGCTCCGTTCCGTGTGACGCTTGCGACAAAGTGTTCCGCTCTGACAACTCCAAAAGAATGCACTACGAAAGCGTACACCTGAAGCTGAAAAGACATAGTTGCCCGCAATGTCCTGAGACATTCCTGCACTACTATCAAAGACTGAAGCATATCTCATCAATCCACGGGATGAAGTTAAAGCAGTTCAAGTGCAAACTGTGCCCGAAGGTGTTTATAGCCAGCGGGAAGCTGTACGCACACGTTCGTTCCACGCATTTGAAAGAGAAAAGATATGCCTGCGATGTTTGTGATGCTAAGTTCTTCACAACTACTTTACTAAAGAACCACATACTCTCGCATTCTGGGGAAAAGAAATATCATTGTGGTGTATGTCAAAAAGCGTTTAAGAGAAAGTCGACATTAGGAACGCATATGAGGGCTCATAAATGATCCTACGCCTGTTGTATAGACAAACAAACAGATATCTCTGAAACTGATTGAAAAACAGGTCAGTTCTTTAGCCCTACCTGCGTGATCTACTAGCTGTCCTTTTGTCTGCCACCCTACATCCCACCCAACTGCTAACTTATCTACTAAACCTTGTACTTCTTCCTTTACACCAGTTATAAATTATAGGTACAATACTAATTTATTCATGTTGGGAAGTAAAACACGCAGACTTTAATACAATATCACCACGACATGATTAAGAAAGTTAAATTAACCAAGTTTCTACTCAAAACTAAACACAAACTAAGAGGTTTACAAACATAGTAAGCTAATTGTAAGTCGTTTACATTCTCCAATAATTATAAGCAATTTAAAATTGAGCAATTTTGTACAAACACATTAAGAAAAAATCTTTACCTCAAATAATGATATGCTTAAAATAGCCGCGTTTAATTGATTTATATAGGTACCTACCTACCTACCTACATTATGAGCTACAAATGCGTCGGAGTTCTTAAATGTTATTATCTCTTGTATTTAGAACTTTAACTAGACAAAAAGTTTCTCATCACACAAATTTTCTTATTTTTAGGTGTTGATGAGCCTCTGGACGAGACTCAAGAAGACATAATTGCGCGAAATAATACGAAAACAAAGACACAGCAGATCCAAAACAAACATATCGACACTGAAATCAGAGCCAGACAGCAACGCATCATAGTTCTACTAGAATGTTCCAGAATATGTCCCTTCAAGTGGATGAAGAATCTATTTTTCTGCATATACTGTGACCAACGATACGCAGATCCTGCTAAACTTAGAAAACACAATATTGAACATGAAGATATGAAACTTGCAATGATAAAAAACGCTTTAGCTAGACTTAAAAAACGCGAATTATTAAAAGCTGATATAACAGACGTTGGATGTAAACTTTGCGACACTCCAATAGATAATTTAGATAATCTTTTATTGCACTTATTCGAAAAGCACCAAAAAAAGATTGACCCTAAATCCGACATCGGAATATTACCGTTCAAAGTCAACATAGACGATTATAAATGTGCTATTTGTAATGAAAAGTACGCAGAATACAAATCTCTCAATCATCACATGAATGTTCACTATCAAAACTTCATTTGCGCCAAATGTGGAGCAGGTTTCATTACTCCAGAACGTCTGAGGGTACACTCATTTACGCACGAAACCGGATCTTTTCCATGTGACGCGTGCGAGAAAGTTTTTCGCTGTAACAACTCAAAGAATGAACACTACGCGAATGTGCATATGAAAGTGAAACGACACAGGTGCCCGCAATGCCCTGAGACATTCCGAAACTACTTTCAAAGATCGAAACATATATCAACGATTCACGGGATGAAATTGAAAGAGTTTAAGTGCGATTTGTGTCCTAAAGTTTTCACTGTCAGTGGGAAGTTAGGCGTGCATGTTCGAACTATGCATCTGAAGGAAAAACGCCATGCCTGTGATGTCTGCGAATGGAAGTTCTATTCCAAATCGGAGTTAAAGTATCACATGGTGAAACACAGTGGCGAGAGGAAATTTCAGTGTAACGTTTGCAAGAAAGCATACGCTCGGAAGTACACGCTACGGGAACATATGAGAATACACGAGAATGATAGGCGGTTTGTGTGCACGATTTGCGGAAAAACATTCGTCCAGAGCTGCAGTTTGAAGCACCACTCAAAGATTCATCATCCCTGTCCGAAAGCTAATGCGTTTATTGGACTAAACTAAAATCTTTTATAGATATGATAGAAAATGTCTAGGTTTAGGAGCGTTTCCTGAAACAAATGAAATTACATAGCATTTTTTAAATGTGTGCCAAATTATAATGTAAATACCTTTATGCTACTTTAAATAAATATATTTAAAGTAGCTAAAATCATGCTTTACTGACTGATCTATCAACGCACAGTTTAAACCACTGGTCCGGTGGTCCCAACGCACACTGGTCCTAAAAACTTGGTTTGAAGAGGTGAACTAAGAAAGGAACTTAACTTATTAATAATTTCTTAACCACCGGAGAAAGATAAAAGCACTTTAACAATGAACAGTCGCACTTATAAGTTTCTAAGTACAATTTAATTTTTGTTTTCTAGGAAACAAGCAAATACCTGTCGCGACGAAGGACACGAAGATAGTCCCACTGTTCCAAGTGGATTACGATCGCAGCCTGTGCAAACCCTTGGGAACTATCACAGACTTCAGTAAACTGAAGAGGAAACCTCGCAATATTTCCAACAATCTTATATACGAAAGTTCTCGAAGCCCATCTCCTGTGCCCGACGCAATGCCGTCATCACCTTATGCATCCGAAGACACAAACACGAATCCTCCTGCGAAATATTTATTGAAAGAACCCACAACGAAGAAGATTTCCGACTGTAGACAGAATGCACTGATCGTCTTTGAAAACTCAACCGCCTATCCGTTTATATTCTCCAACAACAGTTTCCGATGCTTCGTATGCTCTCAATCTTATTTAGACGTACCCACTTTAAAGTTACACATGTCCCAACATCCGTTTGCGCATATCAAACGGTTAGTGCACAACAGAAAGGAAAACGTCCTTAAAGTAGACGTCTGCGACCTAACTTGCAATCTATGCTCGCTGCCGCTCAGAGACTTAGTCACATTGAAACGTCACCTGAAAGAAATCCACGACAAAGCTGTAGATACAGAGCTACAAGACAACCTGATACCTTACGACTTGACCATTAACGGCAACGAAGGGTACCAGTGCGTCGTCTGCGAAAAGAACTTCATTAAATTTCGTATATTGGTTATCCACATGAGCGAGCACTTCAGTAACTACAGCTGCGAGGTTTGCGGCTCAGGGTTCATGACTCTACGTCTGCTAAAGAAGCATTTAGAGGTCCACGAGACCGGCAACTTCCCTTGCGATCGCTGCGAGAAAGTCTTCAGCACAACGCACAAAAGGGCATTGCATGTCCGAGGCGTTCACCTAAAGCAGTACCCACGACGTTGTCCAATGTGCCCGGAAAGATTCAACTCTAACTACAAAAGAACCATTCATCTTCAGGACGTCCATAACCAATCCACGAGAGTGCATAAATGCAAGACGTGCGGCCGAGGTTTCCACCTAAAGTACCATTTGATAAGCCACGTGCGTTCTGTTCATCTGCAGGAGAGGAATCAGCAGTGCGATGTGTGCCACCAGAGGTTTTGCAACAAGGAATCGTTGAAGAGACACATGGTGATACATACGGGCGAAAAGAATTATAAGTGCGAGGTTTGCGGGATGGCGTTCTTGAGAAGAAAGAATTTGAAAGATCATTTGCGATTGCACGATATTCACTGATGTGATAGAAGTTGATTGACTGGGTAAATCATGCCAGGTTCACCGGTGCCGAATTGACCCAGAAGCAAATTAAGCAAAGTCTTTGGGGGCACCAAAAACAGCACCAAGAAAAATATTTACTAGCACATGAAAGATAAGGCTGTTTGAAAATGGGGGCACCAGGCACGGGAGGTTATGGGGGTAGCTATAGGGGTGCTAGAAGCTAGCGCCGGGCACATGGGCGTGGATTGCTAAGGGCATCAAGTAGTCTTAATCCGACACTGATTATCACGTGTGTTTTTACCCTTGTCGCTACTAAGTATTAGACAAATAACTCAATCAGTTTCGAAGTTATGAGTAGATTAGATAGGTATCTAAATCATGAAACCTTTAGGCAGCATTATATATCTATTAATCTTTTAACGTATTTTGAAACAACTCAAAAAACGCGATGGATCAAAAAATTATTCGTTCAAATATTAGTAAAATTCTATACTGTCATTTAATCAACAGTTGCAGACAACGTCATAATATGACATTGACATTGACAGATCTTACTCGTCAATTAAACGATTTATTCGGCAAATAAAACAACTTCTCTGTCTAAAATAACTACCTTATTTAATTATTTTAAACAAAGATAAAAAAAAAATAACCCTAGGATGAAGAACTGAATAAACAATAAATCTATATTAAATAAAATTACTTTACGCTTAAATTACCTACCTTTAATTATAATGTAATTAAATGTCCTGTAATTAAATGTCAAACTACATGGGTATAATATAAGTACGTGCTAAGTATTTAAGGTAGTCAACAAAGAAAATGCAGTAGGTAAATTAAAAAAAAAAAACACTGTTCTATATAAATTCAAAATGAATTGCGTCAAACTTTGCTAAATACAATGTACCTACAATATAACGTGTATATACCAACTTTCTACAAAATTAATTAGGTAATAAGTCGGTGCCTTACCATTCTCAATTTAGTTATCGTATTAATTCAAGTATTTTTAAGCTAAATCAAGATCTGAAATAAATCGTAAACTTTAAAGACCGTTTTTTCATTTATGCATCTTTTAAACCTTGAAATATCTTCCATAAAATATTAAGTTGGTATACCTACCTACCTCTTTATATCTCACTCTACTCTACCTCCTTACTCTTATGTCGGCCAATCAAGAGAATTCACATTACCTTTCTGTTCTTCTAGGAACCATCCAAGATTCTGATACAACGATGATTTTCAAAGAAGTGGACGGCTCCGTTATCAAATTAACGGTCCTAAGAAATCCTATTTCACTTGACAGTCTCATATGCGAGGAAGAAGCTTCTCCAATAATAGAGAACAAAGTTAAAACGTCCAACAAGCAGCAGTTCAAAGCTAAAAAAACTGAAACGAAAACTATCACATTTCTAAAAGAGCCAATATCTCTCGATAATCTCGATTTTCAAGGTCTCACTTCAATAACTTTGAATATTAAAACTGTCGAAAGATCAGTTCAGAAGGTCTGTTCGAGACAAAGAAAGCGAAATATAAAGCAGGATTGGATGGGAAACGCTGCTACAATCTTCGAACTTTCCTATGTATACCCTTTTCTCTATACAAGCAACAAATTCAAGTGCTTTGTCTGTTTGGAGACGTTTCTCGACGCTAACAGTTTGAAGCAACACACAATCAACCATAATAACAAAGAAATTAGGCAAAAAATATACAACACACCAAACGATACAAACGTAAAAGTAGATGTTACGCATCTACAATGCCGAGCTTGTAATAAATCCTTCCACACTCTTCAAGACTTGAAGGTTCATTTGAAAACACATGGAAAAGATTTCGACTCTGATGCACCAGATAATCTTATTCCTTTCAGACTCGGATGCGAACCTTTCCAGTGTCAAGTATGCGGAGAAGATTATCAGAAACTAAGACCCCTTATAATACACATGAGCAAGCACTACAACAACTTCAGCTGTGAAGTATGCGGCTCTGTCTTCCTGACAATGAAATCTCTGAGCAGCCATTTACAAACACACGAGGCTGGCACTTTCCCTTGCGAGAAATGCGACAAGGTCTTCAGCAGTTCAACGAAGCAAAAACTACATATCCGCGGAGTTCATTTAAAGCAGTTCCCGAGACGATGCCCAATTTGCCCGGAGAGATTTAACTCGGACTATATGAGGACGAAACATTTGCGCGTTGTCCACAACAGGACGTTTGGGCTTAACAGATGCGTGGCATGTGGGAAGGAATACGATTTAAAGTACCAACTACAGCAGCATATCCGCTCTGTTCATTATCAGGAAAAGAATCAGGAGTGCGCTATTTGCCATGCCCGGTTCTTCTCAAAGTATCTGTTGAGCAGACACATGCTCATACACACAGGGATCAGGAACTTTAAGTGTGAAGTGTGTGGGAAGGCGTATGTGAGGAAGGCGCATCTGAAGCAACATTCTAGGAGTCACCACGTTGATTAATTGATTAGTTGAATTAGTACTTCACTGCAAAATAAAAGCTATATCTACAAGTCGGTATCTAGATAAACTGCGCTTTCTTATTCCCAAATAGGGTTGAGGTGAGTCAGGCGTAAAAAACCTCAAGCCAAATCCCTTTACATGTTTTTTATACATATTGCGCCGACTCCATATGAAGTGGTATACCTAAGGGCAAGGAGTTGATTAGCTTCCAGGCCAACAACATCTCTAGATTTACTAGAAACTTCCACGTTATAAATATGTTTGATACTTAACTGAGATAATCCAGCTAGTTTGTATGATACGTTCAACCAAACAAGGCATTATTAAGGCAAAATTTTGTTTTCCCAGGAATACCGGACAAACAGAGTTCGAGAGGACGCACGAGCATTTGGCAAATGACTATATGCGAACGGCAGAACGCCGCTACCTTCCTCGAGTGCACGACCGTCAAGCCTTTTTTCTACCAGCAAGCAAACTACAAGTGCTTCTACTGCAACGAGCTCTTCCCGGAGATCCAGTCGATGCTGCAGCACACCGCAACCCACGCCACGCCAGCGAGAACGTCTCTACTCAAAGAGTTCCTCAAAAAAGGCCAAAGAGTCATCAAAGTTGACATATCCGGTCTCGCATGTAGACTGTGCCAGCAGAAATACTCCGATTTAGACGATATCAGAAAGCATTTAGCGGCTGTGCACAAAAAAGAGTTCAACTCCGCAGGAAACGGCTTGATGGCATACGATTTGAGCCTAAACAACGGTATGTTATCATGCCATAAGTGTACAAAGAGCTTTCACTCCTTCTTCCTACTGAACCAGCACATGAACGCTCATTTTAGCGTTGTATGTGAAACCTGTGGACTTGGGTTCATGTCGCACCAGAGGCTAGTAAACCATAGAATCGTCCACGAGATCGGAGTCCACACCTGCGATAAATGCAAGGATGTATTTCCGACTAAACTAAAGCTGCGATATCACACATTCAAGAAACACGAAGTGACCAACATGAAGAAAATAAAGCCGTTAAAATGCCCTCACTGCTTGGAACGGTTCACGGAACACTACCGCAAAATGACGCATCTGAAAGAAGTGCACGGGATAACGTTTACATTTGACTGTCAGGTTTGCAAAGCTGTGTTTCCGACAAGGCGGGCTCTTACCGAACACACAACGAAGCAACACACGCAGAGAATCCAATGCAAGGTATGCGGGAAGTGCTTCGGGACACAGTCGCTGCTAAAAATGCATATGCGAGGACATACCGGAGAAAGAAACTTCTATTGCACGATTTGCCATAAAGCGTACATGCATGCGAAGACATTAAGACAACACATGAGCGCTCACAGCTCAGCTTTGAAGTTCACGTGCTCAGAATGCGGAACCGGCTTTCAGAACAGAAACGATTTCAACAAACATATGAAGCAGTGGCACCCTCAGTGGCAATTCAAAACGATACTCAAGAACTTTGCTACGGAAATATGCGCGAACCAGACTTAACGACTTTTTGTGACGTAGGAATTAGATTTGTTGTTGGCCTGTTCTTATAGACTGAATATAATAAGAACCGTAAATCTTTAGTTAAGATTTTGAGAATACTGCACCGAAAAGATATAAGATAATTTACGAGTATAATGATTTGGTCTTAGTCTTTTCAATTATCCATTGTTACGAACCTTACACTGAATGGTAGGTAATTTACTTTTGAACTCAATGAAATTTATAATCTTTATAGTACCTAATCAAAAATATGTTATTTTCAGGCCAAGTGAGAAAAGAAAGGAAAAACAAAGGACCCCTCAGCAGCTTATGGGAGCTCACTGTCTCTGAAAGGAAAAACGCTGCGACCATCATCGAATACACCACAGCCAAGCCATTCATCTACTGCAGATACTACTTCAAGTGCTTCTTCTGCAAAGAACACTACAGAGACATCAACTTACTCCTACAACACACATCCACACACAAACAGACCGAAATCATTCTCCCGAAAGGCACAAAAACTCTTAAAGTTGACATCTCTGAATTAAAATGTCGCATTTGCTCGAAGGACTTCCCCGACTTGGATACGATTCGTCAGCATCTAACGAGCGACCACGCGAAAACATTCACAGAATCAGGCAACGGTATCATGGTGTATAACCTAGCGACGACAAACGGTCAGTTTCGTTGTCATATTTGCCGCAAACTCTTCCACACGTTTATACTTGTAAACAGACATATGAACGTGCATTTTAGTAATGCAGTCTGTGATGTATGCGGCTCGTCCTTCGTATCCCACGTACGTTTGATTCAACACAAGGCGATCCACACGGGAGGTCATCCCTGTAACGAATGCAAGAAAGTCTATACAACCAGCGCCAACTTAAAGTACCATAAAGCAAAAACGCACGAAGCGAAACAAAACGTACGAATGCTGCGTTGCACGCACTGCCCAGAGCGCTTTACTGAACACTTTAAGAAGCTCAAACATTTAAAAGAAGCGCATGGTATAACGTTTATTTACGAATGTGATAAGTGCAACTCTGTTTTTGACAGTAGAAGAACAATGACAGCGCACACGAATAAGTTTCACTCGGAGAAGACGAAATGCGAGCAATGTTTGAAGAGTTTCAGTTGTGTCACTACTTTGAAATTGCATTTGCTGAGCCACAGCGGAGAAAGGAACCACATGTGTTCAATTTGCGAGAAAACGTACAGATACAAAAAGAGTATGAAGCAACACATGAAGAGTCATTTTGAAGTCAAGTTCTCGTGCCCGGAGTGTGCAAGCGGGTTTACTTGTAAGAATGAGTTTAATAAGCATGTTAAAGAGTGGCACCCTAAAAGTTATTTTGCTATTGAAACTTGTAGGTAATAAAAACAAGTCTATGTCAAAAATTTGTAATGATATAGTACAATCACTTTTTAACCGATTCCTTGCCACCTTCATTTTTCGAGCCTTTCCACCCCGGCCCCATACAACATTCAATGACGCACATGTCGCGTCATGGGCCCTCCTGAATGATGACGCTCCTAGCGCGTCGTTGGCCCCCGGTAATGTTATTACGCTATTTTAAGCAATTTCAGCTATAATAATTCAAGGTGAGACCTGATACTGTGTGTTTTGTTTTATTAATTAGCTAAGAATGTTTTAAAGTGACTATCTACGTGTTTTATAGATGGTAGGTAAGTTACAGATTTCCACCAGGTGTTGTAAACCTTAGGGTCGCATTTAATCGCAAATCAAAAAAGGTTCGAGTGCCGGCTCTAGTAAGCGACTTTTCAAATATCTTTTCATACAGCTATGAAAATCGATATCATGGTTCCTAAGAACAGAACACAAGCATCCTAAGCACAACAGAAGTGAGGGTAGTTTCGTCAACTGTCTCCGCTTCTCGACGGTAGCACCGTGTTCTCTAATCTGCCCGCGATCATGGCTATTATTACATAGCCGAAACGTCGGGAAAATAAATTAAAGGTACTTACGTGATAAACACCCGTGTTAAAATCTATAGTTACAACAGAGCGCAAGTTCTTTTTACGCCAAAATAAACCCTATACAGAAGATCATACAGTGCTAATTAGCAAAAGACTCTCCCCATTCATGAACCGGCACATCCGACCGGCCAGAAAACAATAGACGGTACTTGTTTTATGCGATTATTAATATTTTGCAAAATCAAAATATTAATAATCGTCGTGCAAGGTCCGCGCGGCCATTTGTTTGTACTAAGACGAAGATGAGTGTGTGACCATTTTATTCAAAAATAGACCATAATCTACTAGATTTTTATTTGGACAGGTTTCCTTATGACGCGCTAGATGCGTCATAGGCCATGAATGATGGATTAATAAACAATTAAACCTGTGGTTGACGACCCCTGAAATTTAATTTTTCAAAAAAATCTAGTTGCCACTGATTATAGTGTCTATAATGTGTACATTTTTACTTATAAAACAAGGATTTTTTGTTTAAATTCAATAAAAATCGAGATTTCAACATTTTTCTAATGACGCACCTGTCGCGTCATTGGCCTCACTGAAGGTTTTCTCATGACGCAGCATGTGCGTCATGGGCAATGAATCGGTTAAGGCATCAATATTCAATTTATTTATTTGTATTACCTATGTGTGTGTTTGAATTTGAATAAATGAATAAAATATTAATAAGGCAAATAAATGAATACTTACAAATATTTCAAGATGAATTATTTTTTAAATATTTTGAACGCGAACATGGAAATGGAGACCTGTCTGAAGTAGTTTACCAAAAGTTTTAACTCTTCGCTATAATATTATTTACATGACGTACTCTGCTAAAGGGTACAGAAAATACAGTTTTCATACGGAAGTTATTCTGGCGTTGTCCGCAATACGTAGCATTGTTGGATCTAAGCAATGACGTATTATATATAGACACGTTATCAACCAACATCTCGGCGCTTAAAAACGGCGAAAATACTAGATAACTACTTATACGCGTAAAGAAAGGGAAAGAAAATATGACACCGTACGGCGGGATGCATGTTGCTAGAGGGAGATAAATAAACATCTTCAGTTACGCCACAGGATAAGTAATAGTCAAAATAGTTAAAAACAAACATAGCGTCGCGCGACAGGTTGGTGCTGGCTTCATTTCATGTTGCCATTTTAGAGTGCGGACAACGTATCTATAGTTTTTGATACATCATTGGATCTAAGTAAGTACGTAGCTTAATTATGTAAAAACATTCAGAGGCACTCTGAGCGTCCAGTATCAGCCCCAATCGATTTTGAGCATATATTTTCATATAAAATAAATATGCTGAAAAGAGAACGAAAATAAAGGTATTATAAATTACAAGCTGACCCGGCGAACTTCGTATCGCTTTAGAATTAAGGCGCTCCCAGTCGACGATTGTTTTTGTTCGAAACGAAAAAAGAAATACTTCTGAACAAGCCACATCTCCTATTTTATAATGTATAGTAGGTATATGTGAATAAAGATGTACCCATCTTTAATCACTTCGATAAATAATCTTACCGACCGCTGCAATGACGACAAACACACGGTCCGCCTTAGCTTTTCGAATAAATTAATGATATAAATTATGTATAATTATTTATCAAAAATCTATTCTAATAGATATCTAGATCTACATATTACCTATCTTTAACAATAAATCACAAGTTGATTTTAATAGTAGGTATATAAAATATTTCGATCATAAATTCTAAAACGTATCATTTTGAAATAATATCTTTATCGTGAAAAGTTTCTGCTATTATGTTTTCAGCTTAATAGAAATCTAGGTAGGAACCTGAGGCAATATACTTATAAAAATAGGAGATGTGGCTTGTTCAGAAGTATTTCTTTTTTCGTTTCGAAAAAGAACAATGTCGACTGGGAGCCCCTTAACAAATTCTGTGTTCCGTTCTCGTTCCCGTTTTTACTTTATTCTCCAATAAAGTTCAAATTGACTCTAAATTTTATTTATAAAACGTTTACTTATATGGGAAAAAGAAAAGGGCTGTTTTTAGGGGTTTCCCGGTAATTATTCGAATTTTTCTCCTCCATGAACATTTCAAGACCAAGATAAGATAAATCCGTTCAGCCGTTCTCGAGTTTTAGCGAGATTAACGAACAGCAATTGATTTGTATATATATATACTAGCGACCCGCTCCGGCTTACATATAAACCTTCCTCCTGAATCACTCTATCTATTAAAAAAAAACCGCACCAAAATCCGTTGTGTAGTTTTAAAGATATAAGCAAACATACATACAGACGCGGGAAGCGGAAAGCGACTTTGCTGCACAGAACACAGCTTTGCTGCTTGAGTGCTTGACTGACTGATGTAGTGATGATATATACAGAACAGCAGTGCCGTGCCGCTTTATTGCTTGACTTGGCGGGGGCACTGCCGTGCCCCCAGATAGATTTAAAAAAGTATATTAAATCCGCAGCCCTTAGTTTGATGACGTAAGTTTAGATTGAAAGTGACATTCATTCATCCATAACTTTACAGCTTTGGAGTTGTCAATTGTCTAATTTAATTTTGTTAACTGTCATTGTCTCTTATGTTGGTAGACAAGAAAAATTACACACTGAACTAAATGAAATTAAAACAAATAGATTAATAATTAAATATTGGTGGATTTCACACAACATAATAACAAAAATGATCGATACTCATTTATAAATCATTTGCATAGCGTGGTAATATCCAAAATGAACGTGCCTAAAAGCAAAGGCCCTATAATTGAGCAAGGCCTATGTAGGTGCTGCGGTACAATAAAGAGATGTCGAATTTTAAACATTGAATATGAGTGGCAAGGCCGGAAAGAGGTGTATTCCGACATGTTTATGGACTGTTTCGGCTTGCTGGTAAGTTTTTGTTTATATTCCAAATTTAAACCAACATTCCCTCCAAATTTTAAGTTTAGAACTAGATTTAGGTTCCGCGTTGTTTGCTTGTCAGTTATTATCATTTATGGAGTGGTCGAACAGAACAGAAAGTAACTTTTCTACTTTTACAAATGTACAGAAACTAAAAAAAAAACATATTTTGAAGGAACCATAGTATTTTGAAGTTGATTTTCTTTTAGAAAAAAAGCTTCCCAATGAGTTTTTAATGCATCAAAGTTTTAGGGTTGCCAATACAAATCAATAAAAACAAACAAATCGCTATAAAAATGGAAAACTGCTTTTCTGTTTGATCAATCATCTTTTCTCATCTTTCTCTAAAAATGTAATCTATATTTCACAGCTTGTTCGGTATATTATTATATAGCAAAGGGGTAGAAGGTAATAAAATCTGCAAATTAAAACTCAACAAGAATAACAAGAAATTTGCAACAATTTAACATGGAAGACATTCTCTCAGATCTCATATCCTTATCTACAACTATGAAAGAAAACATTGTGAGGAAACCAATTATTCTTGTAAGCAGTGAATGATTGTGTGATCCTATTTCATATCATTTTAATAAAGGATATTCATTGTACAAAAACGCTCAAATCCTTGACATGCCTAAAAGTTGCCTAAAATATTACATTTTTTTTTTCACTTTCAAAACTTTCGTGAGTTGTACTACACATTATTACAACAACGGGAAATTACTCACGTAAATGATAAATTGTCAATGAGGACACCGACAATGTTTCGATTCATCTAGAGAATCTTCTTCAGGGTGAGTGGACCATAACGCGCGCGCTACCCTGCTCGCATTGCCGTCTCGTTGACAATTTATCATTTACGTGAGTAATTTCCCGTTGTTGTAATAATGTAAAATATTACATGCCTACATTTTGCAGTAGTTTTGTTTTCCAATAAGTATTAGGATGTCAAGTTGTAAGTTTATATATGAATGTGTCTGCTTGAGGAGCCATCTTTCAGTTAAATATTTGATTATTCATTTATTTAATTTAAGAAAGACCAGCAGCTTAGTTTAGAGATTAAATTTGACAACAAATACAACAAGTAATAAATGTTTTTGATGAATGCAGAATCGTTTTTTCTCAATAACCGCAAAACATACAGTTTTGTTTTTTATGACAAAGATAACTTGAGGATTTAATCTAGATAAATTATAGACAGAAACACGATTGGTGAAACTTTTCTCGATAGATTTGTTTTCCAAAGTTGGCTCTTCCAAAACACTACTTTAGTTTTTACTCAAAACTATGAATAGCTAAACAGTTCATTTTTATATAATTTTTTAGATAATCATACTAGCTACATAAATGAAAGACAGTTTCTTTTTAAGTTTGATGGTTTTCAAGATGATGCGGTTTTATCACTTTTTCCAACTTATCCGGGTAGAATCAGCTAGGGCTATATAATTCAATAAATTATGATACAAATAAATAAATAATAATACTATGAGCAAATAACTATGAGTAACATAAACTGTTTTAGCTTTCCCATTTGGAAGGAGAGGAACCGGAGAAGGTGATATGTTCCACCTGTGTCACCCGTCTTCGTGATGCCACCGCCTTCAAACACCAGGTAATATCATTCTCTATTTGTTTTATCTTCTTTTATGACTGGCCTTACAGCTCAGTTGGTAGTAACTTTGCCTTCTGCACTGAAGGTTGTGGGTTCAATCCCCACCCAGAACAAATTTTTTGTGTGATGAATGATGTTTGTTCTGTGTCTCGGTGTTAATTATGTATATTAATTATGTATTTACAAAAAGAATAAGTATTCTATCAGGTATCTGGTTCCCATAGCACAAGCTTTGCTTAGTTTGGGGCTAGATGGCGCTGTATGTATAAATATCTACCAATATAAATTTATTTTTTATAAATCTGAATGTTTGTGAAAAAGTTTCAATCACAATCACAATAAAAAAAATTTAAATCAAACACATAATACAATACAAAAACCGGCCAAGTGCGAGTCGGACTCGCGCACGAAAGGTTCCGTACCATTATCTATAAAAAATGCCAAAAAAAACACGTTTGTTGTATGGGAGACCCACATATATTTATTTTATTTTAATTTTAGTTTTTCTTGTTATAGCGGCAACAGAAATACATAATCTGTAAAAATTTCAACTGTCTATCTATCACGGTTCATGAGATACAGCCCTGTGACAGACAGACGGACAGCGAAGTCTTAGTAATTGGGTCCCGTTTTTACCCTTTCGGTACGGAACCCGTAACAATAGTGATTTGTGCTAGCCCCACAGTTAATGGCTATTTATTAATTTGGATATTTCTGCAGGTATTGCAATGCGAAAATAACTTGCTGAAGAACAAGATATACATTCATGGCGAAGGTAAGTCTTCTAAACTAATATTCATACATCAAACTAGTACTTTAAAGGTGTGACTAGACATAGCGCGGCACTCGCAGGACACAAGATTGCCGCGTGACTAGTTTAAACATAAAGGTAAATATGCGCGCGGCCGTCGACCAATCATACCGCGGCTGCCGCGCTCGAATGCCGCGCTATGTCTAGTCACACCTCTACTCACCAAAAAGAAGTATGTTTTTGTTGAGTAAAAACTGTTTGTTATTGGTCTTTTTTCGGTCATACTACATGAAATACTGTCTATAAGTTTTAACTAATATTTTGATAATATTAAGGTGAATATAATATATAAAAACTGGCCAAGTGCGAGTCGGACTCGCGCACGAAGAGTTCCGTACCATTGTTTATAAAAACGGCAAAATAAAACACGTTTGTTGTATGGTAGCCCCACTTAAATTTTCATTTAATTCCGTTTTAAGTATTTGTTGTTAAAGCGACAACAGAAATACATAATCTGTGAAAATTTCAACTGTCTAGCTATCACGGTTCATGAGACAGCCCTGTGACAGACAGACGGACAACGAAGTCTTAGTAATAGGGTCCCGTTATTACCCTTTGGGTACGGAACCCTAAAAACGATTCTGCATTCATAAAAAACATTTATTACTCGTCCTAACAGATGGCGCCAGAATAGATTTCAAAGCGGAGATAAAGATAGAAGCAATTGAAGATCCGAAACTGGTTATGGATGTAATGGAATATGATGATGGGCATCACAGTGAGGACTTGGAGGACCCCATGAGTAATAATGGTAAGTTTTTTTAGGCAAACGGACAAGTTCGAGTCGCACTCGCGCACCAAGGGTTCCGTACAAAGTTTTAATAGGTTTTTTTGTAATCTATAGGAAAATAACTAATTATTTTTCAAAACTTTTGGTTAAGTAGTTATAGAGATACAGACAGACAGACACGAGTGATCCTATGTATCCTAAAAAATCGATGTATATATAAAAACACAAAGTTATATAAATACTGGCTTCACAGCTTATTTGGTAGTAACTCTGCCTTCTGCGCTATAGGTCGTGGGTTTGATTCCCAACAAGGCCAAAATAAATAGGGATTCATCACTACATAGTATAAAGCAAAGTCGCTTTCCGCTTCCCGCGTCTGTATGTATGTATGTTTGCTTATATCTTTAAAACTACACAACGGATTTTGATGCGGTTTTTTTTAATAGATAGAGTGATTCAGGAGGAAGGTTTATATGTATTAAACTCGTGCGAAGCCGGGGCGGGTCGCTAGTTTATAATGAAATAAAAAAATAATAAATATTGGTGGAAATTTTACACATCGCCATCTAGCCATAAACTAAATAAAGCTGGCACTATGGGAACTAGATAACTGATAGAATACTTAAATACGTTTTTTTTTGTAAATGTTTGTTGTTACTACCAACTGAGCTGTGAGGCTTTTAATAGGTTATTTAAAAGTTATCTATAGAACTATTTTCTGTATTTTTTTTAAGTAGTTTTTTATTTGGTTAAGTTGTTATGGAGATACGGACAGACAGACACGAGTGTTCCTATGTATGCTAAAAATCCGATGTATATATAAAAACACTAATAAAGTTTACAGAGTTATATAAATACTGGCTTCACAGCTTAGTTGGTAGTAACTCTGCCTTCTGCGCTGTAGGTCGTGGGTTTGATTCCCACTAAGGACAAATATTTTATATTATGTAGATGTTTGATCTGTTTCTGGGTTTTTTAATAGCTGTCCAGTCAGGACAGACGTGGTCCTGTCAAAAAAAAATTCTAAGAACCTTCTCCTGATAATAACGAATACAACAAAAAGAGAATTAACAAAATCGTGAAAAAAAAAAAAAAGGAATTCATTTTTATATATTAAGATTATAAAGATGTATTTTGTTCAGTTTCAAAAATAATAAAAAATAGGATCACGACTGTAATCCCCAAGTACGGAAGACATCCTCTCAGATCTCCAGGCGCCTTTGAAGATGTCTAGTGGGGGTAGTCAGAGGCACGTCCATACATTACATTTGGCACATGCCCGCATTTTTCAGTAGCTAGCATTCCATACGTGACAGGTTGCAAGCCCATCGCCGCTTATAAGAACACTAACTGGTTTCCTCACGATGTTTTCCTTCACCGTTTTGAACACGTGTTTTTGATATTTTGTTTAAGTTCAGATTCCAAAAACAGTATTAAGTAATTCTATCAGTTATCTAGTTCCCATAGATAATCATATTATATATATTATATATCATATCATATTCTAGCTTTGTTTAGTTTAGGGCTAGATGGCGTGGTTTAATATGCCAATATTAAATATCTAAACATAGTTTCATATCTAAGTATCTATTCTATACATATAATAAAACTGTAGAAGAGTTCAGTTCTGTACATTGAATAGAAACTAAAAAAAATACTCCTAGGGGCCTTTATACAAGTAACACAAGCAAAAAAAAACATTTTGAAATTTTTGTCTGTCTGTCTGTTGTCTGGCTTTCACGCAAAAACTACTGGACGGATTTTGGTGAAACTTTTTTTGTTATGTAGCTATTAGTCCTCGGCAACATATTGGCTATAATTTACTTTGAAGATTAGTATACCAGATGTGAAAATATCTGTCGCCCAACGAAGCGGGCACGGGTCAGCTAGTAATTTAACAAATTTCAAAATTATAGTTTCAGATAGTGGTACAAAAATGAAGACAAAATTGAAATCGTCAAAAAAGAAGAAGTTTACTAAAATGGAAGTGATAATAAGAAGCAATGCGAAAGAGGAATATTTGAAGAGGAAGAAGGAATTACAGGAGAAGTTAAGGTCTGAAGAGGGTACACACACTAACGGTAAGTACATACATAAATACATAGAATCCTGGACCAAATTGGTGACGTATTGAAAAAACCGGCCAAGTGCGGTTAGGGTTCCGATTATCTATAAAATACTTCAAAAAAACACGTTTGTTGTATGGGAACCCCACTTAAATATTTATTTTATTCTGTTTTTAGTATTTGTTGTTATAGCAGCAACAGAAATACATAATCTGTGAAAGTTTAAACTGTCTAACTATCATGGTTAATGAGATACAGCCCTGTGACAGACAGACGGACGGCGAAGTCTTAGTAATAGGGTCCCGTTTTTAGTTTTTGTGTTCGGAACCCTAATAAAGCTATGCATGAGGAATGTGATGAGAGTAAATGAAGCAAAAGAATTATGTCAGGATCGTAGCAAGTGAAAAGCCGCGGCCTCTGCCTACCCCTCTGGGAAACAGGCGTTTTACAGATGATATATTTCTGTTGCCGCTATAACAACAAATACTAAAAACAGAATAAAATAAATATTTAAGTGGGGCTCCCATATAACAAACGTGATTTTTTTGCCGTTTTTAGGGTTCCGTACCCAAAGGGTAAAAACGGGACCCTATTACTAAGACTTCGCTGTCCGTCTGTCTGTGACAGGGCTGTATCTCATGAACCGTGATAGCTAGACAGTTGAAATTTTCACAGATTATGTATTTCTGTTGCCGCTATAACAACAAACACTAAAAACAGAATAAAATATTTTTTTAAGGGGGGCTCCCATACAACAACGTGATTTTTCCCCGTTTTCATAGATAATGGTACGGAACCCTTCGGTGCTTCGTCCGACTCGCACTCGGCCGGTTTTTTTTAACACGCTCCTATAATCTCGGATTGTATGTATGTAACGGAATTTTCGAACTTGATTTTGACATATTATATCTTGTTTTTTAGTTTTTTTAACTATATTTTTTTAGTTACAGAAACACACATCCAACCAGCCCAGGCACGTCCGAAGATAATAGAGACAGAGATGAAAGGCTTCACGAACACTATTACTATAGTTGAAAACTCATACGTCTGTCCGTTCTACACATCATTCAGTGATTATTACTGCATTTATTGTAGAGAAACATTCACAGATCCTCATAAATTGAGAGAACATACACTAGAACATGATCCAACTATGTTCAGAGATATATTGTATGAGAATAAGAAACTAGCACAGATTGATGTTGTACGAGTCGATTGCAGGTAAATTTATTTATTATTATAATAACAATTTTAATAAATTCAAATTCAAAAATCATTTATTTCAATAAAACCACAAGGATCACTTTGAAACGTCTTAGGAACTAGGTGAAGCTACGCCGATTCCACGCTACCAAGCCTAGAAGAATCAGGCAACAAACACGGCTTGCTTGACCTTTTTCTTAATGATCCTTTCCTTAATGCTATGTAGAGCTCCAGTGTGGTGCCAATCGAACAAGGTGAAGGCTCAAACAAGAATATTGGCGGACTTTACACACAGCGCCATCTAGCCCCAAACTAAGCAAAGATTGTACTATGGGAACCAGATAACTGATAGAATACTTATATACTTTTTTTTTTTTGTAAATACATACTTATTATACATAGTAACACCCAGACACACAACAAACATCTATATTCATCACACAAATATTTGCCCTGGGTGGGGATCGAACCCACAACCTACAGCGCAGAAGGCAGAGTTACTACCAACTGAGCTGTGAGGCCAGTCAATATATTATAGTTTAGAAGTAGATAAGTAATTATATCAGTAATCCCGTTCCCATAGTACAAGCTTTGCTTAGTTTGAAGCTAGATATAATGTAAAATATCCACCTATACTAGCCGACCCGTGACAAACGTAGTTCTTTTTAAATAGAAATACGGCTAATTACCACGTTTTTACTTGTATTGCTGACGTTTCGAGACAATTCAGATGCTCTTCATCATGAGCAACGCCCGCGACCGCGATCAACGGCAGATCGGCGAATACTACGGTTCATAGCCCGCTCCGCCCGAGCCGAAAGCAGCGCCGGTGATCGAGTCGTATCCTGTGCGTCATCGGAATCACTCGAAACTTCTGACACGCTACCCGCATTTCTACTCGAGTCGTGAACATAAGGCCGCATACACACTGCACTCACAGTATCACTCTCCGGACAAGACACAAAACTTTCAGAAGGGGTGGTGGAATTCAGTAAGGGTTTCCATGATGGTGAAATGCCCCATCCGCGGTCTCGGTTAAAATTAGGATGCTTATTGATCTCAATCGCTTCTCGTATCTTTCGTGGGACGAAGAACTTCTCTCTCGCTAGGACCAAAGTCTTATCAAAACGTAGATAATGCGACGAGTTTGAGATCAAAGCATGTTCCGCAACCGCTGACTTTTCCACATCCAGGTTTCTCACACTCCTGATGTGTTCGGTTAATCTTGCCGAGATATTGCGCTTGGTTTCTCCTATGTAACTTTTGCCACAGTCACATGGTATGCTGTAAACCCCAGGCACATTTAGAGGATCCTTGTCTTTGGGTGAGCGCAACAATTGTCTTAGCTGACTTGGAGGCCGAAAAATCGGTTTGATGCCATATTTTTGCCGTAAGTAATGACCTATCTTGTCTGTTACCCCCTTTATAAAAGGAAGGTAGACCGGAGAACGCTCCACGACAGATGGACGTCTACGCTCATTCGCCTTCATCACTTGAGAATACTCCCGCCACCCATATCCATTTCTCTCTAACACCGTTCTTACGTGCTCCAACTCAGACTCCACATGATGATGATCACACAAAGTGAGGGCCCGATTGATCAGTGTTCTGGGCACGGAGAGGAGATGCATGGGATGGTGATGAGAGTTCGCGTGTAAATATTGATCTGTGTGTGTTGGCTTCCTGTAGACTGAGTGTGATAAACCACCACACTCATCACGCATCACACGCACATCTAAGAAGGGCAAGGTTCCATTTGTTTCCCTTTCCGTAGTGAATTGTATTTTTGGATGGATAGAGTTCAAGTGATCCAAAAACTTCACTAACCCATCCTCAGTAATGATGGCAAACACGTCATCAACATACCGCCACCACAATCGTGGCTTTATGGTTGCAGTATAAATGGCTTCCTCCTCAAACCATTCCATAAAAATATTAGCCACGACTGGAGCAATTGGAGAACCCATAGCCACACCATCAATCTGTTTAAAATATTCCCCCCTCCATACAAAATAGCCACTCCTTAAACAGAAATCTATCCACTCAACATAATGTCCAGGAAAATCCGCTGCTTCTATGAGATTGGCAATAATAGACATCGCGTCCTCCACAGGCACGTTAGTAAATAAGGAAGACAGGTCGAAACTGACCATAACTTCCGTTGGTTTTATTATTACGTCCGAGATCAGCTGTACGAAATGTCTAGAATCCTTCACATAGCTGGTTGAATTCCCTGTCAAAGGCTGTAGTGTTGAGGCTAAATATTGTGAAAGTTTGTATGTGGGTGCATCGATTTGGCTTACTATGGGTCTCAGTGGCCAGTTCGGTTTATGGATTTTCGGTAAACCATAAATTTTTGGTGATGTCGGATTTTGGGGACGTAGACGCATTAACAATTCTTTATCTCCAGAGTTATTAAGTAACTTTATCACCTTGGCGGTTACTCTTGAAGTTGGATTATAGTTGACCTTTTTATAAGTAGTCTGGTCACTCACCAACTGCGAGATCTTATCTTCATATTCACCAGTGTCAACAATTACTGTAGCATTACCCTTATCTGCCGGCAACACCAAGATTTCATCATTTGTTCTGATGTCCCTTAGTGCTTCTAATTCAACTCTGGAGATATTACTCTGGGGCGGCTTAGCTTTTCTTAGCATAGATGAAATGTCCTGCCTCATACACTCGGCATCCTGATTTGGAATGCGATTTCTCATAATAGAATCCTCAACACTAGCGATGATACTCTCGTTGTTTATTCTTTTTGGAGCAGGCGCAAAGTTTAACCCACGGGCAAGAGCACTTACAGCATGATCACTAATTTGGTGCGATGATAAATTTATTACATTGATATTACTCAAGTCTGTACTCGGCTTTATGTTGTTTACATTCCGGTTCATTCCAAGCTGTTTGTTCCTTAAGTTAATAAATTTATTATCGTGCACCTCCTTTATTTTCAGCCCAACAGAGTACGATCTACTATTCGACATTGTATCCAGTACCTCCCATAAATCCCTTTGAATCAGCATCGACAACTGTAGATGTAGATCATATAGCATTTTATTCACATTCGCCAGTTTGCGACGGTAGTCTGTGATAACTCGTCGCAGAAGCTTCAAATTTGTTTCCCGAAAGAACTTTTCGTAATCTCGAAAACAATCCAATGGCTTGATACGTGCAAAAGTAGGAATTAACTCACTATCACGGCACTTCACTACGTATTCCAAACCACACTCGAGTGTCTTACGTTTAGTTCTTAGTTGCACAAACGACTTCACTTTCTTTAAACATTCCGCGCCGTAGCGGTTTGCAATTATAGAATTAAAACTATCGTGGTTGTTAATCATTTTAAATAGAAATACGGCTAATTACCACGTTTTTACTTGTATTGCTGACGTTTCGAGACAATTCAGATGCTCTTCATCATGAGCAACGCCCGCGACCGCGATCAACGGCAGATCGGCGAATACTACGGTTCATAGCCCGCTCCGCCCGAGCCGAAAGCAGCGCCGGTGATCGAGTCGTATCCTGTGCGTCATCGGAATCACTCGAAACTTCTGACACGCTACCCGCATTTCTACTCGAGTCGTGAACATAAGGCCGCATACACACTGCACTCACAGTATCACTCTCCGGACAAGACACAAAACTTTCAGAAGGGGTGGTGGAATTCAGTAAGGGTTTCCATGATGGTGAAATGCCCCATCCGCGGTCTCGGTTAAAATTAGGATGCTTATTGATCTCAATCGCTTCTCGTATCTTTCGTGGGACGAAGAACTTCTCTCTCGCTAGGACCAAAGTCTTATCAAAACGTAGATAATGCGACGAGTTTGAGATCAAAGCATGTTCCGCAACCGCTGACTTTTCCACATCCAGGTTTCTCACACTCCTGATGTGTTCGGTTAATCTTGCCGAGATATTGCGCTTGGTTTCTCCTATGTAACTTTTGCCACAGTCACATGGTATGCTGTAAACCCCAGGCACATTTAGAGGATCCTTGTCTTTGGGTGAGCGCAACAATTGTCTTAGCTGACTTGGAGGCCGAAAAATCGGTTTGATGCCATATTAAACGTAGTTCTGTCAATTTTTTTTGTAATAATCACATTTGAAAAAGCTATTTCAGGCAGCTTCCAATTTTTTCCCTACAAACCTTGTACTGATAAAATAAATTACGAATTTTTGTAGAATGCGTATCATTCAGTAGTCAAAACTGCGTTGCGACGACTAAATGTTTTTAGTCTGTGATGTCAGATTTGTTGCACACCAGCGCCATCTATACAGAAATCATCCCTTTTGCGTTTTTTTTATAGTTTTTGGGATGTTTTTCATATTTTAAAGTAGTCTATTATTTATTCGGGCATTATATCTACATCTACAGCAAATTTCAACTTAATCCATTTTGTTGTTTAGGGCTGATTGACTAACAAACATACACACAAACTCACAATCTTTCACATTAATAAATAACCGTTTTAAATTCCAGATTGTGCCCGAAACCCATCCACGATGTGGAAGTCTTGAAGGAACACCTTCAAACTGCCCACGGGAAGTCCTTATATCCAATCATCAACGAATTCCTGAAGTTCAGACTCACCCTCAACCATCAGACTTGTATGGAGTGTGGCAGATCTTTCAAATTCTTCCACGCACTAAAGAAACATATGGCCGAGCATTTTGGCACTTGCATCTGTGATGTCTGCGGGGCACATTACTTTGAGGAACGTATCCTGGTCATCCATCAGAAGAAGCACCAGGAAACTAAAGCTGTGATGCATTCCTGTAGCTTTTGTGAGAAGTCTTTTAAGTCCAGACATAATAGATACTTGCACGAGGCAAAAGTGCATAAGAAAGAGTCCGCTTATCCGTGCAGTAAGTGCGATGAGATTTTCTTCACGTATACCCTGAGGTATGTATTATTATTTTAGTAAATTTTTATCTGTTTAATAGCCGATCCGTGACAGACTTTGTCCTGCCAAATTTCAATAATTGCATAGAAAAACAGGCTAAGTGCGAGTCGGACTCGCGCACGAAGGGTTCCGTACCATTATCTATGAAAACGGGAAAAAAAACACGTTTGTTGTATGGGAGCCCCCCTTAAATATTTATTTTATTCTGTTTTTAGTATTTTTTGTTATAGCAGCAACAGAAATACATAATCTGTGAAAATTTCAACTGTCTAGCTATCACGGTTCATGAGATACAGCCCTGTGACAGACAGACGGACAGCGGACAGCTTAGTAATAGGGTCCCGTTTTTACCCTTTGGGTACGGAACTCTAAAAAAGCAATTTCAGACAATTTCAGACGTTTTTTATCATTTAGGGGTTGTTTTTCGGATTATAAGTTCCTCTTTTATTTATTCTGATTCTTTATCTACATACTACAGCAAATTTCATCGATTTTCGACGACTTTATCGTAAATCATTTAAATTTATTAAATCATAAGAAATTTCTGGGAATAAAATGTAACATATACATGTCCGTTCCAATATTTTAAACAATCTTTATGTGAAATTTCATTATTTTAGAATGTTTGTCCTCAAATTCTTTCTATTACTTTCTTTCAGGTACAGACATCTTATCCAAGTCCACGGTGAAGAGAGAAAATATCCCTGTGAGGTCTGCGGAAAAATCTATGATTCCAGAAAGTCCTTAAGAGAACACACCAGACGTTCACATTTGAAAATAATGAAACATCAGTGCGATCAGTGTGACAGAAGATTCTACCTACCCTCAAGGCTTAAAGAACATATGTCTACCCACACCGGAGAGAGAAATTATCGTTGCGAATACTGTGGGAAGAGCTACCCCCGGTTAAGAGGGTTGAAAGTACATATGCAATCGCACAACACTGAAAAGAGATATAGATGTGTTCTATGCAATGCTTCCTTCACCCAAAATGTTAACTTGAAAAATCATATGAAGAGGCAGCATAACACATTGGATATAGACGATAATGATTATCAGAATAATATGATGTTGAATGTCAAATAACTACTGCAAATAACTTGCCTCTGATTACCCCCTTAGACATCTTCAAAGGATCTGAGTGGATGTTTACTGTTGTGGAATGAATTAATGTTAAATCTTATATATAAAATTCTCGTGTCACAATGTTAGTTAAATCTCCTCCGAAACGGCTTTACCGATTTTTACCAAATTTTATATGCATATTCAGTAGTTCTGAGAATCGGGTACTATCTAATTAACATACCCCTAAGTGATAAGGATGGCGTAAAGATCGGGAAAAACGGAAAGTGCTTTTTTCTGTGGGATTATTGATATTTGACAGGACAACGTCTGCCGGGACAGCAGTAATAAATAAATTTTGATGGATATCAGGGCCATCTAGCCACAAACTAGGCAAAGCTACTATGGGAATAATGAATATCAGAATAATATGATGTTGAATGTTAAACAACTACTGCAAAATGTGGGCTAACTTGCCTCTGATTACCCTCTCTAGACATCTTCAAAGGATCTGATCTGATCTTGCATAATGTGCTTAACTTTAACTATGTAATTACATTGTTATTGAGAAATGATGGTGCAGGTTCCAGTGCCCCAAGACTATGGTGATTAAATATTTATTTATTTATAAAAAAAATTAAAGTGCGGAAACATACATTTTATAGATAGTATGTGTTTTTTGGTTCTCTAGTGAAAAATGGTGTTAACGTTATAGTAATAGATTACTGTCTGTCATGAACACTCTCAGAAAGCATTTATTTTTATGAATGTTATATCTATCTACTAGCCGACCCGTGACAGACGTTGTCCTGTCTAATTTCAATAATCGAATATAAAAGACTGAATGTTTTTAGTCGGTGATGTCAGATTTATTGCACACCAGCCATCCTATACCAAAATCATCCCTTTTGCGTTTTTTCACATTTTGGGGATGTTTTTCATATTTTAAAGTAGTCTATGTTTTATTCGAGAATTATATTTACATCTACAGCAAATGTCAACTTAACCCGTTTTGTCGTTTACGCCTGATTGAGACACAAACATACATACAAACTTTCACATTAATAATATTATTAGGATATAAAAATGAATCGCTGAATGTGTTGCTTAGCTCAAATCTCGAGAGTAGCTAAACCGGTTTTGATAATTCTTTTTATGTTGTATTCGTTATTATCAGAAGGTTCTTAGGGAAAATAATTTGACAGGACAACGTCTTTCGGGACAGATATAAATAAATTTTGATGGATATCAAGGCCATCTAGCCCCAAACTAGGTAAAGTTACAATAGGAACTAGATGACTGGCCTCACAGCTCAGTTGGTAGTGACACTGTGCTTGTCCTGGGCGGGGATCGAACCCACAACCAACAGCGCAGAAGGCAGAGTTACTACTTTGTAAATAAAATTGTTCTTTATCGCAGACTTGGTATATAAATACTACGACTCTGACTACCACCTTTAGGTATATTTAAAGATCTTACAGTCGTGATTCTATTATTTTTTTTGTATAAAATAGTTAGGTTATATTTCGATAAAGCGATCGAATATTTTTCTTAAAACCAAATGATTTTGGATGTGAATCTTCAATGGATTAGTTAAGTTGTAAATAAATGAAGTTAATATGTAATGATTTTCGTTTTGAAACCCATCATCACAAATCCCAGTCGTATCTTTAATACCTAATCAAAATTTATAAGACATCTACCGAAAACGATTATTTTATTCAAAAATAGCTGACCCGTGCCCGCTTCGCTGGGGGACAGATAGTTTCACATCTGGTATTCCAATCTTCAAAATAAATTATAGCCTATATGTTGCCGAGGACTAATAGTTACATATAACAAAAAAATCATCAAAATCCGTCCAGTATTTTTTGCGTGAAAGCCGGATAACAGACAGACAGACAAAAAATTCAAAATGTTTTTTTTTGTTTGTGTTACTTGTATAAAGGCCCCTAGGAGTTTTTTATTCGTTTTTATTCAATGTACAGAATTGAACTCTTCTACAGTTTTATTTTATGGACTGAATGATTTGTCAAAAAATATTTTTCAGTCACCTTTTGTAAAATCATTTACACCCCAAACTAAGCAAACCTCGTCTTATCTAGTCAATAAAATACAATAAGTTCAGTAACTTTTCATTTGCGTGTTGTATTGTAATGAAATTCGCCGGGAATCAAACAAATTCAAAAATCATTTATTTCAATAAAATTACAAGGAGCACTTTGAAACGTCTTAGGAACTAGCTAGCTTCACCAGCTACGCCGATTCCTCGCGACCAAGCCTAGAAGAATCAGGCAACAAACACGGCTTGGGGTCTACCTTTTTTTCAATGATCATTTCCTTAATGCTATGTAGAGCTCCAGTGTGGTGCCAATCGAACAAGGTGAAGGCTCAAACAAGAAGACCACTATATCGTCGCATTCTCACGTGGTCCGTGGGCGAAGTACCAGCGCGCTATCGCCTGTCACATCATTTCATTGTCATCGGTACTTGACAAGTATGCAAAGTTTTTACTCAATTGAAGTATTTACTAAGGAGTTCCGTTGTAAGTGTGTTGAACAGCTCTAGACTCCATCATCAGATCAGATGTCACCTGTCACCATATTATAGCATTGTCACCGAAGTTACATAAGTATGCAAAATTTCAGCTCAATCGGTTGAGGATAACTGCTTCAAAATTGAATTGCAAGATTCCAGTTATAAACATTGCAAGTTAAATAAAAGCTTGTAAAAATAGATATTTTTAAAGTTCTTTATTTATTTACAATAAAAATAATGTAAAACAAGTAGGTACTTAAACACAAGTATAATTATATAACTACGATTATCTATATACAAAAGTAAAACATACAGTACATAGTACTTTTATTGTATGATAAGATGTAGTTTCGATGTAAAACACTAGCTAACGCCAGCAGCATTGCTCGCTTGGTACCCGGATAAAAAGTAGTCTATACTATAGATTCCGAACTATATCTATCCCAATTTTCATCAGAATCGGTTTAGCCATTATGATTTAAGGGGTAATAATAATAATACCTACATATATTTATTGACCAAAAATGTTTTGTTACAAAGTATAAATGATTCTAGTAGTAAGTACAAACATACATACATGGGATCGGCACATCATGTGTTCTTCCATTTCCTTATATCAGCTGTCATCTCATCACTCACTTCTTTCTTACGTCATCTTTCACACAGTCCATCCATCTTTTCAAATTCATAAATCATTTATTTCAATAAAATCACAAGGATCACTTTGAAACGTCTTAGGAACTAGGTGAAGCTACGCCGATTCCTCGCGACCAAGCCTAGAAGAATCAGGCAACGAACATGGCTTGGGGTCTATCATTATTTTCAATGATCCTTTCCTTAATGCTATGTAGAGCTCCAGTGTGGTGCCGTAAGAACAAGGTGAAGCCTCAAACAAGAATAATAATTAATAGTACTACTCAAGTTTAGCTTATACGTCTACATCCATCCACATTAATTCCTAACATTCTTCTCGTTACATGACTTTCTTCCGTCACAACATGCCCATAGCTTATAGCTATGTCCACACTGTGCCCTTTTTTGTTCATCAAGGGCATGCGTCATAGCGCAGTCAACAGCGCAAGTCGGGCATGCCCTTGACGCATGCGCGATGACAGTTGAAAGCGTAGCGCGCGCTGTGATATATGTCATTCCGCGTCGGATGGACTTCTGTTCCACAAAGCGTTCAACAACAAGATGGCAGACGAAATTACATTGAATTTTATTGAAGATTACCCTAACTTTCCACAGCTCTGGGATCCAAATAACAAACTTTATACAAATAAAGTAAAGAGGAACGATGGTTTACAAATTTTGGCTACTAAATATAATAACATGGACATCGATGGTGTTAAAAAAAAGATAAAAAGTCTACGCTCATATGCTCATATAGCTGACAAACTACGACTGAACTAAATGACTATATTGGCGTTGCGTTCGTTAACGCATTCAATTATTGAAAGCGACAAACGAAAGTTGAATAGAAAGATGAAGACGAAAGTTGAAGATGAAAGTGCATAGTGTGGACATAGCTATACCACGCTAACCTATCCTTCCTCATCTTTTCAATGAAACATACTTTTTAATTTATTGAATGTAGGCTACGTTTGTACGGTAAAACGCGAGCAAAGTCGCGGGCGAAAGCTTTTACTAAAGTAATGTATCATAAACTTTATAAAATGTAGATAAGTACAATCAAAAATTATGAACATCTAATAAATATCTACCACATACAGGCTTATTATATTGCACAAAAATTATTGCTTAGTGTAGAAAATAAAATTACGTTTAGAAAACTAAAAAGAAAACCGACGTAAATGTAAAAATCTCTCTCTGAAAATAAAAATAAAACCGGCCAAGAGCGAGTCGGACTCGCGCATGAAGGGTTCCGTACCATTATCTATAAAAAACGGCAAAAAAACACGTTTGTTGTATAGGATCCCCACTTAAATATTTATTTTATTCTGTTTTTAGTATTTGTTGTTATAGCGGCATTAGAAATACATCATCTGTGAAAGTTTCAACTGTCTAGCTATCACGGTTCATGAGATACAGCCCTGTGATAGGCGGACAGCGAAGTCTTAGTAATAGGGTCCCGTTTTTACCCTATGGGTACGGAACTCTAAAAATGGGACCAACTTCGTAGTATGCCCAATCCATTAAAAAAAATATTATCAAAATTGGTCTACTCTGTAAAAAGTTATGCGTGGTCTAAAATAATAAAAATATATATGTGTCGAATTGAGAACCTCCGCAATTTTAGTCATCGGTTAAAAATAAAAATAAAATAAGTACGAAATAACTTAAAATACACTTGTAAATAACATATGTCAATAATATAAATAAGACTTTTGTATAATTTAAAAAAATCGTAACTACTTATGTGATGATTTTATAACTATAAAGTATTCAAAATACTTTGATGGCAAAACAAAAAAAATAAAAATAATATTTTTTATCCATTTTTAAACGTCGTTTTATGGTTGGCGCACAGTGGCGGACGGAAGCGAAAATGATTTAAAATTTATCAATTTCATTGAATAGTTATCCAATATAGTAATTAGGTATATATTTCAATATCCTCTACCGCGCCGTGCGACAGTGTGCGCAGACCAATAAATCACAATACAGTACAGATGCCACAATCCCATACAATGAAAATTAAATAATAAAAAGTTTTGTTAAAATGTGAACATTACAAAATCAACGAATTTTTAGGGTTCCGTATGATTCCGTATGTCTTTGAAGAAAAATCCTTTTACCTCGTGTCTGTCCGTCTGTCCCTTTAAGTAAATTCCGTTTTTCTCAGTATTTTAAAAGTGAATATTGCCGCTCTTGCCTTTACATGATTTACTGTCAGTAGACTGCAATAAAATGAACACTGAAATAATATATTAACTCTATCCTAAGGTTGTCTGGAAGAGATCGAGAGATCCGACTGTTGTACAGTTGAAGACTGCCTGTTTTACAGTTTATTCCAGTTAAAGTTTCATAGTTATTTTTATTATTGGTGAACAATAAAGTTTTCATTCATTTATTCTTTCACTAGCCGACCCGTGACAGACGTTGTCCTGTCAATTTTTAATAGGAAAAAGTAATTTCAGGCAAATTCCAATTTTTTCCCTACAAACCTTGTTCTGATAAAATAAATTACGAATTTTGGTAGAATGCGTATCATTCATTAGTCAAAACTGCGTTGCTATGACGACTAAATGTTTTTAGTCTGTGATGTCAGATTTGTTGCACACCAGCGCCATCTATACCAAAATTATCCCTTTTGCGTTTTTTTATCATTTAAGGTATTTTCGGATTTTAAGTTCCCCCTTTATTCTGATTTTTTTATCTAAATACTACAAATTTCACCTGAATCCGTTTTGTTGTTTATTTGAACATAGCAGCCTTATCACAAACCTTCGCATTTATATATTAGGATTAATTAATTAATTCAAAGCTCAAATAGAGTGAAGAGGCTGCCCGACCCTATCATCCAAATCTATCTTCCTCTCATGCACCCGCAGATGTCCTTTCAAAGTACATTTCTGAGTGAAAGCACGTCCGCAGACCGGACAAATAAATCTCTTGTCATTATTATGTATCCGCATATGTTCTCTTAAAGTTTTCTTTCTCTGATAAGACTTTTGACAGATGCTACATACATGTATTCGTTCCCCATCATGTTTTATTTGATGCATTTTTAATGCATTCTTCGTATAAAATGCCAAATCACACTTATCACACTTATGATTCCGTTCGTTTAAGTGATCTCTTCGGACGTGACTTGATAAGTGTCCCGGGGTGATGTAGCTTTGGGGGCACGCTTTGCACTTGTACCTTTTTAGCTCCTCATTGTGAACCTCAGCTAGATGCTTCTGGCGGGCGTAGAAAGAGGTTAGGCTGAGGCTGCAACGTTTGCAGGAATACCTGACACCGGCTTTGTGTTCTTTGGAGACGTGGTTCTCTCGTTTTGTCACTCGGTCAAACACAGCGGAACAGTATCTGAGGGAACAAATATTTAGGTCTTTATATAAATAGAAAACACTTTATAGCACACCACATAACCAGTTCCTCACCAGCTGGCCTCACAGCTTAGTTGGTAGTAACTCTGCCTTCTACGCTGTAGGTTGTGGGTTCGATCCCCAACCAGGGTAAACATTTGTGTGATGAACATGGATGTTTGTTCTGTGTCTGGGTGTTACTATGTATATTATGTATGTATTTACAAAAAAAAAGTATATAAGTATTCAATCAGTTATCTGGTTCTCATAGTACAAGCTTTGCTTAGTTTGGGGCTAGATGGTGTTGTGTGTAAAGTCCGCCAATAAAATAAAAGTGGTGGATTTACCACCAGACTTAGTAGGCTGAAGTCATGGAACAATCGTTATTACATTTGACAATGTTCGTTATCCTCCTTACAAATCAGTTCAATTTATAGTCGAAATGTAACTAACTATGATGTCAGTACATATTAGTCAATAGAGTGCTTATTCTAGCACTCTATTGACTAATATGTACTACGAATACGAATAGATTTAAAAAAAATATTTTAGTGTTTCTTCCCTACATTCGCGGGGGGATGTTTTTTTGATGTGGGGTATTGTTGAATAAGACTTTAATACTGATAATTTCTATAAAAAAAAAAAAATCACCACTTTAATCTCCATGTACGGACTTTCTCTCAGATGTCCAGACGCTTAGAACCTTAAAAAAATATATATGTCTAGTGGGAGGTAGTTAGAGGCACGTCCAAACATTATATTTGGCACATGCCCACATTTTCCAATAATTAGCATTCCATACTTGACAGGTTGCAAGCCTATCGCCGCTTATAAGAATACTAACTAGTTCTCTTCACCGGTTTGAGCACGTGAATTTGATGCGCATATAAATTTTTCAAACAGAAAAATCCATTGATGCACGCCGGGATTCGAACCCACGAACTTCTTGAAAGTCGAGTTACATCCCACTCGGCCAACACGGTTTTCTATATTTATCTATAATTTGATCTACCCTATAATAAACAAATAAACGCTAGAATAAATAATATTAACAATAGGTACCTGCACGGAAAAGATCCTTCTTCATGCGTCCTCATATGACCTCTTAATCTTGCCTTCGAAGCGAACGCTTTCCCACAACTCTCACAAATATAGTTAGGATAATGAATATTCATATGCGTATTAAGATTCACAAAGTTAAGAAATCTTTTCTTACACACCGGACAATCAGTCTGATCTTTTTCTAACTTAAACGGTAAGTTATTCCATTTATTTGTGATGTGTTTTATTCTAGTACAGTTTTCTATATGAGCGCTTAATTCTTCAAAGTTTGAGACGTCCGATGTGCATATTTTGCATCGTAGCTTTATTGATGTTTTGTAGAATCGATGCGAGTCGGAGAACATCATCTTTTTAAACGCTAAATGTATGTTGTTTTTTGTGTGTTGGCCGATGTGTAGTTTTAGTTCTTCGAGGATGGTGGACTTCTCGGTGCATATTGAACAAGAGTAGACCTGGTTTCTTCGTATCTTGAAGGGGAATAGTCCGTTTTGCAGCATTGTCTCTGTTTCTCGAGTATCGTGGTGCTTTTTCTTGAGGAGTTTTTTTGAGCGTTTAGTTTTTTTTATGCCGTCTTCTTTTTCAACTTTAATTGGTATTTTGTAATCTGAAAATCAATAATAATTATTATTATAAAAACAAAAAACCTACTGCTAAAAAATGCTGTGTGGTATTTCCACCAATATTTATTTATTTATTGTTAAAAGGTATTTTTCTAGATATATAAAAACATAAAAACCGATTCTATCTATATAAAAGAAAGTCGTGTTAGTTACACTATTTACAACTCAAGAACGGCTGAACCGATTTGGCTGAAAATTGGTGGGAAGGTAGCTTAGAACTAGGAGATGGACATAGGATTTTTATAACGGGAACGGGATCGGGAACTTAACATAACATTTGTTAATCCTAAAGCGATACAAAGATCGCCGGGTTAGCTTGTGAAAAATAAAATAAAATTATATTACTTCATTTTGTTTACTTTAAGATAGGTGTTACTGACTACCGACCGCGGTTTCGCTCACACGGTACAAGATAATAATATGGTGGATAAATAAGTGTGTACCTTCATCATCATCATCATCATCATCGTTGTCAGGCAAGTCCAGGCCGAAATCAGGGTCATTGAAATCCAATTCAACCTTCACCAAGGATGATCTTGATTCTTCTGTAAAATATAACAATTTGTGTCATCACAATTTTTTTTTTTTTTTTTTTTTATTCATTTATTTATATGGACTTTTAAACAACATGTTTATGTCAGTCCTATAGGTAATTATAAGGAGATACAGCTAATCACTACATAGTATAAAGCAAAGTCGCTTTCCGCTTCCCGCGTCTGTATGTCTGTATGTATGTTTGCTTATATCTTTAAAACTACACAACGGATTTTGATGCGGTTTTTTTTAATAAACAGAGTGATTCAAGAGGAAGGTTTATATGTATAATACATGCATAATATAGTAGAGAAACACTGATAATTTTAGAGGTTTCTAATGTGATGTCGTAAATAAACACATTTTTTTGCGCTTACATTGCAAATGCTGGCTGAACCCCACGAGATATATCAAAATAATGTACTACAGTATTGTATACCTTAAAAACGTCTACAAAAAAGTCCACGATGGTATTAGAAATGTCTTACGCACAGCGAAGCGGGCACGGGTCAGCTAGTTTAACTTAAAATAAACAATAATCACTATCATTATTTATTTAATTTATTACAAGCTTTTAGCCGCGACTTCATCCGCATTATCGCGTAAAATCGTAAAACATTGAGATTCCTAAAAAATCAATAGAAAACTTCCGGTCATTATCTATACAGAAACGGCAAAAAAACACGTTTGTTGTATGGTATCCCCACTTAAATATTAATTTTATTGTTTATAGTATTTGTTGTTATAGCCGCAACAAAAATATATATCATATTTAAAAATTTCAACTGTCTAGCTATCACAGTTTATCAGATACAGCGTTGTAGCAGACAGACGGACAGGATAAAAACGGGACTCAATTACTAAGACTCCGCGTCTTAGTAATTAATATACATATAAAAATTATATTGGCGGACTTTACCAGCGCCATCTAGCCCCAAACTAAGCAAAGCTCGTAATATGAGAACCAGATAACTGATAGAACACTTATATACTTTTTTTTTTGTAAATAGGTACATACTTATTATACTGTTAGCAGTGTCTTCATTGGACACAGAACGGAGAATTGCCCGCCTATAAAAGCCAGGCGCACACTTAGTTCGCGGGCAGTTGTTCGTTGGCTTTCGAGGCGTAAACATCACTTATCGTTGTCGTTGTCACAAGTCGTGACGGATTAGCTTTATTTCTTGTCGAGAGTTACTAATGATTTGTAAGTGTAATTTAAATTCATGTAGAGTTGTGTTGTTTTGTTCCATTTTGGTTGTTTTAACACCCAGACTCAGAACAAACATCTATGTTCATCACACAAATATTTGACCTGGATGGGTATCAAACCCACAACCTACAGTGCAGAAGGCAGAGTTACTACCAACTGAGCTGTGAGGCCAATCGTTACGTTTTTACCATTTGAGTACGGAATCTTGAAGAGATACTCACTTTGTAGTTGGCAGGAAAGCTTATATGAGGCTTCTAAAGCTGCAAGAGAGCTTTCCACCTGCAGCCTGAAGAGTACAGTGTTGTGTAACTTGTCAGCACAAGTGTCACATATTAGACGTTTTGTGTCACCGTAATTTAGTTGTGTGATCTGAAAATTAAAATAAATACTAATTATAAATATTACACTATAAATATTACTTTACAAAACACTAGTCTAATGATGATGTGTGATATTCTTGTTGTTTTGTATGGCCTGAGTCTACCCGGATAAGACGGAAAAAGTGATAAGACGCATTATCTTGAAAACCATCAAACTTAAACAGAAACTGTCTGTCATTTATGTAGCTGGTATGATTATCTAACGAATTATATAAAAATGAACTGTTTAGCTATTCATAGGATTGAGTTAAAACGAAATTAGTGTTTTTGAAGAGCCAACTTTAGAAAATAAATCTATCAAGAAAAGTTTTACCAATAATTGTATTTCTGTCTTTAATTTATCTAGATTAAATCTTTATGTTATCTTATGTTTTGCGGTTATTGAGCAATAAAAGATTCTGCATTCACCCAAATCATGTATTACTCGTCTTAAGAACTTTTTAGACAATAAATATAGCTGGACATTTTTACACAGCGCCATCTATCCCCAAACTAAGCAAAGGTTGTACTATGGGAACCAGATAACTGATAGAATACATAAATACCTGTTTTTTGTAAATACATAAACCTAGACACAAAACAAACATCTATGTATACTACACAAATATTTGCCTTGGGTGGGGATCGAGCCCACAACCTACAGCGCAGAAGGCAGAGTTACTACCAACTGCGCTGTGAGACCAGTCAAACGACGTAAGTAGTATGGAAAGGCGAAGGCCTAACAATAATGCAATAAAAAACTATGAACAAAATGACTTTAAAACTGTTTTGGCAACGAATAACTAAGGAAAATCCATAATTAAAACAATACTTACGTCTATAGCGAAGCATTTAAACAACATATCTGTGTAAATCTCCGCAGACCCACTAACTTTGTGAGCAATCAACATACTTTGCACAGCGCCTTCATTTAGACACAAATTACAAATGCCCAGGAGGGGCAGAGCCTCCACCATTATTTCAGTGTCCATGCTTGATTTGTTATTTCAATGTTTTCATAAATAAACCGATGTTTCTCATTGTTTTTCCGGGAAAATGCGACTATGTACACTCACGATACAACTCTCGCTCTCAACAAATAAATCCACCTGCTTGATTGATGGAAATTGGAATGATACTGGATGGCATGCATGACAGACTGACATGACATGACAGATACATATCTGACTTGACATTTGCAAAGCAAAATGTTTTATTTTTTAATTAGTTTGCCTAAAGGGCACGCTATTAGTCCACCATACCACCTAGCAGAGCAATGAATTAATAAAGTATTTTTTATAAGGTAGAATGAAACATAGCATATAAAACTATAACCATTCCACGCTAGAAGTGTAATTCGATTAAAAAAGATGATATTTTGAAAAAAGCTAGTATATTTTTGTTTACTTTTAATTGTTTCTTGTTTGAGTACTTCGAGTCTTTCCTTGTTAAATCGGCACCACAATGTCCACAATAGAGCTTTAAAAAGTTTCATCGAACAACACCCATTCAGCCAAAAACCTCATCATATGGCAGAGACACACTTACGTGTCGTGTCGTGGCGCGACGCGACACGCCACTAGCTAATCGCTTTCATACATTTAGTATGGTTAGAGACACATTTGGGTGTCGTGTCGTGTCGCAAACGCTGTCTTGCGATTGGCTAGTGGCGCGACACGCCGCGCCACGACACGCAAGTGTACCGGCGCCATTAGATAGGTGCCTGCACTTATATGCTCTTTGGGTGCCTGGTGCGCCTCACTCAAGTCAAGCCACTGTGCAATTTTTTTTTTCATATTTAGCCTGTGATGGTGTTTGTTTTTCATCTGTATTGAACGTAGAAATAGCCTAAAATTTATTTTGGGATTGATTGATATTTTGTTTTTGTTTTTAAGTTGTAAATAAGCGCAGACACCTTTGATTTTAATATTGCGGTCGGAAAAAGATGGAGAATGCACGTTTATTTGGAGAATGCCGCTGTTGTCTAACAAAAGGACACCATCGCAGCTTAATAAAGGAATATCACATAGATGGAAAATGCGTAGTGTTCAAAGAGCATTTATTGGAGTGCTTTAATGTTTTCGTGAGTATATTATACTGATAAATATAACTAACTAGACCCAAGACATATATTTATAGCCCTGACCCCGTATTACGAATCATCGTGGGTTCTAAATATTATGATCACGACTAATCCCTATGTATGTATGTACTCAGCGGATCTTGGCTTTTTAAAGTTTGCCGTTAGGCTGCGCGTTAGACAATTTTCGCCCTTATGCAGTGACACAAAACCATTTTTGCGTTGATGCATGCCTAGACCCGCCGACCGTACTAACTATTTTTGCGTTGTTTCACGAGTGCCTGGACCCTCCGACCGTACTATACGATAGACATTAACTTAGAACTTTAGACTATCAGATGCTTGAAGATAACTAATGAGACAGGCACATCCAAACATTATTACATGCCTTTGATGCTGTGGTTAAAGTGATAAGTAAAATTTTTGACTTTTTGTATAGGCTGAGTCTACCCGGATAAGACGGAAAAAATGATAAAACTGCATTATCTTGAAAACCATTAAAATTTAAAAAGAAACTGTCTGTAATTTACTTAACTAGTATGATTATCTAACGAATTATATAAAATTGAACTGTTTAGCTATTCATAGCTTTGATTAAAAACGAAACTAGTGTTTTTGAAGAGCCAACTTTGGAAAATAAATCTATCGAGAAAAGTTTCACCAATCGTGTTTCTGTCTGTAATTTATGTAGATTATATCCTTAAGTTATCTTTGTCATAAAAAACAAAACTGTATGTTCTGTGGTTATTGAGAAAAAACGATTCTGCATTCATCAAAAACATTCATTACTCATCTGAAAACTCATTTTGACATTTATCTCTATCTTCTCTTTTAGCTGTCAACACACTCAAATATCACCACCCTGATATGTGAGTCCTGCATTAGAAGTCTACATGCGGCCCGCAGCTTCAGGTCCCAGGTGTTGACGATCGAGAGACAACTGCTGAAGGCACGGGGTGTTAATAATGAGACTGAGTTTGGTAAGTATGGTGATTAAAGATGTTAGAAAATAAAAAAATATTGGTGGACATTTCACACAGCGCTGTCAAGTCCCAAACTAAGCAAAGCCTGTCATACTGTATCTTAAGTCATTGTACTAATGACACATTAGTACAATGTATCTTAGTAATTTTTTTTTTATTTTTTTTTTTTATATTGGTGGACATTTCACACAGCGCCATCTAGCCCCAAACTAAGCAAAGCTTGTACTATGGGAACCAGATAACTGATAGAATACTTATATACTTATTTTTGTAAATACATACTTATTATACATATTAACACCCAGACACAGAACAAACATCTATGTTTATCACACAAATATTTGCCCTGGGTGGGGATCGAACCCACAACCTACAGCGCAGAAGGCAGAGTTACTACCAACTGAGCTGTGAGGCCAGTCAAAGTCCAGTAATTGTACATCTTAAGTATGACAGGACTTAAGAACCATCGTTGGGACACTCACAGGCCACTGCCCCCTTAACAAACACTTATACTACATCAGCCACAGACAGCCCGCTCTGCAGGGGCTGCCTAACCGAGGAAGAATCAGCTGCCCACATAGTCCTGGAATGGGCGGGCGTAACAGCGCAACGTACACGAATCCTCGGCAACCCTAGGTCTCTTCTCGAAGCCTGTGAAGACCCCAGGAGGCTTCTGTGCTTCTGGGAGAGATAGCCTGTCTACAGTTGTGGCTCGCTCACCCCCCACACATAACGGACCGACCAACTTTGAGTTCAAATGCGGGAAAGGGAGTCCCCTCAACTAAGTATGTCAGGACCGTAGCAAGTCACTTGCTACGGTCCTTAGTTGAGGGGACTCCCTTTCCCGCATTTGAACTCAAAGTTGAAACGCCGCGGTCTTTGCCAACTCATCTTAGAAACAGGCGTGATTTTATGTATGTTTGTATGTATGTATGTATTTACAAAAAAAAACATGTAATGAAAGCTGATAGATTTGCTTAGTTGGTGTCTAGATGACGCTGTGTAATAATGTCCACCAATATGTATTTGTATTTATTCATAAAACAGTAGGTAGTTACAATGTTATAAAACACTAACTTTAACTTACTAGTAGAACATAATTGAAACTTAAATATTATTAACATGTGTGTAACCTACATTGTGTATAAGCAAATATACCTACTTTCTTTTTATTCTTCTTCTTTTTCTTTTTCCTTTCTTTTACTATCACTGTCACGGAAACTTGGAAATTATTTGCCAACTAGTTCTAATTTACTTTTTGTAAATACCACTATCAATAGGATATCTTCCATTTCTTCCTTTCCAGTTTTGCTGCAGTCCAACGTGAGCATTGATGAGGAACCAGCATTCATCAAAGAGGAGACAGAGAGTTGTGGTAGCCCAGCTCCTAGTCACTATGAAGACTGTGGTACGTGTTACAAACACTAGAATGTTAATCACAATAATTGCACTATGAGAACTTGATAACTGATATAATACTTAGATACTTTTGATGTGAAACATCTATAGGGGGTCAGACTGGCTGATGGCGACAGGTAGCTTGCTGCTACGCGAACTAGATGAGTTGCTGATGAAGTGACGACCACGTCCAAAATGGTTCGCGATATGCGAATAATAATATCGAGCTTTCGCATCTGCCAGACACCCATGAAATAAATCGGCCAAGTGCAAGTCGGGCTCGCGCACGAAGTGTTCCGTACCAATATCTATAAAAAATCTTACAGAAAATAGTTTTTACCTACAGGAAAACTTATAAGTTTGTGCGGCACCCTCGCTGCGCGAGTCCGTCTCGCACATTACCGGTTTTTTTTTGTGAATGTAACTGTAGGTAAATTAATTAAATTAACCTATTGTAAATATACTTGATGCTGCTTATATTCTTACAGAGTTGGATGATGAAGGCTTGGTACCAGGCGAGAAGGACTTGCTGGAGAGATTTTCATCCAAAGTGCTTCGGCCGCTCCCCACAAGGGATTCACTATTCAGCATATGCCCCCTTTTTTACGGACATTTGGAGTCTTTAAAAGGTGATTTTTTATTAATAGTTGGGCGAGGTACCTCGACTTTCAATCTGAAGGTCGTGGGTTCGAATCCCGGCGTGCATCAATGGATTTTCTGTTCGAAAATTTATATGCGCATCGAAAACACGTGCGGAAACGGTGAAGGAAAACATCGTGAGGAAACCAGTTAGTGTATAAGCGGCGATGGGCTTGCAACCTGTCACGTATGGAATGCTAACTACTGCAAAATGTGGGCATGTGCCAAATATAATGTTAGGACGTGCCTCTGGCTACCCCCACTAGACATCTTCAAAGGATCTAAGCGCCTGGAGATCTGAGAGGATGTCTACTGTACTAGGGGATTACAGTCGTATTCCTATAAATATATTTTTTTTACATTGAAATCCTATCAAGCATTTAAATTTAAATTTACTGCTAAGTAAAATCAATTTTACATTTTAATTTTGCTATAAACAATATTAAATAAAATAAAGCTTACATAAATGTTATGTAACTGATTGGCTGGTAGAAAATGTCTCGGCATTAAGTCCGCCTTTTTAAAAGTGCAATGAATGTATAAAAAAATAAATAACACGTTAAAATTGAGTAAACAGAGGCACGTCCAATCGTTACATTTGGCACATGCCCACATTCCTAAGTAACAGGTTGCTATTCTTTCCGTCACCGTTTTAAGCATTTGTTATTTTTGACCGACTTCAAAAAAAGCAGGCTTCAAAAATTCGCCTGTTTTTTTTTTTGAATATTTTTCAGTAATTATATTTTGTAATTTTAGGTAAAATAGTAAAAGCCAGCGCGGTCCAAGCGCTCAGCGAGTCTGGCTGCATGCGAGTGAACGGTAATAAACGCGTCGCCATATCCGAGAAGCTCGCGCAAGCGATAAACGCGGCCACCCTCCTCGAGAACTCGAACGCGACTGTCTTCAAAAGCAAGATGCGCTCCGGTTTCCCTTGCTTCTACTGCCGAGATATATTCCTAAACCCAAAATCTCTTCGAGAGCACCAAACAAAACATCCCAAAGCCCTGCTTTATAAGTTACTGACTAAATACACTGCGGACGCTTTAGTTGTATACGCAGACATAACCGATTTAAAATGCAATATTTGTAATGAAGATGTCGTTGACTTGCAAGCGTTAAAACGCCATCTAGCGGACACACACAACAAGAAGATGTATGAAGACTATGCAGACCGAGTAATACCCTTCAGATTGGGAGACAAAGAGAATAACTTCGACTGTCAAATCTGCAAGCGTAGCTTCGAGACCTTCGGGGCAACAGACAGACATATGAACGAGCATTTTAGTAACTATGTCTGTGAGGAGTGCGGTTCGGGCTTCGTCACCAAGCACAGACTTAAAGTCCACACGTACCTACTCCACAGCAAACATATTGGTGTTATAAAATGTGATCCGTGTAACAAAATATTTGCTTCAAAATTTAAATACAAAATACACAATGAATACGTTCACAAAAAACTAAAGAAGATGCAATGTAGTCGATGCTCGGAGAAGTTCATCGATTACTTCTCAAGACAGAGGCATATGGAAGAGAAACATGGTGTAGAATTACTGTCATACAAATGCACGTTGTGTGACAGGGCTTTTAACAGGAAGTACAGTTTGACATGCCACGTAAACAGAATACATTTGGTGCGAAAGGATGTTCAGTGTGAACTGTGTCCGTTCATGTGTTTTAACAAGTCCGAGTTAAGAGACCATATGTACAAGCACGGAGGCGATAAAACCTTTCATTGTACGCTTTGTCAGAAGTCGTTTGCTAGGAAGAAAACTTTGACAGTTCATATGCGAGTTCACAGTGAGGTTAAGACGTTGAGCTGTCACTTTTGCGGTGAGATGTTTGTTCAGAATTGCAGCTTAAAAGCACATTTGAAGACTCATAACTCTGAATATGTTGATCTATGATTATTGCGTCCATTGTAGTGTTAATCTGAAATATTAATATCAATGTCAAAAGAATCACTTTAATATTAGCTGACTGACCTCACAGTTCAGTTGGTAGTAACTCTGCCTTCTGCGCTGTAAGTTGTGGGTTCGATCCCCACCCAGGGCAAATATTAGGGTAAATATACCCGTCTGTCAAGCTGGAGTGATAACAGTCTTAACAGTTATCAAAATATAAAAAGAATGTTAGTTGTATTTAATAAGTTAAAAAGAAAGAAACATAAATCACAGCAGTCTTTTATTTAATAAAATGAATTTAATTTAATCCATAATCTATTTTTAATAATTTCATGTCTGATTGACAGATAGGGATATATGAACAAACAAAAGACAATTTGAGTATTGTATGTCTAAATCACTACATAGTATAAAGCAGTCGCTTGTCGCTTTCCGCTTCCCGCGTATGTATGTATGTTTGCTTATATCTTTAAAACTACACAACGGATTTTGATGCGGTTTTTTTTTATAAATAGAGTGATTCAAGAGGAAGGTTTATATGTATAATACATGCATAATATAGCAGAGAAACACTGATAATTTTAGAGGTTTCTAATGTGATGTCGTTAATAAACACATTTTTCTGCGCTTACATTGCAAATGCTGGCTGAACCCCACGAGATATATCAAAATAATGTACTACAGTATTGTACAAAACGTCTACAAAAAAGTCCACGATGGTATTAGAAATGTCTTACGCACAGCGAAGCGGGCACGGGTCAGCTAGTAATCTATAATACTAATTCTACTTCCTACTTTATTATAAATGCGAAAGTTTGTAAGTAAGTGAGTGGGTGTGTGTGTGTGTGTGTGTGGGTGTGTGTGTGTGTGGGTGTGTGTGTGTGTGTGTGTTTGTTACTCTTTCACTCAAAAACTACTGAACGGATTTAAATGAAACTTTACAGTAATATAGCTTATACATCAGAATAACACATAGGCTACTTTTTATCCAGGTACCACCCGTGCGAAGCCGGGGCGAGCAGCTATTAATATTATAAAGAGGAAACATTTGTATTTTTGTATGTTTGTAACAAATCTCAAAAACTACTGGACCGATTACAGAAATTCTTTCACCATAAGAATGCTACATTATCTCTGAGTAACATAGGCTATCGGGGGGCACGGCAGTGCCCCCGCCAAGTTGAGCGCGAAGCAAACACTGCCGTACCATCCTTTACAGGAACCATTTCGCCGCATTTTCAGGCCCCTATTTGATAACCTCTGGATAATACCAGAACGTAGAAATTTTCGTCATCCAGTAAGCTATAATCACATACTTAAAATCCAAAATTTCAAGTCTGTAGGTCATTTAGTTCCGAAGTTAAGCGAAAGCAAAGTTTCGGATTTTCGACACTCACTCACTCACTCACTCATGATCATCAGAATAGAACTAGTACTTCCCATAAACTCAGAGAGCTGAAATTTGGTACAGAGTTAGGGTTTAATGGTCACATAAAGGGAAAACCATAAAAACTAGAATAATCGAAGATCTGGATCTGGTGACCCTGATTAGAAAACACAAGAGCCCAACCAAACTATTAGAGATCGACATACAGCCTTTACAAAAAATATTCAACTTGGTGGGCCGCTTCATTTGATGTTAAAAATCGAAGGTCTGAAGTATCTGATGAAGAACCATCAGCTGGTCTCAGCTGTATTAAAGATATGGTGATGCCCCCTTCTACTATTAGTACATAAAAAAAACGACTGTCATTGCAAAAAACTGTGTCAAATAAAAAAATCTAATAAAATAAATCAATAAGCCCACGTTTCTACAAAAAGAAGTGAAATCCCACCAAAAACATTCTGTAAAAAACTAGCCAAGTCTCGATGGAGGTGCTTGTTTATCTCTAAAAAGTAATGAAATCTAGACAAAGTCGTACCAAGTCTGAGGTTCCTTACTGCGATTTCTTTATTATTATAGTCACACATTAATTAGATTTTAGCTAATGTGTGACTATAATAATAAAGAAATCGCAGTAAGGAACCTCAGACTTGGTACGACTTTGTCTAGATTTCATTACTTTTTAGAGATAAACAAGCACCTCCATCGAGACTTGGCTAGTTTTTTACAGAATGTTTTTGGTGGGTACTTATTACTAGAAAAAATTAGGGATCCCTACTAAAACTTCAATAATGTAATCCAAGGTATAAAAAAACTGCCATATCATTAATACATTCGACGCCGAGGCGGAAAAAATATAATTATTTACTAACCACAATAGTTTTAAAAATAATTAAGATGAGTAATAAACTTTTTCATGAATGCAGAATCGTTTTTATCAATAACTGCAAAACATACAGTTTTGTTTTTTATGACAAAGATAACATAAGGATTTAATCTAGATAAATTATAGACAGAAACACGATTAGTGTAACTTTTCTCGATAGATTTATTTTCCAAAGTTGGCTCTTCCAAAACACTAATTTCGTTTTTACTCAAAACTATGAATAGCTAAACAGTTCAATTTTATATTATTCGTTAGATAATCATACTAGCTACATAAATGAAAGACAGTTTCTTATTAGTTTGATGGTTTTCAAGATAATGCATTTTTATCACTTTTTTCGTCTTATCCGGGTAGACTCAGCCCATACAAAAAAAACAAAAATTTCAAGCATCACCTACGTCTACCGCTTATCATCCTCATCAATGCTGAAATTGACAGGTTTCCTTAGACGTCTGGTCCTCGGCACCTCTTTAGCATTCTTACACAATTTTCCCGGACTGGTGGCTCGTTTTAAAGACTTTTTGACATTAGCTTTAGACTTTGAAGGCACTTGAAGATTAGACTGAACTTTGTTTTCCTTGTCAATCGGAGTTGAGAACTCCTTTTCTAAGTTCTTGACAATGTTGTGTCGTAGGGATTTCTTTGAGTATGTTTTCACGGAGTTGAACGGAGTGAAGAACTTATCCGATGAGATCGGGGTGGAATAGACTGTTGTGTTGCTTGCGTTGGGGGTGGAGACCTCCTCAGATGGTTGAGTTACTATAACCATCGGTTTAGATCTTGTCCGTGGTGTAGCTACTTCTAGAACATGCTTGGAGGTGACCGGCTCTGGGACTTTGAACTCTGTCTTTTTAGTTTCAAACAGGTTGTCCTCTTCTTCATCTAACTTCAGTTTAATGACTTTCCGCTTCTTCGGAATCTCCTCATCTTTTACAATCTTCGAGACTAATTTAGGTGGTCTTGAAGGTTTGGTGATAGGTGTCTTCGGGGGCTCTGTAAACTTCAACGGACTGAGTTTCAGACCCTCAAACTCGGCCTCCAAGCTGGCATCCTCCTTCGGCTTCTTGATTATATTCCTCAGTTGTGCGGAACAGGTCATTAAGTTCATGATCTCGTTGCTTGTGTGCGAACTAACTTTTGTTTCTTGCAAGATCTCGTGTATCTCAACTATATACTCATCGGCAGCATCATAGCATCCACACCCCAATTCGAAGAACGACAACTCAACAAGAATCTCAATTTTAACCCGTCTATACCAATCCCAGTAGTTCATCATCACAGTTTCCACAACAAATTCTTCGTAAACCTCTCCGAAAGTCCTCCGAGCTGTTCTGAACCGTTCTTCGGTGGTGTTCAGCATTTGGATGACCCCGTTGAAGTAGTTCCGGGCTATATCTTCCTCGTTTGCTCGGAAATACATTGAGGCTTCGAGACCACTGGTGTGGCAAGCCAGGATGCAGCATACGGGCATGAGGCAGGCATAGCAGTTGCAGTCAGGTAGGTGGTGGAACCAGTCAGGTGTTTTGAAGGCTGGAACGGATGTGCAAGGGATCGAAGGACTTGTTTGTGATTTCTTGAAGACCATGCTTTCCAGCATCGTCTCGATTTCCGTCTTCGGGGTGAAGGGTGGCGGCTTTCTCGGCGTAGTGGCGTAGTATGGCTGTGTTTCGTTCGAGGGTTGTAGGCCGAGCACGTGTTTGAGACGATTGTCGATTTTTATCTGGAGGTAAAAATATAAATGAATGAATGAATGAAAATGCTTTATTGTACACCATAAAGCAAATAAATAACAACAAAAGAAACCTAAACTAGAACAAACTGTACAATGGGCGGTCTTATCGCTAAAAAGCGATCTCTTCCAGACAACCTTGGGATGGAGTGAATATAAAGATGAATGGAAGATTGGTCGGGGTGCACTAAAAACAGTATTAATAATAATCAAAGAATAAATACTAAAAACATACAAACATATAATATGATCTGAAATGTATAATATACATAAATAATATAATATAATATAATCAAACATCTATTTTCATCACAATAATGTTTATCCTTGGTAGGAATCGAACCCACAACCTACAGGCGCAGAATGCAGAGTTACTACCAACTGAGCTGTGAGGCGAGTATGTCAGGATGATAGCAAGTAAAAAGCCTTGTCTCTGCCTACCTTAAAAACAGGGGTTATTATGTATGTAATCAAAATAACAAACCTGCGCATCGTCGAAACAGCATGTATCTGTGATTAACGCGTAAAGTTTAGCGCGCGTTGGCGCACTGCTGGTGCTCACGGCGAGAGAGGCGCATGCGCGTGCGCGTCGCCACACGCGAACGCCACGCGCCACTTCGCACGCGCGCGCACTCGCTGCCGACGAGTGCACTCGTAGCGTGAGCGCGTGCAATCGGCGAGCGTGCCATTTTGTACCTGAGAAAACAATTTTCTTCAATAAGCTATTTGACAGTATGAAAAATAAAGTGTTGTTGATAGTAATCTATGTCAATTATGCCTTCATAAAGCGTTATGGAGTAAAATAACTTGCAAAATAAACAATGATTAATTAAAAACCAATAATTTAAATAATCTATTTTTAAACGCCAGTCACGTGACACAAAACGGTCAGGATTGGTCGAATCGACGATGACGTAACATGCTTGTCAATATGTCATCGCGTGCCTTGAAAAACTTGACGTTTGTTTATTTGTTGACAATCATGTAACGTCACAGAAACTAGTGCGACGCTATTTGCATATTGAAGCGTTTTTGCGGGTTATTTAAATTGTCAATATTTAATTTACATTTTTAGGGTCAATACATAACAGAATTGAAAATAATATATTTTTATGGGTTCCACAGTCACTACTGAATAATCTAGAATGGTTTTCATAATCTTATCAAATAGCCCATTGCCTTATATTTTCAAAAAAATAGGGATATTTACTTAAAATTTAAAGCAATTCTTGAATGTTACTCGGTGATATTGTAGCTTTTGAAAGGCGCAAGAATTATAAAAACTGAAAGTTAATCGGATAAAAACAAACATACAAAAAAATTACATACATCTACAATCATACATTTTTTTTTTCACTTTAATATTATTAGTGTAGTGTAGATGTTGTGTATGTGTATATGTGTGTATGTGTGTGTATGTGTGTGTATGTGTGTGTATGTGTGTGTATGTGTATATGTGTGTATGTGTGTGTATGTGTATATGTGTGTATGTGTGTGTGTGTGTGTTGTGTGTTACCCGTGTTCGCGATAGAGAGGTAATGCCGTTGTGTTCCGTTGACTGCGCTTAGTGTACTCGGGCCGGAGTCCTGGCAGAGTTCCATTTGCGCCTCCATCAGCCTGCCAATCGCCAGATCCACTGAAATAAGAGGAAATATATTATTTAACTAGCCGAGCCGTGACAGACGTTGTCCTGTTAAATTTCAATAATAAAATAGAAAAGACTGACACAGTGGACGAAATCTTTTTTTATAAAAATCACTTTATGTGTTGTGCGACACTGCATAGTGTGACTAGAGGCACATTGTCGTATGCCTCTAGCCAAAGTTGAGCTCTAAAGGCATACGGTAGCGTGCGCTATAGTGCCGCTCAACACATAAAGTGATGTTTATGAAAAAAGATTTCATCCACTGTGGGTGCGTGTTCTCATAGTGTCGTTCTTGAATACGAGGGTGAATGTTTTTAGTCTGTGATGTCAGATTTGTTGTACACCAGCGCCATCTATACGTTTTTTTTTATCGTTTTGGGGATGTTTTTCATATTTTAAAGTTAGATTTAGATTTAATGCCCAAATAAAACATAGACTATGTTTTATTCGGGCATTAAATCTACATCTACAGCAAATTTAATCTTAATCCGTTTTGTCGTTTAGGTCTGATTGAGGCACAGACATACATAAAAACTCACAAACTTTCGCATTTATAATATTACTAGCTGACCCGTGCCCGCTTCGCTGTGCGTAAGACATTTCTAATACCATCGTGGACTTTTTTGTAGACGTTTTTAAGGTGTACAATACTGTAGTACATTATTTTGATATATCTCGTGGGGTTCAGCCAGCATTTGCAATGTAAGCGCAAAAAAATGTGTTTATTTACGACATCACATTAGAAACCTCTAAAATTATCAGTGTTTCTCTACTATATTATGCATGTATTATACATATAAACCTTCCTCCTGAATCACTCTATCTATTAAAAAAAACCGCATCAAAATCCGTTGTGTAGTTTTAAAGATATAAGCAAACATACATACGCGGGAAGCGGAAAGCGACTTTGCTTTATACTATGTAGTGATTAGTATAGTATAACGTTTTTTAAAGGGGTGCAAAGTGAGAAAGGCGTGGAAATGTCCAGGTTACTAACAATTGATTTCAGGGTTGTCCTCCAGGGTAGTCAGAACCTGCCCCTGGGCCAACTGCACCAGTCTAGCCGCTATGCCAATAGAGCCGATCTTGCTGTAGTAAATCTGGAAACAATGTAGAAAGTAGTAGTTACAGTAGTAGAAGTTAAGGTGATAAGTGAAATTTTTGACTTTTAGTATGGGCTGAGTCTACCCGGATAAGACGGAAAAAGTGATAAAACTGCATTATCTCGAAAACCATCAAATTTAAAAAGAAACTGTCTGTAATTTACGTAGCTAGTATGATTATCTAACGAATTATATAAAAATGAACTGTTTAGCTATTCATAGTTTTGATTAAAAACAAAAAAAAAAAGATTTCGTCCACTGTGGGTGCGTGTTCTCATAGTGTCGTTCTTGAATACGAGGGTTAAAGTAGTCAGAGGCACGTCCAAACATTATATTAGACATTTCGTGCCTTTAAAAATACGGCACTTACGGCAGCATCGCATAAAAAGGTGACGGCCGTTCCCGGCAGCGTTGGGCAAGCCGCAACGGCCGGAGCTATGACGGTCTGCAAGCCTTCGTACGCCCCGCCGTGGTACAATAAGGTGCCAGCGTTGCGTACGTACGCTTCTCTGAAACAATAAATTAATTAGTCAACATTTAAAACAGCGCCATCTATACTCTAAATATGCAAAGCTTGTACTATGGAAACTAGATAACTGATTTTTAGATTCATCGATGATCTAAAGGGGTAGTTAGAGGCACGTCCAATCATGTAACGGCCAGACGTGGCCACAATGTCATGTGTTAAATGTATTAGACGTGCCTCCGACTAACCCCTTTAGACACCTTCAAAGGATCTAAGCGCCTGGAGATCTGAGAGGATGTCTACCGTACTTGGGGATTACATTCGTGATCCTATTTTTATAAAAATACTAGCCGACCCGTGACAGACGTTGTCCTGTCAAATTTCAATAATAGAATAGAAAATACTGAATGTTTTTAGTTTGTGATGTCAGATTTGTTGCACACCAGCGCCATCTATACAAAAATCATCCCTTTTGCGTTTTATTATCATTTTGGGGATGTTTTTCATATTTTAAAGTAGTCTATTATTTATTCTGGCATTATATCTACATCTACAGCAAGGTTCAACCTAATTCGTTTTGTCGTTTTTATATTTTTGATTATCCCTAACAAAACAAAACATAGCAGCCTTATAAAGAAAGAATAAATTTATTTTGTGTCAACATAATCTCTTAAAACTAAACAAACAAAATGACATAAATAATGGCAACATTGACAACAAAATTGGTCACCACTCAGCTATATGCTGCAACAGCGAGAACTTGATGCAGCGTTGATTTTCAGTGGAGCCATAGTGCGTGTGGGGCAGCGTACTGTATATCACACAGTGCATATATTTACATTACTTAAATTCTAAAATACTTACTATTTAACATTATATCTAAAATATGTTACGCAAAGCTAACGTATGGATATAGCTGAGCTAGGCTCGACCTGTCCCAAGCGCGGTACAAGGTGCATCGGACTCACGAGGCGCATCGTCAGCGGGAACGTGGTCGCTTGACGTCAATCGCGAGTTTCACGGAAACTACCTAGTTTTATATTCTCATTCTTTGTTCAAACTTCGAACTTGTTTCATCTAAGATAATTAATTTGTAATCCTTTTACTTTCGATTAAATTTAGATTTAAAATAAAAGTATTTTTTTAAAATAAAAGTATTTTTTTATAAACTAAATAGCAAAACAATATAATATATTTATCACAAACTTTCGCATTTATAATATTACTAGCAGTCCGCTCCGGTGTCGCACGGGTGTAATAATGATTACATGGCTAATTATTTTACACCTTGGGTTACATTATCCAAGTTTTAATAGGGATCCCTAATAGTTAGAAATATGGTATCACGGACTTTTTTGTAGATATTGATGTCTTCTATAAAACTGTAGTAACTAACTTTGCTCTATTGTCAATAATTTCTGCAGCAAACGCGATTTAAGATTTTTTTTTGGATTTTTTTTCACACTTTCTGTTACATTATTGAAGTTTTCATACGGATCCCTAACGTTTTTGAAAATAATCTATAGCCTATGTTCATCAGGGATAATGTAGGATTCTAATGGTGAAAGAATTTTTCAAATCGGTTCAGTAGTTTCGGAGCCTATTCGATCCAAACAAACAAACAAACATATTATATTATAGACTAGCGACCCGCCCCGGCTTCGCACGGGTTTAATACATATAAAACTTCCTCCTGAATCACTCTATCTATTAAAAAAAACCGCATCAAAATCCGTTGTGTAGTTTTAAAGATATAAGCAAACATACATACATACAGACGCGGGAAGCGCAAAGCGACTTTGCTTTATACTATGTAGTGATTAGTGAAGTATAGATTATGATAGTAACTCACTTGTCAGCAACGCAGTCGGCTATCAGACAGCAAATATGAGCTAGCTGCAAACCCTCCATGTCCCGGGAGAGATACAAAAGTAGCTGCACAAAAACCTGGTAGATGTGCAGCGAATTTTGCAAGCATTTCTTGTTCGATACTGAAACAATAAATTAATATTGGTGGACAATTCATGCAGCGCCATCTAGCGCGAACTAAGCATATCTTGATAAATACTTATGTTCTTTTTAGGGTTCCGTACCCAAAGGGTGAAAACGTCTGTTTGTCACAGGGCTGTATCTCATGAGACTTGGTAGCTAGGCAGTTGAAATTTTCACAGATTGTGTATTTCTGTTGCCGCTATAACAACAAATAAATATTTATTTTATTCTGTTTTTACAGAATACAATAAAGATTTAAGGGAGGCTCCCATACAGCAAACGTTTTTGCAATTCTAACGACATCTAGTTTGATTTGATGTTACTACATTATTATGCGTGAAGTAACCCGGCAATAGCAAGTAGGTCGTAATCGACTAAAAAGTTTAAAATTGAATGATTGAATTCATGTAGTTAAAATAGGTACCTAGTTAGATATTATTAATAAATAATTGTACGGAACCCTTCGTGCGCGAGTCCGACTCACACTTGGCCGGTTTTTTTAATAGATAATAGTACGGTACTCTTCGCGCGCGAGTCCGATTCGCACTTGGCCGGTTTTAATATAATATATTATTGTATTTATTATAATACTCAGACATCTGTGTCTGTCTCCATGTGTACCTTTGTCAAAATCCGATGACAGTTCAGCCAGTATTGTCACAGCTTGTATAGCTAATTTTGACGCGTTGAACTCCTGCGGTATTGTCCGATTGGCTGGTATCTGATCCGGATCTAAATTGTGAACCTTCAAATAAAAAAAAATATTTAAATTAAATGAAATAGAATCACGACTGTAATATATATGTATTACTAGCCGACCGTGTGCCTCTAGCCAAAGTTGAGCTCTAAAGGCACACGGTAGCGTGCGCCATAGTGCCGATCAACACATAAAGTGTTGTTTATGAAAAAAGATTTCGTCCACTGTGGGTGCGTGTTCTCATAGTGTCGTTCTTGAATACGAGGGTGAATGTTTTTAGTCTGTGATGTCAGATTTCTTGCACACCAGCGCCATCTATACCGAAATCATCCCTTTTGCGTTTTCTGATCATTTTGGGGATGTTTTTCATATTTTAAAGTAGTCTATGTTTTATTCTGGCATTATATCTACATCTAATTTCAACATATTCCGTTTTTTCGTTGAGACTTGATTGAGACACGAATATACATACAAACTCACAAAAACTTTCACATTTATAATATTACTAGCGACCCGCCCCGGCTTCGCACGGGTAGCATGCTATTATACATATAAACCTTCCTCCTGAATCACTCTATCTATTAAAAAAAACCGCATCAAAATCCGTTGTGTAATTTTAAAGATATAAGCAAACATACATACATACATACAGACGCGGGAAGCGGAAAGCGACTTTGCTTTATACTATGTAGTGATTAGGTTAACACCCAGACACAGAACAGAACAAACATCTATGTTCATCACACAAATGTTTATCCAGGGTGGGGATCGGACCCACAACCTACAGCGCAGAAGGCAGAGCTACTACCATGTAGCATGGAACTTGAGTAGTAGGTACTTTTAATTATTATTCTTGTTTGAGCCTTCACCTTGTTCGATTGGCACCACACTGGAGCTCTACATAGCATTAAGGAAAGGATCATTGAAAAAAAAATGTAGACCCCAAGCCGTGTTTGTTGCCTGATTCTTCTAGGCTTGGTCGCGTGGAATCGGCGTAGCTTCACCTAGTTCCTAAGACGTTTCAAAGTGATCCTTGTGATTTTATTTAAATGATTTTTGAATTTGAATTTGACTTACAGGTTCGCTGTTCTTCCAACTATATTTCTCGCTCGCTGCAGCCAATTCTAACTCAGTTTTCCAAAACAGAAGCGATGCGTAGATCACTCCCAAATCTGGTGTCAACTAAAAGATGAGAATATTAATAGACAAGAATTAATAGAATAAGACAAGTAAAAATATAACTATAGATTTTGACACCGGTCTTTATCACGTAAATTACACTCAACACATAAAGTGATGTTTATGAAAAAAGATTTCGTCCACTGTGGGTGCGTGTTCTCATAGTGTCGTTCTTGAATACGAGGGTAAATCCGTCTTCACGATTAAAATTTGGGTACTTTTTAATTTCCATAGCTTCTATTCTATTCTTCTTCTTCTTCATATTCTTATATTCTAACTATTCTCTTGTAGTCATGGCGTTCACTTGACAAAACTTTTGGATCATGTGGCTCCCATTCTCCCCGCTTAGTTTCTTTTTAAATTTGATGGTTTTCAATATAATATAGTTTTATCACTTTTTCCGTCTTATCCGGGTAGACTTAGCCCATACAAAACGTCAAAAATTTCACTTGTCACCTTAAGACGAGTAATAAATGTTTTTGATGAATGCAGAAGTCTAGCGTTATTTTTTGATTACTTACAGTTAGTCCACGAAGTCCCTCCAACAGATTATTAATGACATCTTCAAACTGGTTATTGGTGATGGTTCTCACCACGGTTGGGGTCTCAACTATGATTTCGTATAACGACCATACTGCTTGTGTGTCCTCTGTAATAATAGAAAACTAATTAGTTTTTAATGTCACTAATTTAATCCTTCATCAATATAAGGTGTGACCAAACATAGCGCGGCATTTGAGAGCGGCAGCTACCCGCGCTATGATGGGTACTCACAAACTTTCGCATTCATAATATTACACCAAATTTGATTTTCTGTACTCTTAATAAATAGGTGGTACGAAGTTCGCCGGGTCAGCTAGTTATTTTTGTAGATTCTACCTTAATAATATTATAATTATAAAAGTTTGTGAGTTTGTATGTATGTTTGTGCCTCAATCAGGCCTAAACGACATAACGGATTTAGTTGAAATTTTCTGTAGATGTAGATATAATGTCCGAATAAAACATAGACCACTTTAAAATATGAAAAACATCCCTAAAATGATGATTTTGGTATAGATGGCGCTGGTGTGCAACAAATCTGACATCACAGACTAAACACATTCAGTCTTTTCTTATTGAAATATGACAGGACAACGTCTGTCACGGGTCGGGTAGTTTTATATATATATTTTACCTTTGAATTTGCTTTTTCCTTGTGACAAGTCCAATAGTGAGCGCCATACACCGCAAATAGGCGTCACAGATGGCCAAAGCTTGGCGTACATCAGGAACTCGTGTTTTAGCAGTTCACTGGAATTTGAAAAACAAATATCTTTCATAAGGTGATAAGTGAAATTTTTGACTTTTTGTATGGGCTGAGTCTGCCCGGATAAGACGGAAAAAGTGATAAATAAAATACTGGGGGACATTTTACACTGTCTGTAATTTACGTAGCTAGTATGATTATCTAACGAATTATATAAAAATGAACTGTTTAGCTATTCATAGTTTTGATTAAAAACTAAACTAGTGTTTTTGAAGAGCCAACTTTGGAAAATAAATCTATCAAGAAAAGTTTCATCGATCGTGTTTCTGTCTGTAATTTATCTAGATTATATCCCTATCTTTGTCATAAAAAACAAAACTGTATGTTTTGCGGTTATTGAAAAAAAGAAGATTTTTTTTTAATTTTTCAACTATTTCTTTATGAAATTTCATCACAGCGTTAAAAGTCCCATAATTAATCTAATTTCCATTGTACAAGCTTTGTTTAGTTTGGGGATAGATGGCGCTGTTATTATTAAATATAATAAGGAAAAGATAATTAAAAAAACCGGCCAAGTGCGAGTCGGACTCGCGCACGAAGGGTTCCGTACCATTATTTATAAAAACGGCAAAAAAAATCACGTTTGTTGTATTAGTATTTGTTGTTATAGCGGCAACAGATCTGTGAAAATTTCAACTGTCTAGCTATCACGGTTCATGAGATACAGCCCTGTGACAGACAGACGGACAGACGGAAAGACGGACAGATGGACAGATGGACAGATGGACAGACGGACAGCGAACTAGTAGACGGACTAAGACTAGTAATAGGGTCCCGTTTTTACCCTTTGGGTACGGATCCCTTAAAAAAGGTAGACCCCAAGTCGTGTTTGTTGCCTGATTCTTCTAGGCTTGGTCGCGAGGAATCGGCGTAGCTTCACCTAGTCTAAGACGTTTAAAAGTGATCCTTGTGATTTTATTGAAATAAATGATTTAAGAATTTGAATTTGATTTAATAAAAGTGTATATATTATCACCTGAAATTCAAATCCATAAGATACGGCTCGATATTACCATACAATTTCTTCTCTATAGCATTCTCACACGCTCCCAATACAGTTAACAACTGCATAGTTTCAGTTTTTCCTTCAGTTTTGTCCTTTAACTCCTTGGCCTTAATATCCATGACCAAACTCATGTACTTCTCCGAGCTTAGTCCTTCACTGGCGAAGACTAAGCTCAAAAATGCATCTATTAATGCGCTTTCATACAACTTACAATCTAGCTCACATATGCTTTTGTTGTATAGTCCCCGCCCGATGTTCTTTTGTTCTGTCAATGTCATGTCAACTTCATTCTTAAGGTAGATATCGAAGAGTTTTATAGAGAACTCGTAGTATTGAGCTTTGTTTAAGCTTATTGCTGTGTTATGTACATCCGTCTGCAGCTTTCTAAAGCATTTTTCATAGTTAACACAACCTAATTTATTTAAATCATCCATTATTGTATATTGATAATTTATAATGACAAGTATCGATGGTAGTATTTCTGTAATGATTATATTTTGTGATAACGACACTGTCATAAAATGCTTGACGAGGAAGGACAGTCGCAGGCTGTCATGCAGCCCCGACTTGACCTGACAGCTGTCGCATTTGAGCAGTTGGTCGCAGTTTTTCAGTCGTTTCATCAAGACCTGCATCAGTTTTAAGCAGATTTCTTGTATCGGGACATTGAAGTTATCTTTCCAGGGATTTTTGACACTATTGATTGCGTTATATTCAATGTATAGTCGTAGGAATTGGTTAAGGTATGGGTACGTGGCCAGCATCGCCCGTCCGTAGCCTAACTTCTCCGTTGTCTCTAAGGATACCAACAAACCGTTTAAAACTGTCTCGCTGTATGTTAAATGAGTGTTTGTTCTTAGTAAACTGCAGAAGGAGTTCGAGTAGAATGTTTGGAGACAGTGGAACAGGTCGGGAGAGTGCCCGACGATAGAGATACAGGTTCGAACAACATCATCAAGAGAGCTGTCTTTGAAGTTTACTTTTGATGCATTCTCCGCGACAACGTATAAACATTCATTAAGTTTCACATATATCGTCATAGTGTCTTTATCTGTCAACTTTTTAAACGGTTTTGTATCTTTTCTTGACAGGTTTTTGAATATCTGAGCATATATTTGGTTTAATTCTTTGGCATACTTTTCCATATACAGAAATTGCATCTTTTTCACTAGATATACAATTATACTGTTACAAAACTGAACTGTATCATAGATTTCTATTATTTTTAGGATGTCCTCTGTCAGTTTTGGTAGTAACTTTATGATCGATATCTTGTTTCGGAGGCGTTCGATGTATGATAGACGATCAACTAGTATGTTCCAGTATGTCTTGGAGTATTCAATGAGGAGATGTTTGGCTTCTAGCTCAAACGGCATGAAGGAGATTTTAAGTATCAGTTCCACAGGTATAGGTGAAGTCTGGAAATAAATTATTCATTTTAATGTTGTACACCTGACTACCCACTTAAGACCACTGATAGAATATTTATAAACTTTTTTTTAAATCCTCAACAACAACAACAATGGACATCTAAACTAAAAGAAATTTTAAATTTAGGTAAGGGTCTCACCTTTCGGTTCTGCCCTGGCCTCAACTCCAGGGGTGACTACCCCTGGGTGATGGGGGGTTGCCTTTCGGCGGTACCACCCTAATCTACTTACAAGCTACTTAATCTACTTAACTAAATATTTATGTATTTTTTTAAATTAAATACATACTTATGATATCATAACACCCAGACACAGAACAAACATCCATGTTCATCACACAACTGTTTGTCCCTGGGTGGGAATCAAACCCAAAACCTATAGTACACAAGGCAGAGTTACTACCAACTGAGCTGTAAGGTAAGTGAAATGATAAAAGAGAGGATGTCTGTTCACTTGGCCTAAACGATGAACTAAATAAAAAATAAATAGGATCACGACTGTAATCCCCTAGTACGGTAGACATCCTCTCAGATCTCCAGGCACTTAGATCCTTTGAAGATGTCTAGGGGGGAGTTCAGAGGCACATCCAAACATTATATTTGGCACATGCCCACATTTTGCAGTAGTTAGTATTCCATATGTGACAGGTTGCAAGCCCATCGTCGCTTATAAGAATACTAACTGGGTTCCTACAATGTTTTCCTTCACCGTTTAGAGCACATGTTTTTTGTTTTTTTTTGTTATTATAACGTAATTAATTTATTACCTGTCTCACAACATGTCTGTGGATATGATAGATGCAAGCAAGTGTCTTCACCCTGTCAGCCCTCTCCATTCCTCGGGTTTCTCTGACGCAGTCTATGCTCAAGATGAGCAGGGCCTTGTTGTCTATGTTCTCTCGCCATTTCGATGCTTTGTCTAGATTTCTGGAATATTTAGAAGTTATTAGAATATTGGATGTGTCCAAATTCAAATGGTATATAATTGACAAGAATCACTTTCAAACGTCTTAGAAGCTAGGTGACGCTACGCCTGTTCGCGACCAAGCCTAGAAGAATCAGGCAACAAACACAGCTTGGGGCCTATCATTTTTCAGTGATCCTTTCATAAACAAAATAGAATGAAAAATCTGTTTCAAACCATGCAATGATATCGGGTTTATATCTTTAACTTTCAAGAGGTTATAATTAAAAACTCACCTGCACAATACACAGAGCACATTTAGCGAGAAAGGAGCCCTATCTTTCGGTGGTAACTGCCCCAAAATAAGTTTGCAATCATCAAAAACTTTCACAAGATCAATAATGTCTTCAGCCGTGTTGTTGGCCTTCAGTTTAGCGATAAATTCGTTGGCGTCCATAGTTTGAATGTTCATTTACATTATACGCCTGTTTACGTGTTTTATTTTAGATTTTTTCAAGTTTTTCGTATGTTTTTAGAGATTAGATTTATTTTTAGATTTAATTCAAAACTCACACAAGCCGTTGGTATTTGAACTGGAATTGGAATGATTGAACTTTTGATTTTGAATTGAAAGCTGCTGTCACTGTCATGCATCATGTCATGTGTCCTGTCAACAAAACAATTCTCATAATTCGTAAATACACAAAAATATACACCAATAAAAATCAATATTACGTTAGAAAAATATTTTCCTAGTTAATCAAACACTTGCAGCCTATGCAACACAAACAACAAATAAAAACAAACTTTTTGACGTTTTGTTTTACGCTTAAAAGATAGTGTTGAGTTTTGATTAAAAAAAATATTTAATTTATGTTTATTATATTTGGCCGACTTCATAATGAATAAGTAAGGTTTTTTCTTCATCGTGAGTTCTAAAATAAACACAGATAATTTAAATGCAATAAAATGAATGAAAATGTTATTGTGCACATTATTACAACAACGGGAAATTACTCACGTAAATGATAAATTGTCAATGAGGACACCGACAATGTTTCGATTCATCTAGAGAATCATTTACGTGAGTAATTTCCCGTTGTTGTAATAATGTGTACTACAACTCACGATAGTTTTGAAAGTGAAAAAATGTTATTGTGTATGAAATATGTTATATGAAGTGTTGTCATAGTTATTTTCTACCTTAATGGTAAAAAACTGAAAAACGGAAAAAGCGCGGCAACACTACCAGTAATGTATCAACCATCAACCAATCAGACAGCGTGACAGTGACAGCGACAGCGGGCCGGGGGCCGGCCGGCAGTGCAGTAACTACGTCCGTTGTAGGTGGATGTGTTATCTGCACGCTTATTTTTAAGTTTAGTTTCGTACATATTACATATAATTTATCGTTTAGATTTAGGTATAGCTATCGCTTAGAATATCAACGAAGTAAATAATAAATATTCGAGTCAGTTCTTTCATAAACAAAGTTATTACCTACCCTCAGATAATCGTAATTAAACAAACTTTTGGTTTCGGGACGACGAATAAAGGTGAGTTTGTTTATCTTTCCTAAACTGCTTTCTATCGAACACTTGACATTTTTTCGCTACGAATCGAACGTGTTTTCTCAGTTGCATGCAGTTTTTATTGAAATTACTGCTTTTGAACAATGCAGTGATAATAACAGTGAGTTGTATTGGGACAGCAAAGTTACATATCGAACGTAGATATATATACGCTAGCAGGGAGTAATTATATAACTTTCCCTCTTGTGCCATATGGATCTTGTCGTGTCGATGCTTCAATTTATTTTTTATTGTTTTTGATTAGTAGGTGGCCACCTTGACCGTTATATCTGTGGCCCCGTTAAGATCATCCCTAGTGCAGGCATTGAGCTTAATGTACTACGTAGTAGGTACATTAAGCTCAATGAGTGCAAGTGGTTGGGCACAGGGTAACACCAGCAAGTGTGACATTGGGCTATTTGACAAGATTTTGAAAACCATTCTAGATTATTCTGTAGTGACTGTGGAACCCATAAAAAAATAGTAGATATTTTCAATTCTGTTAAGCCCTAAAAATGTAAATTAAATATCGACAATTTAAATAACCCGCAAAAACGCTTTGCAAATGGTGTCGCACTAGTTTCTGTGACGTTACATGCTTGTCAACAAATACACAAACGTCAAGTTTTTCAAGGCAGGCGATGACATATTGACAAGCATGTTACGTCATCGTCGATTCGACCAATCCTGACCGTTTTGTGTCACGTGACTGGCGTTTAATTAAAAATAGATTTTTAAACGTCAGTTTTTAGCTCGGAGACTATTAGTGCTAAAAAGCTGTAATTTGGCATGTACGTATAGTACCTATATACCTACATATTAGTAATGTCAACAAAGTCGTAGAATAAAATCTTTTTTAGGGTAAACATCACATCATACATCTTTTCTAGGTAAGACACCATGGTGTGGGGTATCGTTGGATAGGTCTTAAAAAAGTATGGGGGGTTTGCGAAAACAACTTTTCGATAAAGGAATTCGTTTGTGAAATATTAAGCTTTAAAGTGCCAAGAGTCGAGTGTCGTGAAAAAATTCACGGTAGTAGTACCTACATAATACTGAAGTTAATAGCAAAACTATCACAGCTAAGTAGGCTATAAAAGTTTACGAGTAATAGACGTAATAGTCGATCATCTTGTAATGTACTTGAAGAAGAAATAATGATTTTTGGAACGAAGCTCCTTATCGCGCGTTGTGAAAGGGGGCTAGACGGAAAAAAATCTTACGAAAAGTTGTCACAAAAAGTTGTCACGACACTTTTTTGCTATAGTATATCTATTAATATATATATCTATTAATTGTGTCGAGGTCGAGGTCGAGGTCGAGGTCGAAGTGAAGTCAAAGTCAAAGTTGATTCCCCTTCCCTTGTCCCACGTTATTTTGTGTTCAGTACAACATAACTGTAAACTAATAAACGACTTATTGTGCAAGTAGGAGATTACCAAAACATCATTAGTTGGTTGGTATCTAGGTATCTACTTAGGAAGGTAGGTACTTACCTATTTATTTGCTTTGCGTTTGTTTCTCATCTAACTAGCTAGATTGACAAAAATTGAGCCTACTGATTAAGTTTATATTACATTATATTTGATAATAATAAAAAACATATTATTTTAACTTAAAAGAAATAAAATTTTATTATAATTCCTTCACTAATTAATCGAAAAGAACTTCGTTCCATCCGGGTGTCCCTTGACACCTCTCAAGTTTTTTTTAGTACAAATACCAGTGAAAATTACTTATTATAACGTTGTTAGCTGTGTAAACTACTAAACCCTACATTGCGCGTGTCCCAACACGCACTAGGCCGGTTTTATTTACCCATGTCATCTTCACACAGTCCATCCATCTTTTCTTTGGCCTATCTTTACGTCTACATCCATCCACATTCATGCCAACACTTCACACAAAACTCCATTACATTTATTAAAAAAACTAGCTGACCCGTGCCCACTTCCTGGGGGACAGATAGTTTCAAATCTGGGTATCCAATCTTCAAAATAAATTATAGCCTATATGTTGCCAAGGACTAATAGCTACATAACAAAAAAAGTTTCATCAAAATCCGTCCAGTAGTTTTTGCGTGAAAGTCGGACAACAGACAGACAGACAGACAAACAGACAAAAATTTCATAATGTTTTTTTTTTGCTTGTAAGTGTTACTTGTATGAAGACCCCTAGGAGTATTTTTTTTTAGTTTTTATTCAATGTACATAATTGAACTCTTCTACAGTTTTATTATATGTACCTATAGATAACCAAATATCAATTTTGACTTAGGAATTACCGTTTAGGACCTAAACGGTAATTCATAAGTCAAAATAAACTTTAGGCTGTGCGTTTACTAACATTCGGTAAAACAAACGATTATGTAGGTACCGGTCGGTAGGTACCTACCTACCTTTATGTAACAACAATCGAATACCCGTTCAATAATAATCATAATGAAAATGAAAGTTGCCTACGGATTAGTAGCTAGGTTGTTAAATGGTAAGTAAGATTTTGTTCGCGGCTGTTCGCGGCTCTATTTACCGATGAAGGTTTTAAATTCGGTTGTTGTTTTTAGGGTTTCGCAACCAAAACGGGACCCTATTACTAAGACTTCGCTGTCCGTCTGTCACAAGGCTGTATCTCATGATCCGCGATAGCAAGACAGTTGAAATTTTCACAGATTTATGTATTTCTGTTGCCGCTATAACAACAAATACTAAAAACAGTATAAAATAAATATTTAAGTGGGGCTTCTATACAACAGACTTGATTTTTTTGCCGTTGTTTATAGAAAATGCCACGGAATACTTCGTGCGCGAGTCCGACTCGCACTTGGCCGGTTTTTTTTGTATTGCTGATGTTTCGAGACAATTCAGATGCTCTTCATCATGAACGGTCGCGGGTAATTAGCCGTATTTCTATTTAAAATGATTAACAACCACGGTAGTGTTAATTCTACCTTGATTTCTGATTCAAAAACCTTGAAACATTTTGATAGGCAGGTAGGTAGGTACATTTACACGTGTACCTAAGGGCGCCCAGTTAGAATATTAAGAGGCTGCCAGTCGCTGATTGCTCTTTTTCGAAACGAAAAAAGAAATACTTCTGAACAAGCCACATCTCCTATTTTTATAAGTATTATAATTATAATATTATAAGTACTTCAGGTTCCTACCTAGATTTCTATTAAGCTGAAAACATAATAGCAGAAACTTTTCACGATAAAAATATTATTTCAAAATGATACGTTTTAGAATTTATGATCGAAATATTTTATATACCTACTATTAAAATCAACTTGTGATTTATTGTTAAAGATAGGTAATATGTAGATCTAGATTTCTATTAGGATAGATTTTTGATAAGTAATTATACATAATTTATATCATTAATTTATTCGAAAAGCTAAGGCGGACCACGCGCTGACGTGTGTTTGTCATCATTGCAGCGGTCGGTAGGATTATTTATCGAAGTGATTAAAGATGGGTACATCTTTATTCACATATACTATACATTATAAAATAGGAGATGTGGCTTGTTCACAAGTATTTCTTTTTTCGTTTCGAACAAAAATAATCGTCGACTGGCAGCGTCTTAACTAAGCACGTTCTTACTTTGTAAGGATAAACTTGTCGAGCTTAAGATTAACATAAAATTACCATAACGACAGCAATGAGTCGATGTACGTGTACGAAAAGTATTGATTTACTTGCCTACTTATGTTTATGTGTCACCTACACTCTTATGATGAGAGCGATCGTTTTTAAGATTCCGTACCGAAAGGGTAAAAACGGGACCCTATTACTAAGACTTCGCTGTGCGTCTGTCTGTCACAGGGCTGTATCTTATGAACCGTGATAGCTAGACAGTTGAAAATTTCACAGATTATGTATTTCTGTTGCTGCTATAACAACAAATAATAAAAACAGAATAAAATCAATATTTAAGTGGGGCTCACATACACCAAACGTGTTTTTTTGCCGTTATTTATAGATAATGGAATGGAACCCTTCGTGCGCGAGTTCGACTTGCACTTGGCCGTTTCAAGTTTCTGTCCATTCTGTTTTTAGTAGGGTATTTGTTGTTAGAGCAGCAATAGAAATATGTACATAATCTATGAAAATTTCAACTGTCTAGCTATCATGCTATAAGAGATACAGCCCTGGCGAAGTCTTAGTAATAGGGTCCCGTTTTTACCCTTTGGGTACGGAACCCTAAAAACTAATATCGTCCTCTGACTTTTAGATTGGTTTCATTTTCATCGTTGTCTTTTTAGTTATATTACTGTAATTATTAAGATGTAACTTATTATTTTTTATGATATAAATAAAATAGGATCACGACTGTAATCTCCAAGTAGGTACGGTAGACAATAGACATGCTTTCAGATCTCAATGCGTTTAGATCTTTTAAGATGTCTTATAGGAGATAATCAGAGGCATGTCCATCGTCTTTAAAAGTGTTTTATTTTCTTTTTACAGATAATGCGGCATCTCTTCTAGTGCTGGGACACTAGACGTGGCTTTATGAAGTAAGTGATCAAGATTATTTAAAATAAATAGTTTAAATAAGTTTTCGGTTAAAAAGTATGACAAGCTTTCGTAAAGTAATTTAAACCATCGAGCACCAGCGCGCTATCACCTGTCACATCATATAACATTATCATCGGAACTTGACAAGTGTGCAAAGTTTCACGGGAACGGGAACGGGAACGGGAGTTAAAGCGATACGAAGTTCGCCGGGTTAGTTTGTATATGTATATGCAGATAGCATTATTATATATTTTTTTCCTTACTTTGTACTTATTCGGTCACGTAGGTAACACACATTACCACGGTATTCCCAATGCGTGATTTCTGACGTTTATGACCGCTCCAGAAATTCTCTATTCATTCATGCATTACAAAATCAACACTGCAAATTTCATCATTAGAAATCCTAATGATATTATAAATGCGAAAGTTTGTGATAAGGCTGCTATGTTTGTTCCCCAATCAAAAATAAACGACAAAACGGATTAAGATGAAAGTTGCTGCAGTATGTAGATAAAAAATCAGAATAAATAAAGGGAGAACATAACTATAGAATATAACACGTACGTATGGAATGATAACTACTGCAAAATGTGGGCATGAGCCAAATATAATGTTTGGACGTGCCTCTGACTACCCCCACTAGACATCTTCAAAGGATCTAAGCGTCTGAAGATCTGAGAGGATGTCTACCGTACTTGTGGATTACAGTCGTGATCCTATATTTTTTATTTTAATTTGGTCATTGCATTTGGTAGCCAACCTCTGCCCTAAAGTACCTACCTACATGATTAATTTTGTAATAATTATTTGTCCAGGCAATAATCCCAAAATACCAACTTTTGAAATTTTGCCTGGATATTTTGGTCATTCTATCTGGTAGCCTGAGGTAGTTTAAGGCAGTGTTCCGCAGAATGTGTACCGCGGCACACTGGTGTACCGTGGTCATTAGTTGGTGTGCCTTGGAAAAATAAGGATATCTTATAAACGTATTTTTAGCAGCCCTGTCAACGATTACTCCAAATTTAGACCGTCTATGCTCAATTAAACAGGCTCATGTTTCGCATTAGATACCTTTTCTGCAATTTAAAGTTTAGTTTTGTTGATTAATAAAAAATAATATTTCGTTGATTAATAATAAATGTTGATTAGTATTACTTAAAAACTGATTTTTAATATGTGGTGTACCTCAAAAAAAATCATTTTCCTAAATGTACCTTGAACGCAAAATGTTTGCGGAACACTGGTTTAAAGGTACCTACTAACATGAAAATGACTACGAAACAGAAATAGTATCACCCATTTGTATAGTTTCATATAATCGGTTTTGTTATTTAATAACGATGGGATGTGGTACGACGCAGTTCCTCCGAGACACGTGCGCGTACCTATATACTTTGCAGTAGTAGGTATGTTTCTATCTAACCGGGATCTGTTTCACAAAAGATACAAGCGTCGATGGGCTTGCAACTTGTCACGTATGAAATGCTAACTACTGCAAAATGTGGGCATGTGCCAAATAGAATAGAATAGTTTTTTTTATTTCGACCACAAAATACAGGCAATATAAAAGATAAGATAACAATTCGATTTACATGTGAATGTTACAGAAGCAAGAATTTTGTAAATTATGCAACAAATAATTATAGAGAATTATAGATTGTAGGTTGTAAAAAAATAGATAAGATCACGACCATCCCCAAGTACGGTAGACATCCTCTCAGATCTCCAGGCGCTCAGACCCCAATACGCCTCAATACGTCTTCAGAGGCACCAAGTACGGTAGACATCCTCTCAGATCTCCAGGCGCTCAGACATACGCCTAAAAGGACAAACATAAAAATTGGCACTTATCCAAATTTAGCAGAATTTAATTTCATTTATTTATTCCAGAAACTAAAAACAATATGCCTGAATAATTACGGTCAAATACATCATTTTATAACAATAAATACATGCAATAAAAGCAAATTGTAGTACAATAATAGTATTTAGCATTCCATGCGTGACAGGCCAGCCCATCACAGCTTGAAGATGTAAGTTTTGTTGAACAGGCTTCAGGCTACGAGTGTAACTATACAATCCTAGTACAATACTAGTACTTAGCATTCCATATGTGACAAGTTGTAAGTCCATACGCCGCTCTAAGATGTAAGTTTTGTTAAACAGGCTCCAGCTACGAGTGTAACTAGTAGGTATGTTAGCTTTGATTTCTCAATAGAGGGCATTACAGCTTGTTAAGATACAATTGGCGATCTTATTCGTTTGTATATGTCACATTGTAGTGAATATCTGAGTGTAGATACGTAGACTTTCGATCCGAAGGTCGTGGATTCGAATCCCGGGTTCCAGTCCCAAACTAAGCATAACTTCTTTGTACCAGAGTAATGATAGAATACTTTCGAGTACCTATATACCTACCTTTTTTTGTAAATATATACTTATTATACATAGTAACACCCAGACACAGAACAAACATCTATGTTCATCACAGAAATGTTTGTACTGGGTGGGGATCGAACCCACAACCTACAGCGCGGAAGGCAGAGCTACTGAGCTGTGAGGCTAGTTGGTTTTTAGGGTTCCGTACCCAAAGGGTAAAAACGGTACTAAGACTTCGCTGTCCGTCTGTCTGTCTGGTTGTCTGTCTGTCTGTCTGTCTGTCCGTCTCTCTGTCTCAGGGCTGTGTCTCATGAACCGTGATAGCTAGACAGTTGACATTTTCACAGATGATGTATTTCTATTGCCGCTATAACAACGAATACTAAAAACAGAATGAAATAAACGTTTAAGTGAGGCTCCCATACAACAAACGTGTTTTTTTTGCCGTTTTTTACAGATAATGGTACGGAGTCCTTCGTGTGCGAATCCGACTCGCACTTGGCCGGTTTTGTTTACAGGCTTTTATTATTAACTTAACTTGCAATGTATGTATGTAACTATGTTTGTTAAGGTGGAATCTTGCAACTCAATTTTGAAGCAGTTTTCTTCATCCGATTGAGCTGAAATTTCGCATACTTATGTAACTTCGGTGACAATGCAATAATATAGTGACAGCGAGCTGATCTGATGATGGAGTCAGGAGCTGTTCAACGGACACTCACAACGGAACTCCTTAGTAAATGCTACGATTGAGTAAAAACTTTGCATACTTTTCAAGTTCCGTTGACAATGTTATAAGATGTGACAGATGATAGCGCGCTGGTGTTCGATGGTTTAAATGATTTTACAAAAGCTTGTCATTGATAAATATTGACTTATTTTATCATTTACTTCTTTTTATTCAATGATTCGTCTCAGTTTAAAGATTTTTTCGATCGCATCTATTTATTGGGTTACATCTAGAATGAACTATAAATAAATTCTGCGCTGACGCAACGTTCATTCCGTTTTACGATATACCGATAACATTAAACATTGTGGATGTAACTCATACGTCATTGGAAAACACAGAACTGTCATAGACAAAGATAGAACTAGACTCTGGAGCATCGACAATACAGTCCAATAGACACCTTTTGCAAGGCGAACACTGTTTGACAAGAAATCATGATTTAAGACAGACGTAGACAATTATTTATTCACAACACACAACATAAAAAAAACCGGCTAAGTGCGAGTCGGACTCGCGCACGAAGGATTCCCTGCCATTATCTACAAAATACGGCAAAATAACACGTTTGTTGTATGGGAGACCCACATAAATATTAATTTTATTCTGTTTTTAGTATTTGTTGTTATAGCGGCAACAGAAATACATCATCTGTGAAAATTTCAACTGTCTAGATAACACGGTTCATGAGATACAGCCTTGTGACAGACAGATAGACAGCGAAGTCTTAGTAATAGGGTCCCGTTTTTACCCTTTGGGTACGGAACCTTAAAAAGGTGTGTGGTTTAGAAAATTCGTAGTCTGTTGTCTATGACTTGACATTTCACACGGTCAATGCATCATTTGCACTGAAATATACATAATCTTGGTACCTAAATAAATAAACAAATAAGAACTTGGAGATTTTAAATAATTAATTAAAAAAACCACTGATAGCTAGGTCGGGGGGAGTCACTGTTTTAAAACAAAAAGTTTAATGAACCCTCGGATTATTTCTTTGATAAATTGTTAAAATAAATAAATAAAATACGATATTTTATTGTATGAGCGATATAGTTGCCAAGCTACTCTATGCCCTTTTAATAACAAAAAACCTATCTACCACGTTCTATCAGAGACTGCTGACGATTCGGACACTCTGTCCGAATTGACACTTTGTAATTTAAATATTTTTGGAACGAAGTTCCTTATCGCGCGTTGTGAAAGGGGGCTAGACGGAAAAAATTCTTACGAAAAGTTGTCACGAAAAGTTGTCACGACACTTTTTTGCTATAGTATATCTATTAATATATATATATCTATTAATTGTGTCGAGGTCGAGGTCGAGGTGGAAGTGGAGGTCGCGATGGAGGTGGAGGTCGAGGTCGAGGTCGAGGTCGAGGTCAAAGTTGATTCCCCTTCCCTTGTCCCACGTTATTTTGTGAGAACTTCGTTCCATCCGGGTGTCCCTTGACACCTCTCAAGTTTTTTTTTACTGACGATTCGGACACTAATATTTTGTACAGTCAGATAAAAAACTTAAACTGCCAAGAGGAATCCAATAATACCTTAAACATATAAATTTTGTAAACATAGTAATGTCAAGAAAAGTCAATGTCAAAGTGTAGTTCCATTCTCAAACATTTTTCACTTGTGAAAAATAGCCGACTGGTATGTATCCTAATCATAATAAATGCGAAAGTTTGTGATAAGGCTGCTATGTTTGTTCCCTAATCAAAAATAAACAACAAAACGGATTAAGAGGAAATTTGCTGTAGTATGTACTTAGATAAAAAATAAGAATAAATTATGGGGGAACTTATAATCCAAAAACAACCCCTAAATGATAAGAAAACTCAAAAAGGATGATTTTGGTATAGATGGCGTTGGTGTGCAACAAATCTGACATCACAGACTAAGAACATTTAGTCGTCATAGCAGCGCAGTTTTGACTAATGGGGCTCCCAGTCGCTGATTGCTCTTTTTCGAAACGAAAAAAGAAATACTTCTGAACAAGCCACATCTCCTATTTTTATAAGTATATTACTTCAGGTTCCTACCTAGATTTCTATTAAGCTGAAAACATAATAGCAGAAACTTTTTACGATAAAAATATTATTTCAAAATGATACGATTTAGAATTTATGATCGAAATATTTCATATACCTACTATTAAAATCAACTTGTGATTTATTGTTAAAGATAGGTAATATGTAGATCTAGATTTCTATTAGAATAGATTTTTGATAAGTAATTAAAAATAATTTATATCATTAATTTATTCAAAAAGCTGTGTTTTGTTTGTTTGTCGTCATTGCAGCGGTCGGTAGGATTATTTATCGAAGTGATTAAAGATGGGTAGATCTTTATTCACATATACTATACATTATAAAATAGGAGATGTGGCTTGTTCACAAGTATTTATTTTTTCGTTTCGAACAAAAACAATCGTCGACTGGGAGCGCCTGTGTTTATTACAAAAAAAAATTGACGAACAACGTTTGTCACGGGTCGGCTAGTGTAATATATGTAATTTATAGGATCTGTGCCTCGCGGTTTCCCTCGCGTAAAACATAAAGAAATCACTAATAATTAGCCATTACCCAGAGATTTCCAATTCCGATTCAAAAATGGAAGCGGAACACGAATGACATAAAAAATCCCGATGGCAGTTGTAGAAAAATAATTGCACGAAAAAATCTTGCGCTTGGTATAAATTTGTTTAAAATAACAATCATGCATAATGATTGCACGACATTTTATTCATTAAAATAAGGAAAACAACGGTCTATTATCAAATTACGGATTGCACAATTTTATATTAATTTTAAAGCCGTGTTGGCCGAGTGGGAGGTATCTCGACTTTCATTTGGATGGTCGTGGGTTCGAATCCCGGCGTGCAACAATGGATTATTCTGTTCGAAACATTTATATGCGCATCAAAATACGTGCATAAAATGTGAACCGTGATCTGGCAACCCTAGGTACAAACAAAAATACATTTTTTCCTCTAATATTCGTGTAGATGTTATGGATTGTCTATGTCCTCTGTCGACCGGTCCCTATTTGCGTTCGATTTTTGAATGACACGCGGTCAACACATGCCATTCGTTGCTATGCTGTTTTGAATTTCGAAGTGTTTGTTTTTTTTCTGTCTATTTGACGTCTAGGAACTAGGTATAATAAAAGAAGGTTTCTGACAAAGTTTGTATACCTATGCTTAGACGATTAATAAATGCATGGTCACAGACTATGTAATATTTACTAGATTTTACCCGCGATTTCTTCCACGTTTATTTAGTTTATCTATTTTTGACGAATTTATCGTAAAAAATTGAAATTCCCGAAAATCGAAAGAAAATTTTGGGAAAAAAGTAGCCTATGTCTGTCCCAAGACTTTAAACTATCTCTATATGACATTTCATAGCAATCGGTCCAGCGGTTTGGTCGTGATAACGTCACAGACAGAGTTACTTTTGCATTAATAATATTAGTATGGATAGTAGGATGTTCCTAAGTGGGTAGGACAATAAAATTTATATTAATAAGTTCCTAAATTTCGCAGGTTAATATTAATTAAGTTGTAACAAAATAATCTGACGACAACACAACAAAAGTCCGTGAACACATCTAATTATTGTGTTCAGTTTTTTTGTTTTGACTATGTTAATGTGTATTGAAAACTTAAGACAAGTAATAAATGTTTTTGATGAATGCAGAATCGTTTTTTCTCAATAACCGCAAAACATACAGTTTTGTTTTTTTATGACAAAGATAACTTTAGGATATCTAGATAAATTATAGACAGAAACACGATTGATGAAACTTTTCTCTATAGATTTATTATCCAAAGTTGGCTCTTCAAAAACACTAGTTTCGTTTTTAATCAAAACTATGAATAGCTAAATAGTTCATTTTTATATAATTCGTTAGATAATCATATTAGCTAAGTAAATTATAGACAGTTTCTTTTTAAGTATGATGGTTTTCAAACTAATGCAGTTTTATTACTTTTTCCATCTTATCCGGGTAGACTCAGCCCATACAAATAAACCAAACATTTCACATATCACCTTAAATTTCACGAATTTCATGTTTTGCAGCTAAGTACTAGGTACTTTAAGTATGTTATCAACTATTGTCGATTGTTTAAAAAATATATTTAATAATAAAATAAATAGGATCACGACTGTAATCTCCGAGTACGGTAGACATCCTCTTAGATCTCGGGCATTAAGTTCTTTGAAGATGCCTAGTCAGAGGCACGTCCAAACAGTACATTCGACAAATACCCACATTTTGCAGTAGTTAGCATTCTACACAGGTTGCAAGCTCTGCTAGGTCGCCGCTTACAATAATAGATTAAAAATAATTTGAATTTAAATAAAGAACGCATTTTAAAAAGGTCGAATTTTAAAAAGGTTGTGACTTGTGAGTTGGCGGGAATAAAAGAAACAAATTAGGTAATTATTTTAGTGTAAACTAGCTGACCCGTGCCCGCTTCGCTGTGCGTAAGACATTTCTAATACCATCGTTGATTTTTTTTTAGACGTTTTTAAGGTGTACAATACTGTAGTACATTATTTTGATATATCTCGTGGGGTTCAGCCAGCATTTGCAATGTAAGCGCAAAAAAATGTGTTTATTTACGACATCACGTTAGAAACCTCTAAAATTATCAGTGTTTCTCTACTATATTATGCATGTATTATACATATAAACCTTCCTCTTGAATCACTCTATTTATAAAAAAAAACCGCATCAAAATCCGTTGTGTAGTTTTAAAGATATAAGCAAACATACATACATACGCGGGAAGCGGAAAGCGACTTTGCTTTATACTATGTAGTGATACTGTAACACTGAACAAGTGCTTGATTGCATTGGATTAAAAAAAAACATAACTTGCCTTATTGTTTTTATCTTTTAAAAAATATTAAGTTCTACTTAACCCAGTTTCCCTGTAATTTTACCTACACTGATTCTTGTGGAAAATAATTATATTTGCCGAGACCCCCCCCTCTCCCCTAAACGCCTCTCGTAATTAATGTTTTTGAAAATGGGTTGGATAAACACTAGGGAATGTTTTTAGTTTTCCGTAGGGTAAAAACGGGACCTTATTACTAAGACTTCGCTGTCCGTCTGTCACAGGGCTGTATCTCATGAATCGTGATAGCTAGACAGTTGAAATTTTCACAGATTATGTAATTCTGTTGCCGCTATAACAATAAATACTAAAAACAGAATAAGTGGGGCTCCCATACAACAAACGTGATTTTTTTTGCCGTTTTTTATAGATTATTTTTACCCTTCGTGCGCGAGTCCGTCTCGCACTTGGAAGATTTTTATAAGATTTTTATTTTTACCTTAGATAAATGAAACTACCCTGCAAATATAATTTAAAAGTATTCTATCAGTTATCTGGTTCCCATAGTGCAAGCTTTGCTTAGTTTTAGGCTAGACGGCGATGTGTGAAATGCCCACTAATATTTATTTGTTTATTTATAAGTATTTTTTATGTATGATAAGATTATTTATATGTCCTAAATAGATAATAATCAGGGTCAGAACCACGCTGGAGACCGCTTGAAGTGATTAATAACTAATTATAATTATACTACCTCTTTCCTGTCAATATAATAGCCGTGTTGGAAGAGTGGGAGGTACCTCGACTTTCAATCCGAAGGTCTTGGGTTCGAATCCCGGCGTGCCCGGCATCGATTATTCTGTTCGAAAAATTTATATGCGCATTGACACGTGCTTATAACGGTAAAGGAAAACAGTGGCGTGCCTCTGACTACCCCCACTAGATATCTTCAAAGGATCTAAAAGCGTCTGGAGATCTGAAAGGATGTTTACCGTACTTGCGGATTACAGTCGTGATCCTATTTTCTTTTCTTCCCTGTCACATATGGAATGCTAACTACTGCAAAATGTAGGCATTTACCAAATGTTTGGACGTGCCTCTCGCTAAACCCTAAAGACATCTTCAGGGATCTGAGCGCCTGAATATCTGAGATGTCTATTGTAGATAATTTGCGTTTTAAAGTCGTGATCCTAAGTATATAATTTTTTCATATTATAATACTAGCTGACCCGTGCCCGCTTCGCTGTGCGTAAGACATTTCTAATACCATCGTGGACTTTTTTGTAGACGTTTTTAAGGTGTACAATACTGTAGTACATTATTTTGATATATCTCGTGGGGTTCAGCCAGCATTTGCAATGTAAGCGCAAAAAAATGTGTTTATTTACGACATCACATTAGAAACCTCTAAAATTATCAGTGTTTCTCTACTATATTATGCATGTGTTATACATATAAACCTTCCTCTTGAATCACTCTATTTATTAAAAAAAACCGCATCAAAATCCGTTGTGTAGTTTTAAAGATATAAGCAAACATACATACGCGGGAAGCGGAAAGCGACTTTGCTTTATACTATGTAGTGATGATTAATTAATTAATAATAATTTATAATATTAACCTCTTCGTTAATTAGTAAATTATATATCCTAATACAATAAAGTGCCGCTGTGTCGCGCGACAGCCGGCGCGACGCGACCGGACGTCGTGCGACACGCGGCGACGTTCTGCGACGTTGACGCTACACTATACATACTGCAGGTATCATCATAATCTATACTAATATTATTAAGAAAAAACATTTGTATTTTTGTAACGAATAAACTCAAAAACTATTGGACCGATTTCGAAAATTCTTTCACCATTAGAATGCTACATTATCTCTGAGTAACATAGGCTATATTTATTACTAGGAAAAAAGTACATTCAGGCGAAGCCGGGACGAGCCGCTAGTGATTTATAATCATACTTCGACACCATGTTGCATGATAAGATTTAATGTCTTGCGTTTTTTTTAAAGAGGTTCAAGATTATGCAGAATTGATGCATCATACAATAATTTATTAATAGTTAGGTATCTACACTATAGAATATAGGCGCCTACTTTACTATTAAAAAAAACTTGAGAGGTGTCAAGGGACACCCGGATGGAACGATGTTCTCACAAAATAACGTGGGACAAGGGAAGGGGAATCAACTTTGACTTCGACTTCGACTTCGACTTCGACTTCGACCTCGACCTCGACCTCGACCTCGACTTCAACTTCGACTTCGACTTCGACCTCGACCTCGACCAGGACCTCGACCTCGACCTCCACCTCGACCTCGACCTCGACCTCGACCTCGACCTCGACCTCCACCTCCATCTCGACCTCCACTTCCACCAGAGGCACGCCCAAACATTATATTTGGCACATGCCCGCATTTTGCATTTTGCAGATACGTGACAGGTTGCAAGCCCATCGCCGCAGCATCACAGATATAATCTGTCTGCATAATTTAGTAAGCACGAAAATAAGCTTAAGCTTAATTTAGTAAGTTTTTAGTATTACAATTATAATTAGGTAGGTTTATGTATGGTCGCTATCTACCCGGATAAGACGTCATTATGTGATAAAAACAGGATCAAAACCCCGGTTGTGGTGCCTATCCCGGTTTTGGTCATTTCAATTTTTGTAGTCAATAACTAGGTATGCATAGCAAACAATCTTGTTAAAAATCTATAGTTAATACAATTATTTGTCTATGGTCCGTGTTGATTAGTGACAGTTGTGGTGCGTTAGATACCTCTAGACTTGAGCACAACTAAATATTTCTTGTTTTGTCTCTTTAAATATGAATAATTAATAAATAAATATCGCCTCTTACAAAACCTTTGCTTAACCTAAGAGATATTATTCTCTATTTTATGTTGTTTAAAATTCGTCGTTTTCATATTTTTTTCAATATAAACCGTACATAAATGCCCACAACCAGCGCTCTCACCCTAATACTAATATACTTAGTACAGAATATTTACAAAATACACAAAAAAGTTGAGTCATCTAAAGATCATTACCTACAAACAGTCTATAGGTAGCTTAACTGATCCAGAACACTAATTAACTAACAAGGCAAGATAAATAAAAGCTTTTAAAAAGATGCCTATGTTTATCCAAATTAAAGACAGAAACACGATTGGTAAAACTTTTCTTGCCCAGCCTACATTTTTACGACGGAAAATTTCTTATAAATTATAACTTTAAAACTACCTACGCAATAATAAATTCAATTAGTACTGAATGTATTACAAAATTAAAACTAAATCACTCGCTGCGTCTATGCCTCACTCGTGACACCCACGCGCTTAGTGCGTGGCGTTCTTTATTTAAAATCCAAATAGTTTGAATTTAGAACTAAAGAATGCGACACCATTGTGTGTGTAGCTCGTGCAGTCAAACGTAACACGATCATAGGAAGTTATAATATGACTAGCAGACCCGCTATAGACGTTGTCCTGACCAAATTTCGATAGTCGCATAGAGTAACGCACGTTGCTATGAAGGAACACGGATGTCAGATTTTTTGCACACCAGCGCCATCTATACCCAAATCATCCATTTAGCGTTTTTTTAACATTTTGGTGATTCTAGTATTATATCTACATCTACAGCAAGTTTCATTTTAATCCGTTTTGTCGTTTAGGTCTGATTGAGGCACAAACATACAAACAAACTCACAAACTTTCGCATACCTATATAATATTATTAGGATTTTTAGGATCTACATATAATTTAGTATTTTTTAGTTGAATGTGTATTAAAACTTCAGTAGAATTTTATCGATATTTACAAGAAAACAATAGCCTAACCCACACTATGCACTTTGAAACATAGATCAATCATACTAATTTTTTATCGATTCTCTCAAAGACTAATAACCATAGATTAGTAGAACATGAACGATGATTTATGAATCGTTAACTGAGATATTTTCAAACTATAATAAACCTTATTAGGACTGTCATAAAATACAGTTACCCTTGTAATATAAGCTTGCTTCGATTTCACATTGGAAGCGGACAGACGAATTGAACCTCTAATTATTATATCATAAGATATATTTTTGTTTGTTAGTTGGTAATCGCCTACAATGGACCAATATTCGTTTGGTTTCGGCTGCTTCCGGATCATTTCGTTACAACCGAATAGTCGGTCGGTCATGCAGTATTGCTTGCATCGATTTCACGAATGGAGCGTTCAAACGAATTTGACCTCTAATTATTACAATATAAGGTATATTTTTGTTTGTTAGTTGGTAATCGCCTACTATGGCCCTTTAAGTCGGTGCTTGTCAGACGAATTGAACCTCTAATTATGATGGTGTAAGGTATATTTTGGTTTGTTAGTTGGTAAAGGCCTACAGTGGCCCAATTCGTGCCTGGTTTCGGCTACTTCCGGATCAGTAAAAACATGATTATGTTAGACGTGTTTTCGATATGTCTTACATTTAGAACACATTCAAAATGAATTATTGTTTTTTTTGTCGAGAGGTAAGGTAGGTACCTATACCTACCTCGAAATTGAATACGAAGGTCGTCATTTCGAACTCGGCTGCAAATCAATGCATTTTTCGTAAAGAAACCAGTGTTAGTGCATTTATCATCACACACACTCACACTCGTCAGCCGTGTTGGCCGAGTGGGAGGTACCTCGACTTTCAATCTGAAGGTCGTGGGTTCGAAGCGTGCAACAATGGATTTTTCTGTTCGAAAAAATTATATGCGCATCAAAAACACGTGCTCAAAACGGTGAAGGAAAACATCGTGAGGAAACCAGTTAGTATTCTTTAAGCGGCGATGGGCTTGCATGTCACGTATGGAATGCTAACTACTGTAAAATGTGGGCATGTATCAAATATAATGTTACATGCTTCTGACTACTCCCCCTAGACATCTTCAAAGGATCTAAGCGTCTGGAGATCTGAGAGGATGTCTACCGTACTTGGGGATTACAGTCGTGACCCTATTTATTTTTACACTCTTTCGCATTTATTAGTAGGATTTTGAGGCAGTTACTCTAAAACTGATGAAAAATATTGACTCAATCATCATTTGTTATCCTATTTGCGAGTTTGTACAACGTCCATCATTTCATACGTCACTATTGACATTTCTACTGTCAAGTGTCAAGTGAGAGTAAACTTGACGTGTTTATTCGTTCAGAGAATGAATGATGACCTAATAATTTTAATGCAGTAGTGTCAAAGACCCCGGTTTTGGTAATTTTCAATTTTGGCAGTCAATAACTTACCCTCGTATTCAAGAACGACACTGTGAGAACACACACCCACAGTGGACGAAATCTTTTTTCATAAAAATCACTTTATGTGTTGTGCGACACTGCATAGTATGATTAGAGGCACATTTTCGTGTGCCTCTAGCCAAAGTTGAGCTCTTGAGGCACACGGTAGTGTGCGCCATAGTGTCACTCAACACATAAAGTGATGTTTATGAAAAAAGATTGCGTCCACTGTGGGTGCGTGTTCTCATAGTGTCGTTCTTGAATACGAGGGTAAGCATAGCAAACAAACTTGTTTAAAATCTATAGATACAATTCATTGTCTATGGTCCGTTTTGATTAGTGACAGTTGTGATTCGTTATACCTCTAGACTTGATTGCTCACAGCTAAATATTAATAAATAAATATCGCCTGTTACAATACCTTTGTTTAACCTAAATAACCTATTCTATGTTGTTTATCATTTTTTCAACATAAAATTAAAATGTTGTTGAAATGCCCACAACCTACGCTCTCACCCTACACTCTAACGGTGCTATTAATAAAAATTTACTTATCCAAAGATCATCTGAGGTTACACCAAGACTTGTTAATACCAGCTTAATGTAAGCAACTCCATTTCTAATCCTTGTTTATTAATATTGAATTCGACTAGTCCAAACGTAAGCGTTGGACTAAATTTAATCCTGCGCTAGTCTATGTTTATTAATGAGACGGTAAATGTAGTATAGTATAGACCTATAGACCAGATAAGTTTGTCTATGTTTTTTACAAGCTTTTATTTAACTTGCAATTTATGTTTGTTAAGGTGGAATCTTGCAACTCAATTTTGAAGTAGTTATCCCCAAACGATTGAGCTGAAATTTTGAATACACTTTTAGTTCTGATGACAATACAATAATATGACGAGCGAGCTGATCTGATGATGGAGTCAGGAGCTGTTCAATAGACACTTACAACGGAACTCCTTAGTAAATACTTCGATTGAGTAAAAACTTTTCTTTTACGTTTGATTGTTTGGGCGTGATTGAGAGTCTTAACGAGAGTAGATATGTTTGTTTGTTTCCAAACATACAAACATCCTCACATACTTTCGCATGTATAATAGAACTAGCTTCGGTTCGCGGCTTCGCTCGCGTAAACGTATCGAAGAGTCAATCCTAATACTAATAATATTATAAATGTGAAAGTTTGTTAGTTTGTATGTATGTTTGGTCCTCAATGAGGCCTAAACGACAAAACGGATTAAGTTGAAATTTGCTGTAGATGTAGATATAATGCCCGAATAAATAATAGACAACTTTAAAATATGAAAAACATCCCCAAAACGATAAATAAACGCAAAAGTATGATTTCTGTATAGATGGCGCTGGTGTGCAACAAATCTAACATCACAGACTAAAAACATTCAGTCTTTTCTATTCGATTGTTGAAATTTGACAGGACAACGTCTGTCACGGGTCGGCTAGTACAGTGTTCCGCAAAGTGTGTACCGTGGTCATTAGTTGGTGTGCCTTGGAAAAATAAGGATATCTTATAAACGTATTTTTAGCAGCCCTGTCAACGATTACTCCAAATTTAGACCGTCTATGCTCAATTAAACAGGCTCATGTTTCGCATTAGATACCTTTTCTGCAATTTAAAGTTTAGTTTTGTTGATTAATAATAAATATTATTTCGTTGATTAATAATAAATGTTCATTAATATTACCTTAAAAACTGATTTTTAATTTGTGGTGTACCTCAAAAAAAATCATTTTCCTAAATGTACCTTGGACACAAAATGTTTGCGGAACACTGGGCTAGTAGTCAATATGCTTGTCACCTTACGAGATGTTTTGTTTGTTTAATAATTTCAATTTTACCGTGTACATGTTGATTTTCTTTACGAAAGTAATGAGGTTATATACACTCTTATGTTTTCTCAAGGGGTAGGCAGTACAATCAACATCAAAAGTAAATGAATGAAGTTTCGAAAGGGTTATGTGAATTTATAATTTAAATAAATAGAAAGAAATGGATTGTTATCCCCAAGTACGGTAGACATACACTCGGATCTTCGAACACGGACGTGCCTCTGACTACGCCCTTTAGAAATCTTCAAGGATATGCGGAGATAACTGTCGTGATCTTATCTATTATTTATAATGTACTAGCTGCTCGCTCCGGCTTCACATGGGTGGTACTTGGTTAAAAAGTCTACCGATTTTGTGCAAACTTCACATAAACCATCTACTAAATAGTCCGAACAAAGCCTAAACATTTGGTTTGGATAGGCGAGCCCGTTCTTGAGTTATAAAATTACAACGAAAAGTGGCATTGATCTATATATATTATAGATTATAAGTATGTATTTTAGTATTCTATCAGTAATCTGGTTCGCATAGTACAAGCTTTGCTTAGTTTGGGGCTAGATGGCGATGTGTTAAATATAAACCAACATTTATATATATCTACCTTTCTTTTAATTTATTACGATTAAAATCGAATTCCGGAATTGAATGCTCATTTTGCGGAACCCTGATTTCGCGAGGCCGACTCGCACTTGGCCGTTGTTATTGTCACCGACATTGACATGAAGGTCTTAAAAGCTGTTTCCTTAAGAGTACATCGGAGGAATCATTGACCTTGACGATATCTTAATACAAGACTCATTGCCGAAATTTATTTTAGTCTTGTATTCACGCGATGCTGTTAAGTTTCAATAACTATTCAAAGTCAAAAGGTGGAATCAATAAAATCACAAGGATCACTTTGAAACGTCTTAGGAACTAGGTGAAGCTACGCCGATTCCTCGTGACCATTGTCTAGAAGAAAAAGGCAACGAACACGGCTTTGGGGTCTACCTTTTGGAACGAAGTTCCTTATCGCGCGTTGTGAAAGGGGGAAGACGGAAAAAATTCTTACGAAAAGTTGTCACGACACTTTTTTGCTATAGTATATCTATTAATATATAAATAATAATAATAATAATAAATAATAAATATTGGTGGACATTTTACACATCGCCATCTAGCCCCAAACTAAGCAAAGCTTGTACTATGGGAACTAGATAACTGATAGAATACTTAAATACTTTTTTTTTGTAAAGAAATACTTAAGATACATACTAACACCCAGACACAGAACAAACATCTATGTTCATCACATAAATATTTGCTCTGGGTGGGGATCGAACCCACAACCTACAGCGCGACCTCGACCTCGACCTCGAGGTCGAGGTCGAGGTCGAGGTCGAGGTCGAAGTCAAAGTTGATTCCCCTTCCCTTGTCCCACGTTATTTTGTGAGAACTTCGTTCCATCCGGGTGTCCCTTGACACCTCTCAAGTTTTTTTTTTAATGATTCTTTCCTTAATGGTATGTAGAGCTCCAGTGTGATGCCAATCGAACAAGGTGAAGGCTCAAACAAGAATAATAATTAAAAGTACTACTCAAGTAGGTGGTAGGTAGGTGAATCTACATCTATTCGCGACCAAGCCTTAGGCAACAAACACAACAAACGCTGGGGCTCCCATACAACAAAAGTGTTTATTTGGCGTAATTTATAGATAATGGTACGGAACTCTTCGTGCGCGAGTCCGACTCGCACTTGGCCGGTTCCGATTTGATTTAGATATTGATTTTATTCTGTTTTTAGTATTTGTTGTTATAGCGGGATCACTGCTTACATTATCAAGGCCAATTAAGGATTATTAATAGTCGGCATTCAACATTTGTTATGAACAACTTAAATAAGCCGAGGTTATCATGAATTGAGGTCGAAGAAAGTTATCTGTATTCAAATGCTATATATACATACCTTTGTATTGTTTTTGATTCCCAAGGAGGGCTGACGTCGGCAGGCGGACGGTTGTAAAACACCCCAAGCTAAATGTATTTGCAACATCTAGGTGTTTAAGATGATTTGTGAAACGTTTGGTGTTTTGTATGGGCTGAGTCTACCCGGATAAGAACTACTAAGATAAAACTGCATTATCTCGAAAACCATCATACTTAAAAAGAAATTGTCTATAATTTACTTAGCTAGAATGATTATCTAACGAATTATATAAAAATTAACTGTTTAGCTATTCATAGTTTTGATTAAAAACTAAACTATTTGAAGAGCCAACTTTGGAAAATAAATCTATCGAGGAAAGTTTCACCAATCGTGTTTCTGTCTATAATTTATCTAGATTATATCCTTAAGTTATCTTTGTCATATGAAACCGAACTGTATGTTTTGCGGTTATTGAGAAAAAACGATTCTGCGTTCATCAAAAACATTTATTATAACCCACGATATATTTTGGAATTAAAAAACATCATAAGCGATGTTTTATCAAAGGGATGTGGCTTATCAGACTACACGGTGTGAGAGAGCTTGTCTATTAGCGTAAATAAAATATAAATATTTACTAGTGCGAGCGAGATAGACAGTGGCGCAATTTTTAGGGTTCCGTACCTAAAGGGTGAAAACGGGACCCTATTACTAAGACTTCGCCGTCCGCCTGTCTGTCACAACTCACAAGGCTGTATCTCATGAACCGTGATAGCAAGACAGTTGAAATTTTCACTGATCATATAATACTAAAAACAGAATAAAATAATTATTTAAGGGGGGCTCTGATACTGAACTCTTCGTGCGAGAGTCCGACTCGCTCTTGGCCGGTTTTATTTTTGGAACGAAGTTCCTTATCGCGCGTTATGAAAGGGAGCTAGACGGAAAAAATTCTTACGAAAAGTTGTCACGAAAAGTTGTCACGACACTTTTTTGCTATAGTATATCTATTAATATATATATCTATTAATTGTGTCGAGGTCGAGGTCGAGGTGGAAGTGGAGGTCGAGATGGAGGTCGAGGTCGAGGTGGAGGTCGAGGTCGAGGTCGAGGTCGAGGTCGAGGTCGAGGTCGAGGTGGAGGTCGAGGTCGAGGTCGAGGTCGAGGTGGATGTCGAGGTCGAGGTGGAGGTCGAGGTCGAGGTCGAGGTCGAGGTGGAGGTCGAGGTCGAGGTGGATGTCGAGGTCGAGGTGGAGGTCGAGGTCGAGGTCGAGGTCGAAGTCGAGGTCGAGGTCGAGGTCGAGGTCGAAGTCGAAGTCAAAGTTGATTCCCCTTCCCTTGTCCCACGTTATTTTGTGAGAACTTCGTTCCATCCGGGTGTCCCTTGACACCTCTCAAGTTTTTTATTCCAAGTTTCATCTAACCTAGATAAATAAAGAACAGAAACACGATTGGGAAAACTTTTCTCGATAGATTTATTTTAAGTCTCTTTCAAAACACTATTTACGTTTTTACTTAAAACTATGAATAGGTGAACAGTTAATTTTTATATAATTCGTTAGATAATCATACTAGCTAAGTAAATTATAGACAGTTTCTTTTTAAGTTTGATAGTTTACAAGATAATGCGGTCTTACTACTTTTTCCGTCTTATCCGGGTATACTCAACCCATAGGTACAAAAAAACAAAAATATGAAGTATCACCTTAAGAACTAAGAATTTTTATTTATAAATAACTTTAAAATAACGTCAACTAGGCGCCATCTTGCGGCCAGTTGCCCTTGAAGGTACCAGTATGTACTGAAACAAATACTAGTAGGAAGACTATCGTATTTTGTGGTCTGTCTGTCCGTGTCATGTATCGCTTCTGAAAAGGTAGCAAATAAACTATCAATTGATAAACTAATTAAACATATCAACATATCTTTATTTATGGAAGTATATTATATAACACTAGCCGACCCGTAACAAACGTTTTCCTGACAAATTTCAATAATCGAATAATAAAGGCTGAATTTTTTTAGTCTGTTGCGCACAGCGCCATCTATACAGAAATCATCCCTTTTGCGTTTTTTAATCGGTTTTGAGATGTTTTTCATATTTTAAAGAAGTTTATTATTTATTCGGGCATTATAATCTACATCTACAGCAAATTTAAACTTAACCCGTTTTTCCGTTTAGGCCTGATAGAGGAACAAACATACATACAAACTCACAAACTTTCGCATAAATTTGTAATATTATTAGGATAGCTGACCGGTGCCCGCTTCGCTGTGCGTAAGACATTTCTAATACCATCGTGGAATTTTTTGTAGACATTTTTAAGGTGTACAATACTGTAGTACATTATTTTGATATATCTCGTGGGGTTCAGCCAGCATTTGCAATGTAAGCGCAAAAAAATGTGTTTATTTACGACATCACATTAGAAACCTCTAAAATTATCAGTGTTTCTCTACTATATTATGCATGTATTATACATATAAACCTTCCTCCTGAATCACTCTATCTATAAAAAAAAACCGCATCAAAATCCGTTGTGTAGTTTTAAAGATATAAGCAAACATACATACATACATACATACGCGGGAAGCGGAAAGCGACTTTGCTTTATACTATGTAGTGATGCGAAATATTGTGTGGATGTTTGTTTGTTTACAGCACGATCACGCCTAAACGGGTTTGAATAGAACTTGGAATGATCCCAGGGTTATCTGTCTAAAGTTATTTTTAAAGTTAGTTAAGAATAAACAATATGAGTTACGAAATAACAAATATGAGTTAAGGCGCTCCCTGTCGACGATTGTTTTTGTTCGAAACGAAAAAAGAAATACTTGTGAACAAGCCACATCTCCTATTTTATAATGTATAGTATATGTGAATAAAGATGTACCCATCTTTAATCACTTCGATAAATAATCCTACCGACCGCTGCAATGACGACAAACACACGTCGGCGCGTGGTTCGCCTTTGCTTTTCGAATAAATTAATGATATATATTATGTATAATTTCTTATCAAAAATCTATTCTAATAGAAATCTAGATCTACATATTACCTATCTTTAACAATAAATCACAAGTTGATTTTAATAGTAGGTATCAAAATATTTCGATCATAAATTCTAAAACGTATCATTTTGAAATAATATCTTTATCGTGAAAAGTTTCTGCTATTATGTTTTCAGCTTAATAAAAATCTAGGTAGGAACCTGAAGTAATATACTTATAAAAATAGGAGAGGAGATGTAGCTTGTTCAGAAGTATTTATTTTTTCGTTTCGAAAAAGAGCAATCGTCGACATACAGCCCCTTAAGGGGCTCCCAGCCGCTGATTGCTCTTTTTCGAAACGAAAAAAGAAATACTTGTGAACAAGCCACATCTCCTATTTTATAATGTATAGTATATGTGAATAAAGATGTACCCATCTTTAATCACTTCGATAAATAATCCTACCGACCGCTGCAATGACGACAAACACACGTCGGCGCGTGGTTCGCCTTTGCTTTTCGAATAAATTAATGATATAAATTATGTATAATTTCTTATCAAAAATCTATTCTAATAGAAATCTAGATCTACATATTACCTATCTTTAACAATAAATCACAAGTTGATTTTAATAGTAGGTATCAAAATATTTCGATCATAAATTCTAAAACGTATCATTTTGAAATAATATCTTTATCGTGAAAAGTTTCTGCTATTATGTTTTCAGCTTAATAAAAATCTAGGTAGGAACCTGAAGTAATATACTTATAAAAATAGGAGAGGAGATGTAGCTTGTTCAGAAGTATTTATTTTTTCGTTTCGAAAAAGAGCAATCGTCGACATACAGCCCCTTAAGGGGCTCCCAGCCGCTGATTGCTCTTTTTCGAAACGAAAAAAGAAATACTTGTGAACAAGCCACATCTCCTATTTTATAATGTATAGTATATGTGAATAAAGATGTACCCATCTTTAATCACTTCGATAAATAATCCTACCGACCGCTGCAATGACGACAAACACACGTCGGCGCGTGGTTCGCCTTTGCTTTTCGAATAAATTAATGATATAAATTATGTATAATTTCTTATCAAAAATCTATTCTAATAGAAATCTAGATCTACATATTACCTATCTTTAACAATAAATCACAAGTTGATTTTAATAGTAGGTATCAAAATATTTCGATCATAAATTCTAAAACGTATCATTTTGAAATAATATCTTTATCGTGAAAAGTTTCTGCTATTATGTTTTCAGCTTAATAAAAATCTAGGTAGGAACCTGAAGTAATATACTTATAAAAATAGGAGAGGAGATGTAGCTTGTTCAGAAGTATTTATTTTTTCGTTTCGAAAAAGAGCAATCGTCGACATACAGCCCCTTAAGGGGCTCCCAGCCGCTGATTGCTCTTTTTCGAAACGAAAAAAGAAATACTTCTGAACAAGCCACATCTCCTATTTTTATAAGTATATTACTTCAGGTTCCTACCTAGATTTCTATTAAGCGGAAAACATAATAGCAGAAACTTTTCACGATAAAGATATTATTTCAAAATGATACGTTTTAGAATTTATGATCGAAATATTTTATATACTTACCTACTATTCAAATCAACTTGTGATTTATTGTTAAAGATAGGTAATATGTAGATCTAGATTTCTATTAGAATAGATTTTTGATAAGTAATTATACATAATTTATATCATCATTAATTTATTCGAAAAGCTAAGGCGGACCACGCGCCGACGTGTGTTTGTCGTCATTGCAGCGGTCGGTAGGATTATTTATCGAAGTGATTAAAGATGGGTACATCTATATTCACATATACTATACATTATAAAATAGGAGATGTGGCTTGTTCACAAGTATTTATTTTTTCGTTTCGAACAAAAACAATCGTCGACTGGGAGCGCCTTAAACAAGCTTATCTTAAAGGTCAAACCTCACCTAATCAAAGGGATCAATTAGAAACACTCGTAAATATTCAGATAAGACGCGTGACTACTACAAACGTGCTTGTGCTTTCTTCCATTTCCCTCTATCATTCGCTATCTCACTCCTTTCTCACCCATGTCATCTTTAACGCGGTCCATCCATCTTTTCTTAGGCTTACCTCTACGTTTGCCTCTATAACAACAAATACTAAAAACCGGCCAAATGCGAGTCGCACTCGCGCACGAAGGGTTCCGTACCATTATCTATAAAAACGGCAAAAAATCACGTTTGTTGTATTAATATATATAAATATTAATTTAATGTTTGGACGTGCCTCTGACTCCCACTAGACATCTTCAAAGGATCTAAGCGTCTGAAGATCTGAGAGGATGTCTACCGTACTTGGGGATTACAGTCGTTATCCTATTTATTTATTTTTATTATGATTAAGAAGCACATGTGTTGTGGTCGTGACACACCTCATGTTCCCGTGTGTTGGTTGTTGTGAGTTTGTCCTGGACTCGGTAATCTGTTATTATTATTACTGTCAAAGGTCTAATGTCAAGCTTACAATCAGATTAGGTCGCCACTCGCCAGTCTCTAGACTTGGTCAAACCATTGAACTATATTACTTTTCAATGACGCAACGGCGTCGCACGGATGTAATAATGATTTTATGGGTAATTTTTTTACACCTTGGGTGTAAAAAAATGTCCCTAATAGTGAGAGTTATAGTATAATAGATTTTTTTGTAGATATTGATGTTTTCTGTAAAACTGAATTTCATCACTGCTCTATTGTCAATAATTTCCGGAACAAACGCGATGTACGGATATTTTTGGGATTTTTTTCTCACACGTTGGGTTACATTATCGAAGTTTTCATACGGATCCTTAACATTTTTGAAAATATTCTATAGTTTATGTTCATCAGGGATAATGTAGGATTCTAATGGTAAAAGAATTTTTGAAATCGGTCCAGTAGTTTCGGTTCCTATTTTTTAATTTTTTAAAGTAGTCTATTATTTATTCGGGCATTATATCTACATCTACAGCAAATTTCAACTTAATCTGTTTTGTCGTTTAGGCCTGATTGAGGCACAAACATACATACAAACTCAAAAAACTTTCACATAATATTATTAGGATTACGTTTATAAACTAAAAAGAAAACCGACGAAAGTTTTTGATAAATCAAAAAGTCAAGAGACAATGTTGGTTTTTTAAGTTTTATAAAGGAACTATTTGTCTTAAGTAAATATAATTAAAATGGGACCAACTTGGATCTATTCTCTACACAATAGAAAATAAATCATCCAAATCGCATCACCAGGTAAAAAGATATGCGCATTGTAGTCATACATAAAAAATATATTATGCTCTTCGAATTGCGATCCAAATTTTATCGTCGTTTCAAAACATTTATGTAAAGCCAAAGACGGTAGTATTAACAAATACTTCCTACAAAAACCGGTGGATTTCAATTGAGTAGTTAAGGTAGTAAGTTGGTTTTTAGGGTTCCGTACCCAAAGGGTAAAAACGGGACCTATTACTAAGACTTCGCTGTCCGTCTGTCTGTCACAGGGCTGTATCTCATGAACCGTGATAACTAGACAGTTGATTTTTTTTACAGATTATGTATTTCTGTTGCCGCTATAACAACAAATACTAAAACAGACGTGTTTATTTGGCATTTTTTAAAGATAATAGTACGGAACCATTCGTGCGCGTGTCCGACTCGCACTTGGGCGGTTTTTTAAACTGTGTTCGTGACTGTAATTATAAATAAGAATTAAGCCGCAAACCCACTGTGGCGCGTGCTATGCACGGGCACGCGACGCATTTTAGCTGCGTGGTTTCATTTGTTTGACAACGTGGGTCTACATTATCTCCTGCTACGCACGCTATACACGAATATTAACTCACAACTACATAAAACTGTAGCTCAGCAGAGGTGGGTTAGCACGACATGAACCACTATCGTATCGTCCAACTGCCAAAACTGTCACGTTTACTATAACAAAAAGTGTCAGTTTTGACATTTGGACAATACGTTATTGATACGATAGTGGTTCGTGCTCAGTCTACAGTTTTGAATCATACGTTCATCACGTGTGCGTGTACCGCGTACACAGCGTGCATGGCGTTGACAGCGTTTGGCACATGAGCACCATACTCGAGAAAGCTACGCGTGTAGCGTGTACCAATAACGTCAAATCATGCGTAGCGTGTCCGTATAAACAATTACATACATTTTCTTGCAAATCGAAGCTTGACGCTCGTGCCTCTCCGTGCGTCGCGGTGGTTTTGCGGCTTAACAGTGAAAATAGCCGAGTAAAAAGTTAAATTATTCGATTATTCGGTTACAGCAAGATTAATACAACCGGTTATTTCCCAAGAGGTAGGTCTTCCAACAACTACGTGGTTATGTAACAACAATAACCACTATTGGGGACTGTAATCCCCAAACATAGTCAAAATATCAGGTTAATATCAGAGGTTAAGAGTAGACTGGCCTTACAGCTCACTTGAAAGAAAGAAAGAAAGAAAGAAAAACGTTTATTCATACCACCACAATAATATAAAAAGAAAACATAAAATAAATTAAAAACAGATGTACATAACAAAATAAATAAATAAATTCAACAGAAAACGGTTATTAGTTGTGTGGTGGTGAAAAGGTCTTCAGCTCAGCATATACTACAACATGTTACCATGTTGCAGCGCTGGTATTCTGCTGAGACCTGTTTACTTTGTGTATTTTGATGTATGTGATTTTTTGTTTACTTGGTAGTAACTAACTCTGCCTTTTAGTTGACCCGACTCAAACAATCACTGTAATCCCCAAGTACGGTAGACATCCTCTCAGATCTCCAGGCGCTCAGACCCTTGAAGATGCCTAACGGGAGTAGTCCGTGGCACGTCCAAACATTCAACACATCCCTACATTTTGCAGTATATAATTCCAAAAAATGTTTGTTACCAAATCAAACACAAATATTGTTTTGTTGTTAATAATATGGTTTGCTGGTAGAAAACTCCTTTAGGGCTAAGCTCGCATTTGCACATGTTCTTTGTGTAATGTCATACATTTTTATGTTTTCTGTGTACAATAAAATATTAAAGTAAATATAAAAAATAGGATCACGACTGTAATCCCCAAGTACGGTAGACATCCTCTCAGATCTCCAGACGCTTAGATCCTTTGAAGATGTCTAGTGGGGTTAGTCAGAGGCACGTTCAAACATTATGCTGTAGCTAGCATTTCATACGTGACAGGTTGCAAGCCCATCGCTGCTTATAACAATACTAATTGGTTTCCTCACGATGCATATACATTTCTAACAGAGAAATCCATTGATGCATTTGTAAATAAAAATGAATCGAGCCCACAACCAACATCATAGAAGGCAAAACTATTACTAATCGAGCAGTGAGTCGAGGTCACTCGAAAAATTGTTATTCAATGTCATTATGCATAACATTAAGTTCGTTGACTTAATAATCTAATCAGTGTATTGACTCAAAATTGAATTGTTGATAAACAGTTGTCATGATACTACAAACTTGCTGCATTGTAGAAGGAGAGACACATGTCATAATTTTTGACAGATTGGAAAATGATTTTCTACATTACATTAAGAGGCTGCCAGTCGCTGATTGCTCTTTTTCGAAACGAAAAAAGAAATACTTCTGAACAAGCCACATCTCCTATTTTTATTAGTATATTACTTCAGGTTTCTACCTAGATTTCTATTAAGCTGAAAACATAATAGCAGAAACTTTTCACGATAAAGATATTATTTCAAAATGATACGTTTTAGAATTTATAATCGAAATATTTTATATACCTACTATTAAAATCAACTTGTGATTTAATGTTAAAGATAGGTAATATGTAGATCTAGATTTCTATTAGAATAGATTTTTGATAAGTAATTATACATAATTTATATCATTAATTTATTCGAAAAGCTAAGGTGGACCACGCGCCGACGTGTGTTTGTCGTCATTGCAGCGGTCGGTAGGATTATTTATCGAAGTGATTAAAGATGGGTACATCTTTATTCACATATACTATACATTATAAAATAGGAGATGTGGCTTGTTCACAAGTATTTCTTTTTTCGTTTCGAACAAAAATTATCGTCGACTGGGAGCGCCTTAATTAAAATTATCCCTTTTGAATTATTTTTTTAATTTTAGGGATGTTTTTGGTATTTTAAAGCAGTCTATGTTTTATTCGGGCATTATAACTACATCTACAGCAATTTTCAACATAATCAAACTTTCACATTTATAGTATGACTAGTTGCTCGCCCCGGCTTCGCACTGGTGGTACCTAGATAAAAAGTAGCCTATGTATTATTCTGATTTATAAGCTACTAGCTGACCCGTGCCCGCTTCGCTGTGCGTAAGACATTTCTAATACCATCGTGGACTTTTTGTAGACGTTTTTAAGGTGTACAATACTGTAGTACATTATTTTGATATATCTCGTGGGGTTCAGCCAGCATTTGCAATGTAAGCGCAAAAAAATGTGTTTATTTACGACATCACATTAGAAACCTCTAAAATTATCAGTGTTTCTCTACTATATTATGCATGTATTATACATATAAACCTTCCTCTTGAATCACTCTATTTACAAAAAAAAAACCGCATCAAAATCCGTTGTGTAGTTTTAAAGATATAAGCAAACATACATATTACATATTACATACAGACGCGGGAAGCGGAAAGCGACTTTGCTTTATACTATGTAGTGATATTACTGTAAAGTTTCATTTTAATCCGTTCAGTAGTTTTCGCGTGAAAGAGTTACAAACACACACACACACACACACACACACCCACACACTCACCCACACACTCACTCACAAACTATCGCATTCATAATATTAAGTAGGTTTTTTTGGGACCCGCATACATAAACGGTTTGACTTATTTGTTTGAAGAAATTAAGCGATTTCCGTCTATTGGTTGTGATGTCGATGGTCGGAAGTGTCAGGACAGTTAGTAGTATAAAATCTACTGCCAGCTCCTGATCTATAACTGATAAGATAACAAAAACAATATGGCCGATTACTATGCGTTCAAAATAGCTCTTTTAAAAATGGTTTATTCTCTGATAAGGTGAATTCCAGTCTTATCTGAATCTATAATAATAACTTGAATGGTCTCACAGCTCAGTTGGTAGTAGCTCTACCGCTGTAGGTTGTGGGTTCGATCCCCACCATACATACATTTGTGTGATGATGAACATACACATTACCTCTTTATAATCAAAGGCATACCCAATAGGAACTCCTCAACTAAACAACATAATCCTGTCGTGCTTGTTCTCGTTGGATTTTTCTTGACTATAGTTCGGCCGTTCTGAGAATGCGTTCCTGCTGACACGTCGCGATTGTATGACGACGTAACTTTGTAATGGCGTTGCAGTTACGATAAAAATATTATTGCTGGTTGTTAACCGTTTTAACAATTGATGAGCATTAAAACAACATTATTACAACATTATAGTCACTATAACGTGACTAACTGATAGGTGTCAGGAACGCATTCTCTGAACGGCCGAACTATAGTACCTACCTACCTACTAACTTGTTTCGAAAAATATAAGGTCATAGACTCGGTTGTGGTGTCTACCCCGGTTTTGGACATTTTCAATTTTGGCAGTCAATAACTAAGCATAGCAAACAAACTTGTTTAAAATCAGTAATACAATTATTTGTCTATGGTCCGTTTTGATTAGTGACAGTTGTGATGTGATACACCTCTAGACTTGATTGACCACAACTAAATATCTCCCGTTTTGTCTATTTAAATATGAATAATTAAACCTAAGAGATAGATAAATAATAAATACTCTATTCTATGTTAAAAATCGACGATATATTATTATCATTTTTCAATATTACATTTTATTTGTAAATTGAAAAAAAAAATAGGATCAAATTCAAATTCAAATTAAAAAATCATTTATCACTTCAAACGTCTCAAAAATCACTTGAAACGTCTTAGGAACTAGGTGAAGCTACGCCGATTCCTCGCGACCAAGCCTAGAAGAATCAGGCAACAAACACGGCTTGGGGTCTACCTTTTTTTATTGATCCTTGCCTTAATGCTATGTATCGATCACGACTGTAATCCCCAAGTACGGTAGCCATCCTCTCAGATCTCCATAGATCCTTTGTAGATGTTTAGTGGAGGTAGTCAGAGGCACAAACATTATATTTGGCACATGCCCACATTTTGCAGGAGTTAGCATTCCATACGTGACAAAAATTATAATGCTCACAACCAACGCTCTTTATTTGTTTACAAAATCTTATTGCATTTAAAGTTTTGTTCCACTATTATCGTAACAAAAACACAGATTTAAACCCGTCTAAGCATTAATATCCATTCGAGATAGCAATAAATAGATAATTCCGTCTGTCTGTCACGTATGGGCAGCGTGGTCATCACGCAATAATAGAGGGGTAGGCAGGTGAGCCGATGTATACTGTTGTTGCATCTTTGGAGGTCATGTATGTCGGTTATAGTTTCATTACGTAACTATAGCTATTTCGGTAAAAATATCTACATGTGCCGATGTAATGTTTGGGCTTGCCTCTGACGACCAACTAAGATCCGAGCGCAGCCTCAGTCCGGAACTCAGCTGATCCGATAAAAATACCTGCGTATAATTGTAATGTCAATGTATGTTTGGATGTGCATCTGACTATCGACCGATCTACAACTATCCGAGAGATCTCTACGGTATTTGGGAATTATTATGATCCTATTTCTATTTATTTTGTTCGACTTCGTTCATAATTTATTTTATCAACTAGCTGACCCGTGCCCGCTTCGCTGTGCGTAAGACATTTCTAATACCATCGTGGACTTTTTTGTAGACGTTTTTAAGGTGTACAATACTGTAGTACATTATTTTGATATATCTCGTGGGGTTCAGCCAGCATTTGCAATGTAATCGCAAAAAATGTGTTTATTTACGACATCACATTAGAAACCTCTAAAATTATCAGTGTTTCTCTACTATATTATGCATGTATTATACATATAAACCTTCCTCCTGAAAAACTATATCTATTAAAAAAAACCGCATCAAAATCCGTTGTGTAATTTTAAAGATATAAGCAAACATACATACATACATACGCGGGAAGCGGAAAGCGACTTTGCTTTATACTATGTAGTGATACAAGGTTTTTATGTTAAAAAAAATAAACTTAATTTTTTTTTTTTTTTTTTTTTTTAAAGTTACCAGTAATTGCTTATTCCATGCGTTTATTAAAATTTGAAAGGACAACGTCTGTCACGTTTCCGTGACTCACGGGTCGGCTAGTCTTTTTCTTCTTTCATCACGCGTCACGTTGTTTGTCAGCGATGGACTCCTAAACTACTTAACCGATTTTAATTAAACTTTGCACATTGTGTGCAGTTTGATCCAACTTGAAAGATAGGATAGCTTACATCTCAATTTATAGTCGCAATATTATTTTATTGCAAATTATTTGTTTATTAACTGACAGTCACAATTATCTGTTAGTTCCAAAAGATTCTAACAGATGGCGATATCTGTTGACACAGCAACGCGTGGCCGGGTCTGCTAGTTTATATAACAAAATGTTTAATCATAGCGCGTTACACAAAATATTATCAGTTAGCTCTGAAATGGTTTTCCTTATACATAAACTAGCTGTCCACCTGGTCTTTGCACGTGTTTATAATAAAAAAACCGGCCAAATGCGAGTCGGACTCGCGCACGAAGGGTTCCGTACCATCACTACATAGTATAAAGCAAAGTCGCTTTCCGCTTCCCGCGTCTGTATGTCTGTATGTATGTTTGCTTATATCTTTAAAACTACACAACGGATTTTGATGCAGTTTTTTTTAATAAACAGAGTGATTCAAGAGGAAGGTTTATATGTATAATACATGCATAATATAGTAGAGAAACACTGATAATTTTAGAGGTTTCTAATGTGATGTCGTAAATAAACACATTTTTTTGCGCTTACATTGCAAATGCTGGCTGAACCCCACGAGATATATCAAAATAATGTACTACAGTATTGTACACCTTAAAAACGTCTACAAAAAAGTCAACGATGGTATTAGAAATGTCTTACGCACAGCGAAGCGGGCACGGGTCAGCTAGTTATCTATAAAAGCGGCAAAAAAATCACGTTTGTTGTATGGGAGCCCTCCTTAAATATTTATTTTATTCTGTTTTTAGTATTTGTTGTTATAGCAGCAACCGAAATACATAATCTGTGAAAATTTCAACGGTCTAGCTATCATGGTTCATGAGATACAGCCCTGTGACAGACAGACGGACAGACAGACAGACAGACAGACGGACAGCGAAGTCTTAGTAATAGGGTTCCGATTTTACCCTTTGGGTACGGAACCATAAAAATGCAAATTTTTGATGCCGTAGATTACATTACTGAAGTTTTAGTAGGGATCCCTATTTTTTCTAGTAATCAATATAGCCTATGTTACCTACTAAGAGATAATGAAGCATTCTAAAGGTGAAAAAATGTTTGAAATCGGTTTAGTAGTTTTTGAGTTTGAAATTTTTGTATTTTTGTATGGGCTGAGTCTGCCCGGATAAGACGGAAAAAGTGATAAAACCGCATTATCTTGAAAATCATCAAATTTAAAAAGAAACATAAAATAAATATATAAGTGGAGCTCAAATACAACAAACGTGTTTTTTTTGCCGATTTTTATAGATAATGGTACGTACACCCTTCGTGCGCGAGTCCGACTCGCACTTGGCCGGTTTTTTTCTTATTATTTTAAACCACAAGCCTCGAAAAGTCATCCATCCACTCGTACTTTTGTGGTTGACTGTACTAAATCGCGTTCATATTTTGAAATTCTTGCCAAAAACGTTGAAGCCATTATTGCTAGTAAATTATGTACCTACTTACTATTGTGTACGTACCTATGTGTGGGTGTGCTATGCATGTGTTAGTATAAAGCAATTAAATTTATTGCTGGCTTTATATGCGTTTAACAAACGTCATTATCTTTATAGACTTGTGCATAATGTGCTCGATGCACAATTCACAATTTCAATTTAATTTACATGCGAAATATATAAAACCGGCCAAGTGCGAGTCGGACTCGCGCACGAAGGGTTCCGTACTATTATCAAAACGGAAAAAAAATCACGTCTGTTGTACGGGAGTCTCACTTAAATATTTATTTTATGCTGATTTTAGAGAAATACATCATCTGTGAAAATTTCAACTGTCTAGCTATCACGGTTCACGAGATACAGCCTGGTAACAGACAGACGGACAGCGGTGTCTTAGTAGTCCCGTTTTTTACCCTTTAGATACGGAACCCATAAAAAACAGAAACATAAAAAATAATTCATAATATCTCGTAACCTACCTATTTACCTAACTACGTAGTTAGCATTCCACACGTGACAGGTTGCAATCCCGTCGCCGCTTTCAAGAATACTAACAGGTTTCCTCACGATGTTTTCCTTCACTGTTATAAACACGTGTAACGCGCATATAGGTACATTTTTCGAACAGAAATATCCATTGATGCACGGCCAGGATTCGAACTCGAAATTAATTGGAAATTAATAATATCTACCTAGATACCTATTTACCTAACTACATGAATTCAATAATTCAATTTCAAACTTTTTATTCGATCATGTGAAGTACCACCTATTTACCGACTTACTTTACCGATAGTGGTAAAATAGCGCCACCTGCCAGCGGTATCGCAAACCTCTTACCTCTCAAACCCCGAGCGATCGCATGAGACCGCGAAAAGTACCTATAATACGTAGTAACATCAAATTAAACTAGATGGCGCTGGAATGCAAAAATCAAGTTTGTTGTATGGGAGCCCCCCTTAAATATTTATTTTATTCTGTTTTTAGTATTTGTTGTTCGAGCAGCAATAGAAATACATAATCTGTGAAAATTTCAACTGTCTAGCTATCATGGTTCATGAGATACAGCCCTGTGACAGACAGACAGACGGACAGACGGACAGACGGACAGACGGACAGACGGACAGACGGACAGACAGACGGACAGCGAAGTCTTAGTAATAGGGTTCCGATTTTACCCTTTGGGTACGGAACCCTAAAAAACTAGCAGACCCACCCGGCCACGGGTTGCTGTGCCAACAGATATCGCCATCTGTTAGAATCTTTTGGAGCTAACAGATAATTGTGAATGTCAGTTAATAAACAAATAATTTACAATAAAATAATATTGCGACTATAAATTGTGATGTACTATTCTATCTTTCAAGTTGGATTAAACTGCACACGGTGTGCAAAGTTTGATTCAAATCGGTTAAGTAGTTTAGGAGTCCATTGCGGACAAACAACCAACGTGATAAGATGAATCCCTATTTCTCTTGGTCTCGCTCACAGCATCACGCGGCTTGACCGATTTTGCTAATTCTTTTTTGTTAGTACCTATCAGGGCAAGGTTCTTATGAAATATTTTTTTAAATGCAGCATAAAGATGTAACATTCGAGAAAAACGGAGTGATTTTTCCTATGGGTTTATTGATATTTAACAGAACGGCGTCAGTCGGGCTAATGCGAAATATACTAACAAATACTAAAAACAGAATAAAATAAATATTTAAGTGGGGCTTCCATACAACAAACTTAAAATTTCTTGCCGTTTTTATAGATACTACTTTTTATAGTACGGAACCCTTCGAGCACAACTCCAACTCGCTCTTGGCCGGTTTTTTAGTTTATCTATTACAAACAAAAATACAAAAACACAAATTTAACTTTATTATATTAATAGATTAGTAATTAAATGACCTATCTAGTGTATGAAGTAGCAAGATTCTTTATGTTAATATGTTCATTTATATGTAAAGTTTATTAGGTAGATAAATATATAAAAGTTCTTTAAAAGTAGGTATATGCAATAACTATTTCATTTTCGTTCGCTGCGAGACAGCTAGAGCGATCACGCAACGCCCGCGCCGTCGCCCGGTGTTCACAGCGTGATGGTAGGAGCAACATAATTTAAGCGTTATGTAGGATATTTATTAAAAAAATAAATAAATATTGTTGGACATCATCACACAGCGCCATCTAGCCCCAAACTAAGCGTAGCTTGTACTATGGGAACTAGATGACTGATATACTTTTATTTTTGTATATACATATGATACATAATAACACCTAGACAGAACAAACATATATGTTCATCACACAAATATTTGACCTGGGTGAGGATCGAACCCACAACCTACAGCGCAGAAGGGAGAGCTACCAACCGAGCTGTGAGGCCAGTCAAGTCGTAATATAATCACGACGTTAATCCTCAAGTATGGTAGACAGCTCTCAGATATCAAGGCGCTCAGATCCTTGGAAGGCTAAAGGCTGACCTTTAGCACGTAATGTTTGGGCACGTCCAAAGAGTCCAAACATTACGTTTTGGCACATGATGACATTTTGAAGTAGTTAGCAAATTGTTTATTGTATTTTATGTTGTCACATAAAGTAGGTATAGGTTAAATAGTTTTCAACATATACCCTTTAAGGGCAATTTACGTACGTGTCAAATGGCATGTTAAACAAATCTAATGGTTTTCATAATCTATGGTTTTAAGAGCCATTTTTAAAAAGTTTTACCTTTTTAATTCTACCGTGTTTCTGTCATTAATATAGGTAAATTTTATATCTAATGTTATATTTACCATAAATTAAAGTAATACAATCTATATATAAGTTTTTGCAAGTAAAGATGACACGTAAATATTGATAAAACAAATAAAACCTACTACTTAAATCTGTTTATAATACCTACCTTATACTAATTTAATTCTATCTTAGGATAGCGATTCGAAATGTTAATTTAAAGTAAATCGTAAACGTAATTCCCAAACTTTATCCTAGCTTTGTTTGCAAAACATTCTCATAAACGATGTAATCACAAAATAAATATCTGCATTTTACCCTGGGCTTACCAATTAACCATGACCTAATTCCTTAAATAACAATGTCAATAAACTCTAAAATATATTCCGAATGATTGTCACCCCACGCATAGCTCGTATCAGACGCGTGGCCGGCGCCTGCGCGGCTATATAATCCGGAGACGCGCTGGAATCCGTTTAGTTCACCAAACGCGCTCGCACTATTAACACGTATCGTTCGTTATTTGCAGAACCGCGATGTGTGCTGCGATCGATATGCTGTCTTCCGAGCAAATGTTCTATGGACACAGCCCACCTGCGGGCTTCCTCACCGACTACACCCCCGCAGTCAGAAGACCAGTCAAGATCACAACAAGAGGCTACTCATCACCAAGCTTATCAACGATAAAACAAATGCAGCTAACTCTCAAAGCGGCACCGAGATCGTGCATAAGAATACCCTCGGAGAAATCGAAGAAAAAGGTAGTTTTTGCCGATGACCGGGGTCTAGCGCTCGAACAGATTAAGTTTATGACTGAGCCTTCTCACGTACCACCTTACTGGGCCCTGAAGATTATTACCAGTCCGATAGTGGAAAGGAAACAAGCCACGGCACCAGTCGCCGACCTGTGGGAGATGAGGTTCAACCAACCAGCGTCAGACTACGTCGGCTTCAGAAGAAGGATCACCGAGGAGTGTGTGTCGTTAGAGAATGTGATTGTGAAACAGCACGAGTGCGCCGTGGACGGTACAGTGAAAGTTAAGAACCTGGACTTTAACAAGGAAGTGTTTGTACGCTTTTCGTCCGATGGATGGACGACTAGCGAAGACACGTTTTGCGCTTTCGTCGAATGCGGACCCTTGAACCAGAACCGCACGTCTGTTTACGACACCTTCGGATTTCGGCTGCAGCTGCCTATCCACTCGAGGAGGCTGGATTTCTGCGTATGCTTTAAATGCAAAGGTGACGAGTACTGGGATAGCAACAACGGTAAGAACTACACGATAGAGAAGTCATCAGTAAGAAAAACCCCGGGGATATCCTGCGCGAGGATCAACTTCGGAAACTCCTGGACGTCAAGGGATGGAAGTGGGAACACACCTTACTGGTGAACTGGGAGAACTAAAGAATGAGGTTGTTGTGCCATAACTTCTGGGTGCGGTGCCGATGGAAATAATGGGATTCCGTGCTGTAGGTAAAGTAAATTAATCTTTATGATCTGTGGTGGAACTGAGCGCGTACGTGTCAAATTTTAAGTTAGAGGTCTGATGATTTTCAATGATGGTTGTATCGATGATTTAAGACATTCCCAGTTAATAAATATTTGGTAGGTAATAAAGAAATAATGGAACATTAGTTAGTACCTACCTCTTTCATCGATAGTAATTCTTCTTTAAATTGGAATGCCAGTGACGGGGGTTTTTTTTAATGACTATTTCAATCGTCATAGTCTAAAGGAATGTAGTCAACAGAGTGTCATAGGAGGTGTGCGTCTGTCTGTGCACAATTAGAGATCACACGCTTATCTATTTAAGTTTTGAGTATCATGCCAAATTGTTTGATTTTGGCATCTAAAATGTAATTAATTCAGCTGATGTGTTGGTTAAACTTGACATTCAAAATGACCTTATATCGTGTTGGGTTAATGGCCGGGATTTATGCGAATTTCGTAGGTTTGTAGATAAACACGCTCGAAACTCTCCGCTAAATCGAGACATTTTTATTAGATTTTTAATCATTTTGTTTGTTATATAAAAACAAGTTTTATGATCTAAGTATCTAAGGTAGTAGTAAATTAGTTGATTTTAGTTAATTTTCACGAGTAATATTATATTTTTAAGGTCAATATCATCATAAAAGTTAAATAACCAGCAAATAGGTAGGGAGGTACTAAGTGTTTCTGTATAGTTTAATAGCTGTCAATACAAAAGTCAAATATTCTTTATTCTATAAGTACTGCCTTATATCAGACTTGATAAGGAATCTCAATTGAAAGACGATAGTTACTAGTTACTACGTAGGTGTTCAAGGTGATGTATCAATGAAACATTTTTTATTCAATTGTCATTGGAAGCGTCTCGGTAAATTTTTTGTAGTAATGTAAATAAAATAAAGTGAACAATAATAATAATAATAAATATATATTGGTGGATACTTCACTCATCGCTATCTAGCCCCCAATAAGCAAAGCTTGTGGGCAAAAACTAACAAAAGTTTAACATAAATTCATTTAAATTTAAAAGCTGTTTGTGATTTTTTTTTCAATATCTTTCAATTTCGTGATTTTGACAAGGCGATCTCATTTTTGTCTCGATTCTGACAGATATTAGGCGAATGCGAATATTTAACGGAATTTGACTTAATTCTAGTCAATTTTATTAACCGACGAAAAACGGAGGAGGTTCTCAAGTCGAAGCGTTTATATTTTTTTGCTAATTAATTCTTGAAAATGTTAAATATACTTATATAAGATTTGAAATGCAATTTTTTAAACAATTTCTATCATCATTCTTACAATGTTTTATTCAATATTATTATGGTTGTCTACGTTGTAAGTAGTACCTATTAATCGCGGACAAAATGGTCTATTATATGAATAATTTTGTAAAAAATTCGCATTTGCTAACTCCATTATGCAAGTACTTTCAACATCGAATTATTGATAGTCAGACATGTATTTTGATAGGATGCCTTCTTATCTTTTAAATGAGATATTGAATGATGTAATCCTTATGTTAATAGATTGTTATCAGGGCCATGAGCATGAACCACTATCGTATCATTAAAACTAGAAAACTAGTCAAAACTAGTCTATGTGTCTAGTTTGATGTATAGTTTATTCATGCTCAAGCCACTGTTAGGTATTGCTTTAATCTTTGTATTGCAAAGATTAGAACATAATTATTTAAATAACTAACACACATCATTTTTGTCAGCAACAAACATGATCAGTGTGAAAAGTGAAATATATTCCGCAGTTTTGTGTCATTTTATTGATTACAAAATGGTGGTTATAGGTAGCTAAGTTTTTTTTATATTTCAGCCAAATATAGCAAGAAAGATGGATGGCAGTAATTTATATTGTGAAAGTTGTAAATTTCGTAATTAATTCATTTATAATAATTTTATGTTAAATGCGATTATTGTGTTTTATGAAAGAACTGATTAATATATTTTAATAATGTATAAAAATAATTTAGATTTATTATGAGATTGTTACGAATGACGGATCCTTAAGATATATTTTTGTAATATTATAATGATTTTATTATAAACGAATCTTTTATTTTTCCTTGCTGGGACTTATCCTGAAAGTTAGTTTTATACTCATACTCACCCTACTAGGAAAGCTTTTCCGAAATCCTTGATATCTATAACAATAAATAAATCAATAAATATTGGCGGACTTTACACACAGCGCCATCTAGCCCCAAACTAAGCAAAGCTTGTACTATGCGAACCAGATAACTGATAGAATACTTATATACTTTTTTTTTTGTAAATACATACTTATTATACATATTAACACCCAGACACAGAACAAACATCTATGTTCATCACACAAATATATCTACCTACTTAGATAGATAGGTATATTTTTTGCAAATACATAAGTAGGTACCTATCTAGTTAAAATACTTTAGGTATAACACCCAGACACAAAACAAAAATCTATGTTCAATACACTGTTAGTCCTAGGGGAATTAATCTAAAATCAACAGTGCAGAAGACAGAGACACTACCAACTGGGATAGCGAGGTTATCTACAATCTAAAGGTATTATTTTTCAAACTATCGTGATTAGAAGACATAACTATAGATTTTAACACGGGTGTTTATCACGTAATCGTTTATATGTATTTCTTGTTATAGCAGCAACAGAAATACATCATCTGTAAAAATTTCAACTTTCTAGCTATGACGGTTCATGAGATACAGCCTTGAAACAGACGGACAGCGAAGTCTTAGTGATAGGGTCCCGTTTTTACCCTCTTTTACCTAAGTATTATATTTCTATCCAAACCAAACATACAAAAATCTATAAAAACTTTTGGTTTTATAATAAGTAAGAAGACTAATGTTTTAGCGTAGAGGCACCAGTGTTGGACTGAGACCCAATGATGCAAAGGAAGACAAACAAATGACATGAATAAGTTGAATAACTAGTTTTTCGCGCGTTATTAACAATTGATCCTAAACTACAATTATTATCTGACTTTCATAATACGAATTTTCATTTCATTCGGCCTTTTTGTTTGGAAATGGTGAAGAAAACAAGAAACTCGGGCGGGGGCCATCTTTAAAAATCTGTTTTTATTGCATTCATCGTTAAGAAAGTAGGTACCGAATGTATGAATTTGCTCGTAATTGATTTGCTCATATAAAAAAATCGTTATTACATGGTATTGTAGGTGAGTTTACGGTATGTTTAGTGTGTTAGATTACATTCTAAGTTCGAAATTTGAAGTGTGAGAGAAGATTTTTATTACTGGATCTTGTATTTTCTCATTTTCCAGTAATGGACAAAATATAGAAACTTACTTTTTTCTATTGTCTAACTACGACGTTTGCAGAAATGGCACTAGCAAAGAGCTATACCCCAGAATAAATGGAAAACGCTGTAAAAATCGGCAATAATTAGTGGCAACTGCTGTCACGAAATTTGAATTTCCCCGAATAACATAAAACTATCCTATTGAAACACATAAATTAACTGACGTATGATTAAGACATACAAAAAACGTAAAGCTGATAACGTGTGTAAGACTGAACCCGGGTGAACTACATAATGGAGCTATTGAGCTATAAACTCAAGAATGGCAAAACCGATTAAAATTTTTGATTAGTTGCATTTGTCTCCTGAAAGTCGAAGTCGAAGTCGATCTGTCCGTCTGTCCGTCTGTCCGTCTATCAGGCTGGGCCGTCTAGCAGGTCTAGGCAGGGCTGTATCTCATAAACCATGACAGCTAGACAGTTGAAAGGCTCCCATACAACAAACGTGATTTATAGATAATGGTACGGAACTCTTCGTGCGCGAGTCCAACTGGCACTTGGCCGGTTTTTTTAGGATTCATACACTAAACACTAATTGTATTCCAAATTTGAAGCTTCTATGTCTGCTAGAAGTGCCTTAAACTTTTGATGATCGTTCAGTCAGTCAGTCAGTGAGTGAGTGACAAAATGAGAAACTTTGACTAGTTATAATTCTTAAACTACTGGTTCAAATTAAAATATACCGTGTTTATAAAATGCCTGTTTGGTTACTGAAACTTCAGGCTTCTAGTTTTATCCACAACGAAGTTATAGGAGGTCGTAAATGGCCTGAACTGCTTCGAGAAAAGGATATCCCACCAAAAACATTCTGTAAAAAACTAGCCAAGTTTCGATGGAGCTGCTTGTTTATCTCTAAAAAGTAATGAAATCTAGACAAAGTCGTGTCAAGTCTGAGGTTCTTTACTGCGATTTCTTTATTATTATAGAATGTTGTGTGACTTGGCCGTTGAACATTCTTTATAGGTTAGTGGGTACAAGTCAATTTTGTTTACACGTAATGTTATATCTGTTGTAACTACCTATGTTTGTTATGCAAGATAATAGCCAATACAGGTATTGGTAATTGGACGCTAGTGTCTTAGTTTAGGCTGTTGTTGATCGTGCAACACATGCATTCAGCATTGACAATGCTGACTTCTGCTGTCTTCTTTTTGGAGCGTCAAATCGACCACCGATCTAACATAAAATAGACGTATTTTGACGGCCAAGTCACATAACATTCTATAATAATAAAGAAATCGCAGTAAAGAACCTCAGACTTGACACGACTTTGTCTAGATTTCATTACTTTTTAGAGATAAACAAGCAGCTCCATCGAGACTTGGCTAGTTTTTTACAGAATGTTTTTGGTGGGATTTCACTTCTTTTTGTAGAAACGTGGGCTTATTGATTTATTTTATTAGATTTTCTTATTTGACACTGTTTTTTTTTTCTTTTTATGAGTTGTTTTTTTATTATAAAAACAAATCGTAAGCGCGTTTAAAATACAGTCAGCGCCATCTAGCGACGTGTGCGCTGGTATCACCGCCACTCTTAGTCCAATGCATTATATTTTTATCAAATTTTGAGCGAAATTAATATTTTAGTTTATTTAATTAGTTAATTTGTTTATTCAATTTGTGTAATGTTCGATTAGAATAAAGTTAATCGTTCAACTATTTCTTCTTGTAAACTTGTAAGTATAAAAGCCAGTCTAGTCTTATCCAGAGTTTTCCTTTAATTTTATTGCGTACTAGCAGTCCGCCCCGGCGTCGCACGGATGTAATAATGACAAAGAATTTTTTTACACCTTGGGTAACATTATCGAATTTTTCATAAGGATCCCTAATAGTGAGATGTATGGTATTACATACTTTTTTGTAGATATTGATTTTCTCTTTAAAACTGTAGTACATCACTTTGCTCTATTGTCAACAATTACAGCAGCGTACGCGATATAAGGATTTTTTTTGGTTTTTTTTTTACACGTTGGGTTACATTATCGAAGTTTTCATACGGATCCCTAATAGTTAGACATATAGTATTGCATACTTTTTTGTAGATATTGATGTCGTCTTTAAAACTGTAGTACATTACTTTGCTCTATTGTCAATAATTTCCGCAGCAAACGCAATATAAGGATTTTTTTAAATTTTTTTCACACTTTTGATTACATTATCGATCTTTTCATACGGATCCCTAATATTTTTGAAAATATACTATAGCCTATGTTCATCAGGGATAATGTAGGATTCTAATGGTGAAATAATTTTTCAAATCGGTCCAGTAGTTGAATATTGTTTGTAAAGGCGGTATGTCGATCTCTAATAGTTTGGTTAGGCTCTTGTGTTTTCTTATCAGGGTCACCAGGTACTCCAGATCTTCGATTATCCTAGTTTTTATGGTTTTCCCTTTATGTGGCCATTAAACCCTAACTCTGTACCAAATTTCAGCTCTCTGAGTTTATGGGAAGTACTCAGTGCCGGATTAACCACGTAGCAAGAGTAGCAAATGCTACGGGCCCCGCGACTCGAGGGGCCCCGCGGTCCAACACAACTCTCACCGTAAAACAATAATGTAGATAGGAGCGTAAAAATATTTTACTAGGGTATGCTTCACTCCCACCTGAAATATGACCTTATAATTATTATATCTTATTATATTCCGAGAAAAAGGCTAAATACTGCTAAATTTGCCCATATTAAATCTAGAAAAGTTTATCCCACCAAAAACATTCTGTAAAAAACTAGCCAAGTCTCGATGGAGCTGCTTGTTTATCTCTAAAAAGTAATGAAATCTAGACAAAGTCGTGCCAAGTCTGAGGTTCCTTACTGCGATTTCTTTATTATTATAGTCACATCATTAACTAGTTTTTTACAGAATGTTTTTGGTGGGATTTCACTTCTTTTTGTAGAAAAATAAATCAAGCCCACTTATTGATTTATTTTAATAGATTTTCTTATTTGACACAGGTTTTTTGACATATTTTTTTGCAATGACAGTCGATTTTTTTATGGACCAATAGTAGAAGGGGGCATTACCATATCTCTCTAATACAGCTGAGACCAGCTGAGGGTTCTTCATCAGATACTGCAGACCTTCGATTTTTTACATCAAATGAAGCGGCCCACCAAGTTGAATATTTTTTGTAAAGGCGGTATCGGTATGTCGATCTCTAATAGTTTGGTTAAGCTCTTGTGTTTTCTAATCAGGATCACCAGGTACTCCAGATCTTCGATTATCCTAGTTTTTAGGGTTCCGTGCCCAAGGGGTAAAATCGGAACCCTATTACTAAGACTTCGCTACCCGTCTGTCTGTCTGTCTGTCTGTCCGTCCGTCCGTCTGTCAGTCACAGGGCTGTATCTCATGAACCGTGATAGCTAGACAGTTGAAATTTTCACAGATTATGTATTTCGGTTGCTGCTATAACCACAAATACTAAAGACAGAATAAAATAAATATTCCATACAACAAACGTGATTTTTTTGCCGTTCTTATAGATAATGGTCCAACTCGCACTTGGCCGGTTAATATGGTTTTCCCTTAATTGTGGCCATTAAACCCTAACTCTGTACCAAATTTCAGCTCTCTGAGTTTATGGGAAGTACTAGTTCTATTCTGATGATCATGAGTGAGTGAGTGAGTGAGTGAGTGTCTAAAATGCGAAACTTTGCATTCGCTTAACTTCGGAACTAAATTACCTAGGTACAGACTTGAAATTTTGGATTTTAAGTATGTGATTATAGCTTACTGGATGACGAAAATTTCTGCTTTCTGGTATTATCCAGAGGTTTTCAAATAGGGACCTGAAAATGCGGCGAAATGATTCCTGTAAAGGATGGTACGGCAGTGTTTGTTTGCTTCGCGCTCGACTTGGCGGGGGCACTACCGTGCCCCCCGATTTGTAACAGTTTTGTTTTATTTAATAGGTACCCTTAACGTGAGAACCTATAGCAAACTAAGGGCCCCTTTACAAAATTTGCTACAGGCCCCGCGCTAGCTTAATCCGGCACTGGAAGTACTAGTTCTATTCTGATGATCATGAGTGAGTGAGTGAGTGAGTGAGTGAGTGAGTGAGTGAGTGAGTGAGTGTCTGTCTAAAATGCGAAACTTTGCTTTCGCTTAACTTCGTAACTAAATGACCTACAGACTTGAAATTTTGGATTTTAAGTACGTGATTATGGCTTACTGGATGACGAAAATTTCAGCGTTCTGGTCTTATCCAGAGGTTCTCAAATAGGGGCCTGAAAATGCGGCGAAATGGTTCCAGTAAAGGATGGTACGGCAGTGTTTGCTTCGCGCTCGACTTGGCGGGGGCACTGCCGTGCCCCCAAATAGTACAGCCGTGCCGCTTTATTGCTTGACTTGGCGGGGGCACTGCCGTGCCCCCAGATTATTTTCAATAATGTCCAATACATAATGAGAAACAGCCAAAATGATCAATTTTGATCCTAAAAGTGTCCAAGATTGGTGCCATTACGTTACTTCATTGTTTTGAGTAGGTAGGTAGAGATAAACCATTCTAAAAATGCACGCCCCTCCACAAAACGTGATAATTTCAACGTGTGAGAGGAAATACTTATTGCATCACTATACTTGTGTGCGTGCTGCAACTACACTAGAAACATGGACTCATCCGCGCACTGAGACGTCAACTGATTGTGCGATCAGTCCAGTGTAGGCATTGTATGGCGGGGAGCGCGGTCTTTATTTGGGCGACACGTGCGATACGTATTTATGTGCATATTAGGTACATTATATTAATAGGTAGATAGTAGTTAGATACCTACATTATTTCTATAGAAAAACAAAACATCTGGCAAAGCGAGTGTAGCTATTTCTTTTGTAAGTATTTAGGTAAACAATAATTGAAAAGAATTCAAAGAATGAACGCTTGTACAAACTGTATTTAGACTAGCTTCCCCCCGCGGCTTCGCTCGAGTGGTACCTAGATAAAAAGTAGTCTACATGCGATTCCAGGTCGTAGCTACTTATATGCTCTTTGGTCGTAGCTATATGTATATTCAAAGTTTCATCCAAATCTGTCTGGTTATTTGGGCGTGAATATGCCTGATACCTACTTACATCCAATCATTCTCACCAACTAGCTAAGTATAGATTTTTTTTTGTGTGTGTATGTTTCTTGATTTCTCCGGCGTTTGTCATTACCATTACCATCAAGTCAGCATCTGATGATGGGATCCCAGTGAAATCGAGAGAAACCTCCAAAATTTATGGGCATTGATAGTGGTTTTCAACTATAGACCTTGCCCTTCATTCATTGGTAAACACTGAGTGAAGGGCGTTTTTTTAGTACACATTTAGTACCTATAGATTTTACATTTGTATTCCCGACGTTTCGACTGTTCAAATTCAAAAATCATTTATTCCAATAAAATCACAAGGATCACTTAGAAACGTCTTAGGAACTAGGTGAAGCTACGCCGATTCCTCGCGACCAAGCCTAGAAGAATCAGGCAACAAACACGGCTTGGGGTCTACCTTTTTAGGGTTCCGTACCCAAAGGGTAAAATCGGAACCCTATTACTAAGACTTCGCTGTCCGTCTGTCTGTCTGTCTGTCCGTCTGTCTGTCACAGGGCTGTATCTCATGAACCGTGATAGCTAGACAGTTGAAATTTTCACAGATTATGTATTTCTGTTGCTGCTCTAACAACAAATACTAAAAACAGAATAAAATCAATATTTAATATTTCCCATACAACAAACATGATTTTTTTGCCGTTTTTATAGATAATGGTACGGAACCCTTCGTGCGCGAGTCCGACTCGCACTTGGCCGGTTTTTTTTAATGATCCTTTCCTTAATGCTATGTACTATGTAGAGCTACACAGGTGCCGATCGAACAAGGAGAAGGTTCAAATAAGAATAATAATTAAAAGTACTATTCAAGTACGTACAACAATAAATAAATAACTAAAGAGCTTCAGCAGAAATTCAAAACCGGCCAAGTGCGAGTCGGACTCGCGCACGAAGGGTTCCGTACTATTATCAAAACGGCAAAAAAATCACGTTTGTTGTACGGGAGTCTCACTTAAATATTTATTTTATGCTGATTTTAGAGAAATACATCATCTGTGAAAATTTCAACTGTCTAGCTATCACGGTTCACGAGATACAGCCTGGTAACAGACAGACGGACAGCGGTGTCTTAGTAGTCCCGTTTTTTACCCTTTAGATACGGAACCCTAGAAACATAAAAAATAATTCATAATATCTCGTAACCTACCTATTTACCCAACTACGTAGTTAGCATTCCACACGTGACAGGTTGCAATCCCGTCGCCGCTTTCAAGAATACTAACAGGTTTCCTCACGATGTTTTCCTTCACTGTTATAAACATCTAGATGGCGCTGGAATGCAAAAATCAAGTTTGTTGTATGGGAGCCCCCCTTAAATATTTATTTTATTCTGTTTTAAGTATTTGTTGTTCGAGCAGCAATAGAAATACATAATCTGTGAAAATTTCAACTGTCTAGCTATCATGGTTCATGAGATACAGCCCTGTGACAGACAGACAGACAGACGGACAGACAGACGGACAGCGAAGTCTTAGTAATAGGGTTCCGATTTTACCCTTTGGGTACGGAACCCTAAAAAGCAGCACACGCTACACTTGATTTAAAAATAACACCTAAAGATGAAATAACTATTTGCTTAAAAATTAAAGTAGACAAATGTTACACAAAATAAAATAGTGCAGACTAAGTAAATTAATATTTAGCTGTCGAGTGGCAGAGAGACAGAAGCGTAGGTATATGTGCTTAAACAGTGAATAGTTACTATGAAAAGTGTACAGATTAGGTATTCTCTAACATTAGGTATTGCATTCAACATCATAAATAACGTGATAATCATGTTTTTACAAAATAGCCTTGCTGGTCTGTCTGTCTGTCGAAAACAGATTAAAGGTACCTTATTACATGATAAAAACTAATAGTTATGTGTAGTGTAGGTACTTAACACGATAGTTTGAAAAGTCTCACTCACAAACATTCTCTTATTCCCGCGACTTCGTCTGTGTAGATTCAGAAAATCTATTTTTGACGTAAAACATTGAAATTCCTGAAAATCTGAAGATTTTTTTTGGGAAAGGTAGCTCTAAGTAATAAATGTTTTTGATGAATGCAGAATCGTTTTTCTCAATAACCGCAAAACATATAGTTTCGTTTTTTATGACAAAGATAACAGGATATAATCTAGATAAATAAAAACTTGAGAGGTGTCAAGGGACACCCGGATGGAACGAAGTTCTCACAAAATAACGTGGGACAAGGGAAGGGGAATCAACTTTGACCTCGACCTCGACCTCCACCTCGACCTCGACCTCGACCTCGACCTCGACCTCCACCTCGACCTCGACCTCGACCTCGACCTCGACCTCGACCTCGACCTCGACCTCGACCTCGACCTCGACCTCGACCTCGACCTCGACCTCGACCTCGACCTCGACCTCCACCTCGACCTCGACCTCGACCTCGACCTCGACCTCCACCTCGACCTCGACCTCGACCTCGACCTCGACCTCCACCTCCATCTCGACCTCCACTCCACATCCACCTCGACCTCGACCTCGACACAATTAATAGATATATATATTAATAGATATACTATAGCAAAAAAGTGTCGTGACAACTTTTCGTAAGAATTTTTTCCGTCTAGCCCCCTATCACAACGCGCGATAAGGAACTTCGTTCCAACAGACAGAAACACGATTGGTGAAACTTTTCTTGATAGATTTATTTTCCAAAGTTGGCACTACAAAAACACTAGTTTCGTTTTTAATCAAAACTATGAATAGCTAAACAGTTCATTTTTATATAATTTGTTAGATAATCATACTAGCTAAGTAAATTACAGACAGTTTCGTTTTAAAATTGATGGTTTTCAATGTACCTAATGCAGTTTTATCACTTTTTCCGTCTTATCCGGGTAGACTCAGCCCATAGTATCTCTATTATGAAGTTTCATGACAATCGGTCCAGCGGTTTGGCCATGATAACGTCACAGACAGACAGATCTACTTTCGGATTTACAATGTCAGTAGAATTCACGTTGCTACCTACATGTTTATATGTGTTAGTAAACTTCTGTTTATCCGTGTAGCCATATCTGTTACAGACAGTGGCCGAGCAAATATTGATAACACTCTGACATTAGTGATAGCGAGTCAGACGGAGTCGCGTGGCATGTGGCGTGAAATGCATGCTAGGCACTTGAAACTTGCTAAAAATAGTGCATACATAAGATCATGCCTGTTTCCCAGAGGGGTAGGCATTTTCTTTATTCACTCTCATCAAGCGCGGATCCACCGTTGTGGGCACTATGGATGGGCATGCCCACAACCCTAATAGAATTGTTATTACGTAAATACAAGGTTACATTACTCTATGTAAGTATTTACGTTAGAGGTGGGTGCGTCTTTACTCGACCAGGTTTGTAAACCTGGTATAGGCATAAAAAAATACGTACTAGGTATGACGTCACAGTTTGAACGCGTATTTTGTACTTTAAAGTATTTGTGTACTTGAAAGTATTTCTAGTGTTTTTATACTTCAACGTATTTTTAATTCCTAGGGGGGGGGTGCTGGGTATGGGTTGGGCTGAAACCAAATACTTTAAAGTATTTAAAACCTGGTTTATCAAGTAACACAAGTACGACCCACCTTTTATCCCGTCCTAGCTCGCGTATTTTTGTTTGCGTAGGTAATGTTTCCCTAATTAAAAACATAAAAGAAAAAAAAAAATGTCAAAATGCGACGCCAAAAAAAAACCTAATACACTTTTGACATCATAACTTTATTTTTGCAATGTTAATAGTGTCGTTATAAGGGTTCCACACCCAAAGGGTAAAAACGGCACCTTAATAATGATTTTAGCCAGTTTTTTCACTTGTCACGTGTCTTCAAAATGAGCTGACAGGGGTGGGGCTTTCGTGACAGTGACCACAACCTTGTTAAGGGCTGGATCCGCACCTGACTCTCATCACATTCCTCATGCATGCTCGTCAGTTTAAAGTGATCTTGACATCTTTCCAAAACATCAGCAATTTGGTCCAAGATTGGTCGTTTAAAAAACTAAAAACAAAACCGACTTCATGTTTATAAATAACCATTGTAGTGGGGGAGGCTCCCCCCTCCGCGAGATCTAGGGGCATCTACTCCGGCTAGCCCTCCACTCGGTGTAAGCCAACAAAAGAAGGGCAAGGCAAGGTCTATAGTTGAAAACAACTATCAATGCCTTTAAATTTTAAAGGTTTCTCTCGATTTCCCTATGATCCCATCATCAGATGCTGACTTGGTGGTAATGGGACGACCTCGGAAGTATAGGCTTTCAGATAAAAAAATAATTTTGAAAATCCGTCCACAAACTCCGGAATAATCGCGTAAAACAAAACATACAGGCAACTTGAGAACCTCATATAAGTCGGTTAAAGCTAAGCGTCCACCTTTCGGCATCGTACGCAGCGGACGTATCGCATCAAACGGATCATAATATTCTTTGTATAGAAAGTCACACAAGTGCGTCCACTAATCCGCATCGTACGGATCGCTCGAATCTGCTGATCGGCAATGCCGACGCCGTTGCTTCGAGAGGCAACTTTTGCGATGCGTGCCGATGACGTCATTTCGCACGACCGAATAGTGGCGTCGGCAATCCGATTACTGGTAGTTGCGGCGGCAAATGCGATCGCTGCCGATCAGGTGGACGCATTGTGAAAAATTCATCCGTTTGATACGATACGTCCGATGCGTACGATGCCGAAAGGTGGACGCTTAGCTTTAAAATACGTCGATATCTTCCTCTTCAACGTTCCCATTTACATTCGCCCTATATAATCTATTTTGTCAATCTTTCTTCGTTCATTCTCTCTAAATGCCTAAACCATTTAGGCCATAAATGGTTTAGGCGCACATTTTATGGTGTTAATATGTATAATAAGTATGTATTTACAAAAAAAAAGGATATAAGTAGGTATTCTATAAGTTATCTGGTTCCCATAGTACAAGCTTTGCTTAGTTTGGGGCTAGATGGCGCTGTGTGTAAAGTCCGTCAATATCTATTTATTTATTTTCGGACGGGACGACAGAAGATTTTAAAATTTATCAAATTAATTCAATCTTCTTATATTAAAATTCTCGTGTCACAATATTAGTTACCTTACTTCTCCGAAACGGCTTTACCGATTTTTACCAAATTTTATATGCAAATTCAGTAGGTCTGAGAATCGGCTTCTATCTATTTATCATACCCCTAAGTGATAAGGATGACTTAAAGATCGGGAAAAACGGAAAGTGCTTTTTTCTGTGGGATTATTGACATTTGACAGGACAACGTCTGTCGGGACAGCTAGTATGTCTATATAAAAATCCTGAGCGCACGGATATTAAAATATCAAGTGAATTAAATCTTAATATGTATAAATTACGCGTCACGCGATGGACTCCTAAACTACTTAAGAGGCTGCCAGTCGACGATTGCTCTTCGAAAGTGAAGTCGAAAGTAATACTTCTGAACAAGCCACATCTCCTATTTTTATACGTATATTACTTCAGGTTCCTACCTAGATTTCTATTAAGCTGAAAACATAATAGCAGAAACTTATCACGATAAAAATATTATTTCAAAATGATACGTTTTAGAATTTATGATCGAAATATTTTATATACCTACTATTAAAATCAACTTTTGATTTAATGTTAAAGATAGGTAATATGTAGATCTAGATTTCTATTAGGATAGATTTTTGATAAGTAATTATAAATAATTTATATCATTAATTTATTCGAAAAGCTAAGGCGGACCACGCGTGGACGTGTGTTTGTCATCATTGCAGCGGTCGGTAGGATTATTTATCGAAGTGATTAAAGATGGGTACATCTTTATTCACATATACTATCACTACATAGTATAAAGCAAAGTCGCTTTCCGCTTCCCGCGTCTGTATGTCTGTATGTATGTTTGCTTATATCTTTAAAACTACACAACGGATTTTGATGCGGTGTTTTTTAATAGATAGAGTGATTCAGGAGGAAGGTTTTTAAGTATAATAACATGCTACCCGTGCGAAGCCGGGGCGGGTCGCTAGTACATTATAAAATAGGAGATGTGGCTTGTTCACAAGTATTTCTTTTTTCCTTTCGAACAAAAATAATCGTCGACTGGCAGCGTCTTAACCGATTTTAATTAAACTTTGCACATTGTGTGCAGTTTGATCCAACTTGAAAGATAGGATAGCTTACATCTCAATTTATAGTCGCAATATTAGTTTATTGCAAATTATTTGTTTATTATCTGACAGTCACAATTATCTGTTAGTTCCAAAAGATCCTAATAGATGGCGATATCTGTTGACACAGCAACGCGTGGCCGGGTCTGCTAGTTTAAAAAAGAAAAATAAATAAAATAACCTTTCACATTAAAATAATTCTGTATTTCTTGTAAATATAATTAAAGACACTCTGCAAACTAATATAACAATTAATCTTATTGATATAATTTAATACATTAAATCAAAAATATTTAAACATTTGTGCCTATGCATAATAAATTAACATTTTTAAATCATCATTTAATTTTAATACATAATTGCTTTTATTATTTCAATAAAAACAACTAATATTAATAAATAGTTGAAAACGAAATAAAACAAATAATTACACTTACCCTCGTATTCAAGAACGACACTATGAGAACACGCACCCACAGTGGACGAAATCTTTTTTCATAAACATCACTTTATGTGTTGAGCGGCACTATGGCGCACGTTACCGTGTGCCTTTAGAGCTCAACTTTGGCTAGAGGCACACGAAAATGTACCTCTAGTTACACTATGCAGTGTCGCACAACACAAAGTGATTTTTATGAGAAAAGATTTCGTCCACTGTGGGTGCGTGTTCTCATAGTGTCGTTCTTGAATACGAGGGTAATTGTACCATCGAGAAGAAAGATTGTGTACCATTTTTGACAGTTGACATCACCTTTTTGACACTTTTTATATATTTTTGACAGTTTGTCACAATGACAATGTACAATGTAGGTTTTATAAGAATACATCTATTTTTAATTGGTTGATACTTGATATACTTATAATGTGTTCTGTGTGTCTTAATAAATTAAAATATCTAATTTGTGATGACAAAATAAAGGGTACACGATCATTTTCCTTCACTGTACTTTCTAGTGTTTTAATGATTTATTTCGTTCGATATAATATATAGGATGTTCCAAATAATAGTATTAAAAAGCCAAGTCTAGTTTTAACCGAAATATCTGTTTTTTTTGCAGTTTTTGAATTATTCATTATTTTAGATTTGTTTTTAAAAAATCATGAGACTTTCACTTAACACAATTTTTGGAACATCATGTATACAAGTATTATTTGTAGTTATGCGTATATAACGCAGCAAATAATAATATAATTATTGTCATAAAATATATAATTTAACTTTTAATCGCCGAAACATAATATAAACTATTAAAACATTAACATTTTGCATTATAATAAAAATATTTTCTCATTCTATCAAGCTAATTATAATACAGATTATTAACTAAAGCTATATTTTAGAATATTTTTATATGTTTAAACTGTAAAATTCCTCTAATATTTAGTAAGATATACAGCGCGGTTATAGCTTTGGGCCTAACTTATAAAAACCATTAAATTATACTAATATTATACATCCGAAAGTTTGTAAGAATGTTGGGATGTTTGTAGCTCAATCACGCCTAAACGATCAAATGAATTTGGATAAAACTCGAAATATACATAGCCTATGTCCGAAAATAATATACATCTAGTAAAAATGTTCATTAGATGTTTATATTATCAGATGTTCATACTTTTAAATGTTTAGATTATCAGATGTTCATACTTATAGATGTTTATATTATCAAATGTTCATACTTTTAGATGTTTATTTTATAAGATGTTCATACTTATAGATGTTTGTTTTATTAGATGTTCAAACTTTTAAATGTTTTATTATTAGATGTTCATACTTTTAGATGTTTATATTATCAGATGTTCATACTTTAAAATGTTTAGATTATCAGATGTTCATACTACCGCCGCGCTCTATAGCTTGCTAATTATACTAAACAACTGGTCCTAAATGTTTTTGAAGAATTAAACCGTAATTATTAGGCTAAGAATCTTTACCCCCAAAGGGGTTGAAGGGGTAGGTACTTTGGTAGACAATTACAAGGCGTAAGGTACAGTCAGCATAAGAATATGACTTTAATTAATTAAAAGTATAGTAAGTACTAAGTTTATACTATATTATATAAATTATTTTTTACTTATTACATATATTAATATACATTTTCAATACTAATCTTAAAATGACTACAATATTAAAGTTCGACTTTTAGGTAATTACTTATTCTTCTTCTAACTTAAGAGCTGTGCTCTTGTCGGTGTAATTGATGCAGCTCTCTCCATCTATTTCTCTCCAGTGCCGTCTCTTTAACTTCCTTATACGACACGACAGCTATTTTCTCCTTTATCTGGCTCATGTAGCTTATTCGTGGCCTTCCTCTTCCTCTCTTCCCTTCAATCTTCCCTTCCATTATAGTCTTTATAAAACTGTCGTGCCGTATAAGGTGGCCAACCATCTTCCCTCTTCTGTTCTCAATCGTTGTTAATAGGATCCTTTTTTCCTGTATTCTTACTTATTATACAAGGAAAAATAATCATATATTATTTTTAGGGTTCCGTACCCAAAGGGTAAAATCGGAACCCTATTACTAAGACTTCGCTGTCCGTCTGTCTGTCCGTCTGTCCGTCTGTCTGTCTGTCACAGGGCTGTATCTCATGAACCATGATAGCTAGACAGTTGAAATTTTCACAGATTATGTATTTCTATTGCTGCTCGAACAACAAATACTAAAAACAGAATAAAATAAATATTTAAGGGGGGCTCCCATACAACAAACATGATTTTTTTGCCGTTTTTATAGATAATGTTACGGAACCCTTCGTGCGCGAGTCCGACTCGCACTTGGCCGGTTTTTTATTTATTAATTTGTAATAAAATGAAAATAAAAGATTTGATGCATATCTTACATAACGCGATCTAGTTCCAAAATTAGCAACTTTTTGTTTATTAAATGTAATTTGATAGTTTACTTTTGACGCTGACTGTACCTGAACTTTGTATTGTTTTAACGAATTTAATAATACTTTTAATAATTAAATAGGAACTTCCTTATTATTCTATAACTTTTAATTTTTTTTTAAATAAATAGGATCACGACTGTAATCCCCAAGTACGGTAGACATACTCTCATACGCGCTCCTTGATGACGTCTAAAGAGGGCAGTCAGAGGCAAGTCCAAAAATTAAATTTGAAATAATAAGGAAGTTCGATTTAATTAAATGTTAGTTTTAACATCTAATCGAATTTTCATCAGTGAAATATATTAGGAATATATATTTTCTATTTTTTTTTTAAATATAACTATCACAAAAGCGTGTTTTGATTAACATTACAGACAGACACTTATTTCAGTAAAAAAGATTATATTTAAATTCAACTTTTGATATACAAGTAGGGTAAACCATACAATAACCGACCACGTTTAAGCAAACGATGATTTTTAGGGTTCTGTACCCAAAGGATAAAAACGGAACCCTATTACTAAGACTTCGCTGTCCGTCTGTCTGTATTATCATTGGTATCTGAAAAAAGGTATTTTCATCGTTTTCAGGTAAATCCTTCAGGTAAGTATTTTTACTTACATTAATAACAATAACGAAATTTCCTTTCTCCTTTATAAATAAAAAAATATATAGTTTTTTCATTCAAAAATTACATCAATTCTAATTGCTATTTTCGTGGTGAGTTACTGAATGTGTTACCCTTATATTAAACTTTAACAAAAACGCTCAACCATCTTGATATACACAAATTCCGTTTATCCCACGGTTCAGAATCACACCCAAAACGGTCGAGCATCTCCGCCTACTAATTTCACTAATTATAATTAATATTTCTCTACCGTACATTAAAAATCTCACTAAATTTTGTCGTGTAAGTAGATAGTGTTTTTTTTTAAATATTCGAAAGAATCGCACATGAACGTGCAAAGTTATATCTACATTTTCAATTTTATTATCTTTAATATATAAAATTCTTGTGTCACAGAGTTTGTAACAAAACTCCTCCGAAACCGATTTTTATGAAATTGTTTGTGTATATTTGGTAGGTATGAGAATAGGTTGTAGGATATTTTTTATATCTGTAATCCCGATATAGTCATCTTCACTGATCTAAGGCTCTCGGATACCTACAGGGTGTAGACAGAGGCACGTCCAAACGCTACATTTGATACATGCCCATATAAGTAATATCTAAAGTAAGTAAAAAAATCCCTAAGTTCTTCATCTTCACAGATGTCCAGGCGCTTGGATACCTACAGGCGGTAGTCAGAGGCACGTCCAAACATTCGGTACACGCCTATATTTATAAGATATGTTCCTATAACCATTTATATACATGAATTTATGTATATATAAGGCCATTTTACATCTTTTAAAATAAGTGTTAGAAAAATTATATAATATAATGCGAATATGTATTTTTATTACGTATTTTTCATCAAATTCATAATATAAATTTTGTTGGTTATTTTGTTACAACGTTTTAGATAGTTTGAGTCTAGACAACATAATAGTATTGTAAATTTAAAAAAAAATTAAATGAAATAGGATCATTACTATAATGTTCAAGTATTTTCCAGTCGCTCAGATCATTGTCTAAAGAAGGTAGTCAGAGGCACGTCCAAACACATTAGGCACATGCTCCAATTTTGCTAAAAAAATACTTTTGTTAGTTTAAAATTGATATTTTTATTATAGTTTTTATGTATTTATATGCAGATTATCGTCTAAAGAAGGTAGTCAGAGGCACGTCCAAACACATTAGGCACATGCTCCAATTTTGCTAAAAAAATACTTTTGTTAGTTTAAAATTGATATTTTTATTATAGTTTTTATGTATTTATATGCAGATTATCGTCTAAAGAGGGTAGTCAGAGGCACGTCCAAACACATTAGGCACATGCTCCAATTTTTTAAGAAAATACTTTTGTTATTATATTTTTTTTATATGTATATTCTTTGATTTAAATATTTAAAATTAAGTATTTGTTATTTCGGCAAATATGTGTTCGATATGTAGAAGTGATGGTCCTCGTTATCTTCTAATATATAAAATTTCCATGTCACAATGTTAGTTACCGTACTCCTCCGAAACGGCTTGACCGATTCTCATGAAATTTTGTGAACATATTGAGTAGGTCTGAGAATCGGCCAACATCTATTTTTCTTACCCCTAAGTGATACGGATGGAGTAAAGATCGGGAAAAACGGAAAGTGCTTTTTTCTGTGGGATTATTGACATTTGACAGGACGTCTGTCGGGACAGCTAGTAATATATATTATTATTAATATTATAATAAATAAAACTTATAAAAAATGAAGGCCGCTTTTACGTATTTTATATATTTCATTATAATTGGAAACATATTAATTTTTTAATTGAAAATTCATTAGCTTGTATGTTTTTTTAGTGATAATAAAAATATTATGTTTAGGGTTCCGTACCCAAAGGATAAAAACGGGACCCTATTACTAAGACTTCGCTGTCCGTATGTCTGTCACAGGACTGTATCTCATGAACCGTGATAGCTAGACAGTTGAAATTTTCACAGATTATGTATTACTGTTGAGGCTATAACAACAAATACTAAAAACGGATTAAAATTAATATATTAGTGGGGCTCTACAACAAACGTGATATTTTTGCTGTTTTTTATAGATAATGGTACGGAACCCTTCGTGCGCGAGACCGACTCGCACTTGGCCGGTTTTTTTATAATTTATTATCGAGCTTATTAGCCATTATAATATTAACCGCCTGATCAATAATTTTATCTATCTCTGTATAATTTTCACTATATTCCATCTCTTGTCTTTCATTTTCTTTAAATTCTATTTTATCATTGTTCCGTTGCTTTTTGGCTTTTTTACTTTGGCTTTTCAAAAACGGTGCAGCATCTAAATTGCAAACGGTACCTCTACGGGTGCGACGTGTGACAACAGTATCTGAACCTTTTTTAAAGATTAATTCCGTATGAAAATCTATATCTTTCACATCACTTCCTACGCTAGTTTCTGTAAGCTTCTCATAAACTACCGATGTACTATCACCTGCGCTTGCGCCGTTTTCAACATGTTTACCATTGTTTACTTTATCAACCTTTTTAGCTTCACGTGCTGTCTTAGTCCAATCATCATCAAAAACATCATCTCTATCGTCTTGCAAATCTTCAACATCATCTAAACTAGCTTGATTCGCTTTCAGATCTGAACTGTCAACCTCTTTGACTTGATGCAATCTTTTATCGTGCTTATCCTCCTCTGTGCTTTCAGTTATGATCTCAAGTCGTGATCTCGAGAAGAATTTGTGTAGCGATTCTATTTTGTCTAACGCCCTCTCTTGCCTCTCCGAGGTGTTAGTCAGGGTAGTGTCTTCTGTGCTGCAGCCTGCGTCTATTCTGTTAGACCTATCTGATACTGAGTCGTCTGTGGATGTCGATTTATCAACTTTGATCACTTTAGGTCGGATTATACTCGGCGGTAAGTCCGGTATGCATCGTAGATCTATTAGACTAATCGAAGTTCTTTCATAGTTGATGTTGAATTCATCTTCGGAACTGTCAGATTCAAATTGACTTTGAACTCGATCTTCGATGAAATCTATCAGATCTTCGGCGCATTCTCTGATAACTGTCATTCTTTCATCTAATATGCTTTTTGATGATGGATCTATCTCGTCTTCTTCTATAATATCAGATAGTTCTACACTGTATATGTTGTAGAATAACGTCGGTTTGGTGTAAGCTGTAAAGTTTTCCATATCTTCTGTTTCGGACATCGTGTCATCTTCTGTTACAGCGCGTCTCATTTTATATATATTGGCGACTGCCTCTGCGAATACTTCTTCTAGATCATGCTTAACATTGCTTAGATCTACAACGGTTTCTGATATCCGTCTATTGTCTACCGCCTTGTCTATGACTGTGTCTTGCGTTTGTGTAAGAGTTGAATCAGATTTAGTTTTGCTTATATCGCTGAACGTTTCGATTTTGCTTATAGTTACATCTGATTTTGATTTTTCAGACAGAGATGGCGTCACTGACTTAGCCGGTTCTTCGCTATAACTTTCCATATATTTAATAAGTATATCTACGAGTAGCTCGCGTGACTCTTCGGGAGATTCGTCAATATATGACAGTTTGACGTTAATTTTAGATTCTGACAGACTTATACCCTTGTTGATATCTTTTAGGTCTAGCAATTTGTTTTCATTACCGAATAAAAACTCCATTAGTGTTATTTTCTTGTCATCATTAACTTCGTTGTCCATACAGCCTGTCGTTGCTAGGAACTCCATGAGTGTCTCCATCTTTCTTTCTAGTTCCGCATTAATTTTCCTTGGTTTAATCAAGGCAGTAGTTTCTGTGGGACTCTCTTCTGATTTGAAACAGCTGTTAGTGCTACCTTTTCTGTCGTTGTTTTGACTTTTGACAATTGTGAAGAAGAAGTCGATTAGGTTGGCGATGCGATCGTTGCCATCTTCGGAGCTGAGATCGGATTCTTCTTTGACGAGAGGGCAGCGTCTCTCGTCTAGTTTTCTGGCGAAAACTGTTTCTTGGACGACCTGGAATTGAAAAGAGCATGATATACATAGGTACATACTTTTTTATGTATGACTTTTTATGGTCAGATTTTGGTTTTTTCTTTCCTATTGTGTAGAGAAAAGTAATACATTTTAAATTTAAATAAATTTGGCTGATAGTTACTTTATGAAACTTAAAAAAAGAAAAATTTCCCGTTGAAATCCTTTATTTAGGGTTTTGTACCCGATTCATTCATTCATTCAAAGACATTTTCATTCATTCAATTTTTTTACCGTTCATACTATTTCATCATCTTTCATTCAATTATTCATCCAAACATTCACTCGACCATTCATTAAAATAAAAAAATAAATAATATCACGACTGTAATCCCCAAGTACGGTAGACATCCTCTCAAATCTCCAGACGCTTAGATCCTTTGAAGATATCTAGTGGGGGTAGTCAGAGTCACGTCCAAACATTATATTTGACACATGCCCACATTCTGCAGTAGTTAGCATTCCATACGTGATTTCAATTCATTCTATTATCATTCATTCTTTCAATCATCTGTTTCCAATCACTCGTTCAGTCGTTCGTTCATTAATTCTATGTCTATAACTCACCTGTAACAGGTCTCTGGCCAGCTTGGCCGGGGACCTCGTGTCGCGGTCCTGCAAAGGTTCGTAGCAGGCGGGGGCGGAGCGCCGTCTATCGCGGTCGGTTCGAATGAACTCCCAGAGGGAGCCCAGTTCGGAGGAGAGCGACGCGCGGTGGTTAGCGAGGCTGGTGCCTAGACGGCAAAACACCTGGAATTATAATTAAATAAAAAAAAGTTAATTTATATCATACTAGCGACCCGCCCCGGCTTCGCACGGGTAGCATGTTATTATACATATAAACCTTCCTCCTGAATCACTCTATCTATTAAAAAAAACCGCATCAAAATCCGTTGTGTAGTTTTAAAGATATAAGCAAACATACATACATACGCGGGAAGCGGAAAGCGACTTTGCTTTATACTATGTAGTGACTAGCCGACCCATGACAGACGTTGTCCTGTTAAATTTCAATAATCGAATAGAAAAGACTGAATGTTTTTAGTCTGTGATGTCAGATTTGTTGCACCATCGCCATCTATACAGACATCATCCCTATTGCTTTTTTATCGTTTTGGGGATGTTTTTCATATTTTAAAGTAGTCTATTATTTATTCAGGCATTATACAGCAAATTTCAACTTGATCCGTTTTGTCGTTTAGGCCTGATTGAGGAACAAACATTCACAAAAAAAAACGCAAAAAGGATGATTTTGGTATAGATGGCGCTGATGTGCAAATAATTAGATCTCAGATCGAAAAAATTAAGTTGTCATAGCAACGCATTCTACCAAAAAGGTTGAATCCTACAAAGGTCGGTATTGGAAATTCATTTTGTCAAAAAAATCTGACATCAATTTGACTAACGAATACGATACGCATTCTACCAAAATTAGTAATTTATTTTATGTTTTTTTTATGCGTTTACAGAAATTTGGGCAGGACAAAGTCTGTCACGGGTTAGTTATATAATAAATATTGGTAGATATTTAAACACAGCGTCATCTACTCTATCCTATATAATAAACTATCTGACCAGCAACAGACGTGGTCCTGTCCAAATTTCAATAACTGCATAGAAAAAAAGCACTTTCAGTTTTCCGAATTTTACAAAATTGCAAATACTTTTGGTATAATGCGCATCATGCAACAGTCAAAACTGATGTCAGTTTTTTTGCACACCAGCGCCATCTATAAAATAAACCATACCAAAAAAAAATATTGAACACGATAGGGTAGTGTGGGTTATGTTACCTGCCACACTCAGGAGCGCCAAGCGCGCAGCTTGCGAAGCGATACTCGCTTGAAGCGCGCCACTTGCGCCGAGAGGGCCTCCGCCCCCAGGGAGCCCCCAGCCGGGGCTTCGCCCTCCGAATGGACCTGTAATAGTTAAATGTTGAGTTGCTGTTTGAGCCTTCACCTTGTTCGATTGGCACCACACTGGAGCTCTAGATAGCATTAAGGTGATAAGTGAATTTTTTGACTTTTTGTATGGGCTGAGTCTACCCGGATATGACGGAAAAAGTGAAAACTGCATTATCTTGAAAACCATCAAATTTAAAAAGAAACTGTCTGTAATTTACTTAGCTAGTATGATTATCTAACGAATTCTATAAAAATGAACTGTTTAAGCTATTCATAGTTTTGATTAATAACGAAACTAGTGTTTTTGAAGAGCCAACTTTGGAAAATAGATCTATCGAGAAAAGTTTCATCAATCGTGTTTCTGTCTGTAATTTATCTAGATTATATCCTTAAGTTATCTTTGTCATGAGAAACAAAACTGTATGTTTTGCGGTTATTGAGAAAAAACGATTCTGGCATTCATCAAAAACATTTATTACTCGTCTTAAAAAAACTAACTTGCTAACTTTTTTTTTGTATTGTCATCGATCCTTAATAAGTATGCAAAGTTTCAAATCAGTCCGACGTTTTGAAGTAGGTCAAAATCACGTTCAAAGATTCCGTTACATAGATAGATAGATAGATAGATAGATGAACTCTTTATTGCACACAAAGAAAACAAAATGGTAAATAACAACAAACATAAATGTACAATGGGCGGTCTTATCGCTAAAAGCGATCTCTTCCAGACAACCTTTGGATGGATAGTATAACAAAAACAAGAAAAGACGGGGTGTACAAAAGTTTAACTATACAAAACAATTCCTACAAAAATTATAAATTACTACCTAATTATATTCATGCCTAACGTAAATAAATATATATATATATATATATATATATATATATATATATAATCATTGTATACCTAATACATGTACCTACATATATACCCACACTTAACCTACACCTAAATATATCTTAATATACTTACATACATATTTATTGTTATATAGATTATAATAATATGACAGATAAAACTAATTTAACAGATTACAGAAGACAACGACAAGTAATGCTCATATACCATGGTTTTAAAGGTGTTAATTGATTTAGCTGATCGCACAGACACAGGCAAGGAGTTCCATAACCGAACAGCTTGAACACTAAAAGATTTACTATACATCTCAGTGGTATGAACAGGCGTAACTAGTTGCATAGTTTCTGAGGATCGTAGATTTCGGTCATTTGCCTGATGCAAAAACTGAAAACGCTCCTTTAGATAAGGCGGAGTGGAAGAAAGAAAAAGAATATTATAAAGAAGGGATAGAATACGCGCATTCCGGCGAAACCGAATCGGGAGCCACTTGAGCCTCGTACGGAATTCCGAAATGTGGTCAAATTTGCGCAAGCCAAAAATAAACCGAATGCAGAGATTCTGAAGACGCTCAAGTTTATCCAATTGAGCTTCGGAAAGATCAAGATAGCTGGCATCTGCATAGTCCAATAAAGGGAGTAAAAGAGATTGTGCGAGCGTGACTTTGGTAGCAGTTGGCAAAAAGTTACGTAGTCTCCGTAGAGAAGCAGATGATACAAACAATTTGCGACTAATTTCGTTAACCCAAGGTTCCCAAGACAATTTGGAGTCTAATATTATTCCTAAATTTTTAACGAAATGACTGATGGGAATTATTGTACCCTCGAATAGTATATGTGGTAGTAAAGAAAAGTTAATTTTACAAATTTGTTTACTGCTACCAATTATAATAACTTGCGTCTTATTTGGATTTACTTTAAGACCAAACGATTTACTCCAGTTACATACCTGTTCCAAATCAGAGTTGAGCATGCTAATGGCTCCAACAATGTTATCAGTAATGGTTTGGTTGTATATTTGCAAATCATCAGCATACAGGTGGTAGGAAGATGTCAAATTTTGAGAGATGGAATTAGTAAAAATAGCAAAGAGGAGGGGAGAAAGGACGCCGCCTTGAGGGACACCAGCAGAGAGATCACACCATGAAGAGTAAGTGTCTTCAATACGAATACGCTGTCGGCGTCCAAATAAATAGCTACGAAACCAATCAATAGCCGTTGGAGATATGTTAAGAGAGCATAGTACACCCAGAAGTAAGTCAAAGTCAACATTATTGAATGCGCTACTAAAATCGAGGAGTGACAATAGTGTAACTTTTCCACAATCCATCCCAAGCCGTATGTCATCGGTTATTTTAACCAATGCGGTCACGGTGCTGTGACCTGAACGGAAGCCCGATTGGTAAGGATTGAGGAGGAGGTTTTTGCTTAAAAAGGAACTTAACTGCTGATGAACAAGGCGTTCAAAAACTTTAGATAAATAAGGAAGGATAGATATAGGACGGTATTCGGAACAGGTAGTAGGGTTGGTTTTTTTAGGTAAGGGAATAATCTGAGCTTCCTTCCAGGCTAGAGGAAATGAGCCAGCAACTATTGACGCATTTAGGATGAATGTGATGACGTGGATAATTTCATCTAGAATAGGCAAAATCATATTACGACTGATCATGTCACAACCCACAGCACTTGAAGTGATCGAAGTTATGCTCTTCTTAACATCACAATCAGCAAATTGACTAAAATTAAATGGAGGAATGTCTGGGGTTGATAGGGAAGAAAGATAATGTAATGTGCTAAGTTTAGTTGATCCATCAATAGTGGAGGAACTTGAAAAATGCTTATTGAGAAGATCAATGTTTAAATTTGTAGGGATATTTTCATGTTTCGATCTACCAACTCCCAGTGTTCTTAGAAATTTCCATACTTTCGATGAATCAGTATTACCTACAGAATCATGAATATATCGGCGTTGAGCGTCCCTACACAACCTGTTGCAGTAATTTCGACGGTCATAGTATTTAGATTTATTGTAGTCGGTTGGCTTGCATTTCATTCGTACCTTTGCTACATCTTTCCTATGCATTGCTGTACGGATTTCATCAGTAAGCCATGGTGCAGGGAGATGTTTAAGTTTGATGGCACGAATGGGGGCATGCACGTCATAAAGCTTGGTTAGTTGATTATTCAAACATACCACCATTCCATCAACATTACCAGCATTCACAAGCTCTGTCCAGTCAATCAACTGTGCATCTTCCCGTAGACTCTCAAGATTAATACTACCAAAGTTACGCTGCAGGACAATCTTAGGCTTAGCCTTTGGTGGGCGAACCTTGTATGATAAAAAGATCAGGTCATGATGAGAGAAGGCTGGTGCAGGAGTTTGACCGTGTTGTGATACATTGTTCGGTGACGAAACAAGTATCAGGTCAAGAAGAGAGGGAATACAACCAGGAAAGAAATGTGTAGCAGTTAAAGGAAGGATGGTCAGGTTACTAGCTTTTACAAGATTTTCAAGATGAGTAGAGCGAGAGTCTTTCTTGAGCAGACAAGTGTTAAAGTCACCCATTATAATAATATGACTATATGGAGAAGTAAGGTCTTCAAGAAGCCTTTCAAAAGAAGAAAAATAGTTATTTTGGGAATTATTACTGTAGTAGACTCCGAGCAATACCTTGGTATGACAGAGAAGGATTTCAATAAAAAGGTGCTCGCCCGTACCAGGTGGTGGAGGCTGAGGAGACATATGAACTAACGTAAAAGGAATATGAGCACGTAAATAAATAGCAACACCTCCACCTCGTCCATTGGTGCGGTCGTTTCTAATAAGAACAAAACCGGGTAATGAGTAGGATGTAGTAGGTAAGCATGGTTTTAACCAAGACTCGGAGACTAATACAGCGTGGATATCTTTGTGAACTAAAGACGCCAGCATATCAGGATAATGAGCCGGAATACTCTGCGCATTAATATGCACAACATTGAGATTTCTTGCACTAGTAGTGAAATGAGTCTCGAGAGTATGCGAGAGAGTCGGTATACTGCTAAAACTATGGGCATCACTTGAGCCGTCATCACATGATGAAAACGATAAAAAGTGTTCGTTATCATCACTACAAGAGGACATTACTAATAGAAAAATAGCCTAAATCAATAAATAAATTATACCTAAATTAATTGTATAAACCTAATTAAATATTATTTAATTTTAAAAACTATTATAGCTACCTACTTATTTAACTTTTAACTATTTAATTGTCTGTATACCCGCCAGTAGTGTTGGAAGAGAATCAACATCAAAAAACAGTTAAATTAAAAATTATAAACTAAAACATAAAAGAAAATCAAATTTGTCACTATAAATAAAAATTATGTGACAAAAAAAAAATAAAGATAAAATAAAGGTTAGAGAATTTGATTTCATGCTAAGTTACCAAATAGAGTATGGAACATAAGCATGACATATGAAGTTTGACATAAGACAATTGACATACATTTGACACAAATTTTGACAGTCAGACATTACGTCACAAAAACAAAAACGAAATAATTTGTAGATGGTAGGACAAAAAAGAGATTAAAAGTGGGTGTCACATAAATTACATGAACTGGACGAAAAATTACAAAAACACACACACATACACACCACACCAAACATGGGAACTACTTCCTGGTCGTCGCAACACGTCTCGATCTCGGCGCAGGAGGCTGCTCGACCACGACCACAGAAGTAGGATTCGCTACTACCACTGTTGGAGAAGACGACGAAATGGGCGCAGTCTGCAAGCTCGAACATTTATCGAGATCAGCGAGGCAGCTAACACGATGCCTAACTTCATCAGGCCCAACCACGAAGACAAAACCCTCCCGAGTCCAGCTTTTAGTGATGCCAAAACGTTGCCTGGCTTGCATGAATACTTCATGGCGTGCTTTAGTCAGAAACTCAGAAAGAGTTATGCCCGTATTCTTGAGTTGTGTTTTGGTGAACCAAACTTTGTCACGAACAGACACATCCCTCAGCTTCACAAGAATTGGTCTAGGCCGATCAGACGTAAGGCGGCCCATCCTGTGGCAACGGTCAATGTCACCTGTAGTAAATGTAGACATTTTTAGTCGTCCCACAACAACTTTGACCAAGGTGGCAGCGGTGTCCTCTCTCCTTTCCTCAGGCACACCATGTACAAGCAGATGCTTGCGACGGCTCAACATCTCCAACTGATCCACAGCCTGTGCAGTGGCTTGTATTTGATCCTGCAGGGCTCGCATGGCTGTTAAGACAAAGGCCTTGAAAGTTGTGAACTCAGCGGCCAAACTGGCCACTGTAGCTGGAGCTTCAGAGTGCTTCTGCAGCTTACCTTCATAAGCAGCCATCTGCTCCGTGAAGAGAGCTTGCATTTGAGCCATGGAACCCTGGATTTCACGCATTTCCTCCATTTTGTGATGTGGCATTGATGATGATATTTGAGGTTGTGTTTTCTAGTGTTTATTGTAAGGTGATGAAGAAGATAACACTTGATGGCAGGTACTGTGACTCAGACTATATATATAAACATAAATATCTGTTCTAAGAAAAGAAAAACTATTTTTTTTACTATAATTAAAGGAGATAAAAAAATTTGGTTGTTTCTTTTTTGACACCTACCGCCCAAAAAGACATACATACAACATACAACAACAACAAATAAAAAAAAAAGGGCTGAGCTGTGAGGCCATTAAAAAAACCGGCCAAGCGAGTCGGACTCGCGCACGAAGGGTTCCGTATCTATAAAAACGGCAAAAAAATCACGATTGTTGAAGTCTTAGTAATAGGGTCCCGTTTTTACCCTTTGGGTACGGAACCCTAAAAAACAAGTTTATGTATAATTACCTCTCTGTTCCCAGCCCGTTTCTGAAGATATGTCCTCATGTCCTTGTCTGAATGCCCTTTAGCGCGGCCTATCCCTTTACCTAAAGGAGTGTTTGACACTCTTCTGAAAACAAAAGAACATTATGAATTTCCAAGTATTCTTATAAGCTTGCTACCTTTTACATATGGAATGTGAGCTGCAAAATGTGAGTATGTGCCAAATATAATGTTTGGACGTGCCTCTGACTGCTATCGACAACTCATAAAGACTTCCCATCCCTAGTGAATCACGTCATCTTGAATCGGCCAATCAGAATGCATTTTTTCTCACTCCCCCCGTACCTCATACCTCACTGACCTGACAGTTGTTTGTTTGAAGTAATGAAGCCATTAGGCGTCTATTGGGCTATGTAGTCGATGACCAAATATAATGTTTCGTGCCTCTGACTAACCCCTCTAGACATCTTCAAAGGATCTAAGCGTCTGAGATCTGAGAGAATGTCTACCGTACTTGGGGATTACAGTCGTGATCCTATTTATTTTTTTAAATGTGACATCACATTATGGGCTATTTGACATGATTTTGAAAACCATTCTAGATTATTCAGTGACTGTGGAACCCATAAAAAAATATGATTTTAAATTTTGTTAAGTATTGGCCCTAAATATTGACAATTTAAATAACCCGCAAAAACGCTTCTTTATCAAATGGCGTCGCACTAACACTTCGTCAAACCACCCCCCCTTAACATGTCACGTAATGTATGGATTAGGGTGGAGCAGTAATGTAAGAAAAAAAAAAATTCTTCTTTCTTTTTCTAATATAGTGTGATAAAGTTGTCTTATAGTAAACTACATACTATGGATATGGTCCCTTATTTGAGTTTACCTGCAGTGTGTTGGGTCGCGATAGGCCGGCTGAACTGGGGCTTTGCCCTCGCTGGGAGTGCTGCTGTCGGACATGCTGAAGCCTCCGAGAGGGAAGCCGGCTCCAGCTCCTGGGAAGGTAGAAAACTATATTATTTACTAGCAGACCGCCCCGGCGTCGCACGGGTGTAATAATGATAATACGGGTAATTTTTTTACACCTTGGGTTATATTATCGAAGTTTTCATACGGATCCCTAATAGTTAGACATATGGTATTGTTGACTTATTTGTAGATATTAATAGTTTATTTAAAAATGTAGAACATTACTTTGGTCTATTGTCAACAATTTCCGCAGCATACGCAATATAAGATTTTTTTTTGATTTTTTATCACACGTTGGGTTACATTATCGAAGTTTTCATACGGATCCCTAACATTTTTGAAAATATACTAGCCTATGTTCATCAGGGATAATGTAGGATTCTAATGGTGAAAGAATTTTTCAAACCGCTCCAGTAGTTTCGGAGCCTATTCGATGCAAACAAACAAACAATCAAAACTTTCCTCTTTATAATATTAGTATAGATATAGATTCAATTATTTAAACCTAAAACAGACACTTTCTTAAAGTTGCATAAATTAAATTGTGACGTCACAAGTCTATTAGGTTTGTGGGCATGCCCATAGTGCCCACAACGGTGGATCCGCGCTTGAGCTCGATCAAATTCAAATTTATTTCAATAAAATCACAAGGATCACTTTGAAACGTCTTCGGAACTATGTGAAGCTACGCCGATTCCTCGCGACCAAGCCTAGAAGAATCAGGCAACAAACACGGGGTCTACCTTTTTTTGCAATGATCCTTTCCTTAATGCTATGTAGAGCTCCAGTGTGGTGCCGATCGAACAAGGTGAAGGCTCAAACATGAATAATAATTAAGGCGATACTTGAAATTTTTGACATTTTGTATGGGCTGGGTCTACCCGGATAAGACGGAAAAAGTGATAAAACTGCATTATCTCGAAAACCATCAAATTTAAAAAGAAGTCTGTAATTTACTTAGCTAGTATGATTATCTAACGAATTATACAAAAATTAACTGTTTAGCTATTCATAGTTTTGATTAAAAACGAAACTAGTGTTTTTGACAAGCCAACTTTGGAAAATAAATCTATCGAGAAAAGTTTCACCAATCGTGATTCTGTCTGTAATTTATCTAGATTATATCCTTAAGTTATCTTTGTCATAAAAAACAAAACTGTATGTTTTGCGGTTATTGTAAAAAAACGATTCTGCATTCTTCAAAAACATTTATTACTCCTCTTAAAAGGTCATATCATAGGTACTTTACCTGAAATGGCACCTTTAGTGACGCTGAGACCTCGTTGGATTCTCGCTATAGCAGCCCTATGTCTTGGTATCGGAGCTGGGCACCCTTTCTCTTGCAGCACAAATCTACCTAGCGTCTTCCAGCCAGCCTGAAAATTAACAAACAATAGTAGTTTATGCAACTGTCATATAAGGAAGTAACGAGTGTTTTAATACCCGTGTTATATGCAGTTGCATACACTACTTTATCTTCACATATCCATTTTTAACTTTTAATTTGTATTTTAAAAACAAAACACATTGCGAAACATTAAATTCACGCGTACGTGTATTGTCACAGTGAAATCGCCACTAAAATCTAACCAATAAGAAGAGCGCAGCTGCGCGCGCAGGGCCAATCAGGAGCGAGCGCGCGCTGTTCTTTTTTTATTTAATTGGCACAAGATCTTACCAAAGAGTTTTGTGTATGTAAGTTTAGTACACTGACCTCTATTATACAAGTAGAGGTCAGTGGTTTAGTAGTTTCACGTATAACCCAACTGTTTTCAAAAGCCAGCCTAATATCAAAATTTTATACAACTTGTATGAGGATTTTGACATAAGGCTCGCCAGGTTAATTGGTCGCGTTTTATTGATGTTATAATGAGATTTTACGATATCGATGTGGATATTATACCATCATGTGAAATTGCTTAAATTGAGTGTTTTGTTGTCTGCGCTATAACAGTAGTAATTATAAGTCAAGTATTGGAAACATAAGTAGAATGTTACAACATTAGTGTAGATAAATCTATATATATAACTAGACGACCCGTGACAGACTTTGTCCTGCCTAAGTGCGAGTCTGACTCGCGCGCGAAGGGTTCCACACCATTATCTATAAAAACGGCAAAAAAATCATGTTTGTTGTATGGGAGCCCCCCTTAAATATTGATTTTATTCTGTTTTTAGTATTTGTCGTTAGAGCAGCAACAGAAATACATAATCTGTTAAAATTTTAACTATCTATCTATCATGGTTCATGAGATACAGCCCTGTGACAGACAGACGGACAGCGAAGTCTTAGTAATAGGGTCCCGTTTTTACCCTTTGGGTACGGAACCCTAATAACTAGACGACCTGTGACAGATTTTATAAAAAAAAAATAAGTAGGATCATGACTGTAATCCCTAAGTACGGTAGACATCCTCTCAGATCTCCAGACGCTTAGATCCTTTGAAGATGTCTAGTGGAGGTAGTCAGAGGCACGTCCAAACATTATATTTGGCACACATTTTGCAGTAGTTAGCATTCCATACGTGACAGGTTGCAAGCCCATCGCCGCTTATAAGAATACTAACTGGTTTCCTCACGATGTTTTCCTTCACCGTTTCGAGCACGGGTGCACGCCAGGATTCGAACCCATGACCTTCAGATTTAAAGTCAAGGTACCTCCCACTTGGCCAACACAGCAGACTTTGTCCTGCCCAAATTTCAGTAATCGCATAGAAAAAAACACTTTCAGGAAACTTCAAATTTTTCCTATTAACCTTGTCCTGATAAAATAAATGCGTATAATTCGGTAGTCAAATATTAGATTTTTTTGACAAAATAAATTTCCTATACCGACCTTAGTAGGATTCAACCTTTTTGGTAGAATGCGTTGCTATGACAACTCTGGATTTTATGTCAATTTTTTTACACCTTGAGTTACATTATTGAATTTTTAGTAGCGATCCCTATTTTTTTCTGGTAATAAATTTAGGTAATGTTACTCAGAGATAATGTAGCATTTTAATAGTGAAATAATTTTTGATATCGGTCTAGTAGTTTTTGAGTTTATTCGTTAGAAACATACAAATCTTTCCAATATTAGTATAGAAATGGACACCCATAACGCCATCTATTAAGACTTATTTGAACTATAACCTGTTTGGAGAAGTTCCATGCGGTTACAAGCTTTGTGTTGTTTGGTATAGATGGCGCTATATTCAATTTTCACATAATCTTTAATTCATTGTCTTCCAAGACAGTGTTCCTCACCTGAGCTGCATAAACCACTTCATCATCAGCCAATGCCCTCAGTTGCGGACCCTGACCAGCTCGACCGCCCCATTCCAATTCTTCAACGAGTACGAATCTGGAATACAATAATAAAAAATAAATAGGATCACGACTGTAATCCCCAAGTACGGTAGACATCCTCTCAGATCTCCAGACGTTTAGATCCTTTGAAGATGTCTAGTGGGGGTAGTCAGAGGCACGTCCAAACATTATATTTGGCACATGCCCACATTTTGCAGTAGTTAGCATTCCATACGTGACAGGTTGCAAGCCCATCGCCGCTTATAAGAATACTAACTGGTTTCCTCACGATGTTTTCCTTCATCGTTATAAGCACGTGTTTTTGATGCGCATATACATTTTTCGAACAGAAAAATCCATTGATGCACGCCGGTACCGGAGCAAAGAGTGCGACTTTGTATTCAACAGGAAGGGACTCATTTTGAGCATTTGATATATTGATTGATTTTCTATTAAAAATGTTAAAACTCATGGTCTTCCTTTTATTTCTGACACTATGTTATTTAGCAAAAAATAATCCTTATGATGAAGCCTTTCGATCGGTATGATAAAGCTACAGGATAACTATTTTTCTCGTGTAACGGGTTCGATTCCCGGTTCAACCATGCAATTATTTAAAGATCTATGAATGCAGTTTAAATTGTTTTATAAATTCAAATAATGTCTTCTTTCAGTAAAATGTTCCATCTACAGTATTAAGAGTACTTTCCCTCCATGTGGCATATCCGTGGGACGCCCTGTATAGTATTTACCTCTTAGGATCATCATGACATCTTGCTTTTGTCAGCGCTTGATAGACGACAAATGATGCTGTAGCGCTTAATGGGACCTGAAACAAACAATTTCAAATTCAAAAATCATTTATTTCAATAAAACCACAAGGATCACTTTGAAACGTCTTAGGAACTAGGTGAAGCTACGCCGATTCCACGCGACCAAGCCTAGAAGAATCAGGCAACAAACACGGCTTGGGGTCTAACTTTTTTTAATGATCCTTTCCTTAATGCTATGTAGTTTGTGCCCACCCGGCACAAACATTTGTATGAACATGGATGTTCATATTGTGTCTGGGTGTATGTATTTACAAAAAAAAATGGTATTTAAGTATTCTATCGGTAATCTGGCTCCCATAGTTTTGCTTAGTTTGGGGCTAGATGGCGATGTGTGAAATGTCCACCAATCTATATATATAAATGAATCGCCGAAATGTATGTACGCACATAACTTCCGGACGACTGCACCAAATTGGATGATACATTTTTATGTATTTCTCATTGTCAGGACAAGTTTTGTATTATAAAAAAATAATAAGAAAATTAAAACGACGCTGTTTTATCTATCATTCAGCTAGGGGAGAGATTATCATGCAGCTGCAACAACTCTTTAATTAGTTTGATACAACGGGAACGGGAATGGGAACGGGAACGGGAACGGGACAGGAACTTATTCTAAAGCGATGCGAAGTTCGCCGGGTCAGCTTGTATTAATTAATATATTTAATGTAACATTCATACGAATATTGTTAAGAAATTTGGTTTTCTGTTCGCGTGTAGTGTTGTCCTGTTCCATGAAGATGTCTAAAGGGGTTAGTCAGAGGCCTATATTTCGCTGTTACCTTCAATATGGCGTAGGGTATCTCATGTGATACATTATGTACACACACAAGGTAGCTGTCTGTGGGTTTTCTTTCTTCGACAACCTCTTCATCAGACTGTGTGGGTTTATCTTTATCTCTGTTGCGATCTGACGATGCCGATCTGAAATTAAGTTTTCTGTTAAAAAATACTTTTCACCTAGCTGGACCCGCGACAGACGTTGTCCTGTCTAAATTTAAATAATCACATAGAAAAAAGCACTTTTATTTTTTCGAATATTACAATTTTTCATTCCGTTTTCTGTGCATAAAAGTACAAAGTTCAATAATAAACTTTAACTCCCCTTTTTACCCTTTTAAGGGATGAAATTCAAAAACCCTTAAAGTCATGTTTAATTATTTTATATATTGAAATAAAATAACACATTTCATTTGTTTCAAATAAAAAATGGCAGAGATTCATACAATATTTCACCCCCTATTTCACCCCCTTAGGGATAGATTAGTAGTTAATGAATTGAAAAAAAATGGGTCAACATGGGTATATATAAAAAATGTGGTCGAAGTTCAAAAGATTCCTTAGAAATCGGAAAAACCGAAAATGCATTTCTTTGCGATTATTTATTATTAACTAGCCGACCCGTGACAGACGTTGTCCTGTCACATTTCAATAATCGAATAGAAAAGACTGAATGTTTTTAGTCTGTGATGTCAGATTTGTTGCACACCAGCGCCATCTATACCGAAATCATCCCTTTTGCGTTTTTGATCATTTTGAGGAAGTTTTTCATATTTTAAAGTAGTCTATTATTTATTCGGGCATTATATCAACATCTACAGCAAGTTTTAGCTTAATCCGTTTTGTCGTTTAGGCCTGATTGAGGAACAAACATACACACAAACTCACAAACTTTCACATTTATAATATTACTAGCGACCCGCCCCGGCTTCGCACGGGTGCAAAGCTGATACCAAAATATATTACAGAATGTCTTTGTATACTCGTTAACAGCATTTATTTTTTACATTTTTACTTATTTACTATTTATACATATAAACCTTCCTCCTGAATCACTCTATCTATTTAAAAAAAAACCGCAACAAAATCCGTTGTGTAGTTTTAAAGATATAAGCATACATACAGACGCGGGAAGCGACTTTGCTTTATACTATGTAGTGATTTATACATACCCTCTTTCTGGCGCAGCGGGGTAAATAGCGAGGCTCCCAGTCGCTGATTGCTCTTTTTCGAAACGAAAAAAGAAATACTTCTGAACAAGCCACATCTCCTATTTTTATAAGTATATTACTTCAGGTTCCTACCTAGATTTCTATTATACTGAAAACATAATAGCAGAAACTTTTCACGATAAAGATATTATTTCAAAATGATACGTTTTAGAATTTATGATCGAAATATTTTATATACCTACTATTAAAATCAACTTGTGATTTATTGTTAAAGATAGGTAATATGTAGATCTAGATTTCTATTAGAATAGATTTTTGATAAGTAATTATACATAATTTATATCATTAATTTATTCGAAAAGCTAAGGCGGACCACGCTCCGACGTGTGTTTGTCATCATTGCAGCGGTCGGTAGGATTATTTATCGAAGTGATTAAAGATGGGTACATCTTTATTCACATATACTATACATTATAAAATAGGAGATGTGGCTTGTTCACAAGTATTTATTTTTTCGTTTCGAACAAAAACAATCGTCGACTGGGAGCGCCTTAATTTTTTCTCCATATTTTCCTTACCTTATGCTGGTCAACCAAGCTCTGCTGCTGGGATCGTCTCCAACCTTCTTAAGCAGCAGTCGAGCGCCTGTTCTGGCTGTAGCTGCCCTAAGCACCCTGGAGACATTAAAATTGCCTTTAATTTAGTTTTTCTCAGCCTAAACAAGCTTTGCCTAGTTTGGGGCTAGATAGATTCACAAATGAAACTTCCTGAACTTATTTTATCTTAATTCGTCTTTTACAGATAGTTTTATATAATTTCACTTAGAACAATGTTACTTGCAAAAGCCGGTAAACAAGAATGACATTTGCATAAAAACACCTTTATTGTTTTATTAACTTGACATACCTCTCATGAGGGGCTAAGACCCTCTGCGTGGGAGTACGGGAGGAAACCTCTTCAACCAACACGTAGTTCCCTCTCGAGGAGCGACAGACGCCAGCCTTCGTCAGACATTTTGCTATAGCCTAGAACAAAAGTTATATTAAAAGGAATAGTTATCGGCGATGGGCTTGCAACCTGTCACGTATGGAATGCTAACTACTGCAAACTGTGGACATGTGCCAAATATAATGCTTGGACGTGACTCTGACTACCCCCACTAGACATCTTCAAAGGATCTAAGCGTTTGGAGATCTAAGAGGACGTTTACCGTACTTGGGGATTACAGTCGTGATCCTATTTTTATATTTAGTTATACATAATTATAATTATGTTAAATATACTAAAGATAAACCGACGAAACAGCAGCAAGAGACTATACCCGGGTTTTATAGTACAACTATATAAGGGTGTTATAGTAGTTATACTACCCAGATTTTACAGTATTACTATACCTCGATTTTATAGTACAATTATACCGAGCTGTTATAGTTCATACCCAGATGTTATAGTACTACTATACCACGGTTTTATAGTAAAACTAGCTGCTCACCCCGGCTTCGCACGGGTGGCACCTGGATAAAAAGTAGCCTATGTGTTATTCTGATGTATAAGCTATATTACTGTAAAGTTACATTTTAATCTGTTCAGTAGTTTTTGCGTGAAAGAGTAACAAACACTCACAAACTTTCGCATTTATAATACTAGCCGACCCGTGACAGACTTTGTCCTGTCCTTTCAATAAACGCATAGAAAAAAACATAAAATAAATTACGAATTCTGGTAGAATGAATATCAGGCGGTAGTCAAATTGATGTCAGATTTTTTTTGACAAAATGAATTTCCAATACCAACCTTAATATGATTCAACCTTTTTGCTATTACAACTCAATGTTTTCGGTCTGAGACCTATTTTTTTGCATTATAAGCGCCATCTATACCAAAATCATCCTTATTGCGTTTTTATATCATTTAGTGGTTGTTTTTCGGATTATAAGTTCCCCCTTTTATTCTGTTTTTTTATCTACATACTACAGCAAATTTCATCTTAATCCATTTTGTCGTTTATTTTTGATTAGGGAACAAACATAGCAGCCTTATCACAAACTTTCGCATTTATAATATTATTAGAATTAGGATTAGTAGGATTATTATTTATATATTACCAGGTGTTATAGTACAACTATATAAGGTTGTTATAGTAGTTATACTACCCAGATTTTACAGTATTACTATACCACGATTTTATAGTACAAATACCTAGGTGTTATAGTACAACTATACCGAGCTGTTATAGTTCATATATGTTATAGTACAAACCTCGTTGACAGTAGTATCCTGGGTGACCTTCAGGATGGAGTAAGGCTCGTGCCGCTGTACAGCATACACCACGAGGAAGTGGATCTTCCTACGTTCCAGGGTCGAGGGTCCTGATGATGCGTCACGACAGCTCTCAGCAGATAACTCCTCGCAGCAGCGAGAGAATATTAGGAGTGACGCCATGTTCAGGGATTGGTTTGTTGGTGAACTGGAAATATAAATAGGATCACGACTGTAATCCCCAAGTACGGTAGACATCCTCTCAGATCTCCAGACACTTAGATCATTTGAGGATGTCTAGTGGAGGCACGAAACATTATTTTGGCACATGCCCACATTATGCAGTAGTTAGCATTCCATACGTGACAGGTTGCAGGTCCATCGCCGCTTATAAGAATACTAACTGGTTTCCTCACGATGTTTTCCTTCACCGTTGTAAGCACGTGTTTTTGATGCGCATATAATTTTTTCGAATAGAAAAATCCATTGATGCACGCCGGGATTCGAACCCACGACCTTCAGATTGAAAGTCGAGGTACATCCCACTCACACCGGGAGTTCTACATATAGCATTAAGGAAAGAATCATTAAAAAAAAGGTAGACCCCAAGCCGTGTTTGTTGCCTGATTCTTCTAGGCTTGGTCGCGTGGAATCGGCGTAGCTTCACCTAGTTCCTAAGACGTTTCAAAGTGATCCTTGTGATTTTATTGAAATAAATGATTTTTAAATTTGAATTTGATGTTTTTACCCACCGTAATCTAACATGCCGATATCCTGGCCGGAGACAGGATAATGGTATGACACGCTGTGACAGCATATAGTTAGTATCAGCGTCGTATATCTCGAATCGTATGAAGGCTAGCTCAGGAAAGTTTATCTGGAACAAAGTTTCATCGAATTCAGTCAAGTTTTAATCAAAAATCGATAAAAAATATTAAAAATACCGGCCTAGTGCGAGTCGGACTCGCGCACGAATGGTTCGGTGCTATTATCTATAAAAAACGTCAAAAAAATCACGTTTGTTGTATGGGAGCCGTACTTAAATATTTATTTTATTCTGTTTTTAGTATTTGTTGTTATAGCGGCAACAGAAATACATAATCTGTGAAAATTTCAACTGTCTAGCTATCATGGTTCATGCCTTGTGACGGTAAAAAGGGTAAAATCGGAACCCTATTACTAAGACTTCGCTGTCCGTCCGTCCGTTCGTCCGTCTGTCTGTCACAGAGCTGTATCTCATGAACCGTGATAGCTAGGCAGTTGAAATTTTCACAGATTATGTATTTCTGTTGCTGCTATAACAACAAATACTAAAAACAGAATAAAATAAATATTTAAGTGGGGCTTCCATACAACAAACGTGTTTTTTTTGCCGTTTTTATAGATAATGGTACGGAACCCTTCGTGCGCGAGTCCCGACTCGCACTTGGCCGGTTTTTTATTTAACTTCGGTCCAGTTGTTTTAGAGTTTATTCGTTACAAACATACAAATCTTTCCACTTTACAATATTAGTATAGATACTAACCTTGAAATTAAAAGTCTCGTTCCAAACTGGATTTAAAGCATTCCGTCTCGCCACCTTTGTCCTAATTTTCTTGCAGTCTGCTGGTACACCCAATATCTCCACTTCAACGAACGCGTTGTAGAACGAATACACATTCTCTGCGACATACTGTCCCGATATGACAGCGAGGGTTAAATGAGATGCGTGGATACCGTCAAACTCTTTGTCGTTGGGGTTGAATCTGTAAGGGTAGAATTGACATTGTATTTATTCGTTTTAAAACAAAAATTGTGTTTTTGTATTTACAGCAATAAGGGTATGGTGTATTAAACACACACACGCACACGATCACATACATACACACAAGCACTGACATACTACACACGCGCACATACACATTTACACACGAACATGAACACTTTATTATTTTTATTGTATTTTTGTGGTCTTACATCACCGTATCAGGTCCACAAACAACCACACACACACTACACACTCGCACACATACATACACACACACATACCCACACACATATTCAAACTAACACGATAAACACTTTATTTTTATTCTATTTTTGTGGTCCTACATCACTCAAGCCCACAAAAACACACACACACACACACACACACACACACACACACATTCACACTAACACTTATTTCCCACATCAAGGGCACAGACAAACTCACCTCCTGTACGCGATATGATTCGGATCCCACATGACGGGTGGCTTCCTCACGAACCCCGCCCCGCCATTGCTCTCGAACATGGCCGCGTTGACTGCCATCGCCGCGTCCTCTGTCTGGTAATTGAGTGCGACCATTTGGACTCCGCACGCCCAGAACGCTACCGGTTCTAAGTTAGACGAGTCTATTCGGAGCCTGAAACAACAGTAACAATGTACTTACATAACATATATACAAAACAAACACACACACACACACCCATACACACACTCACACACACACACAAATGTATAATAATATAAAATGAAATAGGATCACTGTAATCCCCGAGTACGGTAGACATACTATCAGATCTCAAGCCGCTTAGTTAGATATTTGAAGATGTCTAAAGAGGGTAGTCAGAGGCACATCCATAATTATAACCTATAATTATGAATTGTAGTTTAATAAGTAGTAACCTTCTTTGTATTATATAATATTCTCAACTTGCTAAGCGTCTACTTTGCATATCTACAAAACACACAAAATTGACTTATCACTGTTGAATGAGTGTTTTGTTTGTGTTTGGGAGGGGGGTGGGAGGAAGGGGGGCAAGGGGGGTCAAGGCTTTGGACTTGGTAATTCTAGCTTAGCTTATAACTACAAATATATCTAGTGACAATGAACGAGTAGCATCTAAAGTCACCTCAAGCTGGTAATCTAATGCAGGGCGCCGGGAGATTATTACTCAGCTCAAACTCACTACACACTACAACTTAACACAAACAAAACACTCATTCAACAAAATCACTCACTCATGATTTTGTTTGTGTTCGAGTGGGGGGTAGGGGTTAGGGGGGAAGAGGGCTAAGGGGGAAGATCAAGGGGGGGGTGAATAGGGTCGCATGGTCTGTTGGTATCCTCACCCAGCAGGATAGGTCCTAACTAGCTGAGTCTCCATGTGAGCGACCAACGCTGTGGGGTGCTTCCGGCAGATCTTCCCGATTAGTTCATTGACAGAAGAGCAGCGGAGATCAAAATTGAGGGGCTCCGAGGTTTCTACTAGGAGTATGGGGGCCCGGGAGAGTATTAGTCGGCTCAAACTCACTACACACAAATAACTCACTGTGGTGATGATTGTTTTGTTGAATGAGTGTTTTAATTGTTTACGAGGGGGGTGGGGGGTAGGAAGGTATGGGGGGGGGCAAGGGGGGGCTGAATCGGGGGCGCATGTTAGGCTAGAGAAGGTCTGTTGGTATCCTCACCCAGCAGGATAAGTCCTGACTAGCTGAGTCTCCGTGTGGGCCACAAATGCTGTGGGGTGCTTCAAAGACAGTGACAATGAAAGAGTAGCATCTAAAGTCACCTCAAGCTGGTAATCTAATGCAGGGCCCTCAAAACCGGGAGATTATTACTCAGCTCAAACTTACTACACACTACAACTTAACACAAACAAAACACTCAATCAACACCGCAGAGTGACTTTGTTTGTGTTCGAGTGGGGAGTGGGGGATAGGGGGGCATGGGGGGAGATCGAGGGGGGCAGAATAGGGTCGCAAGGTCTGTTGGTATCCTCACCCAGCAGGATAGGTCCTGACTAGCTGAGTCTCCGTGTGGGCCACCAACGCTGTGGGGTGCTTCCGGCAGATCTTCTTTCCGATTGGTTCGTTGACGGAGGAGCAGCGATAGCATGGATGGTGGACGGCTGGGGCGTTGAGACAGCGGCCGCGGGTTTGCGGAGGCTGGATCTGCTGGAAATAATTAGAAGAAAAGTTATTCCTAATTTTTAACGAAAAAAAATTAAAGTTGCCTGAAAAATTGTAAAAGCTTAAAATGTTTTTTTCTATGCGATTATTGTAATTTGGAATTTTGGTATGTCTATATAATATGTCTAGCTAATATATGTGTCTGACCGCTATGTATATGAAAAATGTATCAGTTATCTGGAACCCATAATACAAGCTTTGCTTAGCTTGTGGCTAGATGGCGCTGTATACACCAAAATGTATTTAATCTATAATATAAAAATAAGTCGGGTTTTCCTTCCTGACGCTATAACTCCAGAACGCACGAACCGATTTCCACGGTTTTGCATTCGTTGGAAAGGTCTCGGGCTCCGTGAGGTTTATAGCAAATACAATTCAGGAGAAAATTTCAAGAGAAAAGCATGAAAACAGGAACGGGAATAGGAATAGGAACGGGACCGGTAACGGGAAAGGGAACTTAACACAGCATTTGTTAATTCTAAAGCGATACGAAGTTCGCCGGATCAACTTGTTACTAATAAATTATTAGGTTTATCTTACCGTGCTTGTACTATCACTGCTCTCCGAAGATTCGAAGCTGCTACCAGGCGCGCTTGCTTCGCTATGCTGCGCTTTCGAGCTGCTCGGTAGCTTCACGGAGTTCCGGGGTGATAGTGGGTTCAGACCTCGGAACTTTATAGCCTGTAGAAAATGATATTTATTTATTGGAACGAAGTTCCTTATCGCGCGTTGTGAAAGGGGGCTAGACGGAAAAAATTCTTACGAAAAGTTGTCACGAAAAGTTGTCACGACACTTTTTTGCTATAGTATATCTATTAATATAATTATATATCTATTAATTGTGTCGAGGTCGAGGTCGAGGTCGAGGTGGAAGTGGAGGTCGAGATGGAGGTCGAGGTCGAGGTCGAGGTCGAGGTCGAAGTCAAAGTTGATTCCCCTTCCCTTGTCCCACGTTATTTTGTGAGAACTTCGTTCCATCCGGGTGTCCCTTGACACCTCTCAAGTTTTTGTGTTTTTTAATATTAGCTTAAATATTATCATTATTGAAATACTAGCGAATATTAATAGTAATAAAAAAAACAGCCAAGTGCGTGTCGGGCCACGCGCAATGTAAAGTTTTGTAGTTTACACAGCTAACAACGTCATTTAAGTAATTTTTAATGGTATAATGTACTAAATATTTAGTACTATTTGTAAAAGCCGTGTGTGTGCATCAATGGATTTTTCTGCTCGAAAAATGTATGTGCGCATCAAAAACACGTGCTCAAAACGGTGAAGGAAAACATCGTGAGGAAACCAGTTAGTGTTCTTATAAGCGGCGATGGGCTTGTAACCTGTCACGTGTAGAACGCTAACTACTGCAAAATGTGGACGTGTGCCAAATGTAATGTTTGGACGTGCCTCTGACTAACCCCTCTAGACACCATCAAAGATCTGAGCGTCTGGAGATCCGAGAGGATGTCTACCGTACTTGGTGATTACAGTCGTGATCCTATTGAAACAGTAAAATTAAAAAACTAAAAGTGATTTCTTCTATTCTTATTTAAATTTGACAGGACAACGCCTGTGACAGCTAGTTACTATTAATTGATGCTTAGAGGACATGTATAGAATGAAAGTGGCCTTTTTTGACACTACATTCTATAATAAACCTTACAAACCTGTACATAAGTGACAATATCGCTCAGCTCCCTCGCAATCTGCTGTGTGCTCCTTCCCCTCCGACATTCCCCACCCTCCCCTCTCCTAATTCTCGCGTACATCGACGCGGACGCGCATACCCACTTGTCCTCGGCAGAGTTCAGCATTTTGTGGAGCTCTTTTTCTGCAAAACAAAAACAAATAATGAATTTAAAAAAATAACAATAAATAAATAATGGCCTCACAGCTCAGTTGGTAGTAACTCTGCCTTCTGCGCTGTAGGTTGTAGGTTCGATCCCCACCCAGGACAAACATTTGTGTGATGAATATAGATGTTTGTTCTGTGTCTGGGTGTTAATATGTATAATAAGTATGTATTTACAAAAAAAAAGTATATAAGTATCCTATCAGTTATCTGGTTCCCATAGTACAAGCTTTGCTTAGTTTGGGGCTAAATGGCGCTGTGTGAAATGTCTACCAATATTTATTATTATATTATTAATTAATGAATTAAAAAAAAAACCACAATAAAAAAAATTATAACAATAAACAAATAAATTTAATAATGCAATGCAATCTTTTAACCTGTGTTTGGATGTGACTCTCACAACATCTATCAATTTCACGCTAAATAATTTATGAGAGAAATGCTGTCTTCTAACTTGTGTTCGGACGTGGCTCTGACTACATCTTCCACCAACTTCAAGCTAATTACTAATTTATTTAAGAGAAAAATAGCGTCTTCTAGCCTTAGTTTTGACTGCGTCTTCTAGCTACTGCATAATACAGTCTTCCAGCCTGTGTTTGGACATGCCCCTGACTACATTTCAAACACTTAAGCAAGATTTATCATCCAGCTCATCATCATCCACATCATAGTCCTCATCGGAAAAGTACTCCATGAGGAAACTTTCAACTGTGTTTGGACATGCCTCTGACTACGTCTTCTGGACCGGCTTCCAAACACAATACCGTCTTCTAGGCTGTGTTTGGACGTGACTATGACTTCTAGTAAGAATTACCGTCCAGTTCATCATCATTCTCATCAGAGAAGTACTCCGTAAGGGAACTGCCTGATAACGCTGACATGATGTAGTTAAGAGGCTGCCAGTCGACGATTGCTCTTTTTCGGAACGAAAAAAGCAATACTTCTGAACAAGCCACATCTCCTATTTTTATAAGTATATTACTTCAGGTTCCTACCTAGATTTCTATTAAGCTGAAAACATAATAGCAGAAACTTTTCACGATAAAAATATTATTTCAAAATGATACGTTTTAGAATTTATGATCGAAATATTTTATATACCTACTATTAAAATCAGCTTGTGATTTATTGTTAAAGATAGGTAATATGTAGATCTACAATTCTATTAGAATAGATTTTTGATAAGTAATTATACATAGTTTATATAATTAATTTATTCGAAAAGCTAAGGCGGACCACGCGCCGACGTGTGCTTGTCGTCATTGCAGCGGTCGGTAGGATTATTTATTGAAGTGATTAAAGATGGGTACATCTTTATTCACATATACTATACATTATAAAATAGGAGATGTGGCTTGTTCACAAGTATTTATATTTTCGTTTCGAACAAAAACAATCGTCGACTGGGAGCGCCTTAATGCGACCCTGCACATCCCTGGATGTGTCTCTGACTACGTCTCAACTTCACACGCTTAAAATTTTATACAATTCAATTTAAGAGAGAAATACCATCTTCCAGCCTGTGTTCGGACGTGCCTCTGACTACAATTTCAAACACTTCATAAGCTAGAATTACCATCCAGTTCATCATCATCCTCATCAGAGAAGTACTCCGTGAGGAAACTTTCAACTGAAGCCGACTGTATTTGGACTTGCCTCTGACTACATTTTCAAACACTTCAAAAGCTAGAATTACCATCCAGTTCATCATCATCCTCATCAGAGAAGTACTCCGTGAGGAAACTTTCAACTGAAGCCGACTGTATTTGGACTTGCCTCTGACTACATTTTCAAACACTTCAAAAGCTAGAATTACCATCCAGTTCATCATCATCCTCATCAGAGAAGTACTCCGTGAGGAAACTTTCAACTGAAGCCGACTGTATTTGGACTTGCCTCTGACTACATTTACAAACACTTCAAAAGCTAGAATTACCATCCAGTTCATCATCATCCTCATCATAGTCCTCATAAGAGAAGTACTCCGTAAGGGAACTGCCCGATTTCAATTTTATGCAATTCAATTTAAGAGAGTAATACCATCTTCCAGCCTGTGTTCGGACGTGCCTCTGACTACATTTTCAAACACTTCAAAAGCTATAATTACCATCCAGTTCATCATCGTCCTCATCATAGTCCTCATCGGAGAAGTACTCCGTCAAGGAGCTGCCCGCTGACGCTGACTGAGCTGACATTATGGAGTTGGTGCGACCTTGCTCTGGAAGCGAAGTACTGGTGTTCCGTAGACCATTGGATCTGGGTGAGATAATTCAATTCTTAATAGACATTAAATATTAAAAAAAGACCAAGTGCGAGTCCGACTCTCGCATGAAGCGTTCCGTACCATTATCTATAATTATTTACAAAAAAAAAGTATATAAGTATAGTAGTTATCTGGTTCCCATAGTACAAGCTTTGCTTAGTTTGGGGCTAGGTGGCGTTGTGTGTACAGTCCGCCAATATTTATTTATTTTATAAAAAACGGCAAAAAAAATCACGTTTGTATGGGAGGCCCACTTAAATATTTTATTGTTTTATTTTTTGTATAGCAACAGAATACATAATCTGTGAAAATTTAAACTGTCTAGCTATCACGGTTCATGAGATACAGCCTTGTAACAGACAGACGGACAGCGAAGTCTTAGTAATAGGATCCCGTTTTTACCTTTTGGGTACGGAATCCTAAAAAACGCAAAAGTTGCCTGAAAAATTGTTAAATTCGGAAAGTGAAGGTGTTTTATTTAGGAATTTCTATATTTCTATACATATAATAAAACTGTAGAAGAGTTCAATTCTGTACATTGAATAGAAACTAAAAAAAAAAAAACTCCTAGGGGCCTTTATACAAGTAACACAAGCCAAAAAAAAACATTTTAAAATTTTTGTCTGTCTGTCTGTTGTCCGACTTTCACGCAAAAACTACTGGACGTATTTTAATGAAACTTTTTTTGTTATGTAGCTATTAGTCCTCGGCAACATATAGGCTATAATTTATTCTGAATATTGGAATACCAGATGTGAAACTATCTGTTGACTAGCGAAGCGGGCACGGGTCAGCTAGTACAACATAAAATTATTTTGTTACTAGCGATCCGCCCGGGCTTCGCACGGGTGCAATGCTGATAGGTACTAAATATATTATGCTGTCGTGGGATATTTTTTATATAATTTTAAGGAGAACATTTCCCTCATACATCATTTCTGTGTAGCTTTAACCATTAAGGTTGCACACGCGACGGAAGCTTAAAAAATGGAGTAACTTCTCCCGTTTTCCCAACATTTTCCTTCACTGCTCTGCTCCTATTGATTGCAGCGTGATAAAAAGTATACTATAACCAGCTCAGGAGTATGAAAAATAATTGTACCAAGTTTCGTTAAAATCCGTCGAGTAGTTTTTGTTTCTATAACGGTTATACAGACAGACAGACAGACAGACAGACAGACAGACAGACAGACAAAAATTTTACTGATTGCATTTTTGGCATCAGTATCGAACCCTAATCACCCCCTGATAGTTATTTTGGAAATATATTTCATGTACAGAATTGACCTCTCTACAGATTTATTATAAGTATAGATTACCTAAATGCGTTGGACAAGACTCCTCCGTAGCCTGCTGAGCTCGCCCCTGTCAATCCCACTGTTGGGCTCGCTTCTACAGGTGGCAACTTCTTGTTTTTGATCAGCACCTGTCAGAGTAAATATTAAATTATAATCAAAACCAAAAGATTTTTATTACAATCACAGGCGCAGCGCGGCGCCCTAAGACTTGCAACCTGTCACGTGTGGAATGCTAACTACTGCAAAATGTGGGCATGTGCCAAATATAATGTTTGGACGTGCCTCTGACTACCCCCACTAGACATCTTCAAAGGATCCAAGCGCCTGGAGATCTGAAAGGATGTCTACCGTACCTGTGGATTACAGTCGTGACCCTATTTTTATTTTTTTAAGAGTACAGTAATCAAATTTGGTCACGGCGACAACAGCGCCACCTAGCGGGTTCAATTGTGTTTTCGAATCATCCAGGAACCCATTAAAAATTATACATATAAAATTGCAACCAAGTCCAGCCGTTTAGGAGGAGTAAGGTGACAAACAAACATACAAAAGAATTATATACAGTCGTGGTCAACTAATTAGGGACATGCAAGATAGTGAAGAACAATAACCGGTTATGTACATACAAATATAAAACCCTATTGATTTCTCAGTAACTATTATTTGCATAATTTGGTCCGATTATTATGCTTTAAATGGCTGTAAATAAAAGAATAAATAAATAGAAAAAAGTATTTAATATCAAAGGTTGAACATGTATTCAGTTTTAAGGTATAATTCTGTAGCTGGACATTTAATTAAGGACAGTAAACTATAATGAAAAATAGAGTTAAACAAAACTAATAATCTGCAGTATTATAATATCTTTAACAGCTCCATTTTATTACGTGTAAAATCAGTACCCAGTAGCAAAACCTTTGTTAGTAATTACCGCTTGACACCGATGTGGCATAGACATTATCAGTTTCTGGCATGTTTCGACAGGACTGTTTGCCCATACCTCACAAAAAGCTTCATTAAGTTCATCTAAAGTTGTGGTACGATAAGTGGCTACTTTTTTCTTGATTTCGTGCCAAAGGTGCTCGATTGGGTTAAGGTCCGGGCTATTTGCTGGCCAATCTAGCACCGATACTGACTGACTGGTAAGAAACGACTTGACTGAACGGGCGGTATGTTTCGGGTCGTTATCATGCTGAAACGTCCATATAATAGGGAGATGCTCCTCAGCATAGGGAAGCATCGTTTCCTCCAATATTGCCTTGTATTGATGTTGGTCTAAGTTACCCTGAACTTTCCTCACAGGTCCCACTCCACGTCCAGAAAATGAACCCCACATTTTAATGTTTCCACCGCCATGTTTCACCTGCTTTTTTGTGAATCTTGGATTCATTTCCGCTTTTACTGGACGCCGTACGTATTGCCTTCCATCTGAAGAAATCAAATTAACCTTGGTCTCGTCAGAGAATAATACATGTTGCCATTGGGCGTAGGTCCAATGTCCATATTTACGTGCAAACGCCAAACGAGCATTTCTATGTTCTTTCTTCAACAACGGTACTTTGCGAGCCACTCTTCCGAACAACCCTGCTTCTACCAGACGTCGTCGAACGGTCCTCGCTGAGACACCAGCTCTTTCGTCTGTCCCAAACACTTCGTGTTTAATTAAAATAGAGCCTAGAAACGGATCTTTCTTAGCTAACCTGGTTATCATTCTATCTTCTTGCGGAGTTGTTTTTCTCGATCTTTTTGTTCTGGGCACATTTAAATCTGTGTTATTGCGTCTGACATGTTGCACTGCATTGTATACCATAGTTTTTGAACAATTTAAATGTTCTGCTATCCTTCGGTATGGCCAACCATGCTCGACAACAAACTTCATGATAATTTTTCGTAGTGTTGGATCGCAACTTTTATTTTTACCCATTTTTCTTCAAAATATTTTTCAAAACTTAAAATAAATATCGGGATTGCCGCCAAAACTACCACGAAACAATAAGAGAAGAAGTAAAAAAGTATTGAGATTCAAATTTTGAAAATAGAACGTAATATCTCAGTGTCCCTAATTAAATGGCCAGCCAGCATTATTTGAACAAATAGCACTACGATAATCTATCAGCTATACTGTAAAGAGGTTTAATGTTTAAGAAGTTGTTATTGTTTGTATAATCGGGCACATAAATGACTAATTATACTTACATGTAAGAGATATGGAATATGGTTTAGACTCGTTGGAAAATAAAAAATAAATTCACAATTCGGTTTAACCAAAGAGTGTCCCTAATTAGTTGACCACGACTGTATATTAAGACTAGCCAACCCGTGACAGACGTTGTCCTGTCAAATTTCAATAATCAAATAGAAAAGACTGAATATTTTTAGTCTGTTTTGTCAGATTTGTTGCTAGCGCCATCTATACAGAAATCATCCCTTTTGCGTTTTTTATCGTTTTGGGGATGTTTTTCATATTTTAAAGTAGTCTATTATCTATTCGGGCATTATATCTACATCTACAGCAAATTTCAACTTAATCCGTTTTGTTGTTTTGGCCTGATTGAGGAACAAATATACATACAAACTCACAAACTTTCGCATTTATAATATTATGATTATACCTTGTATTTGAGCTGTTCGGGGCTAGGCAGCCTCGGGTCATCTGTGTAGTCGGCTTCGAACAGAAACGATGTCACCAGTTTCTCTCCAAACACTGCCTGGATGGAGACATAATCAGTATAGTGAGGATATTCTATTTACAGATTATATAGTCTATATAAGTGTTCCGTAAACATTTTGTGTCCAAGGTACATTTAGGAAAATTAAATTTTTTGAGGTACACCACAAATTAAAAATCAGTTTTTAAGTAATATTCTTCAACATTTATTATTAATCAACGAAATAATATTTTTTATGAATCAACAAAACTGAACTTTAAATTGCAGAAAAGGTATCTAATGCGAAACATGAGCCTATTTAATTGAGCATAGACGGTCTAAATTTGGAGTAATCGTTGACAGGGCTGCTAAAAATATGTTTATAAGATATCCTTATTTTTCCAAGGCACACCAACTAATGACCACGGTACACCATTGTGCCGTGGTACACACTTTGCAGAGCACTGGTCTATATGGTATTCCAGAAGCTATAGCTATGTACAAAGAGTACTTAATCACTAGCTATGTTTATTCCATGTTTTTAGGCAGTGATACCACAAACATCCGCACAAGCGTTTGTATTTATATTATTGGATCCACTGAATTAAGAAGCTGACCTCAAAAGTGCTCGCCATGACCTGCTGCTGCGGCAATGTGCAGTGGTTCTCGATGCTCAGGATCAGGGGGTACGGTGATGTTACGAAGGCACTCCTGAAAATAACACCAAGTAGGTTTCAAAGATAAAATAAACTGATATACATCATCTGTGAAATTTTCAACTGTCTAGCTAAAATATTATTTATTATCATCTGTGTAACCTACATTGTGTTCAAGCAAATAAATTATCTTTATCTTTATCTAGCTATCACGGATCATGAGATACAGCCTTGTGACAGACAGACAGATAGATGGACAGATGGACGGACAGACAGATGAACAGATGGACAGCTAAGTCTTAGGAATAGAATACCGTTTTTACACTTTGGGTACGGAACCCTAAAAACGCCAAAAAACAACACGTTTGTTGCATGAGCCCCACTTAGATATTTGTTTTATTCTGTTTTTAGTATTTGTTGATATAGAGGCAACAGAAATACATCATCTGTGAAAATTTCAACTGTCTAGCTATCACGGTTCATGAGATACAGACAGACAGACAGCAAAGTCTTAGTAATAGGGTCCCGTTTTTACCCTTTGGGTACAGAACCCTAAAAATGTGAAATAGGATCACTACTGTAATCACTAAGTCTGGTATAATTATATGTTAATGTTAATAAAAGCTGGTATAATAATAATATTGCTGATATAGGTACTAATTAATTTACATTTCATGTTATGAAATAATTGCTGAGTCAGCTTGTCTTTTGAATACGCCTCCAGTGTCCTCATAGTCTGGTATACATACTGTCAAATTGCCAAATGTTTGGACGTGCCTCTGATTATCCCCTTAGATAACCCCCAGGATCTGAGCGCCAAAAGATCTGAAAGCGTGTATGTATACCATGCTTAGGAAACACAGTTGTAGGTGTAGGCCTATTTTTTATGTTTATTTATTTATTTGCATTCTTAATATTCTTTTTTCAAACTTCTAACAGACTTCAGACAAACAATTTTCAGTCAACATGTAATTAATCATCACTTTTTATGGCTGTATCTCTATCCTCTGGCTATATGAGTGGCAGATGGTGGTAGCTAACGATAAATATTATTTCCTAAACCTCAGATAAAACCCATGTTTACTACTACGCTACCAACCTGGCTATTGTCTCGACGACTCTTCGAAAAGGTATTTTTGTCGTGAATGTGTGGCCGTGGTAAATAACAGGACTCCCATCGTCCCCATCCCAGCAGTCCAGCTCGACGCACCGACATCCTGTTAGCAATACCTGTCGAAAAATGAACGTCGTCGATAAATCAATGAAATTGTAATGTAAACAAAAACAATAACACTGAAATGAACTAACCGTAACCACAGATAAAATATCTCTGCTACCTGCTACAAAGGCAAAGGTACTTATAAGCTCTTTGGGCAAAGGATGCTCTTTGGGCAAAGGCAGCAATATAGATTACCAGCTCATAAAAACAATACCCCAAAATTATCGCATAATTTTTACAACACGAGTTATTGTTGAAAAATATTTCACGATTTGCGATAATAAATTAACGATATGACCTTGTTTGCAACCGTAAAAACAATGATGGTTTTTCTCTTATTTAGATATAAAAAAGTTGTTATGTCTAAAGTAAATGAAGGCGTACATTGATATTTTAAGAAAATGCTCTACACTATGTTTTATCCTCAAGTCTGGGAGAAAATCTAGAAGTTGGAAACTTGTTACGTTTCGTTTCGCGTAATATTTAATCGATTCACAAATACGTTCCGTTCTAAAAAAAAGTTACAAGAATGAAAGAGGTTTACACCATCATTGATTATGCTAATAGAGTAACGTATAGTTTTAAACAGTGTTGGTTCCCCTCGGAAAGTTTTATAGCTCGCTTTGCAAGGCTAAAACCTTACTGCGCATGTGTCATATCGATTAGTCGCGAAGGGTACGGCCTCGACTCGCTTGAAATGGCCGACGTGGCCGACTAATCGGGGCCAGCTACATACGCCCATAGACAAGATTTTTGCAAGCAAAACTCTAATCTCTTGTCAGTTTCCTTTGGTTTTGTTTTGTCACTGTCAAAAACACAAACAATACAAAGTTTTTTGGAAGTAAAAAGCGAATAAAAGCCGGCGATTTTCATTGATCAAAAACCAATAATAGCTAACAAAATGAAGGAAAATACTGGAGATATTGATTCCAGGAATGTTGTGAAAAACAGGGAACTGCTCTATCGCATGATTATCAGGTAAAATACAACACGAAAACAATGTCTAATTGCTCGGCTTTTCTTTAATAATAACCAGTTGATTTTGCTAATTTATCCAAAAAGCTGCCTATACTGTTGAATTAGCTTAATTTTAATGTAAACTTGAGATTCTGTGAAATGGATAGATCTAGTATTTACGAGATACTTTTGAGGTTAGGTATGTGTTTATCTGTTTCTGTAGAAGTTTTTATTTTTTGCAGCCAACTTTATTACGATGGATTCCAGGCCATAGGTTCTACGTTAGCTTCGGCTGTATCCGCTGATCCTCCTTGCCCTCCCAGTGATAGGTGAGAATAGTCATTATAATAGACAATAGAACTGCTAAAAGAACAATACAAATTTTTGAAATAAGAACTGTAGGTCAAAAGGTCTTTATATGTTTTTTATTTAATTTAATCTATACTAATATTATAAAGAGGAAAGATTTGATTGTTTGTTTGTTTGTTTGTTTGTAATGAATAGGCTCAGTAACTACTGGACCGATTTAAAAAATTCTTTTACCATTAGAATCCTACATTATCCCTGATGAACATAGGCTATAGAATATTTTCAAAAACGTTAGGGATCCGTATGAAAACTTCGATAATGTAACCTAAGGTGTGAAAAAAAAAAAAAAAAATCCTTATATCGTGTACGCTGCGGAATTTATTGACAATAGAGCAAAGTAATGTACTACAGTTTTAAAGAAAACATCAATATCTACAAATAAGTCAACAATACCATTTGTCTATCTATTAGGGATCCGTATGAAAACTTCGATAATGTAACCCAACGTGTGATAAAAAATAAAAAAAAAACTATATCGCGTATGCTGCGGAAATTATTGACAATATTACATCAATATTAACAAATAAGTCAGCAATACCATAATTATGTCCAACTATTACACTTATGTCACTATAACTACTTTTTCATGTTAAAATATGCAATAGTAACACCGCCTGTACAAACTAGGCCACATTATTCGTACCTGGGTATTAAACCTTATCCAAAAAAATAACTTAATTGTCAAGGCCATACCAGTACCTGTAAATTACTTTTTTAATTATACCATTCCCAAATTCCATACCATTCAAAAGTTATTATGAGTGTAATAATCTATAGGTACTAATATTAATATGAGGAAAGATGTTTTGTATATTTGTATGGAATAAATCCAAAAACTAATGGATAGATTTCAAAAAATCGTTTACTATTATAATGCTACATTATCTCTGAGTAACATAGGCCATATTTATTGTTTGAAAAAAATAGGGATCCCTATTAAAACTTCGATAATGTAACCTGGGTAAAAAAATACCCATAAAATCGTTATAATACGTTACTCCCGTGCGGAGCCGGGGCGGACTGCTAGTATTTAATATGACTGAAATGAATATTCTTTAAACCTGTATTGTACCTATAACTATGTTATTATGACTAAGAAACTATGAACCATGGTCAATACGATGGAGTCAGTAGTATTTAGTTCTTTATACATTGAATACTTATATTTCCGGGTCCCGTTTTTACCCTTTGGGTATGGAACCCTAAAAACTATGTCATCCATGCAAGTTATTCTGTCTTCGCAGGCTTCTGAATCTCATGATGGTAGGATTACAACACGAGCCTGATCGCAAGGACCGATTGGCAGCGTCCAGTGGAGCTGAACATCTGCTGGGAACAACTGGGTTTGGTTTGTGTGATCCTTTTGATTTAATGAATAAACCCTTAGGATTGGACTCATGTGAGGACCAAATGGAGGAGGGAGTTCGGCAAAAATCACAAAGTTTCACTAGGTGTCGGTAAAAGTATATCCTTCATAGTCCTTCATTTTCAAGAATTAGAAAATCTAGAGATGGCGGGTACAATCTCAGCTGTCATTAAAATTACTAACGCAATTCAAAAAACCGAGAGGGGGGGAAAAGGGAGGGAGGTCTATGCCTTGCAATAGGATGATATAGGCTACATTTTTGTCGATTTTATTTTAGTTTTTAAAACGGAATTATTAATATTGTAGTGTTTTGAATACTCTATTACTAAGACTTCGCTGTCCCTCTGTCTGTCTGTCACAAGGCTGTATCTTATGAACTGTGATAGCTACCCGCTTGAAATTTTCATAGATGTATCTCTGTTGCTGCTATAACAACAAATACTAAAGACAGAATAAAATAAATATTTAAGCGGGGCTCCCATACAACAAACGCGATTTTTTTGGTGTTTTTTACATATAATGGTACGGAACCCTTCGTGCGCGAGTCCGACTCGTACTTTTTTTTTGTTTATTAAAAGGTGATCTTTCTAGACCTGGAGTTTGAAATGGACGCATCATCGCTCGCGCCAGAACCCGCGACGTACGAGACTGCGTACGTGACGTCACACAAGATGGCGTGCCGCGCAGGCGCATTCAGCTCGTGCGGACAGCTGCTAGCTACAGGCAGTGTTGATGCCAGTATTAAGGCAAGTTTGGTTGCCCTTATTAGCAGTCTTATTGTGTAAGCTAACTGGTATAATGTTATTATCTTTTGATTTTTTACCATCATCATCATCGTCATCATCACATCATCATCATCACCACCATCATCATCATCATCATCATCATCATCATCATCATCATCATCATTCATCATCTATACTATAATATTATAAATGAAAAAGTAACTCTTTCTGTCTGTCTATGACGTTGGCTACAGGCAGTGTTGATGCCAGTATTAAGGCAAGTTTGGTTGCCCTTATTAGCAGTCTTATTGTGTAAGCTAACTGGTATAATGTTATTATCTTTTGATTTTTTACCATCATCATCATCGTCATCATCACATCATCATCATCACCATCATCATCATCATCATCATCATCATCATCATCATCATCATCATCATTCATCATCTATACTATAATATTATAAATGAAAAAGTAACTCTTTCTGTCTGTCTGTGACGTTATCACGACCAAACCGCTGGGTCGATTGACATAAATTTTCATATAGAGATAGTTTAAGGTCTTGGGACGGACATATTATGCTACTTTTTTCTCAAAAAATTATTTATTTTTTCAGGAATTTCAATGTTTTACGATACAAGTCGTCAAAAATCATTTCCTTAATCTACGCGGACAAAGTCGCGAGTAAAAGCTAGTTTAATATAATAAATAAATATTGGTGGACATTTTACACATCGCCATCTAGCCCCAAACTAAGCAAAGCTTGTACTATGGGAACCAGATAACTGATAGAATACTTATATACTTTTTTTTTTTTTTTTGTATATGATACATACTAACACCCAGACACAGAGCAAACATCTATGTTCATCACGCAAATATTTGCTCTGGGTGGGAATCGAACCCACAAGTAAGTATATAAGTATATCTTTGTATATTTAGATCCTGGACGTTGAGAGGATGCTGGCGAAGTCAGCTCCGGAGGAGGTGGACCCTGGGCGTGAGCAGCAGGGTCACCCAGTCATCAGGACATTGTAAGTTTTTTAGGGTTCCGTGCCCAAAGGGTAAAAACGGGACCCTATTACTAAGACTTTGCTGTCCGTCTGTCTGTCACAGGGCTGTATCTCATGAACCGTGATAGCTAGACAGTTGAAATTTTCACAGATTATGTATTTCTGTTGCTGCTCGAACAACAAATACTAAAAACAGAATAAAATCAATATTTAAGGGGGGGGGGGGGGGCATACAACAAACGTGATTCTTTTGCCGTTTTTATAGATAATGGAACACTTCGTGTGCGAGTCCGACTCGCACTTGGCCGGTTTTTATTATTACGGGTTTTTTAAGTGTGTAAGAATGTTTGTCCTAGTAACGGATTTAGATGAAATATTTCTTAAAAATCGATCTTTACCCGCTGTTTTTCATTGTCACAGCATTCGAATTTAAATAAAAAAAAAGGTATATAAGGCGAGTGTGAATGGGAGCGTTAGAAGAGGAAGACCTCGGCGTATTTTTCTGGACCAAATTGATGATGTTTTGAAAAAAGGCCGCGTCAAGAGTACTCTAAACCGACGTGCATGCATGAGGAATCTGATGAGAGTGAATGAAGCTAAAGAAGTATGTCAGGATCGTAGCAAGTGGAAAGCCGTGATCTCTGCCTACCCCTCTGGGAAACAGGCGTGATTTTATGTATGTATGTGTATATGTATGTATGTATGTGTGTATGTATGTATGTATGTATGTGTGTATGTATGTATGTATGTATGTATGTATGTGTGTATGTATGTATAAATGTTCCAGATACGATCACACAGATGAGATCACTGCTCTGGATTTCCATCCTCGCGAGCAGATCCTGGTCTCCGCCTCCAGAGACTGCTCTGTCAAGCTGTTCGATATCACCAAGGCATCGGCCAAGAAGGCCTACAAATCTATCACCGTAAGTTAATCCAGGTCACGCCTCCTACTGGTCTAGATCATCACACAGGAACTCTACATAGCATTAAGGAATGGATCATTGAAAAAAAAGTTAGACCCCAAGCCGTGTTTGTTGCCTGATTCTTCTAGGCTTGGTCGCGAGGAATCGGCGTAGCATCACCTAGTTCCTAAGACGTTTCAAAGTGATCCTTGTGAAATTATTGAAATAAATGATTTTTGAATTTGAATTTGATCAGTTGAGCTGTCTGTAGACTGTTTGCAACTGTCTTTAGATAGTCTTGGTTTTTTTATAGACGGCAAAATCGCATTATCCATCCATTGAAAACCATCAAACTTAAAAATAAATTACAGACAGTTTATTTTGAAGAGCCAACTTTGGAAAATAAATCTATCGAGAAAAGTTTCACCAAACGTGTTTCTGTGTTTAATTTATCTAGATTAAATCCTTAAGGGGCTCCCAGTCGCTGATTGCTCTTTTTCGAAACGAAAAAAGAAATACTTCTGAACAAGCCACATCTCCTATTTTTATAAGTATATTACTTCAGGTTCCTACCTAGATTTCTATTAAGCTGAAAACATAATAGCAGAAACTTTTCACGCTAAAGATATTATTTCAAAATGATACGTTTTAGAATTTATGATCGAAATATTTTATATACCTACTATTAAAATCAACTTGTGATTTATTGTTAAAGATAGGTAATATGTAGATCTAGATTTCTATTAGAATAGATTTTTAATAAGTAATTATACATAATTTATATCATTAATTTATTCGAAAAGCTAAGGCGGACCACGCGCCGACGTGTGTTTGTCGTCATTGCAGCGGTCGGTAGGATTATTTATCGAAGTGATTAAAGATGGGTACATCTTTATTCACATATACTTACATTATAAAATAGGAGATGTGGCTTGCTCACAAGTATTTATTTTTTCGTTTCGAACAAAAGCAATCGTCGACTGGGGAGCGCCTTAAGTTACCTTTGTCATAAAAACAAAACTATATGTTTTGTGGGTTTTGAGAAAAAAACTATTCTACATTCATCAAAATAAAATATTCCCTGTCTTAATACTTATATGAAATTTCAGGATTCAGAGCCGGTGCTATGTGTAGCTTTCCACCCTCTTGGTGATCATATCATAGCTTCCACCAGCCATCCGGTGATAAGACTGTATGATGTCACCACCAGCGCTTGCTTCGTGTGCCCTGTGCCCTCTCATCACCATCGGAGGAAGGTCAACTCCATCAAGTGAGTCTCAGACCACAAATCGTTGCAAAAAGTCTTATGTAAAAACGTTAAACGTCCCCTAAAAATGGGGAAAACATTTTTTTAGTTAATTATTTTTTGCAGTTGAGTTTTATGTTTATATAATTGTTAATTGTTTTATGTAATAATTTGTTTTTTCTTGTATAAGTTTTAAATATACTTTTTATGTGATAAAATTACAAATTTTAATACATTATTTATTTATTTTTATATTCGACATAGTCTAAGCGAGTATCTTTAGAGATCCTTATCCCAATACTTGACACTAACCCAAATAACTTGTGCTTCCCTCATGCTGTACCATTTCTGAGTAGGTTCTCGCCGAACGGCAAATACTTTGCGAGCGGAAGCGCCGACGGCGCAGTGAAGCTGTGGGACACAGTGTCCAATCGATGCTTCAATACATTTGTGAACGCACACGATGGCTCGGAAGTCTGCTCAGTTGCGTTCACTAGGAATAGCAAGGTACAAACTTAGAAATGTTCCGTTTTTAGGGTTCCGTACCCAGAGGGTAAAAATGGGACCCTATTACTAGGACTTCGCTGTCCGTCTGTCTGTCCGTCTGTCTGTCCGTCTGTCTGTCCGTCTGTCTGTCCGTCTGTCTGTCCGTCTGTTTGTCACAGGGCTGTATCTCGTGAACCGTGATAGCTAGACAGTTGAAATTTTCACAGATTATGTATTTATGTTGCTGCTATAACAGCAAATACTGAAAATAGAATAAAATCAATATTTAAGTGGGGCTGCCATACAAAAAACGTGTTTGTTTTTTTGCTGTTTTTTTTATAGATATATTTTATACATATATTTTTATAGATATATATACGGAACCCTTCGTGCGCGAGTCTGACTCGCACTTGGCCGGTTTTTTAGGTTTCGTAGTCTACAAGAAACCATTATAGTTTCCCCATTTTCTCGCGTACCCCATGGTGTTTACAAGTTTACAAGTAATCGACCAACTAAGAAAATATTTTTTTTTGTAAAAATATCATGATATAAAAATATCATAAAAAAATTGATAGGACAACATCTGTCACGGGTCGGCTAGGACCCGTGACAGATGTTGTCCTGTCAAATTTCAATAATCGAATAGAAAAGACTGAATGTTTTTAGTCTGTAATGTCAGATTTGCACACCAACGCCATCTATACAGAAATCATCCATTTTGCGTTTTTTTTTTCGTTTTGGGGATGTTGTCTATAGCAAATTTCAACTTAATCCGTTTTGTCGTTTAGGCCTCATTGAGGAACAAACATACATACAAACTTTCACATTTATAATATCATTAGGATATTACAAAATTTTGCACAAACATCATAGAAAATTACTTAAATAACATTCTTAGCTGTGTAAATTACGAAACCCTTCATTGCGCGTGGTCCGACACGAACTTGGTCGGTATTTTATCTCAAACTACGGTACCCCAAAATTGTATGTAACTGCTAATAGACTTTTCCTTTCAGTATCTGTTGACATCCGGAATGGACTCGTCCATCAAGCTGTGGGAGTTAGCTAGCAGTAGATGTCTTATACAATACACTGGAGCTGGGACAACAGGCAAAGGTACAGTTATCTATACTATCTATACTAATATTATAAAGAGGAAAGATTTGATTGTTTGTTTGTTTGCATCGAATAGGCTCCGAAACTACTGGACCGATTTGAAAAATTCTTTCACCATTAGAATTCTACATTATCCTTGATGAACATAGGCTATAGTATATTTTAAAAAATGTTAGGGATCCGTATGAAAACTTCGATAATGTAACCCGACGTGTGAAAAAAAATCACAAAAAAATCCTTATATCGCGTTTGCTGCGGAAATTATTGACAATAGAGCAAAGTGATGTACTACAGTTTTAAAGAGGACATCAATATCTACAAAAAAGTCTATAATATCATATGTCTAACTATTAGGGATCCCTATTAAAATTTCGATAATGTAACCAAAGGTGTAAAAAAAATTGCCATAAAATCATTACAGCCTTGCGACGCCGAGGCGGACTGCGTGTATATATATAAAAGAAAGTCGTGTTAGTTACACTATTTATAACTCAAGAACGGCTGAACCGATTTGGCTGAAAATTGGTGGGGAGGTAGCTTAGAGCCAGGAGACGGACATAGAAAAAGTCAAAAATTTCACTTATCACCTCAAACATAATTATTAATTAAGGTGATAAGTAAAATTTTTGACATTTTGTATGGGCTGAGTCTACCCGGATAAGACGGAAAAAGTGATAAAACTGCATTATCTCGAAAACCATCAAATTTAAAAAGAAACTGTCTGTAATTTATTTAGCTAGCATGATTATCTAACGAATTATATAAAAATTAACTGTTTAGCTATTCATAGTTTTAATTAAAAACGAAACTAGTGTTTTTGAAGAGCCAACTTTGGAAAATAGATCTATCGAGAAAAGTTTCATCAATCGTGATTCTGTCTGTAATTTATCTAGATTATATCCTTAAGTTATCTTTGTCATAAAAAACAAAACTGTATGTTTTACGGTTATTGAGAAAAAACGATTCTGCATTCATCAAACACATTCATTACTCGCCTTAAACCGATGTTAAATTTCACAGGAAGACAAGAGCATGTGGCACAAGCTATCTTCAACCACACAGAAGACTATGTGATGTTCCCCGATGAGGCCACCACATCACTATGCACATGGCATTCCCGTTCTGCAAGCCGCTGCCAGCTTATGTCTTTGGGGCATAACGGGGCAGTAAGGTCAGTTGGTATTAACTCTGCCTTCTGCGCTGTAGGTTGTGGGTTCGATCCCCACCTAGGGCAAACATTTGTGTGATGAACATAGATGTTTGTACTGTGTCTGGGTGTTAATATGTATAATAAGTATGTATTTACAACAAAAAAAAAACGTAAATAAGTATTCTATCAGTTATCTGGTTCCCATTGTACAAGCTTTGCTTAGTTTGGGGCTAGATGGCGCTGTGTGAAATGTCCACCAATATTTATTTATTTATTTTATTATTTATTGCTCAACTTTGATCTGGCCTCACTTTAAATATACTTTAATTTGAAGCTGAACCCCTTTTTCGAATATTAAGGCGCTGCCAGTCGACGATTATTTTTGTTCGAAACGAAAAAAGAAATACTTGTGAACAAGCCACATCTCCTATTTTATAATGTATAGTATATGTGAATAAAGATGTACCCATCTTTAATCACTTCGATAAATAATCCTACCGACCGCTGCAATGACGACAAACACACGTCGGCGCGTGGTCCGCCTTAGCTTTTCGAATAAATTAATGATATAAATTATGTATAATTACTTATCAAAAATCTATTCTAATAGAAATCTAGATCTACATATTACCTATCTTTAACAATAAATCACAAGTTGATTTTAATAGTAGGTATATAAAATATTTCGATCATAAATTCTAAAACGTATCATTTTGAAATAATATCTTTATCGTGAAAAGTTTCTGCTATTATGTTTTCAGCTTAATAGAAATCTAGGTAGGAACCTGAAGTAATATACTTATAAAAATAGGAGATGTGGCTTGTTCAGAAGTATTTCTTTTTTCGTAAGAGCAATCAGCGACTGGGAGCCCCTTAAGAAAATATGAAAATTACCAAAAACAAAAGTCATGAATAATCCTAACAATGTAATATTTATTTTCAGGCATATCGTTCATTCAAGCACCGCGCCCGCCTTCTTAACGTGCAGTGATGACTATCGTGCCAGATTCTGGTACAGACGCAATATGAATTAGACTAGCTACTGGATCTCTGCCCCTGCCTACCCCCTTAGACTAGCAAGTCTAGCTTCAGCGTCCGAGAAAACTATCATATAAACACTATGTTCATCATGATCTTTATATTCACTCCATCCTAAGAAGAGATCGCTTTTAAGCGATAAGATCGCTCATTATATTATTTTGTTTGTTATTCATCTGTATAATGACCATCGTACTAGAGCCTGGTATAGACGCAATATGAATTAGACTAGCTACCGGATCTCTGCCCCTGACTACCCCCTTCGTAGACCAGCAGGTCTATAATATTATAAATGTGAAAGAACTCTTGTCTGTCTGTGACGTTATCACGTTCAAACCGCTAGGCAGATTGTGATGAAATTTCATATAGAGATAGTTTAAAGTCTTGGGACGGACATGGACTAATTTTATTCCCGAAATTTTCTTTTGAATTTCTGTAATTTTATAGTTTTAACAAAAATAGATTTCCTGAAAAAAGTTGGGTAAAAGCTAGTAGTCAAATAGTATCACGACTGTAATCACCAAGTACGGTAGACATCTATGCGCTTAGATGTCTATAGGGTGTAGTCAGAGGCACGTCTAAATATTTAGCACATTTTAAATAAGTTAGCATTCCGTACGTGACAGGTTGCAAGCCCATCGCCGCTTATAAGAGAGAGATAGGTCGCGTTGCGCGTTAATTTTATTAAATACTTAGTAAATATATATATCCTAATCCTAATAATATTATAAATGCGAAAGTTTGTGAGTTTGTATGTATGTTTGTTCCTCAATCAGGTCTTAACGACAAAACGGATTAAGTTGAAATTTGCTGTAGATGTAGATATAATACCCGAATAAATAATAGACTACTTTATATGAAAAACATCCCAAAAACGATATAAAAAATGCAAAAGGGATGATTTCTGTCTAGATGGCGCTGGTGTGCAACAAATCTGACACCACAGACTAAAAACATTCAGTCTTTTCTATTCGATTATTGAAATTTGACAGGACAACGTCTGTCACGGGTCGGCTAGTTAGATATATATTTTGTGTGTTTTTTTCTAAATCATTGTCTTTAAAAACTTTTCTACTTACTTATTATTAATGTCATAGTTTGAATTTTTGTGTGAATGTAAGATTTTTTTATCTTTAAATTGTAAGATTAAATAAATATTGTTTAAGATTCTATATAGGTGTTTAATATTTCACCCAGTTGGTTTAGGGCTATATTATCTATACTAATATTATAAATGCGAAAGTAACTTGAAGAATAGAGAACAGCTCTTGTCTCCATCATCAGATCAGCTCGCTGTCACCATATTATAGCATTGTCACCGAAGTTACATAAGAATGCAAAATTTCAGCTCAATCGGTTGAGGATAACTGCTTCAAAATTGAGTTGCAAGATTCCAGTTATAAACATAGTTGCATACATACATTGAAAGTTAAATAAAAGCTTTTATAAATATTTACTCTAGTGTCATTATCCAGGGAGGAAACAGGGGAATACGTTTGTATGGAAAACTGCCTGACCCGCAGGGCTATTTTGTAAAAACATGATTATCATGTTATGGTACTAAATGCCATAATACCTACGCTTTTTATGCTGTTTAGGCACCTATACCTACGCTTCCAATACAATACCTACGCAGAAGCGTAGGTATAGGTGCATAAACAGTGAATAATTACTATGAAAAGTGTACAGATTAGGTATTCTCTAACATTAGGTATTGCATTCAACATCATAACACGATAACATGTTTTTACAATAAGCCCAGGAACGGGAAGACCAGGAATGTTCTTCTTCAGGAATATTAAGAGCATGAGACATCATATTATTACAACAACGGGAAATTACTCACGTAAATGATAAATTGTCAATGAGGACACCGACAATGTTTCGATTCATCTAGAGAATCTTCTTCAGGGTGAATCGAAACATTGTCGGTGTCTTCATTGACAATTTATCATTTACGTGAGTAATTTCCCGTTGTTGTAATAATGTGTAGTACAACTCACGAAAGTTTTGAAAGTGAAATATGAGACATCATAACATGATATTCATGTTTTTTAACAAAATAGCCCCACAGGAATGCTCATAGAAGCTTGTGTTATGATTTTTTGAACTTACTTGACTATACAACTCGACGGAGGACTCCCCCTTCAACTGGTGTCCAGTAAGGTATGTGTTGTGACTGCTCGCTATATAGTACTGGCTGAGAGGTCCCGTCATATCTTTCGATATCGTTTCCGCTTCTGCAGATTGCTTACTGTGGACAAAATGGTCTTTTAAATAATTGCGTTTATAAAACTAAAAGCAGCAGGGCTATTTCGTAAAAACATGATAATTATGTTATGATGTTGAATTCAATACCTAATGTTAGAGAATACCTAATCTGTACACTTTTCATAGTAACTATTCACTGTTTATGCACCTATACCTACGCTTCTGCGTAGGTATTGTATTGGAAGCGTAGGTATAGGTGCTTAAACTGCATAAAAAGCGTAGGTATTGTGGCGTTCAGTACCAATAAATATTGGTATGAATATCATAACATGATAATCATGTTTTTACAAAATAGCCCCACGGAACTTATTGTTGTTTTTAAGTCCAATACAAATTATTTACGGTCTTTTTTAGGGTTCTGTACCCAAAGGGTTAAAACGAGACCATATTAAGACTTCACTGTCCGTCAGTTCGTCTGTCCGTCTGTCACAAAGCTGTATCTCATTAACTGTAAAAATAAATACAAATTAAACATAAAAATATTGAACAATAAATTGTTATACCTCCTTTTTTTGGGGAGTGGGGGCGCCATATTTAAATTATAGCCTTTGTCCTTTCTTTGTAATTTTTCAAGTCGTTTAGGTTAATGAGCGTGCCAATAAATGAAAATACATAGGTACAATATACAATCATACGATCAAAAACATTCCTCTCCTTCGTCTGGGTAAAAAAAAGAAAAAACCGGCCAAGTGCGAGTTGGACTCACGCACGAAGGGTTCCGTACTATTATTTATACAAAACGGCAAAAAAAAAACACGTTTGTTGTACTTCAATATTTATTTTATTCTATTTTTAGTATTTGTTGTTAAAGAAGCAACAGAAATACATAATCTGTGAAAATTTCAACTGTCTAGCTATCACGGTTCATGAGATACAGCCCTGTGACAGACAGACGGACAGCGAAGTCTTAGTAATAGGGTCCCGTTTTTACCCTTTGGGTACGGAACCAACAACAACCGAATTGAGTGACTACCAGATAAAACTTTATATTATCTTACCTTACAAAGTTTGCGCGCTTCTGTTCGGGTACGAACGCATAGTTATCTTTGTCTGTTAGGAATCTCACGAAGCCCTCGAAGGAGAGACAGCTCTCCAGTCTCAGGAAAGGATCTGGTTCGTGCCTCTGAAAGAAAGACAGAGCTTAGTGTCTTGCTTTAAGGCGTTCCCAGTCGACGATTGTTTTTGTTCGAAACGAAAAAATAAATACTTGTGAACAAGCCACATCTCCTATTTTATAATGTATAGTATATGTGAATAAAGATGTACCCATCTTTAATCACTTCGATAAATAATCCTACCGACCGCTGCAATGACGACAAACACACGTCGGCGCGTGGTCCGCCTTAGCTTTTCGAATAAATTAATGATATAAATTATGTATAATTACTTATCAAAAATCTATTCTAATAGAAATCTAGATCTACATATTACCTATCTTTAACAATAAATCACAAGTTGATTTTAATAGTAGGTATATAAAATATTTCGATCATAAATTCTAAAACGTATCATTTTGAAATAATATATTTACTGTGAAAAGTTTCTGCTATTATGTTTTCAGCTAATAGAAATCTAGGTAGGAACCTGAAGTAATATACTTATAAAAATAGGAGATGTGGCTTGTTCAGAAGTATTTCTTTTTTCGTTTCGAAAAAGAGCAATCAGCGACTGGGAGCCTCTTAAGTCCAATTGACAACAAATTCAAAAATCATTTATTTCAATAAAATCACAAGAACCACTTTGAAACGTCTTAGGAACTAGGTGAAGCTACGCCGATTCCACGCTACCAAGCCTAGAAGAATCAGGCAACAAACACGGCTTGGGGTCTACCTTTTTTTTAATGATCCTTTCCTTAATGCTATGTAGAGCTCCAGTGTGGTGCCAATCGAACAAGGTGAAGGCTCAAACAAGAATAATAATACTCAAGTACGTAACAATAAAAAAAAAAAACTAAAGAGCCTCATCACAAATTCAAAAAGCAGCACACGCTACACTTGATTGTAAAAGTCAAATCATTTAATGCTTTCATGTAAGACGAGTAATAAATGTTTTTGATGAATGCAGAATCGTTTTTTCTCAATAACCGCAAAAAATACAGTTTTGTTTTTTTATGTCAAAGATTACTTATGGATATAATCTAGATAAATTACAGACAGAAACACGATTGGTGAAACTTTTCTCGATAGATTTATTTTCCAAAGTTGGCTCTTCAAAAACGCTAGTTTCGTTTTTAATCAAAACTATGAATAGCTAAACCGTTCATTTTATTATAATTCGTTAGATAATCATACTAGCTACCTAAATTAAAGACAGTTTCTTTTTAAGTTTGATGGTTTTCAAGATAATGCAGTTTTATCACTTTTTCCGTCTTATCCGGGTAGACACAGCCCATACAAAAAACCAAACATTTCACATATCACATAAATGAAGTCTCTATCCTTACCTGTATAATATCTCTAAGTTGCAATTCTGTCTTTGGCTCATGCTGTCTCGTCTCGCAGAACTTGCCAAGCGTGGGTAGTGACAGTACACGCCCGCTCAAGTCCGGATTGGCTCCTAAAATAAAAACAAGATTTAAAGCAATAAAAACCTGGATAAGTGCGAGTCGGTCGTGCGGCTTTCGTCCAAACTTCTTATAGATTTTCTTGTAATCTATGGTGACTTTTATAGACAGATAAAAAAGGTTTCAAATAACAACAAAAATTACAACGAAATAGGTCATATTGGAGTACAATTTCTGAGTACAGTCTTATCGCTACGAGCGATCTCTTCCAGACAGGCTTTGGATGGATTGGACACAATGAGAACGATTAAGAACGGTGATAAAATGTATTTTCTATTATTATTTTTTAACTTACTTGAGTCTTTTGGAGAGATAAGGCGGGATTGATGGACAGACACACAAGTGATCCTTCTTTTGAGGTTTGGAACCCGCACCTATGGCATACTGACCTGGTAACGCAGCAGCAGCAAGAAGGTCGAATGCCTTCTTTCTGCTCGCTTTGTCTGTGGGTGGCTCCAGGTCGAGCGATCCGTTTCTTGTCAATAAACCTGGATATAGAAAACATAGGTGCACTACACATTATTACAACAACGGGAAATTACTCACGTAAATGATAAATTGTCAATGAGGACACCGACTTTAACTTCCCGTTGTTGTAATAATGTGTAGTACAACTCACGAAAGTTTTGAAAGTGAAATAGGTGCACTACATAATATAAAGATGTAAAACTAGTATTTTTATTTGTATATAATAAACTAAAAAACTACTACACGATTTTATTAAGTAGGTAAAGCTGTCTGTCTGTCTGTGGCTTTATTACGGCCGATTGTGATACAATTTCATATAAAGATAGTTTTAAGTCTAGTGATGGACATAGGCTACTTTTTTCGCAGGAATATCCTGAAAATCAAAAGAAAAATTGGAATATGTTTTACGATAAAGTCGTCATAAATAGATTTTCTGAGTCTACGCAGTCTACGCCGAAAAAGTAGCGAGTAAAAGCTAGTACCTACACTATAATAATAATAATAATGTTTATTGTCATTAAAAAAAGGTAACAGTTCCTATGAGACTCCCTGACTCCTGAGCTAGGTACGTAGACCTGTGTTACAGAAGTCAGTGTCTTCTTCCATATATGGTTGCAATAAATGTATCAAAAATTTGCCTAGGTTCCTAGAACATTATTATTATTACATTATGTAGTTGTTTACCTAGTTCTTCCCTAAATCCCCTCTTTCCCTTACCTTTGTAAAAAGATGAGGACCGGAATGAATGAACAAGGAATGACTTACCAGTCCTGAACAAAGCTCTCGTTCGGTAAAGTTCGGGCGAACTTCGGCTCTTCTCGGCTCCGAGGAGCGGTGAACGGTTCCGTGGTACAGCCAGCTGCTCGAAGATATCCCTTAACTCTGATCGCATCACTAAACTGTACACAAAAAAGCACAATTAGGTAAATCTAAAAAAATTCCAAAAAAATTGCCTATAATTATATTCCAGGGCATCCTAATAATATTATAAATGCGAAAGCTTGTGTTAAGGCTGCTATGTTTGTTCCCTAATCAAAAATAAACGACAAAACGGATTAAGATTAAATTTGCTGTAGTATGTAGATAAAAAATCAGAATAAATAAAGGGGGAACTTATAATCCGAAAAACAACCCCTAAATGATAAAAAAAACGCTAAAAGGATGAGATTGGTATAGATGGCGTTAGTGTGCAACAAATCTGACATCACAGACTAAAAACATTTAGTCGTCATAGCAACGCAGTTTTGAATGAATGATACGCATTCTACGTAATTAGTACGACTTTAGGGAAAATATTGGAAAAAAAATTGTAGGTTATGTATATTCCAAGTTTTATCCAAATTCGTTCGGTCCTTTGAGTTGATAACTGAGAGAGAACCTCTCTAAGAATCTCCAAGCACGGGGATAACTAGCACAACAAAAAAAAGGATCTTGACTGTAATCCCCAAGTACGGTAGACATCCTCTCAGATCTTCAGGCACTCAGATCCTTGAAAACGTCAAGGGGGTTGTCAGAGGCACTAATTAAATAGAGTCTTACTTGAGTAGTAGGTACTTTTAATTATTATTCTTGTTTGAGCCTTCACCTTGTTCAATTGGCACCACACTGGAGCTCTACATAGCTTTAAGGAAAGGATCATTGAAAAAAAGGTAGACCCCAAGCCGTGTTTGTTGCCTGATTCTTCTAAGGTTGGTCGCGAGGAATCGGCGTAGCTTCACCTAGTTCCTAAGACGTTTCAAAGTGATCCTTGTGATTTTATTGAAATACTAGCGACCCGCCCCGGCTTCGCACGGGTTTAATACATATAAACCTTCCTCCTGAATCGCTCTATCTATTAAAAAAAACCGCATCAAAATCCGTTGTTTAGTTTTAAAGATATAAGCAAACATACATACATACGCGGGAAGCGGAAAGCGACTTTGCTTTATACTATGTAGTGAAATGATTTTTGAATTTGAATATGAGTCAAAAATTACCTAAAACTTCGGAACAATGAGACAAAGTCCATAAAATCCAGTTGCGTGTCGTAACCCACGGAGCCAGTTCTCAAATGTTTTAAGTTCTCCCAGAACCTCTCGCTGGTTTCAAGTCTTCTCAAACTGTAAAAAACATTTATGTTTATAAGCTCATCAACAGAGTGACTACCTGGAAAGGCCCAACAGGGACAAGAAGAACAGGCAGACCTTTGACCCGATGGTCAGACGAAATAAGAAAAACCGCCAACGCACGAAATTGGACAGAGATGGCAGCGGATCGCGAACACTGGAAAGAACTGGAGGAGGCCTTTACTCGAGAGGGGTCCTAATAAATATATAAGAATATCTATGTACATACATACTTAATTTAAGGAATAAACAGGCTTTTTTATTTTATTTTATTTTATTTATTTATAAGCTCATCCAGAGAACTAAATCTTTATTTATTATTAAGTATTAACTAACCCTTTATATTTAAGCTCTTTCTAACACTATGGACTTGTAAGTTGTCTGAATAAATAAACTTTATTATTATTATTATTATAACAAGACTAGCAGTCCGCTACACTACTACTACTACACCATTATCGAAGGGCCTGCGAAGACCCCAGGAAACTTCTGTGCTTCTAGGAGGAGCTGGGCTGGCTACAGATGTAGCCAATCCAAACCCCACGCATAACGGACCAAACAGGAGTCCAAATGCGGGAAAGGGAGTCCCCATACTAAACCATACTAAACTAAACCATTATCGAAGTTTTCATACGGATCCCTAATAGTTAGACTTATATTATTATGTTTTTTTTTGTAGATATTGATATTTTCTATAAAACTGTAGTACATCACTACTAACTGTAGTCAATAATTTCCGCAGCACACGCGATATAAGGATTTTTTTTCATACGTTGGGTTACATTATTGAAGTTTTCATACGGATCCCTCACGTTTTTGAAAATACTTTATAACCTATGTTCATCAGGGATAATGTAGGATTCTAATGGTAAAAAAAGTTGAATTAAGTATTCAAATCGGTCCAGTAGTTTCGGAGCCTATTCGATGCAAACAAACAAACAAACAATGAAATCATTTCTCTATATAATATCAGTATTTAATAGACAAGATAAAACAAATTTATAAAAACATAAAACCCGACTGCTAAAATTATTTGAATATTTTTTAATTATTGAAGGTATAGTTTTTTTTAAAACTAAGTGAGTTTGTTGACTATTTTATTTATATTTTAAGAAATTCTTTTAATTGATTGACAGATTTGATGTCAAAGAAAAGAAAGGTAGCTTAAAGCAATCTATAGTTAAAAAAACAGAATTAAAGACAATACTTTAAACGTTAGGTACCCTCAAAAGTGTAATAAAAATTGAGACATCAAAATTTTAAAGGTCAAAGGTCAAGGTCAACGTAAAGGTCACATTCAATAAGAGGAGGCCCTAAAATAGGTCAAGGTCATTTAAAAACCAACAAATATTATATTTTATGTAAGGTCTCCAACAATATAAAATTTGTTGAAAGTTGGCAAGTTTATGTACTAAACTAAAGGATAATAATTTGACAGGCAATTAAACATCGTTGACCTTAATACTTCAAAAGTCAAAAGTCAAGGTCATCTTAACATAAAACAATATAGTAAATATTGAAATAATTATGATTTTTTGCTTTTTATTGACACATCACACATCAGTGAGATAAAAACCGAGATCTTCACAAAAAGATATTCTCGTCGTCTTTTTTTCTTCACATAACATAAAAGTAACAGTTTAATTTGAACAAAGACTATAATATAATTTATTTTTTTACCTTTTTGGAACTGAAATTAAGAGAAGAATAATTAAAAAAATTATAGGCTCCGTGCCGCGTTTGTTGCCTGATTCTTCTAGTCTAGACAATGGTCGCGAGGAACAGGTGTAGCTTCATCTAGCTGACCTAGCTCCGAAGACGTTTCAAAGTGATTGTATTGAAATGTGATTTAGTGTTTTTAGGGTTCCGTACCCAAAGGGTTTAAATGGGACCCTATTACTAAGACTTCGCAGTCCGTCTGTCTGTCACAGGGCTGTTTCTCATGAACCGTGATAGCCAGACAGTTGACATTTCCACAGATGATGTATTTCTGTTGCCGCTATAACAACAAATATTAAAAACAGAATAATATTTAAGTGGGGTTATTTTTTGCTGTTTTTTATAGATCCACGAGTCCAACGTGTTTTTTTTAGTGTCAAGGTCATATTTTAACTTACCTACTCCTGTTAGGAGATCCTGCCATTATGCTTGTAGCTGCTGCTGTCAAACTGCTGTGTCTAGGAGCGCAAGGGTGGTATTGACTCATCGTGGCAGAGTATGAGCTGTGAATATATAATCACGTTACAAAACTTAAAAACAAAACCGACTCACCCTCGTATTCAAGAACGACACTATGAGAACACGCACCCACAGTGGACGAAATTTTTTTTCATAAAAATCACTTTATGTGTTGTGCGACACTGCATAGTGCATAGTGTGACTAGAGGCACATTGTCGTGTGCCTCTAGCCAAAGTTGAGCTCTAAAGGCACTCGGTAACGTACGCCATAGAGCCGCTCAACACATAAAGTGATGTTTATGAAAAAAGATTTCGTCCACTGTGGGTGCGTGTTCTCATAGTGTCGTTCTTGAATACGAGGGTTAATCTATGCTTCCTACTAATATTATAAATGCGAAAGTTTGTGAGCGAGTAAAGTGGGTGTGTGTGTGTGTGTGTTTGTTACTCTTTCACGCAAAAACTATTGAACGGATAAAAATGAAACTTTACAGTAATATAGCTTACTGGCCGACCCGTGACAGACTTTGTCTTACCTAAATTTCAATAATTGCGTAGAAAAAAACAATTTTAGACAACTTCCAATTTACCTTGTACCTTCTGATAAAATAAATTACGATTTTTTGTAGAATGCGTATCATTCATTAGTCAAAACTGCGTTGCTATGACGACTAAATGTTTTTAGTCTGTGATGTCAGATTTGTTGCACACCAGCGCCATCTATACCAAAATAATCCTATTTGCGTTTTTTTATCATTTAGGGGTTGTTTTTCGGATTATAAGTTCCCCCTTTATTTATACTGATTTTTTATCTACATAGGTACCTACTTCAGCAAATTTTACCTTAATCCGTTTTGTCGTTTATTTTTGATTAGGGATCAAACATAGCAGCCTTATCACAAGCTTTCGCATTTATAATATTATATAAGAATACATCAGAATAACACATAGACTACTTTTTATCCAGGTACCACCCGTCCGGAGCCGGGGCGAGCAGCTTGTCTATACTGTTTGTTTGTTTGTTTGCATCAAATAGGCGCCGATACTACTGGACCGATTTGAAAAATTCTTTTACCATTAGAATCCTACATTATCCCTGATGAACATAAGCTGTAGAATATTTCAAAAACGTTAGAGTAACCCAACGTGTGATAAAAAAAATCAAAAAAAATCTTTATATCGCGTATGCTGCGGAAACTATTGACAATAGAGCAAAGTGATGTACTACAGTTTTAAAGAAGACATCAATCTACAAAAAAGTCTGCAATACCTTCTAACTATTAGAGATCTGTATGAAAACTTCGATAATGTAACCCAACGTGTGATAAAAAAATCTTTATATCGCGTATGCTATCTGTCCTGTTGTCGCTGAGTTTTTTGCTTTATTTTTCTTTTTCCATAAATTATGTATTAAGTAGTTATTTTATTTTTTATTTCATTTATGTCATATATGTAAGTCTCATTATAAAATTGCATCATCAATGCCCCATATAATATCATCAGTCCTTCTCCATCCAAAGGTTGTCTGGAAGAGATCGCTGATTAGCGATAAGACCGCCCATTGTTCAGCATAGTTTTTTTGTTGTGTATTCTTATTATATATGTTTTATTTCTTTTTATGGTGTGCAATAAAGTATTTTCTATCTATCTATCTATCTATGCTGCGGAAATTATTGACAATAGAGCAAAGTAATGTCCTACAGTTTTAAAGAACACATCAATGTCTACAAAAAAGTCTGTAATACCATATGTCTAACTATTAGGGATCCGTATGAAAACTTCGATAATGTAACCCAAGGTGTAAAAAAATTACCCATAATATCATTACTACACCCGTGCGACGCCGCGCCGGGGCGGACTGCTAGTAAATAATAATAATAAAAAAGTTCGGGTAAGATTCTTTAAGCTCACCTATGTCTTGGTGAGCCCTGCACCTCATCCTCACTCCTAGTTCCAGATGTGTGAGATGAGCCATAACTCTTCGGAGAGCTCTTCAGTTCCGAAGTCGACTTATTTTTCTGGAACATGAAGCACAGATTTATTTTTTGTCATAATTATTATCACGCATAATATATAAGTTGTTTTGACTTTTGGCATAAACCTTTTAATAGGATAAACGATAAAGGAAAAAGTGATGGCTCCGAAAACAACTTTAGTTTTAGTTCAAAATCTAAAAAAATAACTGTTTTTTTTACATAATTTAGTTGAGAATCCTGCATAAATTAAATAAATAATTGGTGGACATTGTTACACATTGTCATCTAGCCCTAAACTAATCAAAGCTTCTACTTCTACTAAACTATGGGAACTAGTTTTTTTAGGAAATACATACATATATGATACATACTAACACCCAGACACAGAACAAACATCTATGTTTATCACACAAATATTTGCCCTAGGGATCAAACCCACAACCTACAGCGCAGAAGGCAGAGTTACAACCTACTGAGCTGTGAGGCCAGTCAATGTAATGATAAGTAGATTAAACTTAATTATATAAGTACACATACCTTAAACTTAATCCCAGTGCTTCGTATGGAGTCTGAGTGAGAGTCGGTGAAGGTTCCTTTTACAGGTGTCGAGTGTGAGGAGCTGTTACATATGGACTCCCTGCCTCCGAACACCTGGATTTTAAATAATTCATTTTTATGCGAAGTCACTTGATTGGATACATCATTTACTAAATGAACACCTGGATTTTAAATAATTACTTTTTATGTGAAGTGACTTAAATGGATACATAATTTACTAAATGAACACCTGTATTTTAAATAATTCATTTTTATGCGAAATGACTTGATTGGATACATCATTTTCTAAATGAACACCTGGATTTTAAATAATTACTTTTTATGTGAAGTGACTTGAATGGATACATAATTTACTAAATGAACACCTGTATTTTAAATAATTCATTTTTATGCGAAATGACTTGATTGGATACATCATTTTCTAAATGAACACCTGGATTTAAAATAATTCATTTTTATGAAAAGTGATTAGATTGGATACATCATTTTCTAAATGAACACCTGGGTTCAAAATAATTCATTTTTATGCGAAGTGACTTGATTGGATACATATTGGTTTGATTTATTAACTAAGAAAATGCTGGCTATTTTGTTGTTACCACAAACTGATAAAAAAAATTATATGCGATCTTTTTCATTTTCAAAGTCTAAATTATCATGAGGAAACCAGTTAGTATTCTTCTAGGCGGTGTGGAATGCTAACTACTGCAAAATGTGATGTTTTACCTCGTTTAGACATCTTTAAGGATCTAAGCGTCTGGAGATCTGGATGTCTACCGTACTTGGGGATTACAGTCGTGATCGTATTACATGTGTTAGGTACATGAAGTGTATTATATCCTCAATTCCTCACCCTTATAGCATCAGAAACGAGGGGCTCACAGCAGCATCCATCCTCGTAGTACAGGCCGATGTATTTGTTCTTCAGCCAGGCCAGGCTTCGGTCCGCGAGCTTGGCCTGGCTCATCAGCGCCCTGATGACGGAGTGCAGGCCCACCGCCCACACCCTGGAAAGGACTACTGGTAGAATTTTGTTGTAGATTAAATGATAATAGCCGTTGAGTATATGTTGTCCTTTCCAAATTTCATTAATCGCATCGAAAAAAGAACTACAGTTTTCCAAATTGGCAACTTCAACAAATACAACAATTGCGATTTTCCCAAAATATGGAAAGAATTTAATATCTAATATTTATAAGCATTACTTAAAAACAACACTGCTACTTAGAAAAACAGGTCATGTGCGAATCGGACTCGCACATTAAGGTTTCCGTATAATTATCTATAAAAAACTGCAAAAAAATCACGTTTGTATGGGAGCCTCACTTAAATATTATTCTGTTTTTAGTATTTGTTGTTATAACGACAACAGAATTACATCAGAAAAGAAATATAAATATTCCCGTTCCCGTTCCCGTTCCCGTTCAAAAGTATCCTATGTCCGTCTCCTGGTTCTTAGCTACCTCCCCAACAATTTTCAGAAAAATCGGTTCAGCCGTTCTTGAGTTATAATTGTTGTAACAAACCCGACTTTCTTTTATAAAGTAGATTTAAATCAAAATTAACTCTCACCTGAAGGTATTATGCGGTAGTATTAGATGTAAAGTCCTATTATCGCTCAGGGTGCGACCATAAACGACAGATATCATGTTGTGGGGACTGCGCGCGCATTGGAGACCATGCCTGCGAGCGCAGGACACCAGCGAAGAGATCTCTCGCTGTTCTACCAATGCACCGCCAAAACGCATGTCTTTTACGCATTGGAGATCTATGAAGCTGGAGACAGAAGATGAAGATAAATATTAGGTCATCTAGCCGTGTTGGCCGAGTGGGAGGTACCTCGACTTTCAATCTGAAGGTCTTGGGTCCGAATCCCGGCGCGCATCAATGGATTTTTCTGTTCGAAAAATATATGCGCATCAAAAACACGTGCTTACAACGGTGAAGGAAAACATCGTGAGGAAACCAGTTAGTATTCTTATAAGCGGCGATGGGCCTGCAACCTGTCACGTATGGAATGCTAACTACTGCAAAATGTGAGCATGTGCCAAATATAATGTTTGTACGTGCCTCTCACTACCCCTACTAGACATCTTTAAAGGATCTAAGCGTCTGGAGATCTGAAAGGATGTCTACCGTACTTGGGGATTACAGTCGTGATCCTATTTATTTTTATTTATTTTTTAGATCATCTAGCCCCGAACTAAGCAAAGCTTTATTGTAGGTACTATGGGAAGCAGATAACTGATAGAATACTATACGAACTTTTTTGTAATAATAAATATTACTAGCTTCTGCCTGCGATTTTGTCCGCGTGGTAATTGAATAAAAAGTAGCCTATGTGTTACTCTGGTGTTTAAGCTATATTACTGTAGTTTCATCTAAATCCGTTCAGTAGTTTTTGTGTGAAGGAGTAACAAACACACACACTCTTTAATCCCCAAGTAGGTACGTGCCTCTGACTACCCGCTTTATTCATATTCAATGATTTGAGCGCCTGGAGATCTGAGTAGATGTCTACCGTAGGTACTTATGGGTAGTACTTATTGGGTATTACCCATTTCACAAACAATAACATAACATAGTAAACAAAATAAAATATTAGTTAGCTAAGTAATGGCTAAATTACAATGTTAAGAAAAAAGAAAAAATAATATGCATGAATATTGTACTAAATAATTATATTATATTATTTAAACAAGCATAATATGACTCATAATAAAGAAAATGTACCAATCAATACTAATTATACAAAAATAAAAACATATTGCCATATTATAGCTAAAGCATGTTTAATAATAAGTTTAGTTTATTAGATTATTTAATTAATTAATAAAAGGTTTTATTATTATTATTATTATTACCCATTTCATTGTATTTTGAAATACTAACTGTTTTTCTCACAAAAACTCACCCTTCATCCCCCACAATCCCTGCGTCCATATCGTGTGTCATATGTGTCGTGTATTTGAGGGGTATGACCTCTTCGGGGTTGTATGAAAGGCTCACTTCCGGTTGCTGGACGTTTTCCGATGGGGTTTCTCCTGTAAATTACCAAATTTTCAAGTTAAGACGAGTAATAAATGTTTTTGATGAATGCAGAATCGTTTTTTCTCAATAACCGCAAAACATACAGTTTTGTTTTTTATGACAAAGATAATCTAGATAAATTTATAGACAGAAACACGATTGGTGAAACTTTTCTCGATAGATTTATTTTCCAAAGTTGGCTCTTCAAAAACATTAGTTTCGTTCTATACAGTTCATTTTTATATAATTCGCTATATAATCATACTAGTTAAGTAAATTATAGACAGTTTCTTTTTAAGTTTGATGGTTTTCAAGATAATGCAGTTTTATCACTTTTTCCGTCTTATCCGGGTTTATATAGTATAGATAGTATTGATAGTATTGATAGTATAGATAGTATTGATAGTATTGATAGTATTGATAGTATTGATAGTATTGATAGTGTTGATAGTATTGATAGTATTGATAGTATTGATAGTATTGATAGTATTGATAGTATTGATAGTATTGATAGTATTGATAGTATTGATAGTATTGATAGTATACATAGTATTGATAGTATTGATATCACAGATAGCATTGACAGTATACATAGTATTGATAGTATTGATAGTATAGATAGTATTGATAGTATTAATAGTATTGATAGTATTGATAGTATTGATAGTATTGATAGTATTGATAGTATTGATAGCACAGATAGCATTGATAGCATTGATAGTATTGATAGTATTGATAGTATTGATAGTATTGATAGTATTGATAGTATTGATAGTATTGATAGTATTGATAGTATTGATAGTATTGATAGTATTGATAGTATTGATAGTATTGATAGTATTGATAGTATTGATAGTATTGATAGTATTGATAGTATTGATAGTATTGATAGTATTGATAGTATTGATAGTATTGATAGCACAGATAGCATTGACAGTATAGATAGTATTGATAGTATAGATAGTATAGATAGTATAGATAGTATTGATAGTATTGATAGTATAGATAGCATAGATAGTATTGATAGTATTGATAGTATTGATAGTATTGATAGTATTGATAGTATTGATAGTATTGATAGTATTGATAGTATACATAGTATTGATAGTATTGATAGCACAGATAGCATTGACAGTATAGATAGTATTGATAGTATTGATAGCACAGATAGTATTGATAGTATTGATAGTATTGATAGTATTGATAGTATTGATAGTATACATAGTATTGATAGTATTGATATCACAGATAGCATTGACAGTATACATAGTATTGATAGTATTGATAGTATAGATAGTATTGATAGTATTAATAGTATTGATAGTATTGATAGTATTGATAGTATTGATAGTATTGATAGCACAGATAGCATTGATAGCATTGATAGTATTGATAGTATTGATAGTATTGATAGTATTGATAGTATTGATAGTATTGATAGTATTGATAGTATTGATAGTATTGATAGTATTGATAGTATTGATAGTATTGATAGTATTGATAGTATTGATAGTATTGATAGTATTGATAGTATTGATAGTATTGATAGTATTGATAGTATTGATAGTATTGATAGTATTGATAGCACAGATAGCATTGACAGTATAGATAGTATTGATAGTATAGATAGTATAGATAGTATAGATAGTATTGATAGTATTGATAATATAGATAGCATAGATAGTATTGATAGTATTGATAGTATTGATAGTATTGATAGTATTGATAGTATTGATAGTATTGATAGTATTGATAGTATTGATAGTATACATAGTATTGATAGTATTGATAGCACAGATAGCATTGACAGTATAGATAGTATTGATAGTATTGATAGCACAGATAGTATTGATAGTATTGATAGTATTGATAGTATTGATAGTATTGATAGTATTGATAGTATTGATAGTATTGATAGTATTGATAGTATTGATAGTATTGATAGTATACATAGTATTGATAGTATTGATAGCACAGATAGCATTGACAGTATAGATAGTATTGATAGTATTGATAGTATTGATAGTACTGATAATATAGATAGCATAGATAGTATTGATAGTATTGATAGCACAGATAGCATTGACAGTATAGATAGTATTGATAGTATTGATAGTATTGATAGGATTGATAGTATACATAGTATTGATAGTATTGATAGTATTGATAGTATTGATAGTATTGATAGTATTGATAGTATTGATAGCATTGATAGTATTGATAGTATAGATAGACATACCTAACTATAGATTTTCACACGGGTCTTTTATCACTTATAAATTTATTTTCTCGACGTTGCAACTATAAAGGTAATTACGTGATAAAGACCCGTGTATACTATAGTATAGATAAATAGTATAGATATATAGTATAAATAGATAATATAGATAGATAGTATAGATAAGATAGGTACCGTGTTGTGGATGAGGTAAATGAGCGGTGTTCGTCCACGTGAGAAGAGCGCATCCCCTCTCTAGCCTCAGCTGCGCAAGAGTGCCTGGCCACTCGGGTTCTCCAGATCCTATGATGCATGCAGTACCATGATGCATAATCTGAAATAAAAGCAAGTATTTTAGTGAGCATATTATTTTTCAAACTATCGTGATTAGTAGACATAATTATAGATTTTGACACGGGTCTTTATCACGCCATTATTATAAGAGAATAGTCCGGGAAGCTATTGAAATTAAAAAGTACCCAAATTTTAATCGTGAAGACGGATTTAGACTCTCTTCTTCATGGAATCCTGTGGTAGAGATGGGTCGTACTTGTGTTTTGACGTACCAGGTCTAATAAATTAAATACCACCTCAAAAATACTTTAAAGTACAAAAATACTTTCAAGTACAGAATACGCGTTCAAACTGTGACGTCATACCGGGTACGTATTTTTTTATGCCTATACCAGGTTTACAAACCTGGTCGAGTAAAGACGCACCACCTCTATCCTGTGGTCATTGTGTATGGGTGTCACGATAGACCATCTCAGTGCGTGGATACAGTCAGTGTGGTGTGTCGTAATGTGAACATGGACATTTCTATTTCTGAAGACCAAGTGAGGATAGTTTTCTTCAACTGCCTCCGCTTCTCGACGGTAGCTACAAGTACTGCAGTCTGGCCGCAACCATGGCTATTGTAACATAGCCGAAACGTCGGGAAAGTAAAATAAAGGTAATTACTAAAGACGGTGTAGTTTCGTTGTCCCCGGTGACCGTGTCCCCGTCAACGGGGACAACGGGAATTCATTTTTACAATTAAAAATTCTTCCCGTTGTCCCCGGTCTCTGTCCCCGTTGAAAAAGTGAAATAAATTTAAGCCCGGTGTCCCCGTGTCAAAATCTATAGTTTAGTGAGCATTTCAATTTATTGCTCCAGTTGAGTATTATGGTGTTAGGTATATTGTTATGGTGTGATGTTTGTCAAGATGAACCCCGCTCGAGTACTGTCTTTTACTATCCTAATCTATACTATAATATTATAAAGAGGAAAGATTTGATTGTTTGTTTGTTTGCATCGAATAGGCTCTGAAACTACAAAACCGATTTGAAAAATTCATTTACCATTTGAATCCTACATTATCCCTGATGAACATAGGCTATAGAATATTTTCAAAAACGTTAGGGATCCGTATGAAAATTTCGATAATGTAACCCAAGGTGTATAAAAATGTCCTATAAAATCATTATTACACCCGTGCGACGCCGGCACGGTCTGCTAGTAATATTATAAATGTGAAAGTTTGTGAGTTTGTATGTGTGTTTAGTGCCACAATCAGGCCTAAACAACAAAACGGACTATGTTGAAATTTGCTGTAGATGTAGATATAATGCCCGAATAAAACAAAGATTACTTTAAAATATGAATAACATCCCCAAAATGATAAACAAATGCAAAAGGGATGTTATTGGTATAGTTGGCGCTGGTGTGCAACAAATCTGACATCACAGACTAAAAACGTGTACGTGTGATGTGTGTACGGCACAATTCTGACACTAACCTGCAGTATATGCCTGTCCATACGCTGCCCACTGCCCGGGGCTAGGGGGAACATCGAAACACCATGATCATGGGGCAAAGGCTGCACGGGGCAGTACCCTCCCCCCTCCAGCTCATAAAGAGCTTCATCCTCGAAGCAGCCGGTAGTCTTCTGCGTTGTCTGCGCGAAGACCGGCTCGTCGCACGCCGACATTGCTGCTCTGGGGGCCAAGGATTTAGTAAGTTTAAGATATTTGATAATCTATATATGTATATAAAAATCAATTGCTGTTCGTTAGTCTCGCTAAAACTCGAGAACGGCTGAACGGATTTATCTTATCTTGGTCTTGAAATGTTCGTGGAGGTCTAGGGAAGATTTAAAAGGTGAGAGAAATTCGAATAATTGCCGGGAAAACCCTAAAAACAGCCTTTTTCTTTTTCCCATACAAAAGTTTTCTTTATATATTCTTTATATACAAAAGTTTTCTAACTAAGTCAGCTTGTAATAAATAAATATTAAAGAATAGCGCAGTAATTTAATATTTTAAGGTGATATGTGAAATGTTTGGTTTTTTGTATCTGAGTCTACCCGGATAAGACGGAAAAAATTATAAAACTACTATCAAACTTAAAAAGAAACTGTCTATACTTAGCTAGTATGATTATCTAACGAATTATATAAAAATGAACTATTTAGCTATTCATAGTTTTGATTAAAAACGAAACTAGTGTTTTTGAAGAGCTAACTTTGGATAATAAATCTATCGAGAAAAGTTTCACCAATCGTGTTTCTGTCTGTAATTTATCTAGATTAAATCTTTAAGTTATCTTTGTCATATAAAACAAAACTGTATGTTTTGCGGTTATTGAGAAAAAACGATTCTGCATTCATCTTGATTTATTTTTCAAAGTTGGCACTTCCAAAACACTAATTTCGTTTTTAATCAAAACTATGAATAGCTAAACAGTTCATTTTTATATAATTCGTTAGATAATTGTACTAGCTACCTAAATAAAAGACAGTTTCTTTTTAAGTTTGATGGTTTTCAAGATAATGCGGTTTTATCACTTTTTCCGTCTTATCCGGGTAGACTCATCATATAAGAACGCCTAATATGAGTATGATGTCCCGATAAATGATAATTTTACATAGGTATAGACAAAAACATATTTTTTTGTGTAAAAGTCATCGATTTTCCTAATTTGTGAAAGTGTCAATCGCAAGAATGAACTAATAATGCTTTTTCTAAACTTGCCTCAAATCAAATTTATATTGTACATCAAAATGTATTTCTTGTCTATTCTTTGGTAGACAAATTAATTTCTCATGTCAACAAGCTAGACCTGCAGGTATGCTGTGAAATCAAGGGAGGAAAGCCCTCCAACCCCATCACCTCAAGTACTCGTGGAAAACTGGCAGCTGACTCCGCGCGAGTGTGTGATGGTGCTGGTGAAAACTTGCTATGTGGTCCATCACTGCCTGGGTTCGGTACACCTTCTCAAGATTCACCATACCCTCGGGTCCAACCCTCTTCCATCCTGGGGACTGTTCACCTTCTTCATCAAAGGAGGCTATGTACTGAAAGGAGGTTTATCAACATCATTTTGGGTACCCACGATACGGGCCTTGAGCCTAATGTAGAGCCGTAGTTTCGCTCATATTTTTAGACTATTATTATCTATATTAGACCTCACAGCTCAGTTGGTAGTAACTCTGCCTTCTGCTGTAGGTTGTGGGTTCGATCCCCACCCAGGGCAAATATTTGTGTGATGAACATAGATGTTTGTCCTGTGTTTGGGTATAATAAGTATGTATTTCTTTAAAAGAACTGGAGGAGGCCTTTACTCGAGAGGGGTCCTAATAAATATATAAGAATATCTATGTACATACTTACTTAATTTAAGGAATAAACAGGCTTTTTTATTTTTATTTTTATTTATTTATTTTATAAGTATGTATTTACAAAAAAAAGTATATAAGTATTCTATCAGTTATCTGGTTCCCATAGTACAATTTTTGCTTAGTTTGGGGCTAGATGGCTAGATAGAATATTTATTATTATCATTATTATGTATCAAATATCCTTGTTATCTTGTCTAACAGTGTTATAAATTTTCTGCTAATTAAATATTACTTATTATCAATAAGTTTTTATATATGTTTGTACATTAATCACACCTAAATTACCGAACTAATCAAGATGAAATTTGCTGCAAAATATCAGATAAACAGAAAGGGGAACTTATTCGAAAAACAACTCCTAAATGATAAAAAAATGCAAAAAAGATGATTTTGGTATAGATGGCGCTGGTGTGCAAAAAAATTGACATCTCAGACCGAAAATATTGAGTTGTCATAGCACCGCATTCTACCAAAATGGTTGTATCCTACTAAGTTCTATTCGAAATTGATTTTGTCAAAGAAATCTGACATCAATTTGACTACCGAATGATACGTATTTACCAAAATTCGTAATTTATTTTATCAGGACAAAAATTCAAAAATCATTTATTTCAATAAAATCACAAGGATCACTTTGAAACGTCTTAGGAACTAGGTGAAGCTACGCCAATTCTTCGCGACCAAGCCTAGAAGAATCAGGCAACAAACACGGCTTGGGGTCTACCTTTTTTTCAATGATCCTTCCCATAATGCTATGTAGAGCTCCAGTGTGGTGCCAATCGAACAAGGTGAAGGCTCAAACGAGAATAATAATTAATAGTAGTACTCAAGTACGTAAAACAATAAAAAAAATAACTAAAGAGCTTCAGCACAAATTCAAAAAGCAGCACACGCTACACTTGATTTAGAAATAAAACCTAAAAAAGAAAGAACTATACTCAAGGTTCAATACCTATAGGGATCAAATTTGAAGTTGCCTGAAAGTGATTTTTTCTGTGCGACTATTGAAGTTTGGGCAGGACAAAGTCGACGAAACAACTCTGCGGAGTTGCTTTTCAAAAATTTAACATTAGAAACTTTATAAATGTCTATGTTTAAAATATGTCTTTAATTTAACAAAAATTTACTACGACTAACTGCGACGTAGTGATATCTCCGTAGGTTTTCGTCAGCGCGATCTAGCATCGGAACGTTTTTTGCAGCGACATCTAGTTATGAATTTAGTAAACTTTGTACACCAGAAACTAGAGACCAGATACAAGAAAATTACGTTTATAAAACTAAAAACAAAACCGACTTCGTGTTTATGAATTAAAATTGTAGTGCTTCAATATACATAATGAAAAACCCAGGCACCCTGTTATCTGTGCCTTATAGGTGTGCCTAAGTACGAAGGATTCCGTACCATTATCTATAAATAACTGCAAAAAAATCATGTTTGTTGTATGGGAGCCCCACTTAAATATTTATTTTATTATGTTTTTAGTATTTGTTGATAAAGCGGCAACAGAAATACATTAGTCTGTTAAAATTTCAACTGTCTATCTAGCTATCACGGTGTATTAGATACAGCCCTGTGACAGACAGACGGACTGCGAAGTCTTAGTAATCGGGTCCCGTTTTTATCCTTTGGGTACGGAACCCGAAAAACCATCAATCGTCCCTTGTTTTCCTACCCTTAGGATAAGAACTTTTTTTAAATATTTATATGTGGTCGTTCGAGTATTTATTTTAATATGTTTTTTTCATGTGTATCGTGTCATTTCTATATTTGCAAAAAGTTTATTCAAATTCTATTTTAATCAAATTCAAGTTCAAAAATCATTTATTTCAATAAAATCACAAGGATCACTTTGAAACGTCTTAGGAACTAGGTGAAGCTATGCCGATTCCACGCGACCAAGCCTAGAAGAATCAGGCAACAAACACGGCTTGGGGTCTACCTTTTTTTTAATGATCCTTTCCTTAATGCTATGTACCTAGAGCTCCAGTGTGGTGCCAATCGAACAAGGTGAAGGCTCAAACAAGAATAATAATTATGCAATGAAACCTCGAGGATTTTGTTTATCCGTATAACAAACAAATATATACGATTGTTAAAACTTTTCTAGATACATTTATCATACGAAAATGGTTCCTAAAAAGCCCTATTTTCGTTTTAGCTCCAAAAATAAAAATAAAAAACCGGCCAAGTGAAAGTCGGAACTTTTTTTTTATATTACCATGCACAACTTTTTTACAGAATAGTCCGATTTTAATAATTCTTTTTTAGGGTTCCGTACCCCAAGGGTAAAAACGGGACTCTATTACTAATTAAGACTTCGCTATCCGTCTGTCCGTCTGTCTGTCACAGGGTTGTATCTCATGAACAGTAGTTGAAATTATCACAGATGATGTATTTCTGTTGCCGCTCTTACAACAAATACAGAATAAAATAAATATGTAAGTGGGGCTCCATACAACAAACGTGTTATTTTTCAGTTTTTTATAGATAATGGTACGGAACCCTTCGTGCGCGAGTTCGACTTTTTATTTCTCGTTTATCTTCTTGGGTACGTAACCCTAAAAAGCGACAAGAAATAAATACATATCAAATTGAGAACCTTATTTATAGTCAGTCAAAAACGCTCACCACTTGTTTATTAGGCTCTGGCATCCTGTCCCGTTTACAACTGTCCCGCAGCGGGCTAGTGGTGGTACCCTGGTCCACTCGCTTCCCGCTTTCTTTTCTCGAGTCTTTCTTCAGCGATCCCCTGTAGACAAAATACAAAATTTACAAAATGACAGATCTATAGAATTAAAACTATCGTTGTTAATCATTTTAAATATGATCACGACTGTAATCCCTATGTACGGTAGACATCCTCTCAGATCCAAACGCTCAGATCTCTGAAGATGTCTAAGGGGGTAGTCAGAGTCACTTCCAAACGTTGAAACATAGTAATTAGTCATGTTTCTATTTAAAACAAGCTGAACCGGCAAAGTTCGTATCGCTTTAGAATTAACTAATGCTGTGTTAAGTTCCCGTTCCCGTTCCCGTTATAAAAAGTATCAAATCAAATCAAATCAAATCATTTATTTGCAAGAATACATTATTATTTTACATGTCAGATCTTAAAACTATTATGGTAGATTGTATTCAGCCTGCACGCAGGCGTGCAAATGTTTTGTGAGTCATATAATTAGAATTAAGTATTAGTCATTAGGTTACAATTCAATTTTCCAAATACTCTTTCACACTGTAAAAACATTCTTCAATTAGCCAACCACTTAACTTTTTCCTAAACATATTTCCATTTAGTTCTTTTATCCTATGTCCTTCCCTGGCTCTAAGCTACCTCCCCACTAATTTTCAGCCAAATCGGTTCAGCCGTTCTTGAGTTATAAATAGTGTAACTAACACGACTTTTTTTTATAAATACTTAAAGATGTAAAATCGGGGACAATTTTAACAAACTTTCATAATTTTCTTCTCAAATTTCTCCTTTATCCACAACATGTTGGTTATTTTTTACAGCCTGCCTTCTGACGTCATTATGTTGTAGAAATGTCGCCCGAGGTGTCCCGCGTCACGTGAAAAGTTGCGGGTAACTGTGCAACGTTGCAACGTCACTTAGATTAAGCGTTGCGCGTTGCAGGACAAAGTTCCCTAGTGTAGCCGGTTTTAAGCAAATGTTTGGCTAAATAAATGTATATTAATTATAATAAATGTAAAATAATAAATTACCGGTCGTCTTTGACAGATTCTCGTTTGAAGTCTCTTCGATGTGTTGGAGTGGAGGCGTGACTTGTGATGGCTGGCGTAGCAGACAAAATTTCCCTGTTGACAAAACACACTATTTAACATCTTAAGACGCTGCAATTATGACAAACACACGTACGCGCGTGGTCCGCATTAGCTTTTCGAATAAATTAATGATATAAATTATGTATAATTACTTATCAAAAATCTATCCTAATAGAAATCTAGATCTACATATTACCTATCTTAAACAATAAATCACAAGTTGATTTTAATAGTAGGTATATAAAATATTTCGATCATAAATTCTAAAACGTATCATTTTGAAATAATATCTTTATCGTGAAAAGTTTCTGCTATTATGTTTTCAGCTTAATAGAAATCTAGGTAGGAACCTGAAGTAATATACTTATAAAAATAGGAGATGTGGCTTGTTCAGAAGTATTTCTTTTTTCGTTTCGAAAAAGAGCAATCAGCGACTGGCAGCCTCTTAAGAGGTAATCTTAGCAGAGATAAGCAGCAAGATATAAACGTATGAGTGGCGATAGAGACAACAATAGCGCAGACCCAATATTCTTAATTAAAAATAAAACCGGCCAAGTGCGAGTCGGACACGCGCACGAAGGGTTCCGTACCATTATCTATAAAAAACGGCGAAAAAATCACGTTTGATGTATGGGAGCCCCACTTAAATATTCATTTTATTTTGTTTTTGGTATTTGTTGTTATAGCGGCAACAGAAATACATAATTTGGAAAAATTTCAACTGTCTAGCTATCACGGCTCATGAGATACAGCCCTGTGACAGACAGACGGACAGACGGACAGCGAAGTCTTAGTAATATTATTAAGACTATTATTACTAAGACTTATTACCCATCGGGTACGGAACCCTAAAAATTACTAAATCCCTATTTCGTATTCACCTGTTTCCTCCTTCAAAACTGGGATTTATTTTACTAATTATATTTTAATTTAATTTTAATTTTTGATTTTATTTTGCTATGTCCTAACAGGATCCATGTACTAATACTAATACTACTAATACTAATATTCATAAGACCTATACCTACTATATATTTATTGTACATGATGCAAATAAATAAATACTTGGAAATTACAGTCGTATCCTATTTTTTTTTGATATCCGAGATTCGATCCCACGACCCACACATTGAAAGTAAAGGTAATTCCCACTCGGCCAACATTGCTCTTTGACAACACAGGTAGCTATCAAAAAACGTTAATATCAAAAGTGGTATAAACAACGCAAGTGAGGTTGCAATTAAAAATAACATATGCGGCGTCATTGAAGTGGGGAAGGTATGATTAATATATATATAGAGCTGTTGTAACCTCTATCGGCTATTTGGGTAATTATCATACATTTTACCCTATTTAAAAGACCTACTTATTCAATCATCGTGAGGAAACCAGTTAGTGTTCTTATAAGCGGCGATGGGCTTGCAACTTGTCACGTATGGAATGCTAACTACTGTGCCAAATATAGTGTTTGGACGTGCCTCTGACTACCCCCACTAGACATCTTCAAAGGATCTAAGCGTCTAGAGATCTGAGAGAATGTCTACCGTACTTGGGGATTACAGCCGTGATCCTATTTATTTTATTTATTATTTATTCAATGTACATGATGCTAATAAATCCTATCCTATTCTAATATTATAAATGCGAAAGTTTGTGATAAGGCTGCTGTGTTTGTTCCCTAATCAAAAATTTAATTTGCATTAATAAGATGAAATTTGCTGTAGCATGTAGATAAAAGATCAGAATAAATAAAGGGGGAACTTCAGAACGTGCCAAAGAAATTGACATACGTAGCTCGAAAATCTTTACCGTCCTGACGCAGTCGGGTAATAAATAAAACGGTGTTATCACCTCTATATGTTATCATAATTGGTTCTTTGTGATGTGCGTGAATTTTCTACGTTTATTAAAAACATTTTAATATTAACATCACGTAAGTACCTACCCATATGTCAAAAGCTATTATGGCTCATAAACTTTCGAATTAATAATTATGGTGTAGCATGAAATTTTTATTTTGTTGTATAGGCTAGTTTACCCGGATAAGACGGAAAAAGTGATAAAACCGCATTATCTTGAAAATCATCAAACTTAAAAAGAAACTGTCTTTTATTTATGTAGCTAGTATGATTATCTAACGAATTATATTAAAACTAGCTGACCCGTGCCCGCTTCGCTGTGCGTAAGACATTTCTAATACCATCGTGGACTTTTTTGTAGACGTTTTTAAGGTGTACAATACTGTAGTACATTATTTTGATATATCTCGTGGGGTTCAGCCAGCATTTGCAATGTAAGCGCAAAAAAATGTGTTTATTTACGACATCACATTAGAAACCTCTAAAATTATCAGTGTTTCTCTACTATATTATGCATGTATTATACATATAAACCTTCCTCCTGAATAACTCTGTCTATTAAAAAAAACCGCATCAAAATCCGTTGTGTAGTTTTAAAGATATAAGCAAACATACATACATACATACGCGGGAGGCGGAAAGCGACTTAGCTTTATACTATGTAGTGATGAACTGTTTCATTCATAGTTTTGAGTAAAAACGAAACTAGTGTTTTTGAAGAGCCAACTTTGGAAAATAAATCTATCGAGAAAAGTTACACCAATCGTGTTTCTGTCTATAATTTATCAAGATAAAATGCTTAAATTATCTTTGTCATAAAAAAACTAAACTGTATTGAGAAAAAAACAATTCTGTATTTATCAAAAAAGAAATTCATCTACCTTTTTATAATTTAAAACAGACTCGTGTTAGTTACATACACCATTTATAACCCAAGAACGGCTGGACCGATTATCATAATTTTAGTTTCGTTGGATTTGTCTCTGCCCGAAATAGCAGAATAACTATTAAATCATTTGAACCTAAACAATTTGTGCGAGGTTGGATCGGACAGCTAGTAATCTTAATATATAATAATATATATAAATTACGCGTCACGTTGTTTGTCCGCGATAGACTAAACTACTTAACTGATTAAACTTTGCATATTGTGTGCAGTTTGATCCAACTTGAAAGATAGGATAGCTTACATCTCAATTTATAGTCGCAATATTATTTTTTTGCAAATTATTTGTTTATTATCTGACAGTCACAATTATCTGTTAGCTCCAAAAGATTCTAACAGATGGCGATATCTGTTGACACAGCAACGCGTAGCCGAGTCTGCTAATATATTATAGAATACTAGCTGTTCCGACAGACGTTGTCCTGTCAAATTCATTTTGTTTTCCATAAGAACCTTCTCTTGATAATAACGAATACAACAAAAAAAGAATTAGCGAAATCGGTTCAGATGCTCTCGAGATTTGCGCTTATCAACACATTCAGCGATTCATTTTAGGGTTCCGTACCCAAATTGTAAAAACGGGACCCTATTACTAAGACTTCGCTGTCTGTCTGTCTGTCTGTCCGTCCGTCTGTCAGTCACAGGGCTGTATCTCATGAACCGTGATAGTTAGACAGTTGAAATTTTCACAGATTATGCATCTCTGTTGCTGCTATAACAACAAATACTAAAAACAGAATAAAATAAATATTTAAGGGGGGCTCCCATACAATAAACTTGTTTTTTTAGCCGTTTTTATAGATAATGGTACGGAACAGGTTTTTTATATTATAGATTTGTGTTTTGTTTTTTGTAAGCGGCGAAGGGCTTTTAAAAATTACCTTAGTTCTAACTATAGATTTTGACACGGGTCTTTATCACGTAATTACCTTTAATTTACTTTCCCGACCCGTGTCAAAATCTATAGTTATGTCTACTAATCACGATAGTTTGAAAAATAATACCTTAGTTCTCTCAAAAAGGCACCAAAGAAAGGTATTAGTCGGCATTCGGGCATCGCCAGCGCCCTGCCCAGTGCCCGTTCGTACTCTGCCGAAAGGAGGGCGGCAGAGAGGAAGTCCAGCGCAGGGAGCGACTCGTCCGAGATGCTGCACCAGAAGGCTTTGAGCTTGTGAGATCTGTGGACAATAATAATAGTCAAAATAGACATTGTAGCGCGCGGTGATCTGTCACATGTCAGTTCATTTTTATTTGGACCACGCCGCGTCAACGTCACTTCCCTTTCCTGAACGCTCCGTGACTTTAAGGCGACTAGCGCCATCTCGCGTTAGGGCAGTGAGTTTCGGCGGCCCGCGCGTAACCGCGACGCATGAGCGGCTCGAGTACTTTTTATTAATTTGTGGTGTTTTATTGTGTTTATTCTGTCTATTTTATATTTTACGTGCTTTATTATACATTCTTATCAAATATCAGCATTCTCATTAACTCTCCGAACCCCGAGATAGAGTCAGCCAGCCGGGCAAGTATTAAAACATAACAATAGTGGCCGAATATCAACTCCGATAATGCTGAATTTTATTAGAAACCTTGGGTGCATCAGTAGAGGGCTCTTTTGTAAAAAACATGAATATCATGTTATGATGTTGAATGCAATACCTAATGTTAGAGAATACCTAATCTGTACACTTTTCATAGTAACTATTCACTGTTTATGCACCTATACGCTTCTGCGTAGGTATTGTATTGGAAGCGTAGGTATAGGTGCTTAAACTGCATAAAAAGCGTAGGTATTATGGCATTCAGTAACATAACATGATAATCATGTTTTTACAAAATAGCCCCACAGGTTCACTCATCGATTGTCATCTGAATTGAAAATGATTATCATTAGACTCTATAAAATTGGTATCACGTAATAAATAAACTATTAAAGTAAACTTTTTGAATCGTTATATCTCAGAAACGGTGGGTCTTAGAAAAAAAAGTATAAGACAATTTTTATAGATAATTAAATGATGTACAATACTTATTAAACTTATATTTTTGTAAAAGTTACCGCTTTCGAGAAAAATACAAAAAACCAAAAACTTTGACGTTTGACCTTGAATAACTTTTTTAGCACACATAGGATCAATGGGGACTTTGACATTTTTAGGGTTCCGTACCCAAAGGGTAAAACCTATTACTAAGACTTCACTGTCCGTCTGTCTGTCACAGGGCTGTATCTCATGAACTGTGATAGCTAGACAGTTGAAATTTTCACAGATTATGTATTTCTGTTGACGCTATAACAACAAATCCTAAAAGCAGCATTAAAATAAATATTTAAGTGGGGCTCGTGATTTTTGCTGTTTTTATAGATAATGGTACGGAACCCATCATGCGCGAGCCCGTCTCGCACTTGGCCGGTTTTTATTTAAGTACCACGCGAGTAAAGTTGCAGACTATAGTATTACTTAGTAGGTTTGTGAGAATATAAGTGGTTATGTTGTGTTTCAAAACGCCATAACAACTTGATCGATACGTATGAAATATGAATTAGTGGTGTGTTGAAATAGGTTGTAATTAGGTGGAGAGGAGGTGGAGGAGGTGGAGGAGGTTGGAATGAGGTTACAATGGATCGAAGGTTCACAGAAATAACAGCGCTGACCTATCTTCTATCTTCGGATAGTAGAGCATATCTAATTCGCAATCGGGATATTTTTACAAGCTTTTATTCATGACAAGCTGACCCCGCGAACTTCGTATCGCTTTAGAATTAACAAATGTTGTCTAAGTTCCCGTTCCCGTTCCCGTTACCGTATTATCAAACCTAATAAAGCTCAAATTGACTCTACGTTTTAGTTATAAAACTTTTGTATGGGAAAAAGAAAAGGGCTGTTTTTAGGGTTTTCCCGGCAATTATTCGAATTTTTCTCACCTTTTAAACCTTCCCTAGACCTCCACGAACATTTTAAGACCAAGATAAGATAAATCCGTTCAGCCGTTTTCGAGTTTTAGCGAGACTAACGAACAGCAATTGATTTTTATATAATAGATAATGTGATAATCTTGCAACTCATTTTTGAAGCAGTTATCTTCAGCCGATTGAGCTGAAATTTCGCATACTTATGTAATTTAGGTTACAATGCAATAATATGGTGACAGCGAGCTGATCTGATGATGGAGTCAGAAGCTGTTCAACAGACACTCACAATGGAACTCCATAATACTTCGATTGAGTAAAAACTTTGCATTCTTGTCAAGTTCCGATGACAATGTTATATTGTGACAGGTGATAGTGCTGGTGCTCGATGGTTTAAATGATTTTACAAAAGCTTGCCATTGAAATATATTTAAGCTTAGACCAAAGCACTAGTTTCAATATTTATTATTTTGTTTTTGATATCATTGTACTTTTTTTGTCTACGTTGTAACATATTGTAAAGAGAAAAATAAAATATAATATATAGATAAACAAAAAACTACTGACGACCAATTTTGAAAATCCTTTCATATTTCGATAGCTACATTATCAGGGAGTAACATAGGACATATTTTATTAAAAAAAAAATGAGTTTACCACGAAAATTGCAATAATGTAACCTAAAGGTATAAAAAATTCGATTAATCTTCAATATTACCATGCGAAGTAATAAATAGAATCACGACTGTTATCCCCAAGTACGGTAGACATCATACTCTCAGATCTCAAGGCGCTTAAATCCTTGAAGATGTCTAAGGGGGATAGTCAGAGGCACGTTCAAACATTACGTTCGGCACAATACACACATTTTGCAGTGGCATTCCATTACGTGACAGGTTGCAAGCCCATCACCACCGTTTTGAGCACGTGCGAAGAATTATATAACTTTTTTCCCTCTAGACAATTTTAAGAGATCTAGGTGGATGTCTGCCTTGGGAATTAGAATCGTTTATTTAACTTTCTCGTTTTATATATTTGTTACGCAGCTCTGTTACTAAATATAAGGGTTCCGTTGTTCATCCAATGGGTAAAATCCCGGTCAAGTGCGTGTCGGGTCACGCGCAATGTAGGGTTTCGTAGTTTACATAGCTAACATTATAATAAGTAATTTTGATAATTTTGATAATGATATATTGTATTATCTATATTTGTGCAGTTTTTTAATTATCACCTACTTGATATCTATACTAAATTTTTATTTTCTAAGTCGGTCGACGATTTCTCGTAAACTTAGCTAAATAATAAAAAGATTATATTAGATTGCAAAGAGAAGAAATACATAAACCTTGAAATAAATAGACTTTCCTGAGTCATTCTTACAGCGCTCTATATCGCTCGGTACAGAACCCTACATGAGAGTCCAACTTGCACTTGACCGGTTTTTATGCTTATCACCGCTTTGTTCCGGACACTCTTCTCTGGCCATCTTTCAGAATACATAAAATCACGCCTATTTCCCAGAGGGGTAGGCAGAGACCACGGCTATCCACTTGTTACGCTCCTGATATACTTCTTTTGCTTCATTCACTCTCATCACATTCCTCATGCATGCTCGTCGGTTTAGGGCAGGGTTTCTCAAAGTGGGGTACGTGTATCTCTGGGGGTCATTGAGTACGCGATAAAATTTGCGCAATGGTTGCGCGGCATAGTTGACAAATTAATTTAAATACCTACATTATGTTAATTTTTAGTGATTTTTTTTAATTAAAAGAGAAAGTTTGTGAGTTTGTTCTTATGTCTCAATCAAGCCTAAACGTCAAAACGGATTAAGATGAAGATATAATGCCAATAAAACATAGACTACTTTAATACGAAAACTGATAAAAAACACATAAGGGATGATTTTGGGATAGATGGTGCTGGTCAAATCTGACATCAGTGTTGACATCAGTCATCATAGCAACGTGCGCAATTATTGAAATTTGGTCAGAACAACGTCTGACGCGGATCTGCTAGTCACTACATAGTATAAAGCAAAGTCGCTTTCCGCTTCCCGCGTCTGTATGTAATATGTATGTATGTATGTTTGCTTATATCTTTAAAACTACTCAACGGATTTTGATGCGATTTTTTTTTAATAGATAGAGTAATTCAGGAGGAAGGTTTATATGTATAATACATCACTACATAGTATAAAGCAAAGTCGCTTTCCGCTTCCCGCGTCTATATGTAATATGTATGTATGTATGTTTGCTTATATCTTTAAAACTACACAACGGATTTTGATGCGGTTTTTTTTAATAGATAGAGTAATTCAGGAGGAAGGTTTATATGTATAATACATGCATAATATAGTAGAGAAATACTGATAATTTTAGAGGTTTCTAATGTGATGTCGTAAATAAACACATTTTTTTGCGCTTACATTGCAAATGCTGCCCCACGAGATATATCAAAATAATGTACTACAGTATTGTACACCTTAAAAACGTCTACAAAAAAGTCCACGATGGTATTAGAAATGTCTTACGCACAGCGAAGCGGGCACGGGTCAGCTAGTATAATATGAAGGTATCTATTACACTTATGTATATCTTACTATATACTTACCACCTAAGTCTTATTACTGTTATTTACTACTGTTAATTACTTATGTTTTTTTTAATAAAAATCTATTTTAAACAGAAATACGGCTAATTACCACGTTTTTTCTTGTATTGCTGACGTTTCGAGACAATACAGTCAAGTTCAAGTTTAATATGGGTACTTGGAACATTAAGTTTGAGAAACCCTGCTTTAGTCTTTCAGTAAAAACTAAACGCATAGTGCATATTGCTAGCTATGTTATAAAACGGACGGAAACGGAAATGGCTTTGTGACGCGGGTACTTGAGCTGTGACCGTTCTTAAGAAGCGTCAGTCTTGATTTAGCGGCCGTAAATCGCAGTTATTGTAATAACACGCTTTTTTAACTAACTTTGTAAGAAAATCTTGGAAATCAAACTTTTTATTTCTTGTTACATTATTGTATTTTTTTTTTGGAAATAATATATATGTCTATGTTACTCACTGATAATGTAGCTTTTGATTGGTGAAATAATTTTTAAAGTTAGATTAGTAGTTTTTTAGTTTATCCGGTACAAACAAAAAACAATATTAAAGATTTTGAAAAACCCACGACGGTTTAATGCAATTGAAAAAGGATAAAATAATTTATGTGACGAGATATAATTAACGTAAAAAGCATATAAGATTAGATCTCTTACAGAGTCTCACATATGAACAATAAAGTATTCGTTTTAATAGCACTTCCCTACGTACCTACTTGGTTCTTGAAGATGTAGATGTGGCAATAACACACTCGTAGGTATTCAACTCTCTATGAACTTAAGGCGCTCCCAGTCGACGATTATTTTTGTTCGAAACGATAAAAGAAATACTTGTGAACAAGCCACATCTCCTATTTTATAATGTATATTGTATAGTATATGTGAATAAAGATGTACCCATCTTTAATCACTTCGATAAATAATCCTACCGACCGCTGCAATGACGACAAACACACGTCGGCGCGTGGTCCGCCTTAGCTTTTTGAATAAATTAGTGATATAAATTATGTATAATTACTTATCAAAAATCTATTCTAATAGAAATCTAGATCTACATATTACCTATCTTTAACAATAAATCACAAGTTGATTTTAATAGTAGGTATATAAAATATTTCGATCATAAATTCTAAAACGTATCATTTTGAAATAATATATTTATCGTGAAAAGTTTCTGCTATTATGTTTTCAGCTTAATATAAATCTAGGTAGGAACCTGAAGTAATATACTTATTAAAATAGGAGATGTGGCTTGTTCAGAAGTATTTCTTTTTTCGTTTCGAAAAAGAGCAATCAGCGACTGGGAGCCTCTTAATAAGAAACGCAAGAAAAATACAAATTCTTAAAAAATCTATAAAAAAAAAAGAATCACGGCTGTAATCCCCAATTACGGTAGACATCCTCTTAGATCTTTGAAGATGTCTAGAGAGGGTAGTCAGAGACACGTCCAAACATAACATTTGGCACATACCCACATTTTGCAATAGTTAGCATTCCATACGTAACAGGTTTCAAGCCCATCGCCGCTTATAAGAATACTAACTGGTTTCCTCACGATGTTTTCCTTCACCGTTGTAAGCACGTGTTTTTGATGCGCATATTAATTTTTCGAACAGAAAAATCCATTGATGCAAGCCGCGATTCCAACCACGACCTTCAGATTGAAAGTCGAGGTACCTCCCACTCGGCCAACACAGAATCCATTATTATAATTAGTAATTTAGAAGTGTACCTAAATCTATCTTCTGTATTTTTGTATAGCAAAGAATTTATGACTTTTGCGTCTTCGTTATTCATGGCTGCTATATGACGGTCTTGTAGTCTTGAAGTCGCCATATGGCGGTCTTGAAAAGCAATGCTTTTAACGTTAAAATGCGACATTAGTACCTTGGCGTGTGCTAACGCTTGTTAGACTAAAGCTAAGGTCACACCGACGCGAATTAGCAACGGTTTGTATGAGGCTTTTGTTAATTTTGTTCTAGAATCTAAGATTTTTAAATAATTCGTTAATTAAAAACTTCTTCACGTGACATAAATATTAGTTGCCGTTAAATACGTGTTGCGCTGACTACTGCAAATTAATGTGCCAAATGTAATGTTTGGACGTGCCTCTGACTCCCCTTTAGACATATGCAAGGATCTGAGTTTTATATATTTAAATTTATTAAAAACCGACCAACAGCGATTCGGAATCGCGCACGAAACTTATTGTACTTTTTTCTATAAAAAACGGCCAAAAATTACGTTTGTTGTATAGGAGCCTCACCTAAATATTTATTTTATTCTGTTTTTAGTATTTGTTGTTATAGCGGCAAAAGAAATTAATCATCTGTGAAAATTTCAACTGTCTAGTCTAGCTACCACGGTTCATGAGATACAGCCCTGTGACAGACGGACAGCGAAGTCTTAGTAATAGGGTCCCGTTTTTACCCTTTGGGTACGGAACATTAAAAATGCAATAACACACACGCCATCACACAATAGCCAACTGAAAATGAAAATAAAACATATCACCTCGTAAAACCATCTAAAAATACATATTTTTTATTCACACCCAAATTTATGTTCTCCGAACTATGGCCTTAAAAAAACTCTATGTGGGAACACGTTTTTAGTGATTTAGTAGCCATTTAGACGTCGGTTAGTAAAAGTTACTGTTGACAGTAACTTTGACAACCAACGTAATAAATATGTTGATTTTTAGGGAGGAAAAAAAACTATATTTAAAATGGGAAAAAATATTCTATTTATTCTAATCTACATATTTTAAAACAAAAGGATAATGTTAAAAAAACGTATTTTTTATGCTTCCGTATCCAAAGGGTAAGAACGGGATACTATTACTAATACCACACTGTTTGTCTGTCCGTCTGTCTGTCAGGGCTGTATCTCATGAACCGTAGTAGCTAAACAGTTAATATCACAGATTATGTATTTCTGCTGCCGGTGTAACAAAAAATACTAAAAACAGAATAAAATAAATGTTTAAGTGGGGCTCTCATACAACAAACGTGTTTTTTTGCCGTTTTTATAGATAAATGGTACGGAATCCTACGTGCACGAGACCGACTCGCACTTGGCCGGTTTTTTTTTCAAAACAAGCTTTTGTAAAATATCATAAAACATTCAAATTCCTGAAAAACGAAAGTGATCGCTCTGGTGACAATACAATAATATGGTGACAGCGAGTCTGATGATGGAGTCAGGAGCTTCTCAACACACACTCACAATTGAACTCCTTACTAAATACTCAGATTGAGTAAAAACTTTGCATTCTAGACAAGTTCCGATGACAAAAAAAATTTAAGATCCGGGGTTGGTTGTACGTACTTGAGTAGTACTTTTAATTATTATTCTTGTTTGAGCCTTCACCTTGTTCGATCGGCACCACACTGGAGCTCTACATAGCATTAAGGAAAGGATCATTGAAAAAAAAGGTAGACCCCAAGCCGTGTTTGTTGCCTGATTCTTCTAGGCTTGGTCGCGAGGAATCGGCGTAGCTTCACCTAGTTCCTAAGACGTTTCAAAGTGATCCTTGTGATTTTATTGAAATAAATGATTTTGGAATTTGACAATGTTGTTTTATGACAAGTGATAGCGCGCTGGTGCTCGATGGTTTAAATGATTGTACAAAAGCTTGACATTGAAATATATTTTTCAATAGAAAACCTATTTTAAAGTTTCATCTAAATTCTCATTTCGTTCACATTGACATTGTGTTTTCTAGGTCGAGATGCTCCTCATATTACCATCTCGGCCACCTCAATGACCCTGGCATGATGTAAAGTGGTTTTCTCGTCACATGGCGCTTTTATTTGAATTAAATTTATGCTCATGATAACAGATGGAAGATTAAGGTATTTATTGCGGAAGTAATTACTTTTTAACCGACTTCACAAATAGCAGGTTCTCAATTCGATTGTATTTTTTAGGGTTCTTCTTAAGGGATTGTTCTATATGTCTGTCAATATTTAAATGGGGTTTCCATACGAAACGTGTTTTTTTTGCCGTTTTTTGATGATAATTCTACGGAAGCCTTCGTGGGCGAGTCCGACTCGCACTTGGCCTGTTATGGCCCTATTACTAAGACTTCGCTGTTCGTCTGTCCGTCTGTCAGTCACAGGGCTGTATATCATGAACCGTGATAGATAAACAGTTGACATTTTCACAGATGATGTATTTCTGTTGCCGCTATAACAACAAATACTAAAAACAGAATCAAATAAATATTTAAGTTGGGTTCCCATACAACAAACGTGTTTTTTTTGCCATTTGTTGATGTTAATGGTACGGAAGCCTTCGTGCGCGAGTCCGACTCGCACTTGGTCGTTTTTTTTGTTTGTAACCTACAGCGCAGAAGGCAGAGCTACTACCAACTGAGCTGTGAGGCCAGTTTGCACATTACCTTCCTCAGATGAAGTCTGAAGCAACGGCAGAGTTTATTAAAACAATAAATTAAGAGCGTCTCGTATCTGACTTTTATTGAATAGAGCTACAATTTGTGCCGTCATTCTGATTTACGGTTAAATGGGCTATTTGACAGGATGTTGAAAAAAACGCTTCCTTAGCAAATGGCGTCGAACTAGTTTCTGTACATACTTGTCAACAAATACACGAACGTCAGGCGATGACATATCGACAAGCATGTTACGTCACCGTCGATTCGACCAATCCTGACCGTTTTGTGTCACGTGACAGGCGTTTAAAATAGATAATGTTAATTATGGGTTATTTTACTCCATAACGCTATATGAAGGCATAATTTACATAGATTACTATCAACAACTCTTTATTTTTCATACTGTCAAATTGCCTATTGTGCAGTCATTTTTTGACCGACGAATATAAAGTCATGAAAAGTTTACTTTAACTAACATACGAGGTATTCACTCTACGCCAACTAAATTATCTCTTTACTTTCCGATTGGTTAAAACTAAACTAAATACTTGGTGGCGATTCTGTTGTGTCCACGTTTAAGAGGCTCCCAGTCGCTGATTGCTCTTTTTCGAAACGAAAAAAGAAATACTCTGAACAAGCCACATCTCCTATTTTTATAAGTATATTACTTCAGGTTCCTACCTAGATTTATATTAAGCTGAAAACATAATAGCAGAAACTTTTCACGATAAAGATATTATTTCAAAATGATACGTTTTAGAATTTATGATCGAAATATTTTATATACCTACTATTAAAATCAACTTGTGATTTATTGTTAAAGATAGGTAATATGTAGATCTAGATTTCTATTAGAATAGATTTTTGATAAGTAATTATACATAATTTATATCATTAATTTATTTGAAAAGCTAAGGCGGACCACGCTCCGACGTGTGTTTGGCGTCATTGTAGCGGTCGGTAGGATTATTTATCGAAGTGATTAAAGATGGGTCAATCTTTATTCACATATACTAAACATTATAAAATAGGAGATGTGGCTTGTTCACAAGTATTTATTTTTTCGTTTCGAACAAAAACAATCGTCACTGGGAGCGCCTTAAGTTAAAATTCCTAAAAACTATCGATCTTATTTCTTTTAAGTTAAAGTTTAAAATAGCGTTACCTGTCACTTTAAGGTTACGCTATTTTAAACTTAGAATCTTAACTTAGAATAGTAGAATAAATTATCGATTTTCGTAATCGATTTAGAAACGTCAAGCTAAATTTAATCGACATGTCAATTGGTGTTGACTAAGATGACACTTGATTGTGTCAAATATGCGAAATAAAATAGAGAAACGGCTAAAATAACCTATGTTTTTGGACTGTCATTTTGATGTGACTCTAATTTAGACTTTAAGGCAAAAGGAATACATCGATCGTTTTTTACGAAATTTTCTCGACTTCAAAAAGGAGAAGGTTCTCAAGTCGCTTGTATAATATTTTGTGTGTATGTTACTCGTTTACTCCGGCGTTTGTGGACGGATTTACAAACTTTTTTTTTATTCGAAAGCTATACTTCCGAGGCTTTCCCATTACCACCAAGTCAGCATCTGATGATGGGATCATAGGGAAATCGAGAGAAACCTTCAAAATTTATGTGCATTGATAGTGGTTTTCAACTATAGACCTTGCCCTTCTTTCATTGGCATACACCGAGTGGAGGGCTAGACGGGGTAAGAGCCCCTAGATCTCGCGGAGGGGGGAGCCCCCCACTAGAATTGTTATTTATAAACATGAATACGTAATTATTTCCTGTAAATTAAGATGTCAAATCTCCACGTGCAAGATTCAAAGTCCGTCATTAAAACGGCCCCTCTGAACAACTGAAAAGCCTAGTTTCATCTCAGCACGAGTATTTCAAGATATTCTGTAAGATTTCGATGGCCCGTTTCAAATGACCTTGGTCCACTAAGCTTTATAGGGTTGCCAGATGTTCGCGATATTTACTTTATTAGAAACTGTTTTATTTATTTCAAGGTTATGCTCAGACGGTCTATATTTGTGTTGAGTGGCGGATTTAACACTAGACTGAGTAGGCTAGAGCCTAGGGCGGCAGATTTTAGGGGGCGGCAAATTTGGGTTTATCTTTTCAAACATCAAGTCCGCCACGTGTTTGTGTTCTCGTTTAAAATTTCATCATTAGGGTTCCGTACTTTGGGTAAAAACGGGACCCTATTACTAAGGCTTCGATGCCCGCCTATCCGTCTGTCTGTCACAGCTGTGATAGCTAGACAGTTGAAATTTTCACAGATGATGTATTTCTATAGAATTAAAACTATCGTGGTTGTTAATCATTTTAAATAGAAATACGGCTAATTACCACGTTTTTACTCGTTTACGTTTTACGTTTTTACCAATTGTCTCGAAACGTCAGCAATACAAGTAAAAACGTGGTAATTAGCCGTATTTCTATTTAAAATGATGTATTTCTGTTGTCGCTTTAACAACAAATACTAAAACAGAATAAAATAAATATTTAAGTGGGACTCCCATACAACAAACGTGTTTTTTTGCCGTTTTATACAGACAGTGGTACGGAACCCTTCGTGCGCGAGTCCGACTCGCACTTGGCCGGTTTTTGTAGTATAAACATTGTCCAGTTATAGATGAAGCCCTAGCTCCTAAGAGGTACCTAAATATTAATAGGTTGGTATTCAAAAATCTAGGTATCTAATAGCAGCCCTACTTCGTAGAGATTTCTCGGAGCTCGGCAAGTCAGATAAAAGTTATTTTAACATGAATGTAGTTGAGGAGGCTTGAATTTTTAATGGCGATCCATTTTACGTTTCGGTTTGGTATTAAGGCGCTCCCAGTCGACGATTGTTTTTGTTCGAAACGAAAAAAGAAATACTTCTGAACAAGCCACATCTCCATATTTTATAATATATAGTATATGTGAATAAAGATGTACCCATCTTCAATCACTTCGATAAATAATCCTACCGACCGCTACAATGACGACAAACACACGTCGGCGCATGGTCCGCCTTAGCTTTTCGAATAAATTAATGATATAAATTATGTATAATTACTTATCAAAAATCTACTCTAATAGAAATCTAGATCTACAAATTACCTATCTTTAACAATAAATCACAAGTTGATTTTAATAGTAGGTATATAAAATATTTCGATCATAAATTCTAAAACGTATCATTTTGAAATAATATTTTTATCGTGAAAAGTTTCTGCTATTATGTTTTCAGCTTAATAGAAATCTAGGTAGGAACCTGAAGTAATATACTTATAAAAATAGGAGATGTGGCTTGTTCAGAAGTATTTCTTTTTTCGTTTCGAAAAAGAGCAATCAGCGACTGGCAGCCTCTTAAGCGGAAATTCTATTCTGAATGTAAAAATCACATGACACAATTATTTAAAAACACGTGCTCAAAACGGTGAAGGAAAACATCGCGAGGAAACCAGTTAGTATTCTTATAAGCGGCGATGGGCTTGCAACATGTCACGTATGGAATGCTAACTATTGCAAAGTGTGGGCATGTGCCAAATATGATGTTTGGACGTACCTCTAACTACCCCCACTAGACATCTTCAAAGGATCTAAGCGTCTGGAGATCTGAGAGGATGTCTACCGTACTTGGGGATTATAGTCGTGATCCTATTTTTATTTTTTTATTTTACAATATTATAAAACTAGCCGACCCGTGACAAACGTTGTTCTGTCAATTTTTTTGTATTAATCACATAGGAAAAACAATTTCAGGCAGCTTCCAATTTTTTCCCTACTAACCTTGTACTGATAAATTACGAATTTTGGTAGAATGCGTATCATTCATTAGTCAAAACTTCGTTGCTATGACGACTAAATGTTTTTAGTCTGTGATGACAGATTTGTTGCACACCAACGCCATCTATACCAAAATCATCCTTATTGCGTTTTTTGATCATGTAAAGGTTGTTTTTCGGATTATAAGTTCCCCCTTTATTTATTCTGATTTTGTATCTACATACTACAGCAAATTTCATCTTAATCCGTTTTGTCATATTATTACATGATTAGGGAACAAACATAGCATCACAAACTTTCGTATTTATAATATTAGGTTAAGTTTTTTGTTGAAAAATATTTTTCAATGACAAGCTTTTGTAAAATCATTTAAACCATCGAGCATCAGCGCGCTATTACCTGTCACATCATATAACATTGTCATCGGAACTTTGAATGCAAACTTTTTACTCAATCGAAGTATTTACTAAGGAGTTCCGTTGTGAGTGTCTCTTGAACAGCTCCAGACTCCATCATCAGATCTGCTGTCATGAAAAAATATCTATTTATTTAATAAAATAAAAAATAAATATAAATATTGGCGGACTTTACACACAGCGCCATCTAGCCCCAAACTAAGCAAAGCTTGTACTATGGGAACTAGATAACTGATAGAATACTTATATACTTTTTTTTTTGTAAATACATACTTATTATACGTATTAACACCCAGACACAGAGCAAACATCTATGTTCATCACACAAATATTTGCCCTGGGTGGGGATGGAACCCACAACCTACAGCGCAGATGGCAGAGTTACTACCAACTGAGCTGTGAGCTTTTTTCACATCCCTATTCAATGTTATAATGTATGCGTACGCAATACGATACGACTCGATTCGCATTCGTATGGCATGTGATGAGGTATCAGAAGTTACGAGTAACAATACGATAGTAACGAGTAGTAACTGTTAAAGTAACGAATACATACGGGTACGCTTTTAAGGGTTCCGTACCCAAAGGGTAAAAACGGGTCCCTATTACTAAGACTTCGCTGTCCGTCTGTCCGTCTATCTGTCACAGGGCTGTATCTCATGAACCGTGATAGCTAGACAGTTGAAATTTTCACAGATTATGTGTATGTCTGTTGCCGCTATAACAACAAATACTAAAAACAGAATAAAATTAATATTTAAAGAAGGCTCCAATACAACAAACGTGATTTTTAGGGTTCCGTACCCAAAGGGTAAAAACGGAACCCTATTACTAAGACTTCGCTGTCCGTCTGTCCTTCTATCTGCCACAGGGCTGTATCTCATGAACTGTGATAGCTAGACAGTTGAAATTTTCACAGATTATGTGTATGTCTGTTGCCGCTATAACAACAAATACTAAAAACAGAATAAAATTAATATTTAAAGAAGGCTCCAATACAACAAACGTGATTTTTAGGGTTCCGTACCCAAAGGGTAAAAACGGAACCCTATTACTAAGACTTCGCTGTCCGTCTGTCTGTCTGTCTGTCCGTCTGTCTGTCACAGGGCTGTATCTCATGAACCGTGATAGCTAGACAGTTGAAATTTTCACAGATTATGTATTTCTGTTGCCGCTATAACAACAAATACTAAAAACAGAATAAAATTAATATTTAAAGAAGGCTCCAATACAACAAACGTGATTTTTTTTGCCGTTTTGTATAGATAATAGTTCCTTCGTGCGCGAGTCTGACTCGCATTTGTCCGGTTTTTTTTCGTTACTTTTACAGCTCCTACTCAAAAATTATAAACATAATAAAATAATATAATATGCAAGCAAGAGGGTAGTGGATGAAACCCGACGTTGAGTTAGGTTGAAAAGGATCCCAGTTTAATAATAAAGGTCGGATGGGCGGAGTGCCAGCGGGCAGCGGAGCTGAAGCGGAAGCGATTTATTCGGCTTGGGTTTTTAACGATGATCGTTTTGATACCGCTTAAGTTAGCGTAGACTGTTATTAATATGTATAATATGTATGTATTTTCAAAGAAAAAGTATATAAGTATTCTATTAGTTATCTGGTTCCCATAGTATTTACAAGGTTTGCTTAGTTAAAGGCTAGCTGTGTGTAAATTCTGCCAATATTTCTTATTTATTTATTTATAATACAACTTTATCTCTTTACTTAGTAGTGTAAACAAACTGACGTGTCTTGGACGATATTTTATAAAGATGATATTTACTTGCAGATAGTATTATTTTTCAAACTATCGTGATTAGTAGACATGACTATAGATATATAGACATTAATATTGTAACATAGCCGAAACGTCGGGAAAATAAATTAAAGGTAACTACGTGATAAACACCCGTGTTAAAATCTATAGTTATGCCTGCAGATAATGTTTACGAATAGATCTTTATACTTTACTTATCGTAAATAGATTCTATTAGCTCTTAAAATAAACGTATAATAATTACATTTCAAAAGCATAATAGAAAACTTCCTATTTTCGCCCAATCTATAAGTTAATAGAAAAATAACAAACGCACTACGCCTCTACTATTTTAGAAAGTTTCCCTAGATGTATCTGGGATGCCATCGACAGATCCTGGTTTCCTTATCATGTGACCACCCTTGGAATATCTCCTTCCCAACAAATTAAGAATCATTAAAATTGGATCCCCAGTCGAAAGTACTGAGGTAACAATCACAAAAAAACAGTCGAATTGTGAGATCTTCCTTTTTTTAAAGTCTGTTAAAAATATTACTTTGTTATTCTATTAATACAGTTATGTTATTGTCTGACTGATTGATAATGCACAACCTGAATCATAAGAGTTAACCTCGTATTCAGGAACGACACTGTGAGAACACGCACCCACAGTCGACGAAATATTTTTTCATAAACATCACTTTATGTGTTGTGCGACACTGCATAGTCTGACTAGAGGCATACTGTCGTGTACCTCTAGCCAAAGTTGAGCTCTAGAGGCACACGATAGTGTGCGCCATAGTGTCGCACAACACATAAAGTGATGTTTATGAAAAAAGATTTCGTCCACTGTGGGTGCGTGTTCTCATAGTGTCGTTCCTGAATACGAGGGTTAGTTTCGACCTACGCGGATTTGCGAAACTGTGCGTAGAGGACCAATGACAGCGCTCAAATATTCGAGTTTGATAATGTCGAGCGCAGTCATTGGTTCGTTTTATAGAATACTAGCTGACCCGTGCCCGCTTCGCTGTGCGTAAGACATTTCTAATACCATCGTGGACTTTTTTGTAGACGTTTTTAAGGTATACAATACTGTAGTACATTATTTTGATATATCTCGTGGGGTTCAGCTAGCATTTGCAATGTAAGCGCAAAAAAATGTGTTTATTTACGACATCACATTAGAAACCTCTAAAATTATCAGTGTTTCTCTACTATATTATGCATGTATTATACATATAAACCTTCCTCTTGAATCACTCTATTTATAAAAAAAAACCGCATCAAAATCCGTTGTGTAGTTTTAAAGATATAAGCAAACATACATACATACATATTACATATTACATACAGACGCGGGAAGCGGAATGCGACTTTGCTTTATACTATGTAGTGATAGCTCCGCAAAACTCATCTAAGTCCTAGAAGCATGAAATTTTAAGGTTAAGTTTTGTTCTTTTGTAGTGTAGGGATGCACAAAGAAATCAATTTTGAATATTCGACCCCTAATAAAAATAAAATAAAATAAATAAAAAAGCCTTTATTTGACCCTACTACAATTAATCTTAGTTATTAGTACGTTTATTTGCTAAATTATAGGTATATGCTTCTCTAATTAATATTACTAAAAAACTTATTTCTAGTTTTATACATAAAAAGTATGTGCTAAAAAGCGAGGTCCCCAGATTGAGTAAAGGCCTCCTCCAAGTATGCCCACTTCTCTCTATTCTGCGCTATCTTCCACCAATTTGAGCCAGCAACTTTTTTGATCTCATCGTACCAACGAGTAGAGGGTCTTCCCTTCTTTCTTTTTCCTTGACGTTTCGACCCCTAAGGTGGGTGAAAACGGTATGAAAACGCAGAGAAAGCCGCAGGGGTCCCCTAGTATTTATGGAAAGAGGGTATTAATGCAAGCGACCACATGCGGTCTGTAGTATTATGTTATCTGTGACGCAGTATAATTCTAATATGTATTATGAATTCGAAAGTAGAGTTCTCTCTGTCTGTTTGTTACGTTTTCACGACTAAAATGATTGTCCGATCTTGATTAAACTTTATAAAAAAATACTGTGTATCATGTAAAAGGACATGGGATACTTTTTTTTAATTATGACACTAAGTCGCGAGAAACAGCCGATGGTTAACCTACATCTAATTATTAAAAAGTAAATAATTGCATTTTTGCATGTAATGGATAAACTAAAAAACCGGCCAAGTGCGAGTCCATACCATCCTAATAATATTATAAATGCGAAAGTTTGTGAGTTTGTATGTATGTTTGTTCCCCAATCCTCATTTGAGTTGAAATTTGCTGTAGATTTAGATATAATGCCCGAGTAGATAATATACTACTTTAAAATATGAAAAACACCCCTAAAACGATTATAAAACGCAAAAGGGATGATTTCTGTATAGATGGCGCTGCTGTGCAACAAATTTGACATCACGGACTAAAAACATTTAGTCTTTTATATTCGATTATTGAAATTTGACAGGACAACGTCTGACACGGGTCTGCTAGTTATCTATAAAAAACAACAAAAAAATCACGTTTGTTGTATGGGACCCCACTAAAGTATTTATTTTATTCTGTTTTTAGTTGTTGTTATAGCGGCATCAGAAATACATCATCTGTGAAAATTTTAACTGTCTAGCTATACACTATACAGCTTTGTGACAGACAGATGGATTGACAGACATAACAAAAATGCCTATAATCTTGATTAGTACATCCGTGAGAAACCGAGGTGGACAACTAGTACAAAACAAATAGACAGTGATGGGTTTAATTGCCAAATAGACAGCGGTTGTCAGTTTGCCAATAAGCGGTCAGGGCGGAGTGTCAGCGGATAGCGGGTAGCGATAATTATAAATGACACGTTAAATTGTATAAAATAATCGTGTCATCAATGGTTTAGGCACAGTGTTAGCGGGGAGCGGAATTACAATGATTTTTCTATAAACTCACATTTTGTTTTTTGTAAGTACTGTAATATTACAACATTTTTAACTTTTACATTTGTGCGATGAACATTGATGTTTGTTATGTTAGACATTTTACACAGCACCATCTAGCCCCAAACTAAGCAAAGCTATGGTAACCAGATTACTGATAGAATACTTAATTATACTTTTTTTAGGATTCCGTACCCAAAGGGTAAAAACGGGACCGTCCGTCCGTCTGTCCGTCAGTCTGTCACTGGGCTGTATCTCATGAACCGTGATAGCTAGACAGTTGAAGTTTTCACAGATGATGTATTTCTGTTGCCGCTATAACAACAAAAGTGTTTTTTTTTGCCGTTTTTAGGGTTCCGTATTTATAGCTAATGGTACAAAACCCTTCGTGCGCGAGTCCAACTCGCGCTTGGCCGGTTTTTTGTATATGCCACAGCCAAACACAGAAAAAACATCTTTGCTCAAAAAACAACCTACAGCGTAGAAGGCAGAGTTACTACCAACTGAGCTTTGAAGCCTTCCCATCATTCTTCTAGCATCTTCTTTATTCTTCTCTTTTGTTTGTTGATTGTTGAATGCAAGTATAGCCAGCAAGTAGTTTCCGCCGGCCTACAGTCTCTCAATAGCTGAAGGCCGAAAGAAACCCCTTCTCACTATACCAGGTATCTTCTTCTTCGTTCTTTGTATTCTTCATTCTTCTCTTATACACATAAAATTGCCACAAATTACCAGCTGTCACAAATTGTATCTAAATAAACACACAAATTTTGGTAGATATTTCAAACAGCATCATTTAGTAACAAATTAAATATAATCTTGAATTAAATAAATTAAATATTGATAGACATTTTATCTAGCCCTGAACTAAGCAAAGCTTTTACTGAACCAGATTACTGATAGAATATATACTTTTTTTTTGTAAATATGTACTCAATGGTACATAATAACACCCAGACACAGAACAAACATCTATGTTCATCACACAAATGATTGTCCAGGTAGAAATCGAACCCTCAACCTACAGCGCAGACGGCAGAGTTACTACCAACTGAGCTGTGAGGCCAGTCTATTAAACAGTATAAATATGAACCTAGAAAACCGTACCCAAAGGGACCCTATTACTAAGACATCGCTTTCCGTCTGTCTGTCACAGGGCTGTATCTCATGAACCGTGATAGCTAGACAGTTGAAATTTACACAGATGATGTATTTCTGTTGCTGCTATAACAAAAAATACTATAAAGAGAATAAAATAAATATTTATGCGGGGCATTTAAAAACGACAAAAAACACGTTTGTTGTATGGGAATACAACAAACGTGTTTTTTTGTCGTTTTTAATAGATAATGGTACGGAAGATAATGAAGCGCGAGACCCACTCGCACTTTGTTTTTTTTAAATACTTACTTGAGCCCCGCGACAATCTCCATGGCTGTATTAAAGTTGCCGATATGCCAGCAGGTGAGAGCAACGCGCAGCACGCACGCCAATGCCGCCTTGCGTTCTTCTCCCGTGACGTGCGACAGGATCAGCTCGGTGATCCACGCGGATACCTGCAACAAAATTCAATAAAATCAATCTCAAGATTATTTTTCTGTTTTAAAAATGTATATGCGCATCAAAACACGTGCTCAAAACGGTGAAGGAAAATATCGTAAGGAAACCAGTTAGTATTTTTATAAGCGGCGATGGGCTTGCAACCTGTGAAGTATGGAATGCTACTGCAAAATGTGGGTTTGCCAAATATAATGTTTGGCCGTGTCTCTGCCTGCCCCATTTTGACAAAGATCTTATCGCCTTGAGATCTGAGAGTATAATATGTCGTACTTGGGGATTACAGTACCTCAATTACAGATTACAGTGGATCCTGTTTGATCCTAATCCTAATAATATTATAAATGCGAAAGTTTGTGAGTTTGTCTGTATATTTATTCCTCAATCAGGCCTAAACACCAAAACGGATTAAGATGAAAATACGAAAGACATCCCTAAAATTATGAAAATCGCAAAACTGATGATTTTGGTATAGATGGCGCTGGTGTGCAAAAATCTGACATCAGTGTTGATACACTCGTCATAGCAACGTGCGTTACTCTATGCGATTATCGAAATTTGGAGAGCACGCCTGTCGCGGGTCTGTTAGTTTTTCATAAAAAATTGTTATCGCTGTATGTATAGCCACACCTTGTTTGTATGGTAACCACAAAAACGGGAAACTCCGAGTTGTGCTCAAAGACTTTATTTATGGGTAAACTTATATATAATACTGTCCGCTTCAAGGACAGTATTTTGAATTTCGCCGGGTTTTATGCTGAATTTCTGACCAATAGGGATGATTTAAATTCAAAGATATCAACCGACGAAAATAAGGTTTTTTTCAATTTGACGCGACTACGCGAGGAGAATTTAATAGAAAAAAAAATATGTTAAATATAGATGTTTTTTTAGGGTTCCGTACCCAAAGGGTAAAACGGGACCCTATTACTAAGACCTCGCTGCCCGTCTGTCTGTCACAGGGCTGTATCTCATGAACCGTGATAGATAGACAGTTGAAATTTTCACACATGATGTATTTTTGTTGTCGCTATAACAACAAATACTAAAAATAGAATAAAATAAATATTTAAGTGGGGCTGCCATACAACAAACGTGTTTTTTCGCCGTATTTTATAAATAATGGTACGGAACCCTTCGTGCGTGAGTCTGACTCGCACTTGGCCGGTTTTTTTTTAAATAATCATAATTTAAATAGTAATTGCTATTGGTATGTCGGTTTGTCCATCTTTCACGCAGTAACAGTTCAAATAATCATATTTTTTTTGCATATATTATAACAGGCTAGCTAGAATGACAGTTACATTACACGGGTACTGTGAAGCCACGGGCAGAAGCTAGTAAATAAATAAACGAGTAAATCCCTTCATTTGAGGGACTTTTTTCCCGTCCTATCGTGATTCATGACCGAAATGAACTAAATTATGATATATTAGCTTTTGCCAGTGGGTCTGTTCGTGTGAAATAAAATGAAATGAAAATATTTATTTGACACAAACACACACAGAAGACAGAGGGATACAATATATAAAAAGAATACAAAAACATCCAAAACAAAAAATAAAAATAAAGTAAAACAAAAAAATAGGAAGGAGTCTACTGTGCTGCGTGGGCCAAAAGGGTGCAGTCTCAGCATATAAGCCGCCACATAAACATGAACACTATCGTGTCATGTCTATGCAGCAGCGCTGGTTTTCAGACTAACCACACTTTCAGAGTGTGGTAAAAAGTATCCGGATAAAATACTTTTTATCCGGACAGAATAATGTATCTCAAATGGTAAAGAATTATTCTAAAAAATGCCGTAGTTTTGGAAGATTATCATGTTAGATTTATCATGTTAGCTATTAGATTTATGCATACATTAGAAAGATGGGTTAAGGTTTTAAGTACCATAAAATAATCACGACTTTAATCCCCAAGTACGGTAGACATCCTCTCAAATCTCCAGACGCTTAGATCCTTTGAATATGTCTAGTGAACATTATATTTGGCACATGCCTGCATTTTGCAGTAGTTAGCATTCCATACGTGACAGGTTGCAAGTCCATCGCTTATAAGAACACTAACTGGTTTCCTCACGATGTTTTCCTTCACCGTTGTAAGAACGTGTTTTTGTTGCGCATATAAATTTACGAATAGAAAAATCCATTGATGCCGGGATTCGAACCCACGTCCTTCAGATTGAAAGTCGAGGTGCATCTCACTAGGCCGACACGGCTATATACCATTTAATAGCTATTATGTCAACACTTACCCTCGTATTCAAGAACGACACTATGAGAACACGCACCCACAGTGGACGAAATATTTTTTCATCAACATCACTTTATGTGTTGAGCAGCACTATGGCGCACGCTACCGTGTGCCTTTAGAGCTTAACTTTGGCTAGAGGCACACGACAATGTGCCTCTAGTCACACTATGCAGTGTCGCACAACACATAAAGTGATTTTTATGAAAAAAGATTTCGTCCACTGTGGGTGCGTGATCTCATAGTGTCGTTCTTGAGAATACGAGGGTTAGTCTACGTACAAATCCAGTTATCCTTAAATTATCAAAGGACTCCGTCCAAATTTCCCAAAGCCCTTAAAGCGTACAAAACAGTTAATTTTGGTAAGTATAATAATATTTTACAATTAAGACTGCGAAACGTGAGGGCTTTTCTCTGTTTGATAATAGGGTGACCATTAAAGCCGAGAAAGAATACGGTTGTAACGTTTGCTACCAGGACTACTCAAAAAAAGAAACCGGTCTACCGGTACCATTATCTATAAAAAAAGCAAAAAAACACGTTTGTTGTATGGGAGTCCCATTGAAATATTTATTTTATTCCGTTTTTAGTATTTGTTGTTATAGCGTCAACAGAAATACATCATCTGCGAAAATTTCAACTGTCTAGCTATCACGGTTCATGATATACAGCCTTGTGACAGACAGGGCCCCGTTTGCCTTTGGGTACAGAACCCTAAAAAAGTAATAAAAAATTTATATACGTTTTATATACGCGTTAAATTGCGTTTGATGATCTAAAGGGGTAGTCAGAGGCACGTTATTCCATTATGTTCGGCACAATGCCCACATTTTTTCATTACACACGTGACAGGTTGCAAGCCCATCGCCCTCATAATAGTATTTCTTATTACGAGGCAACCGAAGCTTAAATACTCGCTCAATGATTCGCATAAAGTCCTAATTACTTAATGGTGCTCATTTCTAGTGGACTTATCAAATTAATTAGTTCAATAAACCAGAATGAACTTCGCATAAAAACATTATTGTCTCGGTACAGTGTCTGGCATTTTTTTTTTTTTTTTTTTTTTTTTTTTTTTTTTGCCGTTATGGAACGGCTTATTCATTTCTACAGACTGGGTTCGTCCGTACCCTTTTTTGCTTGGCGTTATTTATTATTTTGGTTTTACATTTATTACGTCTAATGCTCCTTTTTTGGAGTACTCATTTATATAATTTAGATATTTTAAACTTTATATAATAATATACTGTTATAATAATTACTGTTACCTAATATTTGTTATATTCTACTTATATCTAATCTATTACATATTTGTTTATATTTTAAAATTAATTGTCTATATATATATATATACATGCATATTTGTTGTCTATTATAATTTATTAACATTGTTTTTTTTTTTTTTTTTTTTTTTTTGTTTAGTGTCTGGCATTTAGTGTGGCACCTCGCGATCTCAGTTACTGTTGGTAAGCTCTGTGCCTGTAGGGTTGGATTCTCACCAAAGATAACATAAACATTTGTGTGATGAAGATAGATGTTTGTTCTGTGTCTGAGTGTTAATATGTATAATAAGTATGCATTTACAAAAAAAAAGTAAATAAGTATTTTATCAGTTATCTGGTTCCCATAGACCAAGATTTGCTTAGTTTGGAGCTAGATGGCGCTGTGTGTAAAGTCCGCCAATATTTATTTCTTATTATTTACAAAAAAAGTATAGTACAAACTTTACTTAGTTAGGAGCTTGATGGCATACTTACATAAACAATCATAATCGTTTTATTTTATTAAGCTTTTCGTGTAAATTTATCTAACTGATGGTGAAATCCGCATCAAAATCCGTTGCGTGGTTTAGGAGTTAGCATACATACAGGCGGATAATAATAAAAAATAATCTTTATATTAGGCAACACAATATGTAGGAATGTAGTAAATTTATACAAATACATAGACCCATACAAAGAAATACTTTACAGACCAATAAGTGAGAGCGTTGGTTATGGGCATTTTAACAACATTTTAAATTTCAAATAAACAAAAGCCAAGTGCGAGTCTGTCTCGCAAACGAAGGGTTCCGTACTATTATCTATAAAAACGGCAAAAAAAATCACGTTTGTTATATGGGAGCCCCCCCTTAAATATTTATTTTATTCTGTATTTAGTATTTGTTGTTATAGCAGCAACAGAAATACATAATCTGTGAAAATTTTAACTGTCTAGCTATCACGGTTCATGAGATACAGCCCTGTGACAGACAGACGGACAGACAGACAGACAGACGGACAGCGAAGTCTTAGTAATAGGGTCCCGTTTTACCCTTTGGGTACGGAACCCTAAAAATGATTAAATAGATAATTTTTAAACAACAAAGAATAGAGTATTTATCTATCTTAAGTTAAGCAAAGGTTCAGCAACAGGCGATATTTATTTATTAATTATTCATATTTAAATAGACAAAACGGGAAATATTTAGTTGTGGTCAATCAAATCTAGAGGTATAAGGTATAACGCATCATAACTGTCACAAATAAAAATAGTCTAGAATTAATTAAAGATTTTAAACAAGTTTGTTTGCTATGCCTAGTTATTGACTGTCAAAAATGAAAATAGGCACCACAACCCTAATATAAACACAAAAAAAGTAGCCATGTGATTTGATTGCTTGAACAGATGTGCCACAGCACTACCCGTCATTTACTTTTTTTTTTATTTTGACTAGTTTTTGTGTGAAGGTTCGCTTTTTTCTTAGATAATCATATTTTCCCCATTGAATTCCCTTATCGATAAAAAACAAAAATCTTTTATTAAAAAAATAAATAGGATCACGACTGTAATCCCCAAGTACGGTAGACATCCTCTCAGATCTTCAGGCGATAAGATCCTTTGAAGATATCTAGTGGGGGTAGTCAGAGGCACAGCCACACATTTTGCAGTAGTTAGCATTCCATACGAGACAGGTTGCAAACCCATCACCCCTTATAAGAATACTAACTGGTTTCCTCACGATGTTTTCCTTCACCGTTTGAGCACGTGTTTTTTGAGCTTAATATTTCACAAACGGACGGACATGGCGAAACTATAAAGGTTTCTTGGAGACTACGAAACCCTAAAAACTAGCTGATGCAGCGAAATTCGTGCCGCTAGATATACAAATGTGTTATTCTGCTATTCGGGACAGAGAAAATCCAACAACCGGAACTCTTCGTTTCCGAGTCCGACACGCACTCGGCCAGTTTTTAATAAAAAAATCTTATTTATTTGATGGATGAATAGACTGACCGTACACCACAGAATATACACTACTATGCATAAGTAGGGAACTAACAAAAGACCTTCTCAAATATCTCCGCCTAATCTTTGTTTAAGCAAAGGCCGACAGATGGCGTTAGTAAGCTTGCCGCCCATTTAACGTCCCACGCGCAATATGAAACCAAGGTTGGGTACAGACAGAAAACCAAGCTACGGTTATTAAGAGGAGTAATAAATGTTTTAGAAGAATGCAGAATCGTTTTTTCTCAATAACCGCAAAACATACAGTTTTGTTTTTAACGACAAAGATAACTTAAGGATTTAATCTAGATAAATTACAGACAGAATCACGATTGGTGAAACTTTTCTCGATAGATTTATTATCCAAAGTTGGCTCTTCAAAAACACTAGTTTCGTTTTTAATCAAAACTATGAATAGCTAAATAGTTCATTTTTATATAATTCGTTAGATAATCATACTAGCTACCTAAATTACAGACGGTTTTTTTTTAATTTGATGGTTTTCAAGATAATGCAGTTTCATCACTTTTTCCGTCATATCCGGGTAGATTCAGCCCCTCAAGTCAAAAATTTCAAGTATCACCTTAATTCTCCGTCAGATTTGCCGCTTCGAGTTTGTTCTACGATTATGTTTAATTATCACACTGAGACTGAAAGAGGATAGTGTTTTTCGAGTGTTTAAAAAAAGGGTAAAAGCGGGACCCTATTACTAAGACTTCGCTGTCCGTCGGTCCGTCTGTCCGTCTAGCTAGACTGTTAACATTTTCACAGATTATGTAAGGTGAGAGCGATGGTTGTGGGCACTTTAACAACATTTTAATTTTCAAATAAACGGTTTATATTGAAAAAAATATGAAAACGACGATTTTTAAACAACATAGAATAGAGTATTTATCTGTCTCTTAGGTTATGCAAAGGTTTTGTAACAGGCGATATTTATTTATTAATTATTCATATTTATAGACAAAACGGGAAATATTTAGTTGTGGTCAATCAAGTCTAGAGGTATAACACATCACAACTGTCACTAATCAAAACGGACCATAGACAAATAATTGTGTTAATTATAGAGTTTAAACAATTTTGTTTGCTATGCTTAGTTATTGACTGCCAAAATTGAAAATGACCAAAACCGGGGCAGGCACCAACTGGGCCTTTGACCTAATATATTTTTTTAATATGGTGCCCGCCTACCCTAAAGAGGGGAGCATAACTATTTTTAGCAGTCGGGTTTTATGTTTTCATAATATTTATCTTGTTGGCGGTACAAGTGTACGCAATGACCTAATAATGAAAATAATCCTGCCAATATTATTAATCCGAAAGTTTGATTATTTTTTGACGTAAGCGACCAAGCCTTTGTTAGATTAAACTTCTTTTCTGTCTGTTTGTTTGACTGGGTTTTATTCGAAAACTACTGAATCAATTTTCATGAAAGCTGTATCATCTGGTAGCTTAGGGACCTAGGAGAGTCCAGAGACATATTTTATTTCTCTACTTTATCTAGAAATCAAATTAAAGAAAATGTTGTACTATCAAATATGTCATGTCTATCACAGCTTTTTGACCCTATGTATTATTTTTAACACGCTTATATTAGCTCGGCCTGTATGTATGTATGTATGTATGTAATGGAATCTTTGAGCTTAATTTTCACCGGTTCAGGGAAGCGGTAAATACTGCGCTTTCAATAATTAAAATCCATTAACCATCCTATTTGTTGATGGCGCTAGGGAAGGGAAAAGTGTCGTACGAATGGTATCGATAGAACTGTCATTAATCTGAAGAACATTCGGAAATTCGAATCGTGGGAAGGTCTTTGTTGGTTCGAAGCCCGGCGTGCATCAAAAGACTTTTCTGTTCGTTAAATTTATATGCGCATCAAAAACACGTGCTTAAAACGGTGAAGGAAAACATCGTGAGGAAACCAGGATAGTATTCTTATAAGCGGCGATGGGCTTGCAACCTGTCACGTATGGAATGCTAAATACTGCAAAATGTGGGCATGTGCCAAATATAATGTTTGGACGTGCCTCTGACTACCACTAGACATCTTCAAAGGATCTAAGCGTCTGGAGATTTGAGAGGATGTCTACCGTACTTGGGGATTACAGTCGTGATATTATATTTTTTATATACAATAATAGTTTTAATATACCGAAAAAATGTGAATGATCTGAGCACTGTCAGCATGATTTATTATTGCACTATCACAAAGTTATCGAGGTTTCTTTTTAACCGAAAATTGGCACTAATTTATGGTCTCAGTACTAGAAAATACTACACAAATTACAACGGAGACGGCGAGCTATTTATGAATGGATAGAATCGTGAAAATATGAGTAGCTATGTGGTAGGTGCGTATGAATAAACGGTTAACTAAATATTGTGTTTTTTTAAGGATATTATTTTTAATTTTTTAATTTAAGTTTTAACTACTTAAATTTAATTAGTAACAGACACTGACAATACGTTATTTTTTTTTTTGGTGTTGTATACATTCGGAAATTACGCTCTAAATGTACCTATTTGCTGGGTTCGCTAGGGCGGGGCGGTACAGCGTCGATAAAACTTTATCGATTATTAGATATCATTAAAGATATCGTTATTCTTGATAGAATCGTTGCGATAAATGGCCGGGTGTGATTTTATTCGAGTTAAACGAATACTCTTTCTTTAGTTAACGTAGAAAAATAAATTGTACCGCTACTCCGTGGATTATGTTTCTAGATACATAATTCGCATCAAAATCTGTGCAGTAGTGTTGAAGGATATCGTAATTATAAAAAAACTAGCCGACCCGTGACTGTTTTGTCAAATTTTAGTAATCGTATAGGCAAAAGCAATTTCAACCTTGTACTGATAAAATAAATTACGAATTTTGGTAGAATGCGTATCATTCATTAGTCAAAGTTGCGTTGTTATGACGATTAAATGTTTTTACTCTGTGATGCCAGATTTGTTGCACACCAGCGCCATCTATACCAAATCAGAGCTCAAATCCAGCTTGAGTGATAATATTTTGCGTTACTTATAAAATATTTATGTAAGTTTTGTTGCAATTAGGGTCAAAGACCCGGTTGTGATGCCTACCCTGGTTTTTGTAATTTTCAATTATGGCAGTCCATAAAAAAGCATATCGAACAAACTTGTAGTTTACTAGATTTTAACTATAGTTATTACAATTCTGTAAGGACGTGTTAGCCGAGTGGGAGGTACCTCGACTTTCAATCTGAAGGTCGTGGGTTCGAATCGTGCTCACGTGCTCACAACGGTGAAGGAAAACATCGTGATTAAACCAGTTAGTTATATTATAGGCGGCGATAGGCTTGCAACCTGTCATGTATGGAATGCTAACTAGTGCAAAATGTGGGCATGTTATAATGTTTAAACGTGCCTCTGGCTACCCCCTAGACATCTTCAGAGGATCTAAGCATATGGAGATCTGAGAGAATGTCTACTGCACTTGGGGATTACAGTCGTGATCCTATTTATTTTATTTATACATATTATTCAATTAGACAGTTGTGATGCGTTATACCTCTAGACTTGATTGATCACAGCTAAATATTTAAATATGAATAATTAATAAATAAATATCGCTTAACAAAACCTTCGCTTGACCTAATAGATAGAAAAATACTCTATTCAATGTTGTTTAAAAATCGTCGTTTTAATATTTTTTTTATTATAAACCGTTTATTTGAAAATTAAAATGTTTTTAAATGCCCACAACCAGCGCTCTCACCCTAATTTCAATCCATTTTCAATTTGACCGGACACAATCGATATAAAATATCACGTCTAAAGTTGTAGCTTTGTTAGCAACTGCAGCGAATGTACCAGTATGATCGATATTGACGAGGTTCAAATAGAAAATAGTAAAAATTCATTGCAACGCTTCTTTCATGATCATGGAGCTGGTATAACTTATTTATTCTCACCTTTTAAACCTTCCCTAGACCTCCACGAACATTTCAAGACCAAGATAAGATAAATCCGCTCAGCCGTTCTCGAGTTTTAGCAAGACTAACGAACAGCAATTGATTTTTATATATATAAGATTGATTTATCTTAGGGTAGGTACTTACTTAAAGTAGGTAACGGATAAGCCAATTGGTCTTCACGGATAAAAAAACAATGTAGGTAATAAACGCGAAAGCAAACATATTTTTTCTCTTTTGGTGATGAGAAATAATTAACATGTAACATTATACGAACAAAAACTAACATAATAAAACCATTGACATATAGAATGACCAAGAAAGAACTTAACTTCACTACATAGTATAAAGCAAAGTCGCTTTCCGCTTCCCGCGTATGTATGTATGTTTTTTTTATGTTTGCTTATATCTTTAAAACTACACAACGGATTTTGATGCGGTTTTTTTTAATAAATAGAGTGATTCAAGGGGAAGGTTTATATGTATAACACATGCATAATATAGTAGAGAAACACTGATAATTTTAGAGGTTTCTAATGTGATGTCGTAAATAAACACATTTTTTTGCGCTTACATTGCAAATGCTGGCTGAACCCCACGAGATATATCAAAATAATGTACTACAGTATTGTACACCTTAAAAATGTCTACAAAAAAGTCCACGATGGTATTAGGAATGTCTTACGCACAGCGAAGCGGGCACGGGTCAGCTAGTATTATATAAATTAGGCTGAATAGAACAACATTTGTTGCGCCAACACATTGAACATGACAGCTGTCACTTGCGATTCTTGATTCAAACTTTCAGAACACTAAGTGAAAACGCAGCTTATGAAACAAACGTTTTAACCCAAAACATATAGGCGTAGCCACGAAGTCCATCGACATAATCCCCTCCCTATAAGACAGCAAACAGATTATCCTAACGCAGACTTAATAAACCTTTTAGGTACCTAAGTACTTATATCGATGTATAATTACATTTGCGCATCTCTAGCGCGTAACTGGTGTGTTGATCGAGAAGCAGGCGTAGCTTTAAGCAGCTCCTAAGAGGTTTCGAAGTGATCCTTAAAATTTTATTGAAGTAATTACGTTTAAAAAACAGGCTAAGTGCGAGTCGGACTCGCGCACGAAGGGTTCCGTACCATTATCTATAAATAACGTCAAAAAATCACGTTTGTTGTATGGGAGCCCCCCTTAAATATTTATTTTATTCTGTTTTTAGTATTTGTTGTTATAGCAGCAACAGAAATACATAATCTGTGAAAATTTCAACTGTCTAACTATCACGGTTCATGAGATACAGCCCTGTGACAGACAGACGGACAGACGGACAGACGGGCAGACGGACAGACGGACAGCGAAGTCTTAGTAATTGGGTCCCGTTTTTACCGAGTGCGTGTCGGGTCACGTGCAATGTAGGGTTTCGTAGTTGACACAGTTAACAACGTTATATTATGTAATTTTCAATGGTTGTCCAAAAAAAAGATTATTTCTTCTTCGAATACATTTTATAAGTTGGTCGACTATTACGTCTATTACTCGTAAACTTGTAACGCCTACTTAGCTGTGATAGTTTTCCTTTTAAGTTCGTGATATGTACCACTACCGTGAATTTTTTCACGCCTCCAAACCCAATAGATTTGATTTTAGAGGGACACTAGTTTCTAACAAAAATTGGCACTTTAAAGCTTAATATTTCACAAACCGATCTCGTAATCGAAAAGTTGTTTTCACAAACCCTCCATACTTTTTAAAGACCTATCTAACGATACTTATACAACATGGGGTACGCGAGAAAAAAAACATCCCCACTTTAGGTGTGGGGGAGGTAACCCAAAAAATGTTTTTCAAGATTTTATTCTACGACTTTGTTGACATTACTAATATGTATATTCATGCCAAATTACAGCTTTCTAGCACTAAGCGTCTCTGAGCTAAGCTGCGGACAGACGGACGGACGGTCGGAAATGGCGAATAAGGGTTTTTTGTAGACTCAAAACCCTAAAAATTAAAAAGAAAACTGACGAAAATATTTCGACCAATGAAAAAGTCGAGGAATGATATTAATAAAAATAAAAAATAAATATGATCAAGACTGTAATCCCCAAGTACGGTAGACATCCCCTCAGATCTCCAGACGCTTAGATCATTTGAAGATGTCTGTGGTCAGAGGCACGAATGATATTAGTTTTTAAATTTTCCTCCTTTTCTTTGTCTGTTGTGTTTTTATGCTGTTACTGTTTAGGTAACTGTAGAAAAATTACCTAGTTATATCACATTTTGTAATTAACTAAGTAGGTACTAGTATGTACAATAAGATAATGAACTTACCTTGCTAGCGAAATGAAACTTGACAATGCATCAATTTATAACTAACTAGCGACCCGCCCCGGCTTCGCACGGGTAGCATGTTATTATACATATAAACCTTCCTCCTGAATCACTCTATCTATTAAAAAAAACTGCATCAAATCCGTTGTGTAGTTTTAAAGATATAAGCAAACATACATACATACATACAGACGCGAGAAGCGGAAAGCGACTTTGCTTTATACTATGTAGTGATACTTTATGCATTCTGAAGTTAACAAGCTTCTGCTGTGGCTTTGCATGTGTTGTGTTCGAATAAAATGTGGTAGACCAGTGGCCTGAGCACGAACCACTAGCGTATCGACAACCTATCGTTTAAATGTCAAAACTGACACTTTTTGTATAGTAAAAGTGTCAGTTTTGGCATTTAGACGATACGTTGTCGATAAGATAGCGGTTCATGCTAACCCGCATGCTACAAGCGGATCCAGCTTTGGTGTATTACTAGGGAATGCATTACTTTGAACATTATTAGGGCAAAATGTTAATCAGGATTTGAAGTATGCAGTAATGTAGACCATGGTTTCGTGTGATTGTTACCAAATTTTAAAATTCGAGTGTGCAAGGACAAGAGAGATACTTCTGGCAAAATATTATCGAAATAATAGAAGTAGCCAATAACTAACTAGTAGGTTGGGTAGCTTATATCTGTGTGTTTATGAGCCAAAAATTTAAATCTGTGTGTCCATACCCTCGTATTCAAGAACGACACTATGAGAACACGCACCAACAGTGGACGAAATCTTTTTTCATAAAAATCACTTTGTGTTGTGCGACACTGCATAGTGTGACTAGAGGCACATTGTCGTGTGCCTCTAGCCAAAGTTGAGCTCTAAAGGCACACGGTTGTGTGCGCCATAGTGCCGCTCAACACATAAAGTGATGTTTATGAAAAAAGATTTCGTCCACTGTGGGTGCGTGTTCTCATAGTGTCGTTCTTGAATACGAGGGAAAGACTCCAAAGAGTTTCAGGATTTTGTTAAGTATGGCAAAACTTCAAAGTCATTTTACAAGAGTTTTACATGGAGGGGACATGACATACAACCATGACCCCCCCACCTGGATCCGCCCTTGAGACCAGGAGGGTTAGCATGAACCAGTATCGTATCGACAACGTATCGTCCAAAACTTGGCATTTGAACGATGCCTATGTTGTCGATACGATGGTTATAGCCCTATATAATACATTTCTATGCAAAAAATATACTACAGTCTATAAAACACAACTTAAGGATATAATCTAGATAAATTACAGACAGAAACACGATTGGTGAAACTTTTCTCGATAGATTTATTATCCAAAGTTGGCTCTTCAAAAACACTAGTTTCGTTATTAATCAAAACTATGAATTGCTAAATAGTTAATTTTTATATAATTCGTTAGATAATCATACTAGATAAGTAAATTATAGACAGTTTCTTTTTAAGTTTGATGGTTTTCAAGATAATTCAGTTTTATCACTTTTTCCGTCTTATCCGGGTAGACTCAGCCCATACAAAAAACAAAACATTTCACTTATCACCTTTTAGTAATAAGATAGATCTGTTCTACACTCGATCCTGATTCTATTTCATATTCATATTCATTTATTTATTGCTCCAGTTGGTTACAATGGTCTTAAGGTATCACAGAGTTTCTCAACGTAGACCCCGCTAGGGCACAATAATCTATTAATCTAATAATTACCTACTTAGACTTAACTTAAAAATAAATATAATAGGAATCTTTGTTTATTAAGTATTTACCATAAATTCTTTCATATTATAAAAACATTTAGACACTAAACGGTTTCCAAGTTTTTCTCCATTCAAGTTGCGTTCATATAAAACGTTGTACCTACACTTACTTTTGGTATACTTTTGTGCGTAGGTATACATTGAAATTCGAAATCCACACGCGCACGCACGATTTTGTATAAGAATGGCAACAAGCGGTTCTTTGAATATTAAGTAGGCAACTTGTAAACTACGATCGAATAATTCTTGACTGGGCCTAAACGACTAGCAGTCCACCCCGGCGTCGCACGGGTGTAATAATGATATTATGGGTAATTTTTTCACACCTTGGGTTACATTATCGAAGTTTTCATATAGATCCCTAATAGTTAGACATACGGTATTGCAGACTTTTTTGTAGATATTGATGTCTGCTTTAAAACAGTAGTACATCACTTTGCTCTATTGTCAATAATTTCCGCGGCATACGCGATATAAAGATTTGGATTTCGTTTGATTTGGATTACATTATCGAAGTTTTCATACGGATCCCTAAAATATAAATAGCAGTGATAGTCTCTGAGCTAAGCTGCGGACAGACGAACTATAAGGATTTCTTGTAGACTACGAAACCCTATAAGCAGACAAAAATATTCACCTACATATCGATTTGTCAACCTTTTTCGCCGGTTTAAAATGAATGATTTTCAATAAATCACTTTGAAGCAGTCTGCATTGACATGGCGTTGATAACTGACATACATACGCGTTATGTTATGTTATGTTCATTAAACATACGTGTCATAGTTGTCATTGTCAATGATTGATACAGGTTATTGATGATGTGGGGTGGAATTGAAGTATGATATTATGTAGTGTTTTAATTGGAAAAAGACATTCGTGAGTGGTGATGATAAGTTTTGTATGGGATGAGTCTACCCGGATAAGACGGAAAAAGTGATAAAATCGCATTATCTTGAAAACCATCAAACTTAAAAAGAAATTGTCTTTCATTTATGTAGCTATGATTATCTAACGAATTATACAAAATTCATAGTTTTGAGTCAAAACGAAATTAGCGTTTTGGAAGAGTCAACTTTGGAAAAGAAATCGATCGAGAAAATTTCACCAATCGTGTTTTTGCCTATAATTTAGCTAGATTAAATCCTTAAGTTATCTTTGTCATAAAAAAAATAAAACTGTATGTTTTGCGGTTATTGAGAAAAACGATTCTGCATTCATCACAAAATGGTAAAAATTAATTGTCGATCGACAATAAATGTTTTTACGTGAGTAGTTTTTCCGTTTTTGATATTATGTGTGGGAGTAAACTTGCTAGAAAATATTAATTATTTTTTCTACCATACAGCATTTTTGTGAAGATTACAGGTTTTGCCAGATGTAGCGTTTGAACGTGCCTCTGACTACCCCATTTAGACACCTTCGATGATCTGTGAGCCTGGAGATCTGAAAAGATGTCTACCGTACTTGAGGATTACAGTCGTGATCCTACATACATACTTAGTTTCTTACAAGTAAAGTTAAAAAACAAGTAGGATCATGACAAGGCGCTTAGATCCTTGAAGATATCTAAAGGGTGTAGTCAGAGACATCCAAACATTAAGTTTGGCACAATACCCACATTTTTCAGAAGCTAGTGACAGGTTGCAAGCCCATCGCCGATTATAAGAATACTAATTTAAAAAGTGTGTTAAAAACATACGTCATTGAATCTCCTGATCAGAGCCCGCACGGTGCTGCGCTGTGGGACAGGCTGTGTCGGCCGCCGAATCATATGCCGCTCACTGACAGCGAGAACTCCTTCACCACCGAGGTCTAATGTCACTTGGCGGAGGTAGTCAATGGGTGGGACCTGGTAAACAAGACAAATAACATTAAATTAAAGAATTACGTTTAAAAAACTGAAAACAAAACCGACGACCGACGATATTGTTTTTCTAGGGTTCCGTACTCAAAGGGTAAAAAAACTTCGCAGTCAGTCTGTCTGTCACAGGGCTGTATCTCATGAACCGTGATAGCTAGACAGTTGAAATGATCACAGAATGTATTTCTGTTGCCGCTATAACAAATACTAAAAACTGAATTACTAATATTTAAGTTGGTCTCCAACGTGATTTTATTGCCGTTTTTTATAGATGGATACGGAACCCTTCGTGCGCGAGTATGCGGTCGGTTTTAAAGTTTTATGAAGTAATTATTAGTCCTATAGAAATATAATTTAAAAGGGACCAATTTAAGACTATTCTCTACACATTATTAAGTATTTATTTATTATTTATTTATTTATTAATATAAAATCATCGAAATAATAGACGAAATAAATATAAAAATATACTAATGTACATAAACGTGGAACGCTCATTTTGACATTCTCTCAGGTGCCGTACCGCAAGCTCAAAAGTAATATTAAAATTCCTTGATATTACTCTTTAATTACGTTTTTTTCTTGACAATTCGAGACAATTTTGAAGTACGCAATACGATCGTTATCGCTTACGCATGGTAAGTAATATTGTTTTGATATTACTTTAGGATCTTGTGGTACGGCCGGATCTTGGGGCACTTAAGACGAGGGTCTTGTAGAGGTCGGTTTTACTGATTTTACGGTTTTAATGAGTCGTTATCCGATCCGGATCGCTTCAGCGCTTTAGACGCTCTGATAGAGCTGTTGTGCATTTGATCGGAGATCAACTAAACGAGTGGTCTCTTTATCTGCAGGGTTGCCATCTTTAACTGGCTTCATAGCTCAGTTGGTAGTAACTCTGCCTTCTGCGCTGTAGGTTGTAAGTTCGCCACCCAGCGCAAGTATTTGTGTGATGAACATAGATGTTTGTTCTGTGTCTGGGTATTAATTATTTTTCTTGTTTGAGCCTTCACCTTGTTCGATCGGCACCACTCTGGAGCTCTACATAGCATTATGGCATCATTGAAATAAATGATAGACCTCAAGCCGTGTTTGTTGCCTGATTCTTCTAGGCTTGGTCGCGTGGAATCGGCGGGGGCAAGCAGCTAGTAATAAATAAAAATAGGATGTTCGTAGGATATATAATGATAACTACTGCAAAATGTAGATATTGAGCCAAATATAATGTTTGGGCGTGCCTCTAACTACCCCCATTAGATATCTTCAAAGGATCTAAGCGCCTGGAGATCTGAGAGGATGTCTACCGTACTTGGGGATTACAGTCGTGATCCTATTTTATTTTAGGTAAAATAATAGATAGATTAATAAAAGACATATGATTAGAATCTTAATAATATAAATGCGAAGGTTTGTGAGAATGTTTGTTTGTTTTGGAAATCAATCAGGCCTAAATGAAATTTGCTCTAGATGTAGATATAATGCCTGAATAAAAGTCTACTTTAAAATACGAAAAACATCTCTTAAATAATAAAAAACCGGCAAAGTGCGAGTCGAACTCGCACGCACGAAGGGTTCCGTACCGGCAAAAAACTGCAAAAAATCACGTTTGTTGTGTGGGAGCCACCCTTATATATTTATTTTATTCTGTTTTTAGTATTTGTTGTTATAGCAACAACAGAAATACATATTCTGTGAAAATTGCAATTGTCTAGCTATTACGGTTCATGAGATACAGCCCTGTGACAGACAGACAGACAGACAGACGGACAGTGAAGTCTTAGTAATAGGGTCCCGTTTTTACCCTTTGGGTACGGAACCCTAAAAATGCAAATAGATTTTTGGTTCAGATGGCGATTATTGAAATTTGTTAGGACAACGTCTGTCGCGGGTCTGCTAGTAATACGATAAAAACTAATATTACAAATTGAAAAAGTTTCGATTAAATTGACAAAATCTGTAGAACCTTTGACACCCCTAATCCATAACTAAGTTATCCACTAAGTGATCAGTCATCGTAATATAATCCAATAATACTCGATGCAGAGTCACTGCCCTAGCTGGGATAGGGGCTAGGGATGGGACACCATAGATTAGTGGTCAAAAGTAGCTCGAAATGGTATAATTAATCCTAATCCTAATCACTACATAGTATATAGCAAAGTCGCTTTCCGCTTCCCGCGTCTGTATATATGTATGTTTGCTTATATCTTTAAAACTACAAAACGGATTTTGATGCGGTTTTTTTTAATAGACAGAGTGATTCAGGAGGAAGGTTTATATGTATAATAACATGCTACCCGTGCGAAGCCGGGGCGGGTCGCTAGTAATATTATAAATGCGAAAGTTTGTGATAAGGCTGCCATGTTTGTTCCCTAATCAAAAACAAAAGACAAAACGGATTAAGATGAAATTTGCTGTAGTATGTAGATAAAAAATCAGAATATATAAAAGGGGAACTTATAATCCGAAAAACAACCTCTAAATGATAAAAAAACGCAAAAGGATGATTTTGGTATAGATAGCGTTGGTGTGCAACATATCTGATATCACAGCATTCCATACGTAACAGTTTGCAAGCCCCTTATAAGAATACTAACTGGTTTCCTCACAATGTTTTCCTTCACCGTTTTGAGCACGTGTTTTGATGCGCATATAATTTTTTGAAGAGAAAAATCTATTGATGCACGCCAGGATACGAACCCTCGACCTTCGAGGTACCTCCCATTTGGCCAACACGGTTTTTTTTACTTTTGGAAACGCAATAAAAACATTTATTATTATTATAGATAAATAAAATAAATATTGGCGGACTTTACACACAGCGCCACCTAGCCCCAAACTAAGCAAAGCTTGTACTATGGGAACCAGATAACTGATAGAATACTTATATACCCAGACACAGAACAAACATCTATTTTCATCACACAAATATTTGCCCTGGGTGGGGATCGAACCCACAACCTACAGCGCAGAAGGCAGAGTTACTACCAACTGAGCTGTGAGACCAGTCCAGATAGATTAGATATTAGTTAATGTTAGTTTGTCCCAACACTAGTTAGTACAAAGCGCCGGATAGCCTCTACTCTCGACCTTCGCCAAATGGAGGGAGGGGGATTGTGGTGTACCCGTGTAGCTATGACACAGTGCAAATTAATACCAGTGGCCTAAGCACGAACCACTATCGTGTCGGCAACTAACAAATGTCAAAACTGACACTTTTTGTGTAGTAAAAGTGACAGTTTTGCACAATACGTTGTCGATACGATACTGGTTCATGCTAACCCCCCTGCAGCCAAAGTCATAGTCTAATGGTATTTATTTAAATACTAGCTGTCCTTACAAACTTCAATAATTCCACAGAAAAAAAGTTCTTCAGTTTTCCCAAACTATGCCTTAAAACTTAGGGGTATAAAAAAAATAACAAAAATCATTTACTTCAATAAAATCACAAGAATGACTTTGAAACGACTTAGGAACTAGGTGAAGCTACGCCGATTCCACGCGACCAAGCCTAGAAGAATCAGGCAACAAACACGGCTTAGGGTCTACCTTTTTTTTCAATGATCTTTTCCTTAATGCTATGTAGAGCTCCAGTGTGGTGCTAATCGAACAAGGTGAAGGCTCAAACAAGAATAATAATTAAAAGTACTACTCAAGTACGTACAACAATAAAAAAATAACTAAAGAGCATCAACACAAATTCAAAAAGCAGCACTATATAAAGTACTTTACGACCTATTCTCAGACCTACTAAATATTCATAAAAAATTTGGTAAAAATCGGTACCTATAGCCGTTTCGGAGGAGTTTGGTTAGAAACACTGTGACACGAGAATTTTATATATAAAACTAGCTGTCCCGACACACGTTGTCCTGTCAAATTTCATCAAACAGAAAAAAAGCACTTTCAATTTATCCCGATCTTTACGCCATCCTTATCACTTAGGGGTATGAAAAATAGATAGCAGCCGATTCTCAGACCTACTGAATAATACAATTTGGTAAAAATCGGTAAAGCCGTTTCGGAGGAGTAAGGTAACATTGTGACACGAGAATCACTACATAGTATAAAGCAAAGTCGCTTTCCGCTTCCCGCGTCTGTATGTATGTATGTATGTTTGCTTATATCTTTAAAACTACACAACGGATTTTGATGCGTTTTTTTTTTAATAGATAGAGTGATTCAGGAGGAATGTTTATATGTATTAAACCCGTGCGAAGCCGGGGCGGGTCGCTAGTTTTATATATAAAATAATCACAAGAATCACTTTGAAACGTGTTAGGAGCTAGGTAAAGCTACTAATTATTTATTTATAGATTTTTTAAGAATTTTAGAGTTACTAACTAACTTAGAATTTAAGAAAAAAATATAAATTACTAACATATACGTGTTGTGAGAAATAAAGGCTTTTTTATTTTATTTATACTGTATCATTTTCTCTGTGGCGTGCAGTTAGCTTTATTTATAGCGACTCACACCTGTCTGTAGGCACCTTTATTTCACAGCCCGAACCCGACTTTACTTGTGAATAATTCACGAATTATATACGAATTTAGGCAATTGGACAGACGTGGAATAATTACTTTACCTACAGCTAAAATTACGCTGTAAAAACTAAAAAGAAAATGTTTTGACCATTCGAAAAGTCCAGACGATGTTAGTTTTTAGGGTTCCGTACCCAAACGTGACCCTATTACTAAGACTTCGCTGTCCGTCTGTCTTACAGGGCTGTATCTCATGAACCGTGATAGCTAGACAGTTGAAATTTTCACAGATTATGTATTTCTTTTGCTGCTATAACAACAAATACTAAACACAGAATAAAATAAATATTTAAGTAAGGCTTCCATACACCAAACGTGTTTTTTGCCGTATTTTTTATAGATAGTTCGGAACCCTTCGTACGCGAGTCCGACTCGCACTTGGCCGGTTTTTTTGTATTTAAACACATTATTAGAACACTCAGACACAGAATATTCATCGTACAAATGTTTGTTCTGGGTGGGGATCGAACCCACAACCGACATCGCAGAAGGCAGAGTTACTACCAACTGAGCTGTGAGTATACAAAATATCCTTGTTTGAACTCGGGATCTTAAGACTCATTTTATTTCATTCCATCTCAGGTAATCTTATTTTCTTCAGCATTTTTACAGTGTCATCGCCCCTGCTACGTCGTAGACCCTCGTAGCGTCGTAGCACCTTGTAGACCCGTAGCAATGAACTATTGGGAATACAAAGACTCTCTTTATCGTTTTGTTGTCAAGAATCTCATTAAGACGAGTAATTTTTTTATATGAATGCTGAACCGTTTTTTCTCAATAACAGCAAAACATACAGTTTTGTTTTTTATGACAAAGATAACTTAAGGATATAATCTAGATAAATTATAGACAGAAACACGATTGGTGAAACTTTTCTCGATAGATTTATTTTTCAAAGTTGGCTCTTTCAAAACATTTATTTTGTAGAAAAATAGGGATCCCTACTAAAACTTCAATAATGTAACCTAAGGTGTCAAAAAATGGCCTATAATCTTCAATAGTACACCCCGTGCGAGCAGTTTAATTAATAAAACCAGCCAAGTGCGAGTCGGACTCGAGTACGAAGGGTTCCGTATTTTTTTTATATATCTATAAAAAAAAACAAGTTTGTTGTATGGGAACCTTACTCTAATATTTATTTTATTCTGTTTTTAGTATTTGTTGTTATAGCGGCAACAGAAATATATAATCTGTGAAAATGTCAACTGTCTAGCTATCACGGATCATGAGATACAGACAGACGGACAGCGAAGTCTTAGTCCCGGGTCCCGATTTAACCCTTTGGATGCGGAACCTTAAAATTATCTTTGACATAGAATCAAAGCAGTACTTTTTGAAAAAAATAGATAAATTAATAAACACAAAATGATCAAAAAATTAAACCCTCGCTACAAAAACACGCCATAATTTATTACACAAAATAAATAAATGTATTTTTATAAAACTCAACGGTATTATCTCTTTTGAAGTAGGGAGTTATAAAAACGAAGTCGTGTTGGCCGAGTGGGAGGTACCTCGACTATCAATCTGAAGGTCGTGGGTTCGAATGACGGCGTGCAACAATGGATTTTTCTGTTCGAAAAATTTATATGCGCATCAAAAACACGTGCTCAAAACGGTGAAGGAAAACATCGTGAGGAAACCAGTTAGAATTCTTATAAGCGGCGATGGGCTTGCAACCTGTCTCGTACGGAATGCTTACTACTGCAAAATGTGGGCATGTGCCAAATATAATGTTTGGACGTGCCTCTGACTTCCCCCACTAGAAATCTTCAAAGGATCTAACCGTCTGGAGATCTGAGAGGATGTCTACCGTACCTGGGGATTACAGTCGTGATCCTATTTATGTTTGATCTGTGTCTGAGTGTTATAACCTTCTTTATATATAAAAATAAATGTCTATTTTCCTTGGTCATAGCATCACGCGTGAACGGCTGGACCGATTTTGCTAATTCTTTTTTTATTGTATCTGTTATCGTCAGGAGAAGGTCCTTATAAAATAAAATTTTGAAAAATCTAATAATTTGACAGGACAACGTCTATCGGGACAGCTAGTATAGTATAGTATTCTATCAGTTATCGAGTTACCTTAGTACAAACTTTGTCTATGTAGTACTAGCGACCCGCCCCGACTTCGCACGGGTTTAATACATATAAACCTTCCTCCTGAATCACTCTATCTATTAAAAAAAACCGCATCAAAATCCGTTGTGTAGTTTTAAAGATATAAGCAAACATACATACAGACATACAGACGCGGGAAGCGGAAAGCGACTTTGCTTTATACTATGTAGTGATGAAGGTAGACGACGATATTTAAATTTTCACCAATATTTTTTTACGCTAATTCATTATTTAACACTAATTTATGAATTTTCGAAATGTCTACAGAGACATGTCCAGCAGTGGACTATCTAGGATGATGTCGTTAAAAAAAATATATATTATAGTATCACGACTGTAATCCCTAAATATCGGACGCTTTGATCCTTTGAAGATGTTTAGTAGGGGTAGTCAGGCACGTCCAAACATTACATCTGGAACTTGCTCACATATTATTTAAGACGAGTAATAAATGTTTTTGACGAATGCAGAATAGTTTTTTCTCAATAACCGCAAAACATACAGTTTTGTTTTTTTATGACAAAGATAACTTAAGGATATAATCTAGATAAATTACAGACAGAAACACGATTGTTGAAACTTTTCTACATAGATTTGTTTTCCAAAGTTGGCTCTTTAAAAACACTAGTTTCGTTTTTAATCAAAACTATGAATAGATATATAGTTCATTTTTATATAATTCGTTAGATAATCATACTAGCTACATAAATTAAGGACAATTTTTTTTTAAATTTGATGGTTTTCAAGATAATGCAGTTTTATCACTTTTTCCGTCTTATCCGGGTAGACTCAGCCACTCAGTCTATACAAAAAGTCAAAAATTTCACTTATCACCTTAAGTCTAGTGTTGCCATAATTAAAGAGCATCGCAGCATTCGAAAGTAGTTTGCAGTTCACGTGACAGGTTGCAAGCCCATCGCCGCTTTAACTGTGAGGCAAGTTAAATGTGTCTGCTTATTAGACAGCTTTAGCCTTTGGAATGTAATTACTCGTAAATTCCAGTATTTCTTACCTCCGACATAAAGTAATCTAGGACACGACCCGTCGCCATATTCACAAAGGCTACATACAAGAAAGATAGATATGCCCTAACAGGACCCATGTGATACTAATACAACTTATCCTATTTAAAAGACCTAAGTAAATAAAGATGGAAGAAAGAAGAAAAACTATATATTCAGTCACAATGTTAAAAAGTAAAAATAAGCCTAGGAATAATAGAAAGGTGATATGTGAAATGTTTAGGTTTAATCAAAACTATGAATAGCTAAATATTTAATTTTTATACAATTCGTTAAATAATTCATACTAGCTACCTAAATTAAAGACAATTTTCTTTTAAATTTGATGTTTTTCAAGATAATGCAGTTTTATCACTTTTTCCGTCTTATCCGGGTAGACTCAGCCCATACAAAACGTCAAAAACTTCACTTATCACTAAGTTAGAAGAACATCGGCTACTATGCTTGTTTGTGAACAAGGCCGCCATGTCTGAGCCTGTTTGTCGGAATCTATTTCTTTGGTAAACACGTGAAATTAGAATTCTTTATCCCACCGTAGTCACCGCTCGAATACCAAGTGATTTTTGACTTGCTAAATCGACCACATAAGAATAATATAGATCAAAGTCGTGATGAATTCAAACAGCATCAGAAACAGCTACTTAAGGAATTCATTTTTTGATACTAATATTATAAAGAGGAAAGATTTGATTGTTTGTTTGATTGCATCCAATAGGCTCTGAAACTAATGAACCGATTTGAAAAATTATTTTACCATTAGAATCCTATATTATCCCTGATGAACATAGGCTATAGAATACTTTCAAAAACGTTAGGGATCCGTATGAAAACTTCGATAATGTAACACAACGTGTGAAAAAAAATCCTTATTTCGCGTACGCTGCGGAAATTGTTGACAATAGAGCAAAGTGATGTATCACAATTTTAAAGAGGACATCAATATCTACAAAAAAATATGTAATACCATATGTCTAACTATTAGAGATCCCTATTAAAACTTCGATAATGTAAAACTAGGTGTAAAAAAAATACCTATAATATCATTATTACCACTAGTACAGAATATGGTGATAAGATGATAAAAATATGATTAAAATCTTACTGACTGGCCTCACAGCTCAGTTGGTAGTAACTCTGCCTTCTGCGCTGTAGGTTGTGGGTTCGATCCCCACTCAGGGTAAATATTTGTGTGATGAACATAGATGTTTGTTCTGTGTCTGGGTGTTAATATGTTTGTATATTAAGTATGTATTTACAAAAAAAAAGTATATAAGTATTCTATCAGTTATCTGGTTCCCATAGTACAAGCTTTGCTTAGTTTGGGGCTAGATGGCGCTGTGTGTAAAGTTCAAAAAAAAAAAAAAAAAAAAAAAAAAAAATCTTAGAGCCTTTTTAGTGTCTAAATGTTTTTATAATATGAAAGAATTTATGGTAAATCACTACATAGTATAAAGCAAAGTCGCTTTCCGCTTCCCGCGTCTGTATGTAATAGGTATGTATGTATGTATGTATGTTTGCTTATATCTTTAAAACTACACAACGGATTTTGATGCGGTTTTTTTTAATAAATAGAGTGATTCAAGGGGAAGGTTTATATGTATAACACATGCATAATATAGTAGAGAAACACTGATAATTTTAGAGGTTTCTAATGTGATGTCGTAAATAAACACATTTTTTTGCGCTTACATTGCAAATGCTGGCTGAACCCCACAAGATATATCAAAATAATGTACTACAGTATTGTACACCTTAAAAATGTCTACAAAAAAGTCCACGATGGTATTAGAAATGTCTTACGCACAGCGAAGCGGGCACGGGTCAGCTAGTACTTAATAAACAAAGATTTCTATTTTAATTATATATATTTTTAAGATTAGTAGTTAACCCTATACTTGGCAGGATTTTTTATTTTTGAAATGTTGATTTTTTTTGTATAATTTGTGATCTAGCGTCATTAATAGAGGGGATAGTATGAAAAAAAAAATTATATTATTAATACTTTTAGATTTATTGAATGTACCATATTTGGCACATTGCCAGATGTGTTATAATCAACTTTACTAAATCAACGTACCATATGTGTCACACTGCCAGGCTTATATACATTTGTGTTTAACACTTTATATAACAAAAATATTACATTCTTACATTAAAAAGTAACAAAAACATGCTAAAAATAATTTGCGATTACGTTATATTCATTTTCAATTTAGAATCTGTAGATAATATATATATAAATATATAAAACTCTTTAGTATTCCCCTAATCTTTTCAAAGTTTGCACTTTTGTGCAATGTATGCACCTCCCTCTGCTAAATTTCAAAGTTTGGTGATGAGAAATTTAATCAAGCATTTGAGAGAAGATAGGCGAGTATTATCAACAGCCCCGAAATGATGTATATGGCCCTAAACGATCTGCTTGATCAGAAAATGATTGTCAAAAATATTTTTCATCGCCTTCTGAAACTTCGGAAGAAGTGCTAGTTATTTATGTGCTGTAAAGATTTGTTTTTGCACATTCAGAGAGATGATGTCATCTAAGAAGAACAGCTTGAAGTATTGAATGACACTTTTACCTGCAAGTCAAATCCCAAAGAAGACATGATCTTTGACTTCAGCAGAACTAGTGAACTTTTTACAACGCCAATTAGGTGTTAGTCTTTAAGACCTTCTTTCGTGCCTAATACACTAGGCCTTATTGATTAAATAGCTGCTTAGGGTCAAGGCTGCATACTTACAATAGGGAAGGTACTTGTTCAGAATCAACGGGCAATTAACAGTGATTGACAGCGATGACTGTTGATATTGTAGCAGAAATGTTGATGTAACTACTTGATTCATTTCATTATTAACATTTCATAAAAAGTTTAGGTTTTCCAGTAAAAATGGCAATGGGAAAGTGTGAAGGCGGTGAACTGCTATCACAGAATTGCTATTGTTCATCATCTGATGATTAAATTTCTCCTAAATCTGACTTTCCCCTGACTTAAAGATAAGACCCACAAGTTGACGAGTTCGATGTTGCTGCTGTTGATATAGTTGCGGCACTTTTGACACTAAAATGTCATTTTACCAATTACTTCGCATCAAACTGACACCTTACGTACATTCTTATCTCTATAATTTCTTGACAATTAAAGCTCAAGCTTGAAAATTTTATGACAATTGGTGAATTTCGATTTATTAGAGCAACAATTAGAATGCTATCGTCGAAAAAACATTCATATTCGCATAAAAGGGCTGACGACACCTCCGAGTTGTCAAAGAGATCTCGCTTCGCTCGATCAAAAATCATAAATGTATGTAATTTTGAAGAAACATAATTTATACGAGTATGGCAATGTCACATATTAGGTACATAGTAAAGATAAACTTGGATGGCGCTCATCTGGCAATGTGACTTATTTGGTACATCATGAAAAACCAGTGGATTTCATGCCATTGTTATTCATTTTGGTACATGAAAATATTAATTTCGGGTGTAAAAAAATGTTAACTATTACATATCAACCGTTTTTGACAGATATACAAAAAAAATACTAGTAATATTTAATTTTTTTATCCTGCGGTGCGAAGACACCTGTCACTGGTCAGCTATCATTCGCTCTACTTCAGATTGAGTGTTGCAAATCATCAAAAAGTGTGTTTTTGTAGATTTGGGATAATATTTTCTAAATTATGTAATAATTAAAATAGGTTAAAAATATTTATTCACGCGTTGGGAATTTTTGTAAGTTGAACGTACCAAATAAGGCACTCTGCCAAGTATAGGGTTATTATTAGATTAATAGATTATTGGTAGTGCCTTAGCGGGGTCCACGTTGAGAAACTTTTTGATACCTTAAGACCACTGTAACCAACTGGAGCAATAAATAAATGAATATGAAATATGAAATAAGTGTTTTTTTGTATGGGCTCAGTCGGAATAATAAAACGGAAAAAGTGATAAAACTGCATTATCTTGAAAACCGTCAAATTTATAAAGAAACTGTCTATAATTTACTTAGCTAGTATGATTATCTAACGAATTATATAACAAACTAGCGACCCGCCCCGGCTTCGCATGGGTAGCATGTTATTATACATATAAACCTTCCTCCTGAATCACTCTATGTATTAAAAAAAACCGCATTAAAATCCGTTGTGTAGTTTTAAAGATATAAGCAAACATACATACGCGGGAAGCGAAAAGCGACTTTGCTTTATACTATGTAGTGATGAACTATTTAGCTATTCTTAGTTTTGATTAAAAACGAAACTATGTGTTTTGATAATAAATCAATCAAGAAAAGTTTCACCAATCGTGTTTCTGTCTATAATTTATCTAGATTATATCCTTAAGTTATCTTTGTCATAAAAAGCAAAATTGTGTGTTTTTTGCTGTTTTTTAAAGATAAATGGTACGGAACGCTTCGTTCGCGAGTTCGACTCGCATTAATTCTATGTGATTATTAATGGTGGGAATCGAAGCCATAACCTACAACGCAGTAGGCAGAGTTACTGAACTACTAACTGAGCTGTGAGGCCTGTCAAACTTTTGACAACAAACTCGACATAAATTGCTTCACATGGGTTTTCCTATCAAATTTCGTACGTTTATATTGACAGACCCTTATTATTAGTGGGTTAAACAATAAAGGGTAGACTAAGTAAAGGACCAGGGGGTCTACTTGCAAATCAAAAACGTTAATATCGTAACAATATTCATGCCAAAGTTACATACTTAGTTTGTTTTGTGTAAGCTTTAAGGGGACTTTTACATTTGATGACATCTCGACTTTTGAATACTCTGCCGTATTCTGTGGCTGCACACATCAATAGTGCAAACGCACACATTGAAACTACTTCACGCTTGATTTACCAATATAAAATAAATAAATATTGGTGGACAGACGGACAGCGAAGTCTTAGTAATAGGGTCCCGTTTTTACCCTTTGGGTACGGAACCTTCAAAAGTCATTGTACTAGGTACTTGGTACTATAGTGTCAAAATTAAAACCTTAAGGTGATAAGTGAATTTTTTGACATTTTGTATGGGCTGAGTCTACCCGGATAAGACGGAAAAAGTGATAAAACAGCATTATCTTGAAAACCATCAAATTAAAAAAAAAATGTCTTTAATTTAGGTAGCTAGTATGTTTATCTAACGAATTAAATATAAAAATGAACTGTTTAGCTATTCATAGTTTTGATTTAAAATGAAACTAGTGTTTTTGAAGAGCCAACTTTGAAAAATAAATCTATCGAGAAAAGTTTCACCAATCGTGATTCTGCCTGTAATTTATCTAGATAATATCCTTAAGTTATCTTTGTCATAAAAAACTGTATGTTTTGCGGTTATTGAGAAAAAACGATTCTGCGTTCATCAAAAACATTTATTACTCGTCTTAGGGGCGTGAAGCGGGGATGGAAGTCTGTTTTCAAATAATTTTACGTGACATACCCTCGTATTCAAGTACGACACTATGAGAACACGCACCCACAGTGGCCGAAATCATTTTTCATAAAAATCACTTTATGTGTTGTGCGACACTGCATAGTGTGACTAGAGGCACATTGTCGTGTGCCTCTAGCCAAAGTTAAGCTCTAAAGGCACACGGTAGCGTGCGCCATAGTGCCGCTCAACACATAAAGTGATGTTTATGAAAAAAGATTTCGTCCACTGTGGGTGCGTGTTCTCATAGTGTCGTTCTTGAATACGAGGGTAAGTCACGCGGGTTTCCACAAGTAGCTCATATAAGTAAGTGTTGTAAGTATTCGCAAACTATCCTCTTTGGATCGCGCACCGTTTAAGAAAAACAGGCCAAGTGCGAGACGGACTCGCGCACGAAGGGTTCCGTACCATCCTATCCTAATAATATTATAAAATGTGAAAGTGAGTTTGTATGTAAGTTTGTGCCTCAATCAGGCCTAAACGACAAAACGGATTAAGTTGAAATTTGCTGTAGATGTAGATATAACGTCCGAATAAAACATAGACTACTTTTAAATATGAAAATCATCCCCAAAATGATAAAAAAATGCAAAAAGGATGATTTTGGTATAGATGGCTCTGGTGTGCAACAAAACTGACATAAAAGACTAAAAAAAAGTCTTTTCTTTTCGATTATTGCAATTTGACAGGACAACGTCTGTCACAAGTCGGCTAGTTATCTATAAAAAACGGCAAAAAACACGTTTGTTGCATGGGAGCCCCACTTAGATATATAATTTATTCTGTTTTTAGTATTTGTTGTTATAGCGACAACAGAAATACATCATCTGTGAAAATTTCAACTGTCTAGCTTTCATGGTTCATGAGATACAGCCCTGTGACAGACAGACTGACAGACGGACAGCGAAGTCTTAGTAATAGGGTCCCGTTTTTACCCTTTGGGTACGGAACCCTAAAAACACTCAACTCAACTCAAACCTTTGACAAACCCTTGACCTATTTCTAGAGTGCCTAGACAGATCTTAAAGTAATACGTGGTTGAGCAAATCTATACATATAATAAAACTGTAGAAGAGTTCAATTCTGTACATTGAATAACAACTAAAAAAATACTCCTAGGGGCCTTTATACAAGCCAAAAAAAACATTTTGAATTTTTTGTCTGTCTGTCTGTTGTCCGACTTTCGCGCAAAAACTACTGGACTGATTTTGATGAAACTTTTTTTGTTATGTGGCTATTAGTCCTCGGCAACATTTAGGCTATAATTTATTTTGAAGATTGGAATACCAGATGTGAAATTATCTGTCGACCAGCGAAGCGGGCACGGGTCAGCTAGGAGTAGTACCACACAATTTAATTTAAAAAATAAATATAAATAGAACCGTGTTGGCCGAGTTCGAAAAATTTATATGCGCATCAAAAACATGTGCTCAAAACGGCGAAGGAAAACATCGTGAGGAAATCAGTTAGTATTCTTATAAACGGCGATGGGCTTGCAACCTGTCACGTATGGATTGCTAACTACTGCAAAATGTGGGCATGTGCCAAATATAATGTTTGGACGTGCCTCTGACCCACTAGACATCTTCAAAGGATCTAGTCGCCTGTAGATCTGAGAGGATGACTACCGTACTTGGGGATTACAGACGGAAAAATGTATGCTCTAGTGTCATCATTCAGGGATGAAACATCTGAATACGTTTGTATAGAAAAACGCCTGCCAGGAATGCTCTTAAGGGGCTCCCAGTCGACGATTGCTCTTTTTCAAAACGAAAAAAGAAATACTGCTGAACAAGACACATCTCCTATTTTTATAAGTATATTACTTCAGGTTCCTACCTAGATTTCTATTAAGCTGAAAACATAATAGCAGAAACTTTTCACGATAAAGATATTATTTCAAAATGATACGTTTTAGAATTTATGATCGATATACCTACTATTAAAATCAACTTGTGATTTATTGTTAAAGATAGGTAATATGTAGATCTAGATTTCTATTAGAATAGATTTTTGATAAGTAATTATACATAATTTATATCATTAATTTATTCGAAAAGCTAAAGCGGACCACGCGCGGACGTGTGTTTGTCATCATTGCAGCGGTCGATAGGATTATTTATCGAAGTGATTAAAGATGGGTACATCTTTATTCACATATACTTATACATTATAAAATAGGAGATGTGGCTATGTGGCTTGTTCAGAAGTATTTCTTTTTTCGTTTCGAACAAAAAAAATCGTCGACTGGGAGCGCCTTAAGGCAAGACCCTCTCCCTCTCCCCCCCCCTCAATCGATTGAGTCTTTTCCAGCCACTCAGCCATATTTTCGTGCAATCAAGAAAAACTTTTGAAAACATGGCCGCCCTGAAGTTGTAAAGACCGCTGAATTGATTTGAATTACAAATGCGTTTGATTTGCAATTCATAATTCGAACGTTTATTTGATTTGAGGAAAATGGATTTGGTGCCACATCGCTGGAGGGCTAGCATGTTGTGTGCCTCTAACTACCCCTTAGACAACTTCAAAGATCTTGCCTCAAGAAGCCGTGTTGGCCGAGTGGGAGGTACCTCGACTTTCAATCTGTATATACGGTAAAAATGTATATACGGTGAAGGTAAACATCGTGAGGAAACCAGTTAGTGTTCTTATAAGCGGCGATGGGCTTGCTACCTGTCACGTATGGAATGCTAACTACTGCAAAATGTGGGCATGTGCCAAATGTAATGTTTGGACGTTCTGACTACCCCCACTAGACATCTTCAAAGGATCTAAGCGCTTGGAGATCAGAGAGGATGTCTACCGAACTTAGGGATTACAGTCATAATCCTCTATTTATGTTAAGAAGATTCATATAATGAATATTTTTTAATTTTGACGTGACAGCGTCTTATAATTCGATGGAGCCGGCTGCACGCACCAAAAAACATGACTCATGCGGCGTTACCTCACTCTGAAGCGTTCCATTTAAGGCTTGAAGTGCAAGCGAGAGCGCAGAACGAGCGACAAAGAGGCACAATCACAATTGTCGTTCAACTATCGTCAGTAAACCGACTTTACAGACAACCTGTTTTTTTATAAGTAGGTACCTGATAGAAGAGCTGGTACTCCGTGTCAGTGAGCCTCAGGGCCACCTCCTCAGGGAAGTGGAGGATACTCCTCAGCGCCAGCAACTCCTCGCAGCTGCTCTCGTCTGGTAATGATCCTGGAAAAGAAGAGCATATTCATCACCAAATAAACAAAAATAAAAACCGGCCAGGGGCGTGTCGGGTCACGCGCAATGTAGGGTTTCATAATTGACACAGCTAACAACGTTAAAATAAGTAATTTTCAATGTTATTTAATTTTGTACTAAAAAAATTGAATATTTCTTCTTGAATACATTTTTTAAGTTGGTCGACTGTTACGTATATTACTCGAAAACTAGTAACGATAGCTGTGATAGTTTTCCTTTTAAGTTTAATTAAAGAATTTAATCTAGCTTGTCAACAAATAAACAAACGTCAAGTTTTTCAAGGCAGGCGAAGACATATTGACAAGCATGTTACGTCATCGTCGATTCGACCAATCCTGACCGTTTTGTGTCACGTGAATGGCGTTTAAAAATTTTAATTACGGGTTTTTTAAAAACAATATTTTACTCCATAACGCTTTATGAAGGCATAATTTACATAGATTACTATAAACAACACTTTATTTTTCATACTGTCAAATAGCCTATTAAAGTTAGATTTCGGCTTGACAGCTTTTGACGAGGTTTTGGCACAGTTTATAGTAAGTTGGCAACTAACGTGGATAATAACCAGAATACAATGAAACTTTGCTTATGTATTTCAAATTATATAGCAAACCTACTTAGGACTCCAATATTTCCCAGCTCGGCGAATTTGGAGGAGTTGCCAGAACTTTCTGGAAGTTTTGCAGTTACGTCAGTGCTACAGATAAATAATAGAAATTTCACTTATCTAGCACGAAACTAAGCAAAGCTTGTAGGTACTATGGGAACCAGATAATTTGTAGAATACTTAAATAAATAAAATAAATAGGATCACGACTGTAATCCCCAAGTACGGTAGACATCCTCTCAGATCTCCAGACGCTTAGATCCTTTGAAGATTTCTAGTAGGGGTAGTCAGAGGCACGTCCAAACATTATTTTGGCACATGCCCACATTTTGCAGTAGTTAGCATTCCATACGTGACAGGTTGCAAGCCCATCCTAACTGGTTTCCTCACGATGTTTTCCTTCACCGTTTTGAGCACGTGTTTTTGATGCGCATATAAATTTTTCGAACAGAAAAATCCATTGTTGCACGCCCGGGTTCGAACCCACGATTGAAAGTCGAGGTACCTCCCACTCGGCCAAAATGGCCTAAAACCCTGAAACAGGCCTGAAACAACCTGTTTATGAAAAGTCAAGACACAAGTGTGTGTTTGTTACTCTTTCACGCAAAAACTACTAAATGGATTAAAATGAAACTTTACAGTAATATAGCTTACTAGCGACCCGCCCCGGCTTCGCACGGGTGCAAAACTGATATCAAAATATATTACAGAATGTCTTTGTATACTCGTTAACAGCATTTAAAATTTAAAAAAAAAGTCGCGGTAAAAAGTAAAGGATAGAAATTGATTATTGTGAGTTATCCCTAAGAGATAAACATATACCATCGCGGACTTTTTTGTAGACCTTTTTAAGGTATACAATATTTAAGTAGTACATTATTTTGATCTATCTCGTAGAGTTCAACCAGCGTTTGCAATGTAAGCGCAATAAAATATGTTTATTTACGACTTCATATTAGAAATCTTAAAATTATCAGTGGTTCTCTAATATATTAAGCATGTAATTATACATATAAACCTTCCTACTGAATCACTCTATCTATTAAAAAAACCGCATCAAAATCCGTTGTGTAGTTTTAAAGATATAAGCATACATACATACAGACGCGGGAAGCGGGAAGCGACTTTGCTTTATACTATGAAGTGATACATTAGAATAACACATAGGCTACTTTTTATCCAGATACCACGTGCGAAGCCGGCGCGAGAAGCTAGTATTAGGTAGTATAGATTTCGTACTTAGTTTCAGCCTTAGTATACAGGCCACCTTCTTGACACGGAACTCGTTATAGAAATCAGTATTCTGCACACAAAACTTATATATACGAAGCCAAAGATAGGTATAAATATAAGTTTGGCTAGCGTAGCGTAGTGCAATGATACAACAATTTGTCTTGAGTTTACTGCTTGGTGCTTGCCAATATTGAAGTACAGAGACGAAATCAGTGTAGGGGCCTTCTGCGCTGTAGGTTGTGGGTTCGATCCCCACTATTCCCCACCCAGGACAAATATTTGTGTGATGAACTTAGATTGTTCTGTGTTATTACGTATCATAATGTATGTATTTACAAAAAAAGTATATATAAGTATTCTATCAGTTATCTAGTTCTCAAAATACAAGCGAAAAACGAAGATCGATCTATACGAATTAAGCCTGCTGAGTATTCTGTTACCTTAGCCGTGATCTTATTTAATTTTCCATTTCATTTGCATTATGCCAATGTTTATCTTGTCGACGCCGCCATCTTACTATTAAAACATAATAAATATTTACCTACCTTGTAAAAACATAACCTAAAAATAGCTATAGATTTTTCGGTTCTCTATCTTATAATTAGTCTTGCGATCATGATTGTAACATATCCAAAACGTCGGAAAAATAAATTAAAAGGTAATTACTATAGAACTATATAAAATCTATAGTTATCTCTATTAAACGATAGTTTTTAATATAATAACCTCAAAAACTAACTTACCATCATCTTCGAACTCTTGCCCCGGAATGGCACCACTGGGGCCTGGTCTAGACCCGTCTCGCATCTCAAGCACTTGACTACAAAATCATAATAAACTGAATTAAATTAAAAAAAAACTATAGTTTCACTAAAAAGGTTGCACTAGTTTCACTTTAGTAACAGCGCCATCTAGCGGTTCGGTTTCATAGCGCGTGAGGTAACTGCTAGCTGAGAACTGTGTCCAGGTGTGATGCCATTGCGCAGGTTTTTGTATCTGTAAAGAAAGAAACGTCGTTTTATTACTAAAGTCTATTCGATAAAATCACAAGGATCACTATGAAACGTCTTAGGAAGGTGAAGCAACGCCTGTTTGCAACCAAGCCTAGAAGAATCATGCAACAAACACGGCTTGGGGTCTATCATTTATTTCAATGATCCTTTCCTTAAGGCCCTGTATGTCGACGATTGCTCTTTTTCGAAACGAAAAAAGAAATACTTCTGAACAAGCCACATCTCCTATTTTTATAAACATACAGGTTCCTACCTAGATTTATATTAAGCTGAAAACATAGCAGAAACTTTTCACGATAAAGATATTATTTCAAAATGATACGTTTCAGAATTTATGATCGAAATACTATTAAGATCAACTTGTGATTTATTGTTAAAGATAGGTAATTTATGTAGATCTAGATTTCTACTAGAATAGGTTTTTGATAAGTAATTATACATAATTTATATCATTAATTTAATCGAAAAGCAAAGGCGGACTACGCGCGGCCCATGGATCAGTACCACGTGCAGCGGTCGGTAGGATTATTTATCGAAGTGATTAAAGATGGGTACATCTTTATTCATATATACTATACATTATAAAATAGGAGATGTGGCTTGTTCAGAAGTATTTCTTTTTTCGTTTCGAAAAAGAGCAATCGTCGACATACAGGGCCTTAATGCTATGTAGAGCTCCAGTATGGTGCCGTAATGAACAACGTGAAGGCTCAAATAAGAAAAATTGTTACTAACCAAGTAGGTACAGTATAGGTACCTATACCTACCTATATAGTTTTCGAATAATATGAGCTAAAACTGGCCAAGTGCGAGTCAGACTCGCGCACGGGTTCCGTACCATTATCCATAAAAACAAAAAAAAAAAACAAGTTTGTTGTATGGGAGTCCCACTTAAATATATATTTTATTCTGTTTTTATTATTTGTTGTTGTAGCGGCAACAGAAATACATCATGTGTGAAATTTCCAACTGTCTAGCTATCACGGTTCTTGAGATACAGCCCTGTGACAGACAAACGGACAGCGAAGTCTTAGTAATAGGTTTTTACCCAAATAAATAGCAATTTTCGAATAATAAAAAAAAATCTAGCTCGAAACTAAATAAATATTGTAGGTACCTACTATCAAAACCAGATAAATAATAGATTTTGTAAATACATTCCTAAAATAGCTACATTATAATAAATAAACCAACATTGTTACGAAACGAAAAAGTTGGCAAAGTTTCCAAGAATGAAACATTTATCTCAAGGTGTTCGTAAAACGCGTAAAGCTGTGTCCCTGTAAATAGCTGACCGTTATATAGCAGAAGTAGTTTAGCGGTGAATACGCCCCCCCACCTGTAGCCTTATTGCATAAGCTCACTGGCGATTAAAATCAAACGAATGAAGAGAGATCGCGAGTTTAAATGGGAACTTTGGAAGAGGATGACCTTATTTTCCTGGACCAAATTGGTGACGTTTTGAAAAAAGGCTAGGTCAAGAGTACTTAAAACCGACGAGTATGAGGAATGAGATGAGAGTGTATGGCGAATCTATCGTCGCACTTCTATGTTCGGTGCTCGAACCACTAAGTCAAAAATGACAGTGACAGATGACCAGTAGTGTACGACACGATGTTTAGTTAGGTTAGAATATTACCGGGTTTTCTTCTAATTTATTTTCTGTAAAACATAATTCATGTAGGTATTATTTGGGAAGTAAAACCTAATTCAGAATACCTACACGGGAGCGTAGATATCTCCCACAAGTGAATGAAGCAAAAAATCTGACATCAGTGCCAAAGCAACATGCATTTCTCTTCGTCCTATTTTTGTTTTGACGTCTGTGGTTGTGAATTTCTCTAAGCGATAATTGAAATTTGGACAGGTCAACGTCTATCACGGGTTGGCTAGTAGTATATACATTAAGAGTAAGAAAAACGACGGCAAAAGTACAAAACTGTGTCGATCAACTTGTCACGTCTTAAAGCAACGGTAGTGGTATTTTGTGAAACACATAAATCCTTCGGCCCCTGGGAGCAGTTACATTCAGAAAGTTAAGTTATAGCTACCGCTTTACTTCACTTAGGTTAATACTTAGGTACGCACCTGTCATTTTGACATTTGACTACTTAAATCAGAATTATGGAAAGTTTGAAGGCATTAACATTCTCACATCGTCACTACATAGTATAAAGCAAAGTCGCTTCCCGCTTCCCGCGTCTGTATGTATGTATGCTTATATCTTTAAAACTACACAGCGGATTTTGATGCGGTTTTTTTTAATAAATAGAGTGATTCAAGAGGAAGGTTTATATGTATAATACATGCATAATATAGTAGAGAAACACTGATAATTTTAGAGGTTTCTAATGTAATGTCGTAAATAAACACATTTTTTTGCGCTTACATTGCAAATGCTGGCTGAACCCCACGAGATATATCAAAATAATGTACTACAGTATTGTACACCTTAAAAACATCTACAAAAAAGTCCACGATGGTATTAGAAATGTCTTACGCACAGCGAAGCGGGCACGGGTCAGCTAGTAAATTATATATGCGAAAGTTTGTGAGGCTTTTTGTATGTTTGAAAAACAATCAGGCTTAAACTATTTACAGTAGATGTAGAATGTTTTTTAATATCGTAAAAACATCCCTAAAAATATTTAGTCGTCATAGCAACGCAGTTTTGGCTAATGCATGATACACATTCTACCAAAATTCGTAATTTATTATAACAGTACAAGGTTTGTAGGGAAATATTGGAAGATTCCTGAAATTGCTTTTTCCTACGCATTTATTAAAATTTGTCAGGATAACGTCTATCACGGGTCGGCTAGTAATATTATAAATGCGAAAGTTTGTGAAAAGGCTGCTATGCTTGTTCCATAATCAAAAATAAACGACAAAACGGATTAAGATGAAATTTGCTGAGATGTAGATATAATGCTCGAATAAAACATTGACTACTTTAAAATACGAAAACATCCCCAAAACGATAAAAAAAAACTTGAGAGGTGTCAAGGGACACCCGGATGGAACGAAGTTCTCACAAAATAACGTGGGACAAGGGAACCTCGACCTCGACCTCGACCTCGACCTCGACCTCGACCTCGACCTCGACCTCGACCTCGACCTCGACCTCGACCTCGACCTCGACCTCGACCTCGACCTCGACCTCGACCTCCACCTCCATCTCGACCTCCACTTCCACCTCGACCTCGACCTCGACACAATTAATAGATATATATATTAATAGATATACTATAGCAAAAAAGTGTCGTGACAACTTTTCGTGACAACTTTTCGTGACAACTTTTCGTAAGAATTTTTTCCGTCTAGCCCCCTTTCACAACGCGCGATAAGGAACTTCGTTCCAAAACGCATAAGGGATGATTTTGTATAGATGGCGTCATAGCAACGTGCGTTACTCTATGTGATCATCGGAATTTAGACAGGACAAGTCTGTCGCGGGTCTCCTAGAAGATAGATTTTGCATAACGTTTTGACACTTAGACACAGCAAATAAAAATAAAATAAATAGGATCAGGACTGTTATCCCCAAGTACGGTAGACATCCTCTCAGATCTCCAGGCGATCTCCTTTGAAGATGTCTAGCGGGGGTAGTCAGAGGCACGTCCAAACATTATATTTGGCACATGACCACATTTTGCAGTAGTTAGCATTCCATACGCGACAGGTTGCAAGCCCATCGCCGCTTATAAGAATACTAACTGGTTTCCTCACGATGTTTTCCTTCACCGTTTTGAGCACGTGTTTTTGATGCGCATATAAATGAACTCAAATTTAGTCAGTATTAACTAGAGTTAAAGCGAATAATTAAATCAGTTGGCCAATCCTAACTTTTAATCCGTTTAGCGGCAGTTTTTAATGATAACGGCAAATTATTTATTAACGGCATGTGACGGCGGACGCGAAGTAGAGAGTGTAATTTTTTAATCTACTCGTAAATTCTACTATATTATATTTTTGTGGACATTTCCAAACTAAGCAAAGCAACTAGATAACTAATAGAATACTTAAATACGTTTCTTTTTTGTTTTAAATACTTACTTATTATACATATTAACACCCAGACACAGAACAAACATCTATGTTCATCACACAAATGTTTGTCATGGGGATCGAACCCACAACCTATAACACAGGCAGTGTTACTACCAACTGTAGCAGTATCGACAAGTTCGACACGAAAGCTAATGTAAAAATTTGTATGAGATTTGAACAGCGCCTCTATAGTGCGTAAAAGGAACTAATTTTGCGAGCACGAACCACTCTCGTCTGGCACGAACCACTGTGTCTGAGCTGTGAGGCCATGATGACTGTTTTATACCGGTATCCGTTTCTACGAAAAGTTGATTTTAGCGGATTTCGCTTACTGGCGTAGCTTCAAACAAGCTATTGTTGGAAAAAGTTAGGTTGGATAAAATGGTAAAAACGTCGGTATGATATGTACCTTCAAATCTAGTGGATATCCCAGATACCCTACATTGGATAATGCTTGAAATTTTTGATTTTTTGTATGGGCTGAGTCTACCCGGATAAGACGGAAAAAGTGACAAAACTGCATTATCTTGAAAACCATTCAACTTAAAAAGAAACTGTCTATAATTTACTTAGCTAGTATGATTATCTAACGAATTATATAAAAATGAACTGTTTAGCTGTTCATAGTTTTGAGTAAAAACTAAACTAGCGTTTTTGAAGAGCCAACTTTGGAAAATAAATCTATCAAGAAAAGTTTCACCAATCGTGTTTCTGTCTATAATTTGTCTAGATTAAATCCTTAAGTTATCTTTGTCATAAAAAACGAAACTGTATGTTTTGCGGTTATTGAGAAAAAACGATTCTGCATTCATCAAAAACATTTATTGCTCGTCTTATATTGAACCAACTTTGGATATTTTCTACACAGTCTACACGATAAAAAAACCATCAAGGGAAAATGATATGGCCTACATAAATAAAAAAATTAAATAATATATATACGCGTCGAACTGAGAATCTTCTTTTTCCGTCGGCTGAAAATACAAGCGTTTATTTTCTTTCGTTATAAAACGATGAAATAAACCAGTAGCAAAACATGGTTGAATAATATTTTAAAAACCGGCCAAGTGTGAGTGGGGATCGCGCACAAATGGTTCCGTACCATTACCTATAAAAAACCACGTTTGTTGTATGGGACCCACTTATATATTTATTTTATTCTGTTTTTAGTATTTGTTCTTATAACGGCAATATAACGGCTAAACCGCTGAACAGATTTTGATAAAATTTGGCAAGTATATTGCATCATAAGGAAAGACATAGACTACAACTAGTTAAATATAAATAGCCAATGCGTACATAAACCATAAATAAAAGAGTCAAGAGAATTAAATAGAAAAACCGGCCAAGTGTGTGTCAAGCCACGTGCTATTTAGAATTCCGTATACACAGCTAATACCGTTATATTTATAAGCTACTAGCCGACCCGTGACAGACGTTGTCCTGTCAAATTTCAATAATCGAATAGATAAGAATGAATGTTTTTAGTCTGTGATGTCAGATTCGTTGCACACCAGTGCCATCTATACCAAAATCACCCCTTTTGCGTTTTTTTATAATTTTGAAAAAGTTATCTATGTTTTATTCGGGCATTATATCTACATCTACAGCAAATTTCAACTTAATCCGTTTTGTCGTTTAGGCCTGATTGAGGCACAACCATACATGCAAACTCACAAACTTTCACATTTATAATATTAATAGGATTTTCAATAGTATTTGTATTATTACTTATCCAAATACATTTTATAAGTTGGTCGATTATTACTATTACTGCAGACGGACGGACGGACATGGCGAATCTATAAGGGTTCCTTGTAGAACACGGAGCCCTAAATACCTACATCATAGTTAATTGGTACTTTTTATACTCGCCTGTCTGTCTGTCAAGATCCCTTTTCTCAGATGATCTTGGATCCCTTCGAAACTAGATAATATTATGTTACGAAAGTATTCCCATAGTGTCATATCTTATTATATACATCTTCTTCTTAAGGTGATAAGTGAAATTTTTGACGTTTTGTATGGGCTGAGTCTACCCGGATAAGACGGAAAAAGTGATAAAACTGCATTATGTTGAAAACCATCAAATTAAAAAAAAAATCTTTAATTTAGGTAGCCAGTATGATAATCTAACGAATTATATAAAAATGAACTGTTTAGCTACTCATAGTTTTGATTAAAAACGAAACTAGTGTTATTGAAGAGCCAACTTTGGAAAATAAATCTATCGAGAAAGTTTCACCAATCGTGATTCTGCCTGTAATTTATCTAGATTATATCCTTAAGTTATTTTGTCATAAAAAACAAAACTGTAAGTTCTGCGGTTATTAAGAAAAACGATTCTGCATTCATCAAAAACATTTATTACACTTCGTAATCATTTTTGGAATAACCGTTTATAAATAAAACTAGCGACCCACCCCGGCTTCGCACGGGTAGCATGTTATTATTATACATATAAACCTTCCTCCTGAATCACTCTTCTATTAAAAAAAACCGCATCAAAATCCGTTGTGTAGTTTTAAAGATATAAG